>JAPPVO010000002.1:79686937-80286937 GCA_030407325.1 Camellia japonica
GATTATGTGTGTTTTGAATTCATATCAATTCCATTATAGAGAAATCTGTTCAGTATTATATTATAAACTGAAATTGAGGGCCGTAGAGGCGACAAAAACCAAAATTGACTGTACCATTGTGATTAGCATAATTTTGGAGCCTATGGTGAAATTTAATTAAAAAACTAATTCGGATCGAAATAATTAGAATAAAATAATTAGAATCAATCAAAATTGAGTGGGATTAATTATTCATAAGCAAGCTTGATTAGCCTAAGCTAATTAAACCTATATATAATATATATATATATATATGATACATGAGCTTTATTGAACTCAAAGTTGTAATGAGCTGAGATTTTGAGAGAGAAGGAGAGCAAACTCAACACTTAAAGAAAGAGAGAGAGAGAGAGAGGAGAGAGAGAGAGAGAGAGAGAGAGAGAGGAGAGAGAAGAGAATTATGAAGGAATTAAGGGAGATTTGAAGAATTAAACTAGAGTACACTTGAATTCAAGCCTTAGGTATGATTTTCATCCTTAATCCTTGAAGATAAAACATGTAGAAGTTGAATTCATCTAATTCTTGAGTTCTTTTGCATGTAATTGTACAATGGAGACATGTATTACCTTGAATTTGGAAGATAAGAGTTAATCATATCATACATGCTTAATTTGAGATGGAATTCATGAAATTCTTACATGCATGGTACTTTTATCTCAACTTGAACAGTTCTTCATGTTTCATGCTTCTCATGTCATTTGACCATATTTTGAAAGAAGGGAATTCAAGTTAAGGCATATATCGCTCATAACTTAAGATTTGAATTCAAATTTGAGAGAATGGACCATGATTTTGGACAATTGGTTTCAAATTGGAAGTGTTATCATGTTATACAATGTTTTTTTTCTCCATGTTTTTGGTATCAACTTGCAAGCTTTGAGCCTTTGGAAACATGTTTTGAACTTTAAACACAGTTTTGGAAATTCTTGAATTCGACCAATTCGCTCGAGCGCAGGAAGCAGCGCTCGAGTGTAAAAATTAAGCTCCTAGAAGTTTTATAGACAATTGCACGGTGGCTCGAGCGACAAAAGTTGCGCTCGAGCGAACCCTGTTTTGAACTGCTCTTGGCTCGAGCGAACAGTTCATGTTTTCAAACCTAAAATTCAAGCAACCAGTACTTTTACAGAGTTTTGTAGACCGCTTGAGCGACCAAAGTTGTGCTCGAGCAGAGTGCCCTGTTTCAGAAACTTTTGAAAAGCCGTTTTATGTTCCAATTTTCATTCTCTTTCATTTCTGAGTATTTTTAGGCACACATTGAGCATCCTAAGTGAATTAAAGAACACTAAAGAAGCCTAAGAAAGTTAAGCAAAGTAAAGAATGGATTGAATTGTATTATGACCCGATGTGTTGTGAATTATGTAGGGTCAAGTGCAAGGACGAATCAAGCACTGGAACACTGTGAGTAATATCTTAGTAAAGATATTTTTGTGTATGTATTATTTTCTAAGTGTCATCTATGTGGTAAGTTTCTAAACTTCTAACTGGTACTATGAATGAGTATTCCATCTGTTGATTCGTAGTGAAATATGTGAAGCGATTGATATATGGATATGAAATGGGCCCAAGGCTGTTTGGTATATTGACAAGGATACAGATTGGGCCTAAGGTCGTTTTGTATGACTATTAAATGTTGGACCCAAGGTCGTTTTGCATCCATGGACCAAAGGTCGTTTTGCACATAATGGACCCAAGGTTGTTTATATATATATATATAAATTGGACCTGAGGTCGTTTTGTATATGGATATGATATATGATATTTGGACCTGAGGTCGTTTTTCTTTTATATCGATTAGCAAGTATAGTTTATGGATTTTGATTTAATGAATCTTATTCATGAACCCTTTTACTCTGGTATTATTCATTGGGCATTAGCTCACTCTTTATTTATATGTATGTAAGTGAGAAAGGAATGTCCCGCCCCAGCCTTAGTGAAAGTGTGCAAGAGTACCTAGTTTTTGAATTCAGCCAAGGTTGCCTCATGCATGAAGCTTTTGATTTCCTTTTTGTTTTTTTTTTTTTGTGGTCATGTGTGACCAAGTTGTATATAATCTTGGTTTTGTTAAGACTACTTTTGAATGATCTTGGGCATGTTTAATATGCTTATGTAAGTAATGTGTGAGCTATTATATACATATGAAAAGTTTTTATTATGTCATGTTTACACAACTTGTTGGAAAATCTTTACATCTTGCTTCCGCATTCTGGCCCCCTATTATTAAATATAATTTGATTTTGGTCTGAGGTTGTAGGTAATCTCATGATTATTGGCCGGTTATGATCCTAACCTATAGGGGCGGGTTCGGGTCATGACACAATGGTATCAATTCACGAGTAGTAACTCGCACAATTGTCGAAATGAGCAATAGCGTGTCTAGAAAAGGTCAAAGTTGCATTCATGTGATAAATATATACTTGAATGCATTGAGATTATGCCAAAGTAATCGGTAATATGCGATTGCATGACATATGAACTGTTGCCTATTTGTGTGTATGTGCCCTTTCTGTACATGAATATTGTGTATACTTTCTATATGAATTATAATGCACGTCTTATTAGATAATGGTAAGAAGAAGAGCCGATGAGCTAGAAGAATCCTCCACTACTCAGCTAGATCGAATGGAGAGAATGATGTAGGATATGGCAGAAGAAGCACTGAAGCAACAATAATAGTGGCAATAGTAGTGGCAACAACCACCACCCCCGCCTTCGGTACAATTTGTACAAGATTTGCAAAATGATGACCGAACAATAGCTCTTACCAAAGAATTCAAGAAATTGAAGCCACCACTATTTCATGGGGGTGTAGACCCATTGAAGGCCGAAGCTTGGGTCCTCGGCATTGAAAAGTTGTTTGAAGTATTTCCATTCCTTGAAATACAGAAAGTACAATTGGCCACCTTTATACTGGAGGATGAAGTAAGAAGGTAGTGGATACTAATTCATGATGATAACAAGGGCATAGACTGGACATGGTTTCTTGCACTCTTTTATGATAAATATTTTCTACAATGTGTCCGCGATAGAAAGGTGTTTGAATTCGAAGGATTGAAGTAATGCAATATGACGAGGCCAAGCTCACTGAATTGGCTAGATTTGCTCCACACATGGTTGACACCAAATATAAAAAGGAAAAAAAGTTTGAGGGTGGTCTTCGCAATGATATTTTAGAAAGGGTGAACGTGTTGAAACTGCCCACTTATGTTAAAGTGCTAGATCGAGCTTTGATATCTGAAACTAACATGGCTAATCAGAGTAAACCACCAGTTGACTGGAAAGCTAAGAGGCAGGGCTTTTTCTCAAAGAAAAGATTATCAAAAAAGCAAAATACGGGATCCTCAAGCATTTCAGGTTCCACTAGAGATACGACACCAATATGTACTCAATGTGGTAAGAAACATTGCGGGGTTTGTTACCGTATTTTTGGGGCTTGCTATAAATGTGTTGAAATGGGACAAATGGAAAGGGATTGCACCCAAATCGAGCAACAAAGAAGTGGGAAACCGGCTGCTAGTTCGATTGGATCCATCCCAAAATCGGGTAACACTATAAGGTCTGCTACTACTAGAGACACAATGAGACAAGGGAGAGTCTTTACACTTGTCTCGGGTGACACATGAAATATTGAAGCCATTGTCTCAGGTACTATCTCTATATGCAATCAAGATGCTTTTGTGTTAATTGATTCTGGCTGAACGCATTCTTTTGTGTCTACTATATTTACATCTAGATTGACAAGACTCCTAGAATCATTGCCATATTTGTTATGTGTATCTGTTCTATCTGGGAAATCTGTATTGTGTACATCTGTGTATCGTGTTTGTGATATGCGAATTGGCAGTGTTACCTTGTATGTGGATTTGTTACCCTTGGACATTAGGAACTTTGATGTAATTCTGAGTATGGATTACTTGTTTAAATATTATGCCACTATCAATTGTGTAACAAAACGAGTTGTGTTTAGACCGCTAGGACATGTTGAATTTGAATTTGTGGGTAATGGGATAGTGCTCCACCTTATCTGATCTTAGCAATGAAAGCATGTAAACTGCTTATGAAAGGGAGTCAGGGTTACTTGTGTAGTATTTTGACTGAACAATTTGTGAATGTTGAAATGGATAGTATTCCTGTTGTTATAGAATTCCCGAATGTATTTCCTGATGAACTGCTAGGGGGATTGGTTGATAGAGAAATATAGTTTACCATTGATGTTGTCCCAGGCACCCAGCCTATCTCAAAAACCCCCTATAGAATGTCTCCTACCGAAATGAAAGAATTGAAAGAATAGTTGCAAGACTTGTTCGAAAAAGGGTTTATCCAACCAAATACTTTGCCATGGGGCGTACCGATGTTATTTGGAAAGAAGAAAGACGAGACTTTACGTTTATGCATTGACTACCGGGAACTGAACAAAGTAACGATAAAAAAAAATATCTATTGTCCCGAATTGATGATTTATTTGATTAGTTACAGGGTTCACAAGTATTTTCAAAAATTGATCTAAGATCTGGGTGCCACCAGTTAAAGGTGAAAACAGAAGATGTTGAGAAAACCGCATTTTGAACAAGGTATGGTCACTACAAATTTCTTGTTATGTCATTTGGAGTGACTAATGCACCTGCAACATTTATGAACCGAATTTTCAAAACTTACCTCGATGAATTTGTTGTGGTTTTCATTGATGATATTTTGATTTATTCAAAAAATAGTGTAAATCATGAACAACATCTGAGGACTGTTTTCCAAACACTCAGAGAAAAGAAATTATTTGCTAAACTAAAGAAATGCGAATTTTGGTTGGATAAGATTGTTTTCTTAGGGCATGTCATCAATAGAGAGGGGATTTCAGTAGACCCACAGAACATAGAGGCAATTGTGAACTGGTCTACACCAACGAATGTAATAGAAGTCCGTAGTTTCATGGGTTTAGCAGGGTACTACAAAAGGTTTGTATAAGATTTTTCAAAAATAATAGTGCCTCTTACCCAATTTACACGCAAAGGGCAACCATTTGAATGAAATGATGAAAGAGAATCTTCCTTCCAAGAATTGAAAACGAGACTAACTACTTCACTAGTGTTGATATTGCCCACAGGTATGGAAAACTTTGTGATTTATAGTGATGCATCTTATAAGGGTCTGGGTTGTGTATTAATGCAGGAAGGAAACATAATTGCTTATGCCTCTCGACAATTACGACCACATGAAAAGAACTACCCAACACACGACTTAGAATTGGCCGCCATTGTATTTTCTTTGAAATTTTGGTGGCATTACTTGTATAGGGCGAAATGTGAAGTTTACACGAGTCACAAAAGTTTAAAGTACTTCTTTACTCAGAAGAATTGAATATGCGACAGAGAAGATGGCTTGAACTAATAAAAGATTATAATATAGTTGCTAATGCCTTGAGTAGAAAATCAACGAGGAACTTGGTTTGTCTACTCACTGAACAAATCGAAATCCTACAAGACTTTGAGAAATCGAGATTGAGTAGTCTTATATGACAAAGGTGGAATGATAGCTTCCATTTCAGCCGAACCAACAATTATTGATGAAATCAAACTGAAACAAAGGGACAATGAGTTCCTCAAGAAAATAATCGATGAATTTGAAGCAAATCCGAGATCGGGGTACAGTGTTGAAAAATGAAGTGTTGAAATTTCAAGATAGATTGTGTGTTCTGAGCATTCCTGAATCAAAGAAGAGAATTCTAGATGAAGCTCACAAGTCAATGTTTGCGATGCATCCGAGTAACAAAAAAATGTATCAGGACTTGAAATAGAGCTACCGGTGGCCCAATATGAAACGAGAAATTGCAGAATATGTGTCTAAATGTCTTCATGTTAGCAAGTTAAGGCTAAACACCAGAAACTGACAGGTCTACTTCAACCTCTCCCTATTCCGGAATGGAAGTGAGAGCACATAACCATGGACTTTGTCGTCGACTTACTTCGGACACCTAGAGGTATGGACTCTATTTGGGTTATAGTTGATAGACTGACTAAATCTGGACATTTTCTGCCTGTAAAAATTACTTATGATGCCTATAGATTAGCCACTATATATGTTGATGAAATTGTTTGTCTGTATGGAGTTTCGGTGTCTATTGTGTCAGATAGAGATCTGAAATTTGTGTCAAGATTTCGAAAAAGCCTACAGAGAGCAATAGAGACAAAACTGAGGTTTAGTATTGCATTCCATCCGCAAACAGATGGACAGTTGGAATGGACTATACAAACTCTAGAAGTTATGCTCAGAATGTGTGCCTTAGAATTTTAGGGGAGTTGGGAGACTTACTTACCATTGGCAGAATTTGCGTACAATAACAGCTTTCACTCTAGTTTTGGCATGGCACTGTATGAAGCCTTGTATGGTAGAAAATGTAGATCGCCAATTTGTTGGACTGAAGTCGGAGATAGGGTCTTGCTTGGGCATGAACTAGTGCAAATAACCACCGAAAAGATAAAAGCTGTTCAACAAAAACTCAAGACTGCTAAGAGCTGAAAAAAGAGTTACGCGGATGTTAGAAGAAGGCCTCTTGAGTATGAGATTGGTGATCATGTGTTCATCCGTGTAATTCCAATGAAAGGCCAATCAAAATTTGGTAAAATTGGTAAGTTATCAACCCGTTATATTGGACCGTTTTAGATTCTGGAAAGACTTGGTCCAGTTGCTTACAGAGTTGCCTTACCACCAGGCATGAAGCAAATGCACAATGTATTCTACGTGTCAATGTTAAGGGGTCATCTCCGAGATCCGTTCCATGTAATTGACTATCATTGAATAGCCCTCGATGAAAATATGGAGTACAAAGAATGGCCACAACGGATCATTGACTGACAAGTAAAGCAGTTGAGAAACAAATCCATTCCAATGGTGAAGGTGGAGTGGAAAGAACATTATGGAAGGGATGCCACATGGAAGAAATAAGAAGCGATGCAACGGCACTACACATATTTGTTTTCAATGGAAAGTAACATAAGTTTGGAAGACCAAACTTCCTAAAGGGGGGAAAAATGTGATAACTCCGTTCTGTGTTATACTAGTAATCCTTAATTATACTTGTGATTATATGCTTAATGTGAATTTGAATGCTAATCATGTGATTATGTGTGTTTTGAATTCACATCTGTCCATTGTAGAGAAATCTGTTTAGTATTCTATTATAAACTGAAATTGAGGGTCGTAAAGACAAAAACCAAAATTGACTGTACCATTGTGATTAGCCTAATTTTTAGAGCCTATGGTGAGATTTAATTAAAAAACTGATTCGAATCGAAATAATTAGAATAAAATAATTAGAATCAATCAAAATTGAGTGGGATTAATTATTCATAAGCAAGCTTGATTAGCTTAAGCTAATTACACCTATATATATATATATGATACATGAGTTTTATTGAGCTCAAAGTTGTAATGAGCTGAGATTTTGAGAGAGAAGGAGAGTAAACTCAACACTTAGAGAGAGAGAGAGAGAGAAGAGAATTGTGAAGGAATTGAGGGAGATTTGAAGACTTGAACTAGAGTACGCTTGAATTCAAGCCTTAGGTATGATTTTCAACCTTTGATCCTTGAAGATATAACATGTAAAAGTTGAATTCATCTAATTCTTGAGTTCTTTTGCATGTAATTGTACAATGGAGACATGTATTACCTTGAATTTGGAAGATAAGAGTTAATCATATACATGCATGCATAATTTGAGATGGAATTCATGAAATTCTTACATGCATGGTACTTTTACATCTCAATTTGAAGAGTTCTTCATGTTTTCATGCTTTTCATGTCATTTGGCTATGTTTTGAAAGAAGAGAATTCAAGTTAAGACATATATGGCTTATAACTTAAGATTTGAATTCAAATTTGAGAGAATGGACCATGATTTTGGACGATTGGTTTCAAATTGGAAGTGTTATCATGTTATACAATGTTTTTTTTTCATGTTTTTGGTATCAACTTGCAATCTTTGAGCCTTTGGAAACATGTTTTGAACTTTAAATATAGTTCTAGAAATTCCAGAATTCGACCAGTTCGCTCGAGCACAAGAATCAAGCATAAAAATTAAGCTTCTAGAAGTTTTTACAGACAATTGCACGGTGGCTTGAACGACAAAATTTGCGCTGGAGCGAACCCTGTTTTGAACTGCTCTTGGCTCGAGTGACCAGTTCATGCACTCAAGCCTAAAATTCAAGCAATATGTACTTTTACAGAAATTTGTAGACTGCTCGAGCGACCAAAGTTACACTTGAGCAGAGTGTCCTGTTTCAGAAACTTTTGAAAAGTTATTTTATGTTCCAATTTTCGTTCTCTTTCATTTCTGAGCATTCTTAGGTACACATTGAGCATTCTAAGTGAATTAAAGAACACAAAAGAAGCCTAAGAAAGTTAAGCAAACTAAAGAACGGATTGAATTGTATTATGACCCGATGTGTTGTGAATTATGTAGGGTCAAGTGGAATGACGAATCAAGCACCGGAACACTGTGTGTAATATCTTAGTAAAGATATTTTTGTGTATGCTTTATTTTCTAAGTGTTACTTATGTGGTAAGTTTCTAAACTTTTGAATTTGTATTATGAATGAGTATTCCATCCGTTGATTCGTAATGAAATATGTGAAGCGATTGATGTATGAATATGAAATGGGCCCAAGGCCGTTTGGTATATTGACAAGGATACGGATTGGGCCCAAGGCCGTTTTGTATGACTGTTAAATGGACCAAAGGTTATTTTAAATAAGGAATTGATTGGACCTAAGATCGTTTTGAATACAAATGCGAATGTGAACATGATCCTGGATCTGAAAGTGCGCACAAATGTGACTATGAAATGTTGGACCCAAGGTCGTTTTGTATATGAATCGGACCCAAGGTCGTTTTGCACATAATGGACCCAAGGTTGTTTGTATATATATAAATTGGACCCGAGGTCGTTTTGTATATGGATGTGATATATGATATGTTGGACTTGAGGTCGTTTTGCTTTGATATCGATCAACACGTATAGTTTATGGATTTTAATTAATGAATCTCATTCATGAACCCCTTTACTCTGGTATTATTCACTGGACATTAGCTCACTCTTTATTTATATGTATGTAGGTGAGCAAAGGGATGTCTTGCCCCAACCTTAGTAAAAGTGTGTAAGAGTAACCATTTTTGAAGTCAACCAAGGTTGCCTCACGCATGAGACTTGTAATGACCCGATATGTTTTCTAGTATACTTTCAGTCCTATATTCTGTACATTTATATGTTTATTGTGAAATTTCGTGTGAAGTGAAGGTTAATTAAGTGAATCTTATGAATGTAGATTCATATCTGTTTAATGGGAGAAAAATCTGTTACAATTGAGAGGATTAGAACAGAAATTGAAGACCTTAGAAGCTTAGTAATCTGAAATTAATTTTACATTTGAGATCAGCATGATTTTTAGGTCATATTATGATTTTCTGTGAAATTTCAATTTGGAATGATTAAACTGATTGATTTTCGTCCTTATTCACCTTTAGATATATGTATATCTATGTTCTTCACATGTTTGACTTAGAACTCATTCCTCAAATATCTCCTGAGAGAGAGAAAAGAAGAGGGTTTGAGAGAAAGGCTCAAGAGGAGAGCTTCACTAATCAGGAAAGTTGGAATTGAGAGGAATTTAAGAGAAACAAGCTCAAGGTAAATTTAATTCATCTTGTGTAACCTTTGTCTTGGAGTTGGGTAAGAATTCCCTTTTGATTCATGTCACTTGGGGTTGTAATTGTGATCTTGTAAGTGTGCATGTGGTTAATTGGCAAGGTAGCCTTACCCTTGATTGTTTAGATTTAACTTGAATCATCTAATGAGAAATTACCGTCTACTTCTTCAATTATCAAGCTTGAATTCATCTTTATGACCAAGTGGTTATATATGTGTGTGTGTGTGTGAGGAAGTTGGAATATTATGTAATTGAGTTATATTTATGAGTTCTAGAATTAAAGATCCAACTCATATTGAGATTGATATATGTTGGTAATGACTTATGTACATGATTTTGAACCATATTCTAGCAATTAAAGGATCCATTTTCAGCCTTGTAAACATTTACCAAAAATTGGGTTTTTGCTTGAAATTTCGGACTGAAACTGGGCAAATCGTTGCATGTGTGGGAGTCATGGCCGCACGTGCGGGAGCACTGCCGCACGTGCAGGAAACCAAGAATTTTGGGCCTTTGGCTACTGCTAAAAAGGCACGTGTGGGACCAACTGCCGCACGTGCGGCCCAAGCTAGAAAAAATGGTCTGCTCCGTTTTACGTGCTTGACCCTCGGATATTTTTGAAATCCGTATTTGATGTCTTTTTAATGTTGTAAATTCATTCGAAGCCAAACAAGTCAGAAAATGACTTAACTAAGGAAATGAACTAATTTGCAAGTTGTGTGTGCTTGTAGGTCACAACCCGGGAGGAACTAGCACACCACTATAGCACAGTGAGTAATAGTAGTGTAATGATATGCTATGTTTACTTCTCGTGCTTATGATTTACATATGGTTGTCGAGAATGATATACACTACGGATATTGCACTCTGACTGAATTAACGAATACGATGAAACGGTGACAGTGATATGGACCTATGGTCATTCTGTATAAAAGTGGGCCCCAGGGCCGTTATGGTGTGAATTGCTCTGCCCCTATTAATGTAATGGTACATTTGCCTTCTGATTATCGTTAATATTAATGTTCTGCTATTCGCGAGATGATTATGTTGACTTACAATAAACCATGGGAAAATCTAAGCGCATCACTGGGTAGTAGTATTGTAGTAGTACGTTTTGTTACTATTGATAGTTAATATTAACATTTTGTTATCAGCAAGTTAGCGGTATTGATTCATGATGAACAAATGGAATGTATATGCATTATGGAACTACGGTATCTATGTATCTCTGGATTCGTTCCATCTGTTAATAATTATCATTAGCACTCTGTTAAACGCAAATTAACTGTGTTAACTCATGTGAATGATTGAAAGAATCTGTGTGCCTCTGTATAACTCTGAGACCAATCTGTTCCGATGATATCTGGGCCTATGGCCGTTCTGCATACTCTGTTAGGCCTATGGCCGTTCTGTATAATCTGTTAGGCCTATGGCTGTTCTGTATCATCGGTTAGGCCTAAGGTCGTTCTGTATAATCTGTTAGGCCTATGGCCGTTTTGTATCATCTGTTGGGCCTGAGGCCACTCTGCACAATCTGTTGATATCTGGGCCCAAGGCCATTCTGGAATGGTTACAAGATAAGATTAATTATATGGCCTCTACACTTATACATGTTATGAATATTGCAGTTCAAGTTTAATCATTAAATTGTTTGAGTGCTATTATTCACTAAGACTTGCTCACTTTGTGTTATGTCTGTTTCTGTAGGCAATCCACCTGGAGGTCGATCTTAATTTAGCTTTGGTCACCCCGTCTTGGTCAAGCCATGTAGAGAAGCTCATCCATTTTGTGGGGTTCCCTTAATGGCCCCCGATTTGGTCCTTAATCTGTTGTCTAGTGTAATTAGTCGGGTATAATTTCCTTTATCAATACTTTTGCTGTATGCCCACGTGTGGGGCTGGTTCTGTATATATATATATATATATATGCCCATATATGTTATTGTATGAATGCATATATCTGCTTCTTGTATACATGTCTATCATATGAGGAACTGTTGAATAGCACATTGAGATCCTGGCATATAGGTGTGAGCTCGATGGATGTTGATTTATATTATTTGATGTTATTAAATGCTTCCGTTCAGGCCCCATATGTTGTATATATCGTATTATCTGTTCGTTTCTGACGTGGTCATGCCCAAACTTTTAGGGGCAGGTTTGGGGCGTGACAAGACTTTTGATTTCCTTTTTGTTTCTTTTGTGGTCATGTGTGACCAAGTTGTATATAACCTTGGTTTTGTTAAGACTACTTTTGAATGATCTTGGGCATGTATAATATGCTTATGTAAGTAATGTGTGAGTTATTATATGCATGAGAAAAGTTTTTATTATGCCATGTTTACACATCTCATTGGACAATCTTTACATTTTACTTCTGCATTTCGGCTCCTTATTATTAAATATAATTTGATTTCGGTCTGAGTCTATAGGTAATCTCATGATTACTGGCCAGTTATGATCCTAACCTGTAGGGGCGAGTTCGGTTCATGACAGTGTAAGTGATTACGAATATGAGTACATCCTTGGAGAACACTTCTATTTCACAAAAATGCGCAAGTTTTCACAACTGACGTAACTGATTTCCCAAAAAATACATAAGTGATTACAAATACGAGTAAGTCTTTAGAAAACACTTATATTTCACAAAATTGCGCAAGCCTTCACGACTTACCTAAGTGATTTTCCAAAAATACATATGTGAGCACAAATACAAGTAAACATTTGGAGAACACTTTTATTTCACAAAATTGCGTAAGTCTTCACGGCTTACCTAAGTGATTTTCCAAACAATATGTATGTGAGCACAAATACGAGTAAGTGGTTGGAGAACACTTTTATTTGCCCTTATTTATTGGCCCAAAAATATGTAAGTGAACACAAATACGAGCAAGTCATTGGAGAAAACTTTGATTTCACAAAAATGTGTAAGCTTTCAGAATTCACGTAAGTGATTTCACAACAATATGTAAGTTAACACAAAATTTGTGTAAGTTTGTTTCCAAAAATTTAGAACAACACAAAAATACGTAATTTTTCACATGTCACATAAGTGATTTTGCAAAAATGCGTAAGTGAACACAAATACAAATAAGTCATTGGAGAAAATTTTGATTTCACAAAAATGGGTAAGCTTTTACAACTCACGTAAGTGATTTCACAAAAATGTGTAAGTGAACACAAATACGAGTAAATCATTAGAGAAAACTTTTATTTCACAAAAATACGTAAGTTTTCATAACTTACGTAACTGATTTCACAAAAATGCATAAGTTAACACAAAATTCGCGTTAGTTTGTTCCCAAAAATTTAGAACAACACAAAAATGCATAAGTTTTTACAACTCACATAAATGATTTCACAAAAATGCATAAGTGAACACAAATATGAGTAAGTCCTTGGAGAAAACTTTATTTTCACAAAAATGCGTAAGTTCTCACAACTCACGTAGGTGATTTCACAAAAATATGGCAGTTAACACAAAATTCGCGTAAGTTTGTTACCAAAAATTTAGAACAACACAAAAATACATAAGTTTTCACAAATCACGTAAGTGATTTTACAAAAATGCATAAGTGAACACAAATACGAACAAGTCATTGGAGAAAATTTTGATTTCACAAAAATGTGTAAGTTAACACAAAATTCACCGAAGTTTGTTCTCAAAAATTTAGAACAACACAAAAATGCATAAGTTTTCACAACTCACATAAGTAATTTCACAAAAATGCGTAAGTAAACACAAATACGAGTAAGTCTTTGGATAAAACTTTGATTTCACAAAAATTCATAAGTTTTCACAAATTCACGTAAGTTGTCTCACAAAAATGGATATGTTAACACAAAATTCGTGTAAGTTTGTTCCTAAAAATTTTGAACAACACAAAAATGCGTAAGTTTTTCCAAAAATGCATAAATTTTCATAAAAATGTGTAAGTAACCGGTTGAACAGGTAGCCTTATTTTAACATTAAAAAATTCAATGGTTAAGATCAATTTATTTTAATCCAGTGGTTATAAATAAGGATGCATATGGTGTGCAACTCTTAAGAGGTTGCACACTTAAACATTACTCGTAAATAAAATATCAAAATCATGTGTTTCACAAATAATATGTAAAATGTTGTAGAAATTAAAGTTGACCCAAGTTCTATCACCGAACACTGAAAGCCACAAAGATTTTATTTTCTAAATTACACCTCATTGATTGTAAACATATGCCAACAAAAATTATATATATATATATATATATATATTATGCAATAGAGAAAGCAAAACTTAAATGTCCATAATAGTTTCTTTCATGGCATAAATTCAAAATTGATCAATAGCATACTAATTTCAAAACAAAATATGAAATAATATTTGACTTTCATCAAATGCATACATCCATACATACATACATATATATATATATATATATCTCGTTTCATGTTGATTAGAATTTAATGCTTTTATATTAAATCACCAAGTTGAACCCCCACACCACTGATGGTTACAAAAACAAACCGCTACCTCCTCTTATACTAAGGACACGGCATGAGACAAGGGTCTAGGAAGATCGAGAGATACACATACGTACCTAGTTGAAAACTCCAATTGGTTCAAATGTAAATTTGATTGTGTAGACAAGAAAGTCAAACAAAACAACACATTATTACTTTAGCATTTTAATGACAAATAGAAAATAAAGATGGTATTGGCCACTAAAATTGCCAATCAATATTTCTGTCCATGTATATCAGTATCAATTAGATGAAAAGAAAAGGAATATAAACTTCCAGTAGCATAAATATCTCAAATTTATTGGCACAAACTTATATATATATATGACCATGCAAACAAACTATTGCATTCAAATAATATAACTGATATAATACAAATGTAAATTTGCATAAATAAATGCCTACATTTCTAGTAGAAGAGAATACAGATACCTTAAACGGTTTATTGAGTGACCTTTTAGGAAGTTGAATGGGTGAACAACCCAAACCTTTGATCACAACATCAGATCTATCATGAGGCAAGTCGATTCCGTATTCGATTCCTTAGTGACTTAAAGAGCATTTTCATATTTGAACGGATTCCTTTAATTAATACCTCACCGATATTGAAATTAGATCAATACTTTGTTGTTAATCATATTTTCATATAAATATATATATTTTCTTCCATCTCTTAGGAAATATCATCTTAAGATTGTTGGTGCAAATTTGGTAAATGAGATGGAAAGAGATAAAATAGAAAATAATTAGTATTGCTTCAAAGCTCATTACAACATCACTTTTCCTTAAGACGATATTCGCTCCCACCAATTCTAGTGAATATGGTGTGCATCGGGTTACTTGCGAATCCGCCTTCAGGATACAATGAAGCCCGGTCTAAAGACTGATGTCTGACTGCTTTATGTACGAACGAAATCAGATCCCAAATACCTTTGGATTTTTCTAATCCACCAAGTAAAGAGGAAAATAACAATATGTATCATTGCGAAAAATTCCATGGAAATTATATGGATTTTGTATGGATTTCTTCTATCTAATTGCCAACGCATTTCGCCTTTATAGAGGCATGGGTTTATATCCCTTAGACCATAGGTGATGTTTTTTTTGTTTAAATCCAATGGTTACACCCTTTGGTTTAAACCCAAAAGTCACATCTCTTTAATAATTCATATAACTATATTATATATTTAAATATATAGAACTATGTGAAACCTTGTATTTGTTATCTGTTATTTGTTACTTGGTACCAAGGTTTCACATGGGTTCCATTCATGGAACTGATTATGTATAATTAACTATTTGATCTGCACATGGGTCTATATGACCAATTTAATATGTTACTCTACACGTGGGTCTATATAACCAATCTGATCTATTACTCTGCACGTGGGTCTTTATGATCAATCTGATTTGTTAGCTAATGGATATACCATGCATAACTATTTACAAATCTAAATATGTATAAGAATCTATTTTTGATCTGAATTCTGATTTCTGAATTTGTTATGGACATCATTCATCAAAACCTTTATTCTGATGTTATTCACTGGACTTCAGCTCACTGTATTATTTGTGTATATAGGTGACCAGACGCTTGACCAAGCTTGAGACTTCCAATCTGGATCTGTTTCTGTCAAGCCAACCAATGTGCCTCATGTGGAGGTTCCCGTAAGTCTTTTGTGTTCAAGTGTTATGTCAAGTGAACAAGTCTTAAGTTTTTATTTTCTTACATCTTTTGGACAAGTTTTTTGTTTATCTGTAATTGGGCTAAATCCCTTTTGTTTTACCTGTTATGGATGACATAACACACCAATATTGGTAAATATTACCAAAGAAAAGAGTAAAATGGAAAAGTCAAAATATAGGTCACCATTAATAAATTATACAAAATAAACGGGCAACATAGGAATAAAAAAAAACAAGCCATATACATTTGATAAATTGTGATTTTTTTTAATATATATGGTTTACAATCATTTGACACAAAATATATTTTGTATATTGCACAGGTTACAAAAATATTTGATTATACTGTACATCTTTTGAATATATTATATAAATATATAAAATAAAGCTAGCAAAACGGGAATTACATCTTCTATATAAATTAATATTATAAAAAGAAAAAGGTGGACTTTGCAGGCACATCATTTCAACCTCATTTCTTTTTACATTATAATAGTATTAGTCAAAACCCACATGGTAGTAGGTTTGTTTGATTCAAATCTCCAGCCACAAATTTTGAAAAAAGAAAGGGTGCCACATGATGCAAATGTTGAAAACAAATAGATGCCTCGTGATTTGTTAGAGGAGCGTTTGCCTTCCAACGGGTATATTTTTGAGTATATATAGAAGTGTTATGTGTGGAGAAATATTAAGAACTTGAAGAGAAAAAATTTTGTGCGCTCCAAAATTGTGATTGTATTTTTCACTATTCTCTTTCACTTTCAGATCTAAGTGTTGTCTTTCTTCTTGCACTTTCATATATATCCTTTGTCAGAGAATTATTGTAAAAGAGGGTTGAAGTACCCCTTATTTTTATTCATTATTTTGTGAGAGAATTTTGTAAGGGTGAGACATTTATTGTTGAGTGAAGCTTAACAAATAAGAGTAAGACCTGTGTAAAATCCACAAGCTTGGTGAAGCTTTCGTGGTATATTGATTCATTTTGATAGTAAAGAAATTCTCAAAGAGGTTTCTTGGGAAGTAAACGTAGGCCTGACATGCCGAACTACTATAAATCTCAACGTTTGATTTTCTCGCCCTATCTCTCTTACTTTTATATTGATAATTATTGTGTATTTTTTTTTTGGTTGAAATTCGAATATTTTGATTATTATTTTTAATATTGTGAAATTATTTTTAATAATCCAATTCATCTCCCTCTTGGGTTGCCTACCTGAGATAGTAATTAGTATCAGAGCTAGGACTCTAGTTTTTGTGACTTATTAGAGTAGATTATGGCCACTTTAGCTATTGGAAAACTATGATGACTATACATATATAATCTAATGATTATGAGTGCTGGAAAATTATTTGTAATGGTCCAAAAATTGCTACGAAAATTGTAGATGACCAAAAGATACCAAAACCTAAAGATGAGTGGACTGAATTTGATACGAGAATGGCTCAAGTCAATGTTAAAGCCACAAATATGTTGTACTATGCCTTAGATGCCAATGAATTCAATAGAATTTCTACACGTAAGACTACAAAACAAATTTGGAATGAACTCATAGTGACTCATTAGGGATCAAATCATGTTAAAGAGTTCAAAATTAGCTTGCTAGTCCATAATTATGGGCTTTTTAAGATGAAACCTGATGAAACTATTACTCATATGTTTTCTCGTTTTAGTGATATTATAAATGATTTAACCTCTATTGGTAAAATACATACTAATGCTGAAAATTGTAAGAAAAGTGCTCAGGTCATTACCAAAAAGTTGGGAGACAAAAGTTGTAGCGTTTCTGGTTTAGACCCAACCCATTGTATGTTTTGGATCCGAGTTTCATTGTCTTATACAGTTGTTCATGTCTTGTTTCCCCTTATCACTTTTTGAGTTTGGCTTTTGGGACGTGTTGTTTGCGTTTGGAACAAGTTAGTAGCTTGTTTTCTAAACTTTTGTTGCCCAGAATTTTGTTCCTTCACTCGAGCGATCTTTGTGAATCTCTATTACTTTTGCAGGTCTGTAAAAATACTGGGAGTTTGTATTCTTTGCTCGAGCGAAGTTTCTTGCGCTCGAGCGACGGTATGCCTATAAAACTACTGGGAGTTTGTATTCTGCGCTCGAGCGGTAAAACCTATTGTGTCTGGTTGCTCAAGCGATACATCTTGTGCTCGAGCGAGCTACGCGTATATCAGTTCGTAAAGTCACTTTTCTAAGTCACTTTTTCACTTCTCTCTCTCTAAACATTTCAAAACCCTATTTTCTCTCACTCTCTCTCTAAAACTCACCCATAAAACTCAAATACAATTAGATCTGTCGAGTTCTTCACGCGTATGCATTTGTTAAAAAGGTATAGCTCGGTGAGGGCTTCGTTCTAATCGGAAGCAAAGTTGATTTTTGGTGTCATTGGGTTTCCCACACACTTTCTCGTTTTCTAAAACTTAAGGTTGGAATTCTTCGCACCTTCTATGAGTTTTAACTTAGTTATTTGTGATTTCTAAACAACATTGAGATTTTGGAGGTTTGTGGAACAAACCTAGGGTTTTGGGTAAAAATCAAAAGAGGAGTTTTTCAAATGGATCCTTGAAAATGACTATTAGGTTGGTAAAATGTTGAGTTGGGAAGAAATGGTTGATTTTGATACTTGGGGCTAATTTTGGAAAGAAAAGGCATTTTTCCCTAAATGCCTCAAATATTAAATTTTGTATAAATAATGAAATGGATGTTGAAATCGTGAAATTGGATTGATAGTGATGATGATGGTGGAGTTGGATATGTATTATCACTCACCTCTTGAAATTTGAAAAGGTTATCTACATTAAGAATTGTATATCTATTTAGAAATATCTATTTTGGGCTATCGGTGGAGGATATCTATGATTGTTGTAGAAATTACATGAGAATTAGAGGAATTGAAACTATTTTTCTCATTCATTTGCATCGATCATTATTTCACATTTATACATTGTATATGTATATTGTTTAAGAAAAGAGGTGAATCTGGGAAGGAATTATTGTTGCATCAAATAAGTTGGCCTATGTATTCAGGGTGAAAGTCCCGAAAACCGCACATATACATGGGTGCTGATCTTGCGGACAAAATTTCCGTGAAATGGCAATAGTAGTGCTTGTATAGCCTACGTTTACGTGGGTCCCAGTTTATGGTTTCCTCTAGACGAAATTTCCGAGAAAGGTTGTATTGTTTTGAAATTTCCAGAGCGTGATTTACTACTCTATCTTTTTACTCCAAAGGAAGTGATTTAAGATATTATTATTATGGCGTTGCATAGTTTTGGAAAGAGTTATAAAAATATGTTTTGGCACGGACATTGCATATGCATTCACCTTATAACTTTGTGGAGATTCATATATTGTGCTGAATTATTTCTATTGGGTTTTGGCTCACCCTACGTAGGAAAAACATTTCAGGTGTTGATGATATGCCTCCGCCAAGGCAATAGCTTGGGAGAACTTGGAGCAAGAGCTTCATTTTGTGTACTTGTCATATTTATTTTTGTACAAGCCAAGGGCTTAAATTGCATTGGATCTAAATCCACTTTTGTTGTAACCAAGCATCGGCTTGGAAAGCTATAAGCCCTTAGGGCATTTCTTATCTATTTAACTTCCATTCTTTTTCTCTAGTTCGCAACATATGTTATGGATTCATGGCCAAGCATTATGAATGTATACTGCATATGTTTCTCTTTTGTAAACTCAATTGGACTTAATGGAAGATAATTACTTTATCGTTGTTGTTGTTCATTAATATTGTGGATGGATTATTGTAATTATTTTGGGGCGTTACAAAAGTCATTACTATTACAGAAGCAAATGACTTATCAAAGCTAAGTCTAGACGAGCTAATGTGATCTCTTCTCACACATGAGCTCATCATGAAAGAAAGAGATGAAGAAGAAGACAACAAGAAAAAGAAGGAATAGCTTTCAATGAAGATGAAGATGAAGATTACTTAGAAATTGATGATGAAGAAATGGCTTTCTTAACAAAAAGGTTCTAGAAATTTATGAAAAATAATCAATAGGGAAGAAGATTTTTTAAAAGAGATTTTAACAAAGCAGAATATAGTAGAAAAGATTTTACAAAAGGAGAAAACAATAAGAAAAATGAAATCACTTGTTATGAGTTTAATAAGCCAGATTACATCAATGCCGATTGTCTTGAAACTAAGAAACATTACAAGAAAGACAAAAAAAGAGTCATGGTTGCTGCATGGGCAGATAGTGACGAAAGTGACTCAGAAAATGATAGCAACAACAATGAGGTTGCCAACCTATGCCTAATGGCACTTAGAAATAATGATGAGGTAAACAATGAGTCTTATTCTTTCGATGAATTACAATCCGCATTTGAAGAATTGCATAATGAATTTTAAAAACTTGGCATTAAAAATATTGCTCTAAAAAAATTGCTTTCAAGTTCAACAAAAGAAAATGAATCTTTATCTAATAAAATTGAAGTATTACAAAAAGATCTTTTAAAAATAAAAGAAAAAAATGAAAATTTAAAATAAAAAAATCCCATATTTTACAAAAGGAATTAAATGAATTGAAAATTGAAAATGATTCTTTAAAAAATGAGAACGTTGTTTTAAACGAAAATATGAAAGATTTAAAAACTATTCTTTCAAAATTCACTCAAAGAAGAGACACTTTAGATAAACTTCTTAAAAATCAAAATTGTACATTTGCTAAAGAAAGAATTGGATATAAACCTTTTTCAAAAGGAAAAACTTTTAAAAATGGTTTTATTTATGTATCTTCTAGACACTCACATCTTACGTGTCATTTTTATGGTAAAAATGGTCATATTTCACCTTCATGTCCTGTTAAAAGAAATCATTTTGCTAAAATAAAAAAGATGTGGGTTCCTAAAGACACTTCAAGAGTGTCAAATTCTAACTTTTATGGACCCAAGAAAGTATGGGTACCAATAGAGAAATCAAATTTTTGTAGGTATGTTTCGAGACAAAAATCTAGTAATGATAGATGGTGTATCGATAATGCATGTTCGAGGCACATGATCAGAAATAAAGCTATGTTCGCCACACTTTAATCAAAGGATAGCAGATATGTAATCTTCGGCGACAATAGTAAAGAAACGATCATTGGTGTAGATAGTATTGGTAAAAATTCTTCACCTATTATAGAAAATGTTTTACTTGTTGAAAGTTTAAAACATAACTTGCTTAGCATTAGTCAATTATGTGATAAAGGTAATAGAGTTATTTTTGAGAAAACTCACTGCACAATTGAGAACACCAAAGATAATAAAACTCTGTTTGTAAGATATAGACATGAGAATGTATATGTGTTTGATTTGCATAACCTGTCTTCTCATTTGATGTTAAATGTTTATCTGCAATAAATGAAATTGGTTGGTTATGGCATAGAAGATTAAGACATACTCATTAGATTTAATTTCAAAACTTTCAAAAAATGAGTTAGCTATTGGTTTGCCTAAAATTAGTTTTGAAAAAGACAAACTTTGTGATGCATGCCAACTTGGAAAACAAACTAGAATTTTTTTTAAAATCTAAAATGTTGTTTCAACTACTAGACTGCTTCAACTCTTACATATTGATTTATTTGAACAATCTAGAACATTAAGTTTAGGAGGAAAATCGTATGCTCTGGTTTGTGTTGATGATTATAATAAACATACATGGGTATTATTTTTAGCACACAAAAAGGAAGCTTTTCATAATTTCTTAAAACAATGTAAAATAATTCAAAATGAAAAAAGTCTTAATATTTGTAGTGTTAGAAGTGATCATGGTAGAGAATTTGAAAATGATGATTTTATTATGTTTTGTGATGACTTAGGAATAGATCATAATTTCTCAGCCTCTAGGACTCCTCAACAAAACGGTGTGGTTGAAAGAAAAAATAGAACTTTTGAAGAAATGGCCAATACTATGCTTTGTGAGAATAATTTACCCAGATATTTTTAGGCTGAAGCCGTTTACACTGGTTGTTATGTTGTAAACCATGCCATGATTAGATCTACTTATAAGAAAATGCCTTAGAAACTTTGTAAAGGTAAAAAACCTAATATTAGTCATTTTTGTGCTTTTGGTTGTAAATGCTTTGTATTTAATAACAATAAAGATAACTTAGGAAAATTTGATGCTAAATCTGATGAAGATATATTTCTTGGTTATTCGAATTCTAGTATAGCTTATAGTATATTTAATAAAAGAACTTTACTTGTTGAAGAATCTGTACACGTTGCCTTTGATGAATCTAACAATGTTGTTTCCAAGAATCTTTTAAGTGATGGTACTGCAGAAACACATCCAAGAATGGAAAACATTTACACAACATAAAATGAAGAAATAACAATGAAGAATCTTCAAGAAGAATATGCTTGTTCAGAAAACGAATCAAATCTACCAAAGGAATAGAAGTATACTTATGGCCACCCTAAAGACCTTATTATAGGTAATGCAGCGGAAGGTATAAAAACTCGTTCCTCTATTAGAAATGTTTATGGTAACATAGCATTTGTTTCATAAATTGAACCAAAATCATTTTTAGAAGCTGAAAATGATGAAAATTGAATTTTAGCAATGCAAGAAGAATTAAATCAATTTGAAAGAAATGAAATTTGGTTTTTGATCCCTCGGCATAAGGGTCATTTCATTATTGGTACAAAATGGGTTTTTCAAAATAAAACAATGAATCTAAGTTGTTACTAGAAAAAAAGCTAGATTGGTAGCTAAGGTTATAATCAAGAAGAGGGCATTGATTTTGATGAAACTTTTGCATCGGTTGCCAGACTTGAAACTATTAGAATGTTACTTGCTTTTGTATGTTTTAAAAATTTTAAATTATATCAAATGGATGTTAAAAGTGCTTTTTTTAATAGGTACATTTAAGAGGAAGTCTATGTTGAACAACCTCTCGGTTTTGAAAATCATAAATACCCGGATCATGTTTTTAAACTTTCAAAAGCTTTATATGTTTTAAAACAAGCTCCTAGAGCATGGTTTGAAAGATTGAGTAATGTTCTACTTGACAAAGGCTTTTCTCGAGGAAAAGTAGGTACAACTCTTTTTATAAAAATAAAAAATGAGGATGTGCTAATTGTTCAAATTTATGTTGATGATATTATTTTCGGTGTTACTAATGAAAATTTGTGCAAAGACTTCCCTAAAGATATGCAGGGTGAATTCGAAATGAGTATAATGGGGGAGTTAAATTACTTTATTGGTCTACAAATTAAACAAACCAATGATGAAATTCATTTAAATCAAACAAAATATACCAAGGATCTACTCAAAAGGTTTGAAATGGAATCATCAAAGCCTACAGCAACTCAGATGAGCACATCAATAAAAATCGATAAAGATGAGCGAGGTAAACCGGTAGATGAAAAGAAATATCGAGTTATGATCGGTTCCTTACTTTATCTTACTACAAGTAGACCCGATATAATGTTTAGTGTTTGTATGTGTGCACGTTTTCAATCCGCACCTAAAGAGTCACACATCACTGCAGTCAAACATATTTTCAAATATCTTGTTGACACTCCAAATTTGGGATTATTGTATCCTAAGGGAACTACTTTTGAACTTTTTGGTTACTCGGACGCCAACTTTGCGAGATGTAGACTTGACTGAAAAAGCACTAGTGGCACTTGTCATTTCTTGGACACTCACTCACTTCTTGGTTTTGCAAAAAACAAAAATCAGTGGCTTTGTCAACTGCTGAAGCAGAATACATTGCCGCCGCTGGGTGTTGTGCACAATTGTTTTGGATGAAACAACAACTTCAAGATTTTGGACTTTACTATGATCATATTTCTATAAAATGTGATAACATAAGTGCCATTAACCTTTCAAAAAATCTTATTCAGCACTTACGCACTAAACACATTGAAATAATGCATCATTTTTCTAAGAGATCATGTATTCAAAGGTGACATTGAACTCGAATTTATGCCTACAAATCATCAATTAGTTGACATATTTACCAAGCCTCTTAATGAAGAACAATTTTGTTATATTAGAACTGAACTTGGTATGATAAATACTCCTATATAATGATTATCAAAAATGTCTAAGACCCCCTTTTTTTCCTACCCCCTTTGACCTCCTCTTTCTTTCATTGGTTGGATTTTTTATTTTTATTTTTTTGTTTCCCTTGTCCTCCAATCACCACCTGCCACATGTGTGTGGGGGTTGTGGGGTGGTGATTGGAGGGGGTCTCCATCACTCATCAATGATTATATATATATAATAATAAATAAATAAATAAATTAATTATTTAAAAATTAAAAATTAAAAAATATATATATATATATATTTTATAGATCTCCTCTCTCTCTCTCTCTCTCTCTCTCTCTCTCTCTTTCTCTTTGCTCACCCACTCATTGTCTCGCTCTCACTTCATTTCTCTCTTTGTTTTCCTATCTCTCTCTCTCTCTTACGCGCACGCGTGCTCTCTTGCCCGTACTGACTCTCTCTCATCTTCCAACACCGTCTTCATCACCACCATTATTCGACACCATCATCCACCATTTTCGATCTACCCAATTCCATCTCGATCTACACAAATCTGTCCCAGATCTACACAAATCCATCTTCGTTCTACACAAATTCGTCCCCAATCTACACAAAATCCATCCCCGATCTTTGCTATATTTTCTGATTGTCACATATCTTCATCATCGTCACCGATTTTTATCACCATAATCAATCCTTACACCCACAAGCATCATTTCCCTATCAACATGTTAAAATTATTTTTGCACTATATTATATTTCTTATCTGGTTGTATGTGCTACAAACTCTCTTGTATTTAATAACAATTGCTTCTACCTGGTATGAAGAAATTGTTTTTATTTGTATTTTCTCTTTTTATGCTAGTGCACTTAGTGTAGTTGTTTATGGCCGGATCTTAATGACCCTTGGTATTATAAATTGGTAATCTATTTCTTTCAAATTGTGTAATTTTTAGTGCATTAATTTAGGGGGAGACTCGTATTATGTAATATTTTGAGATTAAATCAATCAAAGAAGCACAATCTTAAGGGGAGTTTGTATATTCTATGCATAATTTCAAGAGTATATACAGTTATCAACTAATGTTTTTTTTATTCCTTATCTGCACCAACAATTCTTTTTATAGCAAAGACAAACAATTTTTTCAAAGAGAAATGCTTACAATTTTATTTCAGAAGGAGAAAATATTGTAGATTACATGTAAGTTTTGAGAATGCTTCATAGATTTTTTGCATTTAACTTCTCTCAATAGCTTTTTATGAGCCTCCTTTACATGCCTCTCTTTATTTTCAACTTCTGTGAGTCTTAGCATTATAAAGGTTGCATAATATTACACTGCATTCTCTAACTGAGAATTTTTCTTATCTAGATCTCTCTTCTCCTGGTGAGTATTAGCCAATTGTTATTTTAAATAGCTCACCTCGTCTGTCAATTATTGATTATCTTGTATTCTTGCTTGTAGTCGTTGAGCCATATTGGAAACTGCAGTCATCATCTGTGTACTAAGAGCCATAGTGTTATTAATAGTATCAATATCACTACGATTACAAAAAACACTAGGACTCTCATTTACTGAAATCGCGTGTGAATGCACTATAGGTAACCTCTCATTTGCCTGAATTTCAAGCACCTCATTCATGTCAGAACCATTGATGGCTAAGGTAAGGAATGATATGATTACACAGAAAGTAAACAAATTTTTTTTCTAAGAACACTTGAAGATTTCATATCTCTACATATCATCTATGTCACTTTTAATACACTCCACCAATTCAATAATCGATGCATATCTGCTCAAATATCTTGTTTGTCAACATTTTAGGCGTCGCTGCACCATTTTTCTGGAGATGATACAAAATCCCAAAAATAAATCACGGGAAGAAATGAGAAAAATTATTATATTTTTGGCAAATCAAATTATTTTTTCACATGTGTTTGTATGATTTTCGTTCTGGGCACTAAAAATTTTCTGCTTATAAAAACTTTATATATCAATATTTTATTTTGATGATGTCAAAGGGGGAGAAACATATGAATTTGAATTGCTATTCATGTGCTTTAATTATCAAATATCTTATGTTACAAAATTATCAAATATTTTGTTGATTTTAATTTTGTGTCAAATCCATACTTGTATTGCCATCATAAAAAGAGAGAGATTGTTAATCATATTCTTTAATTTTGATGATGTCTAAATATTATTTGATAAATTGTGTTTTTTATTCACTGCAACAAAAAAACATTTTTGGCGACATTTTTTGACAACTAAAATAGAAATTAGTCGCCAAATGTACATAATTGGTGACCATATATTTTTTGGTCACCAAAAACTAAACTATTGGCGGCAAGTTAAAACATTTGGTCGCCATTGAGTTTGGCACTGAACCAAATTTCTTGGCGGGAACGAGGAAAGATTTTTTGCGACGAAATTAAGATATGGCGCTGAAAATATTAGTCACCAAATATATATTTTTGGTGACAATCATTATTTAGTCTCTGAAAAGTTTGGCAATATTTATGGCGACCCAATTTCTTGGTTGCCTTTAAACTATTCGTCAAAACTACGTCATTTTGAATGTTGTATGTGCCCTAATTTTGTTTGCTCATAATTAGTTAAACACTTGAAACTCCATTCTCATTCCCTCTCTCTTGTGGCCTCAGATGGCACAGGTATGTCCTCTACTCTATTTTTTTTCTCTCTTTCTACTTCTCACTATCACTCTCTCGTAGCATTGACTGCACTAGTAATGGCGCTGCCCCTTTGTCTTTCTCTCCTCTGTTCTTTTTCTCTTCTCTAGCTAGGTCATTGCCCTCTTTTCTCTCTCTTCCTCCATCTCGCTCTCCCTCTCTCGCAACGCCGACTGCACTGGTAGTGGCGCTGTCCCTTGTCTCCCTCTCCTGTTTTTCTCCTCTTCTCTAGCTAGGTCGCTGCCCTCTCAATTTTCTCCATTTTTTCCCTTTGCTGATTTAACTGCTGTATGTTGATGGGTTTGGTGTGATTTTGATTAAATTTTTTTTAGGTTACTGTGGCACAATTAGGTGGATTGGCCCCTCTTCTATCATAAGTAAGCGATTCACATCTTAGGGTTTTTCATCCCTAAACCTAAGTTTCTAAACACATGATTTGCTTGCACTTTCAAGATTTGGTTGTTTTTATTCTCTTTTCCTGTTTTTGATGGCTTTGGAGATGGTCTGAACCATGAGCTTCCTATCACAATAGACTACTGGAAATGCTTAAAGGAGATTATGATTGAAGAAAAATGGCACTTTAAGATTTGTAGAAGAAGAAATACAATAAATTAAAAAATAAGATTTTATCATTTTTAATTTTCTAGGTTTTAAATTTCAAAAAAATTAATATTGGTGATAATTTTTTTTTTGCTTCTTTTTTTCCAAGTGCAATTTTATTTTATTTATTTATTTATTTTTCCTAGTGTGATTATGGATATTTTGATGATGATGAACTGTGAAGGTGATTGGAGCCTTAATAGAGCTCTGTAAGGTAATTTCAATTAACTATCAGTAAAATCAAACTAAAAATAATTTGCTTTTGTCACTTTTGCCATGTCAAAATAATTTGCTCTTTTTGTATAAATTGCTTCTTATTTCACTTTTTCCCCCTTTCTCAATTGACAATGTCATTGTCTAATAAAAAGAGCAACCAATTAAATATGGATATTAGAAGATTATGCTTGATGTGAGTAAAAAGAGCTTTAAGCTTGCCCTTTCTGCTGCAATTTATCATATTTGGCTTGAAAGGAATGCTAGGATTTATAGCAATAAAGCTTTTGATGCTTGTGTTGTTTTTCATTCTGTGGTAACAAATGTGAGGGATAGAAATTGTTCATGGACTGGGGTAGGTAGTTCTCCATCTAATAGGGATGTTTGTCAAGCTTGAAACCTTTCATTAAGGATTTTGAACTAAAGAGTTTAGCTCTCTGTTTTTCTTTTTTTGTTTTCTTGTTTTGTTTGCCTTTCTTTGGGCTGTTTTGTTTTGCTTCTTGAATAAATTTTACCTTACCAAAAAAAATAATAAATAAATAAATAAATAAAATCTTAAATCTTCTCTCATCTCTGTATCAAGGAACAAATACTATCACTTCAAATTCAATAAAAACATCATGTAGTTTTAATGTTATATTAAGTGAAGTGCCTTTTGAAATTTTGTACTTAGGATTGCAAATGTACCTTTGTGTACTTTGTTGTTAATTTATCCATGAAACTTTTCAATAAGTGCCAATTTAATGTTGGGCTACTTGATGTTGATGTGTATGGGTCATCTATTCCAACCATGATGAAACTCAATGGCAAGTCTGAAGTTAATAAATATAGTTCTTTAATCATTTGAATCCTTCCTAACATGTTCCAAAATCTATGGTATCAATGATGTGAAGTACTCTGAATGCATGATAGTGAATTGCTAAGGGTAGTTCTAAAAGATATAGATTTGCTTCTAATTTATGGCTCACATTTTACTAGTTAATTTAGTATTCCTTTTCAAAAATCTAGAAATCCCCTAGATGTTGATTTGTGATTATGTATCAATTTTAAGCGGTATATAACAATCCCAATCAAACAATCAAGACAAATCGACACAACGATTTTACATGGAAAAACCACAATTGGACACCTCCAATTGTGATAAAAAAATCACGGCAAAAGCTACAAAACAATCCACTAAAAAGACATAAAGGAATTACATAGGTATACTCTCAATTACCTAGCGAATCCACGCCCGAATTGAACCAACCCCTATGTGCCTCTTCCAGCCTCGTCTTTACCTTAGAATTGTCTTGACGATGAGCCACTCCAAAATTCACCAAAACTTCAGGCTCGAATTCTTCAGAATCCACCGAAGAACAACTCTCTCTTTTGTGTAGAATAAACAAACAATCCTTTGATGTATACTTCTTAAACCATGAGTTGAATACTCAATTAAACATCAAAGAAAACTAGCAAAATAGCCTAGATATAAACCCAGAATCCAAGAAGAAGATCTGGAGGTCTGATCCTAAAATCTGACTGAATCGCATATTTATAGAAATCTAAATCGTGATGCTTGCTCGAGCGAAGACTTTCTAGCTCGAGCGAGGAACCAAATACGCGTGTTTTCTTTAAGTGGCTTCGCTCGAGCCAAACTACCTGCGCTCGAGCGTACAATCATCCTTCTCAGGTTTTTTTTTTTTTTTTTTTACAAACACAGCCTTCGCTCGAGCGAGCAAGGGCGGACAAGCAACTTCGAATGCAATTTTACATTTTTCTTCAGGGGCGCTGCCCCTCGACCCCGCCTGGGCATTGCCCCGAACCCACCAAGGGGCGCTACCCCCTAGACCCCCACGAACTGACCGGACAGCTCGATCCCCGTCATAATCAGCAAAGTGGCAATCTTGAAAGTATTAACATCACAAACTTCTCTGCAAGGCATAATTCGGGTTGGATTCGCATCTAAAAACTCATAACCTCACTGAAATAAAAAGTGCAAAAGCAAGTACAACTGAAAGGAGTTTTGTCAACCGGAATTACCAAGAATAAAAACCTAACAATCTCCCCCTTTGGCAATGCCATGACAAAACACACCTAACAAATAAAATCCTAATCACCCCAACCCATTACAGTCAACAAAAACAAACTTCTTTCTCAAGGTCATGATCTGCAAAATAGCTATTAGTGCCATAATCTCCAAAAACAACTATTAGTGCCACAAGAGTACATGAAAAAGCAATAGACTATATGAAAAAGCAATAGACGAAAACACGAAAACTAAGACACTTGCACCCAACAAGCACCTAACAAACATTTCTCCCCTTTTTGTCATGAATTGACAAAGGAAGCTCAAACAACTATAGCATGCAAAAAGGAAATAATCAAATAGTTCATGCTAACAAACTCTTACAATGATAAACCAAACTCCTCCGCACTAAAAGCAACCAAAAACACTGAAAACAGTGAACAAGAAGAAAACGACAAAAATAATATGGTGGAGCAAGCAAGAAATCTCAGATTTGTACCTTAGAACACACAAGATTATCCAAGAAGCATAATTACTTGAAAACACAATGTGCACAACCTCTAAAAGATTCCTCATAAAAGAAAGTGATGCATTATGTGAAAAGCATAGATCCCATGATAAAAGTGTGTGTGTGACTCTTGGAGTTCGACAAACACAAGATTCAAATCCTAGTAGTGATCTGATAACTGGACCTCCAGCAAGAGAATCTAAGCACAACAAAGGAAAGTCAAATCACTAGGAATCAAGGGGTATTTGGTGAGTAAAAGCGGAGGCTCCCCCTCAATCAATGAATCCTTTTTTTTTTTTCTTTTTTTTGCACATTTTTTTTTTCTTTTTCTTTCTGTTGCACATTTTTTCCTTTTTCTTTTTCTTTTTCTTATTCTTATTCTTTTGCACACTCATTGGCGGTTGACATGCTCAAGAGTATGGAAACCGAACTAGAGAAGCATGGATATAATAAGGATGGCTTGGTTGGTGACTCTAAGGTAGCCTTTTCCTCATGGCTGGACTAAAAAGAACAGAGAAGAAAGCTGTGGAGATGCAAAAAGATGGAAGGTGGTTAAGAGACTCAACATCACCCACGATATACTAGTATAGATCAATTCCTCTGGAAAAGCAAAAGATATAATGCCAGAAGTCCATAGAAAAAAAAACACTAAGGCAGAAGACTCCGATATTTGCTAATCCAAGAGTGTGTACAGAATGAGACAGACTAATCAAAGAGCACACACTCCAAAATGAGTAATGATCACAGAAAGTACACATCTATTAACATGTAATGGTTATTCTCATCAATTCCAATATGCACCAAGGGCATCTCAAAAAAAAATTCAAGCTTGCAAAACCACACTAAGAAAATCTTTTTGGATTTTTTTTTTTCAACAATAAAGCAAGACAAAAAATGAGCAAGCACACATTTTTTTCTAAACAAAGCAAGACAGAAAACAAACATGCACACATTAAATGACTCAAAAAGAAAAAAAACACACACACACACACACACACACACATAGAAATCCAAAAACTAAAAAGAATAAACAAATAAACACAAGTCAAGTTTTTTCACCCAAACCGCTTTAGTATGAAAAAAGTTGTGAGAATTGCGGTTCTTGGGTGGTGTCTTGACGTTGCGGTTCCCTTTCCCTTCAATGAGAACCCGTCTAGACTTGGTGTCCAACTTTCTATTCCTAGGTCTAGACAAACAAAACCTTTGTTCACGTTTGGTCTCAAGCAAATCAAAATAACGAGGTCTAACATGACCCTTAACCTCATTACCACCAATGAAGTGTCTCTTACCCCACGAGATGTTGAAATTTCTTCCATCTCTATGAGACACTCTCCCATGCAACTCATAATGATAAGGGCAAATATGACCATACATACCCTAATGATGACAAATAAATACAGAGTGTACCTTCTCTTCTCTGGCCTTACCAACTCTAGGAAGTTTGAGAAGTCTATCCTCATGTTGAATTTTTTGTTCTCCCTTTCCTTGAGTTCTTGTATCATGAGATGTGGATACACACTGTTTTTGCCTTTTCTTACCATCAAAGCCAATGCCACTCTTGTCAGAACAAATTTGTTGAGACCTAATGATATTGTCCAAAATCTTTGATCCTTTGTTCCAAAGACCAATGGTTGCCATAGCATGCTTGAGCTCTTCCTCTTTCTTGATCATTAGTTCTTCCAAAGTGTAGACGTCCCCGAATGTCCCGGGAGGGAATCCCGTTTTGTTCATATGGGCTCACTACAGTTCAGGACTCAATGTCACGGTCCTGTATCTAATCTCGCGGAGTGCAATGCAAGACCGATGAATCATCAAAGAGTCCAAATCTGGAAAATCATTTTTGAAAACAGATTTTTTGAAAGAAGTGCCAAACATGGACTGCTTTGCCAGATACAGAGTCGCCACCTAAATATTTATTTTGGGGGAATTTAGGAAACCCTGACTCGTTGCCTAAGGCCACGTGTTCGTCATCACCAAAGTTGCCTCGGCTCGGGAACTTGGGTATGATTGGGGAAGGTCACTTCGTGAGCACCCCCACTCACCCGATCAAAGATCGGCCTCTACTAACCATGATATCAAGTTTTGAAAACATTATGTGTTCTTATTCCGGTTATTAGCCTAGAATTACTATGTGATGCACACAGCATACAAGTATAGACTGGATCGCCTGAGTTAGAACAAAACATTTCATGTTTGTTTTTGAAAGTGGTTTACTACTCGCAAGTAGGATAAAATGCGGATTTTGCCACCCTCAAGTGAGCATAGAAAACATGGTGATTTGCCACTATCTAGTGGGCTTAAAACTCGCAATCAATGAATTGTTCCAATTCAGATAACCCAACCTTCACCCACAGGCATTCAGGCAGTTATATCACATAAGTAAATAGCCTCATGGTAAGCATGCTATCATGGCAGTCACTCACACGCATGCAAGGATGCTAAAGCATAAAAGCTTACCTAGCACTCCGAGCCAAAGAAAGAAGCCAATTAGAAATCATGCATGAATCCTAACTATGCTGAGATGCCTAATGCAACACATACAAGAATGCAACTAAGATAGGCTCGGCTATTCTAAGATGGCATATGATGACGCTACAGCTAACGCGTATTCAACCTGAAATTGAAATACAATACAGTTAGTATGATGCGCCAAGCCTAGTGCATGCAAGACAGATGAATGGATGCAAACATGCGAGCATAAGTATGGTAATTGAAACATGCCCTAAACTAACCATCATAAGCTGGTAAATAAAAGGGAGAAAGACATGGGGTTGGAAGACATACATCACACACACACACACTTATTACACAATTGCCCTCGCTCGGAGGGTCCGAATAAATAATACAGACCGAATAAATAATTACAGTCCAAATAAATAATTAAATATTACAAAACCCTAATTAATTAACAAATTAACTAGGAAAGAAAAATAAACTAATATGCAAATCCATGGACCGCCTCAGCTCTGTTCCGAATGATGAAAGATGCATGCATGCTCGGGTCGCTTCGTCGGAAAATTCCTCGCAATGCCCCGATTTGCCTCTGTTTGCAATTGATCCCGGAATGCTGTGCAAGGCTTTAGAAAGTTGCTGATTTCTAGTTTGCTGCAACAGAGAGCAAGAAAGGGGCATGGCAAAGTATTTTCACATATGTATGCATACCTCGATCCTCGTGCCACCAATCACACATCTCGATGCATGATGGCCGAGGAGTCGAATTGCACGACTCGATGTGAGATGAATGCATATGACAACGCAACAAGGCCTAGACTCCATCATGGGTAATCCGGAGTGTCGGCGACCGGGAATTGAGGTACGTTCCGTCACTTCGGGTAGGAAACGTCCCTCGTTTCCCGTGTTTGGGCTAACTCCTATCCCAAACACAATGCAATGAGATGGCATACACAATGCGACTAACATGCAACCTAGCATATGCAATGCTATGGACTGAAATGGCATACACAATGCACGTGACACAACATGGCATACACAATGCTCTAACATGCAACCTAGCATACGTAATGCTATGAACTGAAATGGCATACACAATGCACGATGGACTTACACCAACATGAGTGGACCTCAACCACACTCACATCAGTGGCCATGGATGAAAATGAGACAACCGAAATACATGCAAACATGCACGAATGCAAAGGACCGATCCTAAGGCACAAATGCCACTCTACCAAAGCCTGGCAGAGGATGAAACATGGCATACAAACAAACAAGTTCCAGCTCTGAAACATGATATACAATGGTCCCGAATCAAGCAAATATGTCACACAATGCAAGCTAGATGGCCCAGGTACCGAAACTAGTGAAGTGCGTTACACTAGAGGTACCCAAAGCGATGCACAAATGGAAAAGCCAACCCCAAACAGACCCTAGGAAGTTTTGAAACAGTGGGAAAATGGCCTAAAATGGTGGCTTAACATGCAAGGAAATGGAGCTCAGTCAATGGTCCGAAAACAAGGCATTCATGGACAACTCTCAAGCACACTTAAGGAGTAGAAAATATGGCAATATGGCATTCATACAAGCTCTGAAAGATGATGTAAAATGACCCCAAAGCATGAAAACACCTCAGTATATGCATGCAATAGACCTCAAATCTCAAAGCTAGGCAAGTGTATTGAACTACAAGCATGCAAAACAAGCATCATTCGACCATGAGAGCCAAAAATAGAGATAAGGCAGTCCAAAATATGCACAAAATCAGTTTAAGGCATGGCCAAAAAGTGCTAAAATCAAGGGTCAACAAAGCATGCAAAGAAAGCTAGTGAACCATGAGTTACACTATAACTATACGAAGCACATGAGGGCTCACCAAACCAGCCAAAAAAAGAAGTATGCCATGCCAAAATATGCCCAAAAACCCATTGAAACTCAGTCAATGCATGTAAGAATGATAGGCTCCTTTGATGGGCTAATAAGAGGGTTATTCTACACATATATGATGGACATACAAAACGGCAAAACCACCTCTGGAAAGAGGTTATGACAGCCCTAAAACTCACCAAAAAGGTCCTGAAATTAGTCTAGGAAACATGCAAGTGAAAGCCCCTTTGAAAGGCCTTGAATAGGATTGCTCTACACATGCATAATAGACACTTTATATGGAAAATGGGCTCTGGACAGAGTTCATGCAGACCTTAAAACTCACCAAATAGGGCCTGAAATATGGCTTCAAAACATGCAAAGTGGAGCTCCTTTGTAAGGCCAAAAGGGCCAACAAATAAGGCAAGGAGAGAGGGGGTCACCCCCCCTCTGATTTTGGCTCTCAAAATAGTATGCTAGCCACTGAAAATCCACTGGATTTCAGTGGCTAGAAGGCCAAACAAAGCACAAAACCAAGGCCTAGATGCAAGGCTCAAAATAAGATGCAAACAAGCATGCAAGGGGGTAGATGACCCCCAACAGAAAAATGACCTTAAACAATCTTCAAGAGGAGCTCAAAATAAGACTTTTTTCAGTTTATGTCAAGGCTCGAAAATGCTTGCAAGTAAGGCTAAGATATGAAGTAAAATAAGCCTTAAAAGAGGGATGGAGCATACAAGGGGGTAGATGACCTCTAACAGGAAAATGTCCTTAAACAAACTTCAAAAGGGACTCAAAATAAGACTCTTTTCAGTTTATGTCAAAGCTCGAAAATGCTTGCAAGTATAGCTAAAAGATGGATCAAAATAATGCTCAAAAAAGAGAAAAATGGTTACCCTTGAAGACCAGCAGAAACCAGCTGCCTCTGGACCCAAAAACCCAACCTTGAACCTCTGAAAATACCCTCCAAGGACCTTAGGTTGATGATGGAAGTGTTAGGCTACGAGAGTTGGTGCAAAGGGGCCAAGAACCAAGCAATTTAGAGCTCAAAAGAGAGAGATATAAAGAGAGATATAAAGAGAGATATATTGTTTAGCCCCAGCAATTTTTTGAACCCTTTCAAGTGAGGGATATGGTTTCTCTTATAGAACAAAAGGTCTAAAGCTTCTCAAAGAAGCTTCAAACCAAGGGCCAAGATCCTCCATACACGTGTATGGAGGATGCAGCAAATGCCTCACAGCTGGCACAGCTGGAACACACTCACTGAGACAAACAGGATGGGAGCTGGCCGACCAGTTCAAGTGGTCGGCCGACCACTTGCCCTGGTCAGCCGACCAGGTCAAAAGGGTCAAGGTGGTCGGCCATCCTCTAGGATGAAGCCCCAAAAGTTAGCTTTCCAATGGCGCAAACCTTGCATTAAAATTCCATCTGTGCAAAAAGTTATGACTGTTTTGGTAAAGTCGCGCAGATTCGGTCCAACCGGATTGATGCCTTACTTCAACCAACCATATCTCCCCCATCCGGACTTGGCTTTAGGAGATTCTTGAGTGTAAAATGAAGCCCCGGAAGTAAGCTTTCCAACGGTAATGGCCTCATATCTTAAATCCAAGTATGCAAATGAATAAGCCCGATTCAGTGAGGGCTGCTCCTCTCTCTCCTTCCTGGATTCATGCCGAATCACTTTTGACCACCTAAGTGGTCGGCCATCTGATTTTCTGGCCTTCCATGTAGCCACATTGAAGCCCCAGAAGTTAAATTTCCAATGGCACCAACCTTGCATCAAAATTCCTCCTGTGCAAAGAGTTATGCTCATTTTGGTGAAGCTGCGCAGTTTCGGTCCTACCCGGATTCATGTCGAACTTCTCCCAAACTAGTTTTCTTCTCTCCTCTTATCTTTTATTCAACTCCAAACCCCTAAACAAGGTGTTTTGAAAGATTTTTTTAAAGATTTCATCTCTCTTTCATTCATTTCCACTCTGTCCTAACTCGGTTTACCGAAAAGCGCAACATTTAACAAAATGTGAGCCTCGGAACATTGTAAAAACTTTAATTCAAAAATGTTTTGAAAGAGAGGGTTTTAAGGTCTAAAAACCATTCAAAATAGCTTTGATCCAAAATGGGATATGAAGTTGAGATTTGACTTTCCCCTTGCCGAAGAAACTGAACTTTTGCCCTGCACACTTTTCTCCACCAAATGAAACATCAGTAGTGCCCAATTCTTAAGGGTGGTAAAAAATGGGGTGTCTACACAAAGCAACTTGAGACATCTTAAGACATTCAATCTTTTCTTCATACATTGTATAGATTTGCTGTAGCTCATTCCTCTCTGTCTCACAAGTCAAGAGTTTTGCACAAAGAGCTTGTCGATCATTAACTATCTTGATGGCATCAATCCTTGCCTCTGAAATCTCCTTATTTAGTTTGATATTCTCACTTTCACATGCTTTGAGTTTCATAGTGAGTTTGTCATTTAATTTGTATAAGTTAAGAGATTCCTCATACAGCTTTTTATAAGCTTGCTCAAGCTCTTCATCATCACTCCCCGAGGATTCATCATCAGTGGCATTCTCAACCGGTCTCTTCGGATACTCTGTTCGTCCTTCAGTTTCAGAAGTCGCCATGAAAGCAAGGAATTGTTTATGTCCCTCTTCACCTTGATCTTCATTGTCACTTACATCTTTATCAGATTCTGATTTATTATCCCAAGTGATAGCAAGGGCTTTCTTCTTCCTCAAACGAGTGGGGCATTCTTAAGCAAAGTGGCCAAATCCATGGCATTCGTAGCATTGGACTCTTTCAGAGTTCCCTTGTATCTTTTCTCTCTCCTTCTTGGCTATAGAATTAATTTTGAGTTTATCTTTGCCTTTGGATTTATCAGTATAAGTAGATTCCAAAAGATTAGGATTCTTTTTCAGAAAATATTTTTTAAATTGTTTTACAAAAGCATCCGTAATCTTGGAATCTATCTCACAATCCTCATCAGAATCCTCTCCAACTCTATGAGCACTACTAAAAGCAATAGCATCTTTTTGTTTCTTTTTGAAATTCCTATGTGCCTCATAAGTTTGGAGATTTCTAACCAAATGATCTAACTTGAGGTTGTCAACATCTTGAGCCTCCTCAATAGCCGTAACTTTTGGTTGGAATCGATCGGGCAAGGACCTCAAAATTTTTCCTACAATCTTAGATTATGGTATTTTTTCACCTAAATTGAAGTTGGAATTTATAATGTCACTTAACTTCGCATAAAATTCATCAAAGGTCTCACTATCTTTCATTGAAAGGTTTTTGAAACTAGATGTGAGCCTTTGAAGTTTTGAGCGTTTAACAGAAGGAGTGCCCTCATGAATAGTTTGTAAGATATCCCAAGCCTCTTTTGCGACTTCACAATTGCAAATACGACTAAACTCTTCAGGAATGAAAGCACAAAAGAGAGAATTGATAGCCTTACTATTCTAGCTACTATTTTGGTAATCAATTGTGTCCCAGTTATCAATTGGTTTTGGGAAAGTTACTCCATCAATGGTAATCGTCAGTTCAGTCCAACCATACATGACAGATTGCCAAGCTTTTTCATCAATAGATTTTAAAAACGATCTCATCCGAGCTTTCCAAAATGAATAATTGGATCCGTCAAATAGGGGTGGTCGAACCATAGAATTTCCCTCACGAATTGAATCCATTATCACAAATCAAACAAGATCTCGTTGTAAAAGAATTTTTAAAGAAAAATATTGAACGACCTGCTCTGATACCAATTGAAAAATCTAGAAATCCCCTAGATGTTGATTTGTGATTATGTATCAATTTTAAGCAGTATATAACAATCCCAATCAAACAATCAAGACAAATCGACACAACGATTTTACGTGGAAAAACCACAATTGGACACCTCCAATTGTGATAAAAAACCACGGGCAAAAGCCACAAAACAATCCACTAAAAAGACAAAGGAATTACATAGGTATACTCTCAATTACCTAGCGAATCCACGCCCGAATTGAACCAAACCCTATGTGCCTCTTCCATCCCCGTCTTCACCTTAGAATCGTCTTGACGATGAGCCACTCCAGAATTCACCAAAACTTCAGACTCGAATTCTTCAGAATCCACCGAAGAACAACTCTTTCTTTTGTGTAGAATAAACAAACAATCCTTTGATGTATACTTCTTAAACCATGAGTTGAATACTCAATTAAACATCAAAGAAAACTAGCAAAATAGCCCCAGATATAAACCCTAGAATCCAAGAAGAAGATCTGGAGGTCTGATCCTAAAATCTGACTGAATCGCATATTTATAGAAATCTGAATTGCGATGCTCGCTTGAGCGAAGACTTTCTCACTCGAGTGAGGAACCAAATACGCGTGTTTTCTTTAAGTGGCTTCGCTCGAGCCAAACTACCTGCGCTCGAGCGTACAATCATCCTTTTAAGGTTTTTTTTTTTTTTACAAACGCAGCCTTCGCTCGAGCGAGCAAGGGCAGACAAGCAACTTCGAATGCAATTTTGCATTTTTCTTCAGGGGCGCTGCCCCTCGACCCCGCCTGGGTGCTGCCCCGGACTCGCCAAGGGGTGCTGCCCCCTGGACCCCCGCGAGCTGACCGGGCAGCTCGATCCCCGTCATAATCAGCAAAGTGGCAATCTTGAAAGTATTAACATCACAAACTTCTCTGCAAGGCATAATTCGGGTCAGATTCGCATCTAAAAACTCATAGCCTCACTGAAATAAAAAGTGCGAAAGCAAGTACAACTGAAAGGAGTTTTATCAACCGGGATTGCCAAGAATAAAAACCTAACACCTTTCTTTCTCATATTTTAATGTGAATATGCTTTGCTTGTGTCACATTGGTGCCAGATTAGATATAGTTAGTACCTTCTGAATTCTGTTACGATATTTTCTATTGCTTCTTGAAAACTATGAAATCAGGTCTGTATGTCACAGATGATTTATCCACAGATGATTTTGATTTTTAATGGAACACATGACTCAGGCCCATAACGTACTTGAGTTAGTTGTTTAGCTTAACAGGTTCTGATACAGGACAATACTCTAGTTGATGAGCTTGAGTTAGTTAAGTCTGTTTTTCATATTTATGATTTCAAAATGCATTCAAATACTTTGATGTTATGTTTAGATAACTCCTTATAGGCTTATATCCTAGCCTTCATCATCTCAGGTTCACCTTGAGCTTGTGCAATTGTTGTGAAACATGCTGTTAGGCTATGCAAAAAGACATGAGAACAGATTTGAGAAGAGTCAAAATCACACTAATTATTTGTAGTGAGGAGAGGAATTGTATGCTAACACTGTAATGATTTGTTTACTAGAAATTGTATTTTTAGGGATGTGAGGGGATAACAGATAGGCTCATTATAATTTGATTTTCTTTACTTTATAGGCTTGAAATTTTGTTTGGTACTTTTCTGTGTATATATTGGATGTATGAGGGCTTTTTATAAATTTTTAATAGACTATAAAAAAGAAATTTTATAGATTTACACAAGTTTTTGTAAAACAAGATGCAGATTTACTTACTTGTCCTTTGAATTTAAACTTCCAAAGCTGACCTGATTTCATTTTTGACCTTTTTAGTCTAAAATTCTAAGGCCTTGGATTGTTATAAAGTTCTGCAATTTTATTTCCTACTCCTGGTTTTTAGGTATGCTCTTTGATTTCTCTCTATTAATTTATTTGGGTCTGTTCAATACATGAACTTGCCAACTGGGTATATGAGCTTGTCTGTAAATATATATGTAAAAAAACAATGGTTCGTTTAATCTACTTTTGTGAGTAAATACCTTTTAAAAATTCGGAAACACAACTATAATGTTGGCTAAAACAGTATTTGCTTGGTAGACTAGTCCTTTTGGTTCTGTAGTAAGCACTTGAATTTTTTTTTTCCTTATAATTCATTTGTGTTTGCTCAATCTATGAACTTGTCAATATTGGGAATACATGTATGTGTCTATTTCTTTACATGTATATAGTGTATGTAATATACATTTTTTATTTGTTTTTTTTTTTCTTTTTAGTGATGTGTTTGGATAATAGATTTGTAAAAGTTTAGCTTCTTGAGGCCTTCTATTTTTATTTCTTTTATTTTTTTGTTTTATTGTTATTATATTTTTGTCGTTTTTGCCTTTGTGATCTTCATAGTTCATACCAATATTTTGTAAGGTTCTTTAAGTCCTATTTTCTCTTCAAATATATGTATATATATATTGGTCTCGGGGCTTTGTTTTTTTGAAAGACAGAGAAACTGATTATGGTTTTGGACTTTTTTTTTTTTATCAGAAAAAGCCTTTATTGATGGCTTAAAAAATACAAAGTAAATGGAATACATCAATAAAAGGAAGGAAAGTGCATAAAACATCACAGTAAAATTTCAAGATCCTATAGCGATTCCGATTTTGACCTGACCCTTATTGTACTCTAGACTCGGGTTTCATGGTTTCGTATTATTAATCATATCTTCCTTTCCTTGTATTTCCTTAAATTTGGCTATTGGGTCATTATGGCTGTATTTGGGACAGGTTGGTTGCTTAGTTTCCAAACTCTTGTTGTCTAGGATTTTGCTCCTCCCCTCGAGCGGCACTTCTTGTGCTCGAGCGGGCTTTGTGAACTCTAAGTACTTTTGCAGGTTTGCAAAACTACCGGGAGAGTGTATTCTACACTCGAGCAGGTAGGAGCTAGAGTGGCCTTTCTTGCGCTCGAGTGTTGGTTGTTGTCTACAAAACTACTGGGAGTGTGCATTCTGCGCTTGAGTGTTACTTCTTGCGCTCAAGCGGACTGTGTGTATATTAGTTCGTGAAAGTGACTTTTTACATCACTTTTTCATCTTTTTTCTCTCAAAATCCTAAAGTTGAGACCCACTCTCTCTAAAACTCATCTTCTCTCTACATTTTCATCTAGATCCATTAGTTTCTTTACCCTAGTATCTTTGGAAAAAAGGTAGAGCACCTTAAGGGCTATATTTTGATCCGAATAAACCTTTGTTTCGGTGTCTTTGGAGTTCCTACATTGTTTTGCTTGTTTTATTACTTTGAGATAAGGACTTTTTACACTTTCCTATGATTTTTAACTTAGTTATTCGTTGATTGTGTAGATAATGTTGGGATTTGGGAGATTTTAGACAAACCTAAGGTGTTGGTTTAAAATTAAAAGAGGGGTTTTTAAATGAAGGTGTTGAAAGTGGCTGTGGGTGTAGATATGAGCATGTGTTGTGCTAAATTTGTTGATTTTGACACATGAGTTGGATTTGGGAAAGAATGGAGTTTTGCCCTAAAATGTTTCAAACTTTATTTTGTCTAAATAATGAAATTGGTATTGGGAATATGAAATTGGATAGATGTGTTTATAAAAGGTGGAGTTGGATACTTGTTATCTCTCATTTATGGAAATTTGGATAATTTATTTGTCTTGAAGATTGTATATCTGTTGAGAAATATTTGTTTTGGGCTATCGGTGGAGGATAGCTATGATTGTTGTAGAAATTGCATGAGGATTAGGTGAATTGAAACTAATCTCTTATTGGTTGTCATTGAACATAATTGTGTTTTATACATTGTATATGTATGTTGTTTGGGAGGAGAAAGGGGATGTACTCTATGTGTGGAGGAGAAAGGGGATGAACTCCATTAAATTAAGTTGGCCTGTGTGTCTAGGGTGAAAGTCCCGAAACTTGCACGTATACATGGGTGCCGATTCCCACGGATGAAATTTTCGTAAAATGGAAAATTTGAAGTGTTTGTGAAATGATTGTATTGGTTAGAGAACCACTGAGTTGTAGCCTCATTTGGGTTGTCTGGATAACAATGGATTTGACTCACGGATTGAGGTGAAATGAATGATCATGAAATGAATTAAGATAAAATGGATTGAGATATGAAACTTAGCATATTATGATCTTGTGCAAATATGAATAATTGTATCATGGGTATTGTATATGCATATCATACTTATATCTTTGTTAAGAATCATATATTGTGCTAGATTATTTCTACTAGGCTTTGCCTCACCCTCCTTGGGAAAAACATTTTCAGGTGCTGGTGATATGCCTCCGCCAAGTACTTAGCTTGGGAGGATTGTGGAGCTGAAGGCTCACTTTTGTTTATATTGTATTTACTTGCTTTTTTTAGCCTAGGGCTTTATTTGTATTAAGCTGATGAATCCATTTGTTGTAACCAAGCACTGTCTTGGAAAGATGTAAGCCATTGGGACATATGAATATATGTTTGGCTTTCATTTTTTATTTCATGTTGTAACACATGCTGTAGATTTAGGATGAACGATTTATGAATGTACATTGCATGTGTCATATTTTGTATATTAAGTCTAATTAATGAAAGCTTCTTATTTCATTCATATCACTTTGCACTAGTGGTCGGAGTTGGATTCTTGTAATTATTTTGGGGGCATTACAGATCCCAACTAGGTTGGCACCAAAAAGCATACCCTATCATTTGTAGGCACAAGTCTCAAGTTGGTGAGAAACCAACAGCAAAGGGACAACAACAAACAATTACAATTTGACACCAAAGAGCCAACAACTCCTCAAGCTCCACCAAAACTTGATTTGCTTTCTTCAGTTTTGCAGGTCATGAGTAGTGTCTTATTTGCCTTAGATTATGTATAATATCATTAATTGAGTAATGAAGCCCTTGGGAGACCACTACCTCCTTAGCTGACACCCTTACCCAAGTCCATGTAGTATAGGTCCTAAGAGCATAGACAAAATAATTATACTAGTAGCGGTTTCTTATCATTATACATAAAAGTATTGTGGTCCACAGCAGTAAACATGTGTGGGACTCATGCCTTGATATTCAATAATAAGGAAATGAGATAAAATATGCATTTATGTATAACATTTTCATATGTTTAACATATTGGCATTGGATGGAACGTAGTTTGGGGAGTATCAAAGGATTCCATTTTGAATTTTTTGATATATTTTGTCATAGTATTTTGTAGCTTGGAAGTTTTTTTGGAATCATTATATATAGTTTGAAGTTTCGAATTGTAAGGGATTTACTTATGTTAGATGTTTTGGATTTGATATTTTGCTTATGTTTATAATATATGCTACTATTTTTTAATTAAGTTTATAGTTTGGATTCCATTTGGGTTATAGTTGATAGACTAACTAAGTCTGCACACTTTCTCCCTGTAAAATCCACGTATGATGCATACCGATTAACTACCATTTATGTTGATGAGATTGTTTGTATACATGGAGTTCCGGTTTCTATTGTGTCAGATAGAGATCCAAAATTTGTATCTAGATTCTAGAAGAGTATTCAAGCGGCAATGGGAACAGAGCTGAGGCTTAGTATAGCATTCCATCCACAAACTGATGGACAATCAAAACGGACTATATAGACTTTAGAGGATATGCTTCGAATGTGTGCTTTGGATTTTCAAGGGAGTTGGGAGACTTACCTGCCATTGGCTAAATTTGTGTATAATAATAGTTTCCACTCCAGCATTGACATGGCACCATATGAAGCTTTGTATGGTCGAAAATGTAGATCTGCGATATGTTGGACTGAAGTTGGGGATAGGGTCTTACTTGGGCACAAGTGGGCCCGAGCTTGTGCAGACAACTACTGATAAAATCAAAGTTATTTAACAAAGGCTTAACACATCTTAGAGCCGGCAAAAGAGTTATGCGGATGTTAGGAGAATGCCTCTTGAATATGAGGTCAGTGATCATGTGTTCATCTGTGTAAATCCTATGAAAGGCCAATTAAGGTTCGACAAGAAGGGTAAACTATCACCTCGTTACATTAGGCCATTTCAAATTTTGGAAAGGCTTGGTCCAATTGCTTATAGAGTTGCCTTACCACCGGGAATGGAACAAATGCACAATGTGTTTCATGTGTCAATGTTGAGGGGCTATCTCCGAGATCTGTTCCACGCAATTGACTATCACCGAATAACACTTGATGAAAATATGGAGTACGGAGAATGGCCATAACGGATCATTGACTGACAAATAAAGCAACTGAGGAACAAATCTATTCCAATGGTGAGAGTGGAATGGAAAGAACATTATGGTAAGGATGCCACATGGGAGAAAGAAGAAGAAATGTGACAACGCTACCCACATTTGTTTCTAACGGAAGGTAACATAAGTTTGAGGGACCAAACTTCCTAAAGGGGGGAAGAATATGACAACCCTACTCTGTGTTATGCTATTTAGTCTTAATTATGCTCATGATTATGAGCTTGATATGATTTTGAATGCGAATTATATGAATATATGCATTTTTGAATTTCTATTTGTTCGCCGTTGTAGACACCCCATTTTTTACTGCCCTTAAGACTTGGACGCGACTGATGGTTTACATGATGGAGAAAGGTGTGCAGGGGAAATGTTCAGTTTCTTCGGCAAGGAGAGAGTCAAAGCTCAACTTCATACCCCTTTTTGGACCAAAACAATCTTGATCAAAAGATTTTAGACCTTAAAACCCTCTCTTTCAAAACGTTTTTGAAATAAAGTTTCTACGATGTTCTAACGCTCGCATTTTGTTAAATGTTGCGCTTTTCGGTAAACTGAGCAAGGACAAAGCAGAAATGAATGAAAGAGAGATGAAATCTTTGAAAAATCTTTCAAAACACCTTACTTAGGGGTTTGAAGTTGAAGAAAAGAAGAGAAGAGGGAAGAAACCCAGTTAGGGGAGAAAATGGGCATGAACTGTTAAGAAAGAGTCGAGCAACCCTCGCCGAATAGGGCCTATTTATTTGCATACTTGGAATCAAGCTATGAGGCCACCACCGTTGGAAAGAAGACTTCCGGGGCTTCATTTTTCACTCAAGAATCTCCTAAAGCCAATTCCGGACGAGGGAGATATGGTTGATTGAAGTAGGGCATCACTCCGGTTGGACCGAATCTGCGCGGCTTCACCAAAACAGGCATAACTTTTTGCACAGGAGGAATTTTAATGCAAGGTTTGCGCCATTGGAAAGCCAACTTTCCGGGGCTTCAATTTGGACACTTGAACGGCCACCATTGGACTTCCCAATCACTGGCCGGCCACCTGTCTTTCCGGCAGACCTTTTTTTTTTGTCCTGAAAAGTAGCAGGCCGGCCACCTAGCTGGTCGGATGACCATTTTGGCCCTTTTGAGCTGGCCGGCCATTCTTGCCCTCCCAAGTGTGTTCCAGCTGTGCAATTTGTTCTCCCCCAGATCCTATATCCGGGGTTTGGCCTTTTGGGAGAGAAATTTGAATTTGTTTTCCCCCCCCCCTTTTTCCCTTCTCTCCCTCTATAAAACCAGCAGCTCCAGCTGCATTTTGAAAGTTTAAAAAAAGATCCATTGGAGCCTTGGCATTAAAACTTCCCTCTCTCTCTCTCATCCAAGCTCAAAACCCCTTAAGTCCTACACCATTTTACACTACAACCTATAGCACCATACCTCCACACTCCACTCCAACAACTTGAGGCTATTTTCCAGAGGCTAGGAGCACCATTTCTTGCACCAAAGGCTGCTGGAACGTTGTGCTACAAGGGTAAGCCTCTTGATCCCTCTTTTAGGCCTATTTTTGCATGCTTTCTTAGCTTTTGTTGCTTGCATTTTTGGGCTCCCACCTGAACTATAAATAGTCATATTTTGACCTCCTCTTCATGTTTGATCAAGGATATTTTGCTGTTTGAGGTCTCCTCCTCACTCTTTGTGCTTAAACCCTCTTTTAGGCCTATTTTTACATGATAGTTTAGCCTTTTTTTTGATCATTTTCGTGGCTTGGCATAAACTGTAAAGTGGCTTGTTTTGAAGCCCTCTTCAACTTTGTTGAAGGGCTTTCCTCTGTTTGAGGCCATCTATTGCCACTTGCCTCTTTATCCCTCTTTTAGGCCCTTTTCTTGCATGATAGTTTAGCCTCACTTGTGTTCATTTTCGTGGCTTGATATAAACTGTAAAGTGTCTTGTTTTGAGTCCCTCTTCAACTTTGTTGAAGGGATCTTTGCCATTTGGGGTCAGCTGCTGTCCCTTGTCTCTATTCTCTCTTTTAGGGCCATTTTTGCATGATAGATTAGCCCTATTTGTGTTCATCTTTGAGACTTGTTATAAACTGGAAAAAGGCTTTTTTTGACATCATCTTCATGTTTTATTAAGGTTCCATTTTTGTTTGAGGTCATATGCTATCTTGTATGCTTGGTTGCCTCCCATTTTGAGCCTTACACCCTAGCTATTGTTGCATGCTTTGTTTGACCTTCTAGCCACTGGAATCAAGTGGATTTCTAGTGGCCTTGATGCTGTTTTGAGCCTCCAAATCAGAGGGGGGTGACCCGCTCTCTCCTTGACTTGTTTGGTGGTCATTTTGGCCTTCCAAAGAGACCTTATCTTGCATGCTTCTTAGTCACATTTCAGGGTCAATTTGGTGAGTTTTGAGACTATCATATTTGATTTTCAAAGTTGATTTGGGGCTGCCACATGTCTATCTTGCATGTGCTTAATAACTCCTTGTATGCCCTTCCAAAGGAGCCCCTCATTTGTGCATGTGTTGACTGTCTTTCCATGTGTATTTGGGCGTATTTTGGCATGTTCAGTTCATTGATTTTTTCTGGTTTAGTGAAATTCCATGTTCTTCATATACGTGCCATGTAATCCATGCTTGATAGTCAAAATTGCATGCTCTTTTAGTCCATCTTGCTAGCACCTTTTGGCCACACTCTAAACTGGAAAAGTTCATGTTTTGGGACTGCCTTGACTCTGTCTTCATGCTTCATGTTCAAATAATGCATGCTTTGTATAGCTATAGGCCAATGCATGTGCCTAATTTTGTGTTTCGGGGTTCATCTCATGCATCGGGTGCCATATTGCCATGTTTCGGGGCTGTTTAGCATCATGTTTTAGCGCTGAAATTTGCTTGTTTGCATATCATGTTCCATGCCTTGCCATGCTTTGGTAGAGTGGCATTCGTGCCTTAGGATCGGTCCTCGGTTTGCGTGCATGTGTGCACGCATCTCGAGTGTCTCATTCCCACCTAATGGCCTCCTATGTGAGTGTGGCTGAGGTCCACTCATGTTGGTGTAAGTCCATTATGCATCGTGTATGCCATTTCATTTCATAGCATTGCGTATGCTAGGTTGTATGTTAGCGCATTGTGTATGCCGTGTTACCTCGTGCATCGTGTATGCCATTTCATAGCATTGTGCATGTTAGGTTGTATCTTAGTTGCATTCATGCATGTCATGCATATTGCATTGTGTTTGGGATAGGAGTTAGCCCGAGCACGGGAAACGAGGTACGTTTCATACTCCGAGTGACGGAACGTGTCTCAATTCCCCAGTCGCCGACACTCCGGATTACCCATGATGGAGTTTAGATTTTGTTGTGTTTTCATGTGCATTCAGTTCATATTGAGTCGTGCAATTCGACTCCTCGGCCATCATACATTGAGATGCGTGATTGGTGGCACGAGGATCGAGGTGTGCATACATATGTGAAAATACCTTGCCATGCCCCTTTCTTGCTCTCTGTTACAGCAAATCAAAAATTAGCAGCCTTCTGGAGCTTGGCGCGCTTTCCAAGAACAATTGCAAACAGAGGCTAATTGGGGCATCGCAATGGATTTCCGCGCCGAACAACCCGAACATGCATCATTCATCATCCGGATTAGAGTTGAGGTAGTCCCTGGCTTGCATGCCAATTTATTACTTTCCTAGTTAAATTTCTTAATTAATTAGGGTTTTGTATTTATTCGGACTGTATTTATTCGGGACTGTGTATTATTCTTTTGGACCCTCTGCGCGAGGGCAATGTTGTAATAAGTGTGCGTGTGTGTGATGTATGTCTTCCAACCCCACGTCTTTCTCCCTTTTATTTACCAGCTTACGATGGTTAGATTAGGGCATGTTTCAATTAGCATACAGTATGATAGCATGTTTGCATTCATTCATCTGTTTTGCATGCACCGGGCTCGGCGCATCATACTAACTGCATTTGTATTTCAATTCCGAGTTGAATACATGTTAGCTGTAGCATTCCATATGCCATGTTTAGAATAGCCGAGCCTGCTATAGGTTACATTTTTGCATGTGTTGCATTAGGCATTTCTGTATAGTTAGGATCATGCATGATTTCTAATTAGCTTCTGTTTTGGCTTGGAGTACTCGGTAAGTTTTTATGCTTTAGCATCCTTGCATGAATGTGAGTGACTGCCATGATAGCATGCTTACCATGAGGCTATGTCCTTATGTGATATAACTGCCTGAATGCGTGTGGGTGAAGGTTGGGTTATTTGGATTGGAACAAATCATTGACTGTGAGTTTTAAGCCCACTAGATAGTGGCAAAAACCATCTTTTCTAAGCCCACTCGAGGGTGGCAAAATCTGCATTTTAAGCCTACTTGCGAGTAGCAAACCATCTTTCAAAAACAAACATGAAATGTTTCATTCCAATTCAGGCGACCCGGTCTATACTTGTATGCTGTGCGCATCACATAGTAAATCTAGGCTAATAACCGGAATAAGAATGCATAAGGTTTTCAAAACTCGATATCATGGTTAGTAGAGGCCGATCTTTGATCGGGTGAGCGGGGGTGTTCACGAAGTGACCTTTCTCAATCGTATCCAAGTTCCCGAGCCGAGGCAACTTTGGTGATGACGGACCCGTGGCCTTAGGCAAACGAGTCAGGGTTTCCTAAATTTCCCAAAAATAAAATATTTAGGTGGCGACTTTGTATCTGGCAAAGCAGTCCATGTTTGGCACTTCTTTCAAAAATCTGTTTTCTCAAAACGATTTGCCGGATTTGGACTCTTTGGTTCAGATTAAGAACTGTAACAATTTGAGTCCTGAACTGTAGTGAGCCCAAAATGAACGGAACGGGGGACTCATTCCCTCCCGGGGCGTTCGGGGACGTCTATAGCTGTAGGAAAATCTGTTTGATTTTCTGTTATAAAATTAAATTGAAGGCCGTAGAGGCGATAAAAACTGAAATTGACTGTATTATTGTGATTAGCGTAATTTTTAGAGCCTATGGTGAAACTTAATTAAAAACTGATTCGGATCAAAATAATTAGATTCAATATGAGTGAATTAAACACAATTAACCAGTGCTAATGAAGTTTGATTAAGGATATGTATATATATAGGAGCTATATGCACTTAAACTCATATTATGAGCTCAAAATGAGAAACACACTCTAGAAAGAGAGTGAGCCAATTATAGAGAGATGGAGAATACAATTTGTGGAAATTAGCTCAATCTTGGAGGATTGAAGGGAATTCACTCAAGATGATATGAAGTTTAGAACAAGAATTGAGTTGGAAATGATGAAAATAGGACCAATATGTATAAGCATGTAACAAATTGCTAAGATTCTTCATATTTGAGTTTTTAGCCTGTTAAACAAGTTGAATTGGTAGTCAATTGAGACATGCATCCATGAACAATAGGAGTATGAGGCTCAATTGCATGATTTGAAGATGATAGGATAAGGATTCATGTAAGATCATACATGCATGAGAATTTTAAATATCAATTTGACAAATTCATGGAGAATATGGTACCAAATGCATAACTTTGTTGAGCTTCATGATTTTGAACAACATTTTTATCATTGGAAATGGAATTGGAGTCTATGTTTCACATGCATGCATAATCCATGAAGATATGAAGCTTGATTGCATGAATTTTAAACATACCAAGAAGAATGTGAAATGGTTTAGGATTTGGATCATGGTTTTGGACAAATTAGACTAAATTTGTCTATGTGCTCATGTTGTATAATGTTTTCCATGTTTTTGTACCAAAAATACGAGTTTTGGGCCTTTGAACATCAAGTTTGAGCTTCAAGCACAGTTCTAGAAAACCCAGAATTCGACTTGTCCGCTCGAGCGAGGAAAGTGTCGCTCGAGCGTGAAAGTCGAGCTCCTAGAAGTTTTGCAGAGTTTTGCATTGTGGCTCGAACGGCAAACTCTACGCTTGAGCGAACCCTGTTTTGCAAAGTTCCACGCTCGAGCGTCAAGAATCTTGCTCGAGCGTGAATTACATGCAACCAGTACTTTTGCAGACCGAAGGGGTCCGCTCGAGCAACCAAATCTGCGCTCGAGCGGAGAGCCCTATTTCAAAAATTTTGAAAAGTCATTTTATGATTCATTTTCCGTTCTCTTTCATTTCTAAGCACTCTTAGGCATGCATTGGACATTCTAAATGAATTAAAGGACACGAAAGAAGCCTAAGAGCATTAAGCAAATTAAAGAACGGATTGAATTGTATTATGACCCAATGTGTTATGAATTGTATCGGGTCAAGTGCAAGGACGAATTAAGCACCGAAATACAGTGAGTAATACTTTAGTAAAGATATGTTTGTATAAGCTACTTTTGCTAATGCCATTCATGTGTAAGTGTTCTGGAATTGTGAATTCGAATTATGGATGAGTATTCTCCTCGTCTGATTGTGTAAGACTATAACGAAGTTGATAAGTATGAAATCACCTGAATGGACTAAAGGTCGTTTCGTATATTTGCTTATATGGACCATAAGTCGTTCTGTATGCATATGAAATGGGCCCAAGGCCGTTTTGTATAATTGTTGAACGGACAGAGGCTGTTCCGAACAAGGGAATGATTGGACCTAAGGTCGTTTTGAATGCGGAGATGAATGTAAACATAATCATGATACGCAGAAATACGAAAATGGATTAGTTGGACCGAAGGTCGTTTTGCCTGTGGATTGGACCCAAGGTCGCTTTGCATGTAATGGACCAAGAGTCGTTTTGCAAGTATGAGATTCATATTTGAACTCTTACGGCTGAGAGTCGATGAACAAAAATGAACAAAAAAATTTAAAAAAACAATTAAATCGCAAAAATTGGATTGGATATTGTTATCCCAGTATCCCATATGTTCTCAGCAGCCAAAGGGGGTAACCAAGAAAAAAAAAATTAAAAATTAAAATGTTTCCAGAATTAGTAAGAACTCATGACATGAAAACATAACTCCACACACTGTTTGGCTACCAAGAAAACCAATTAACATAGAACTAAACGAAATGCTTCAATTGTCAAAATTGGATTGGATTTTCTTTGCTACATTCTCTCAACAATCAAACAAACAAAGCATAAAAGAGTAAAGCTATAACATACCCACAACAATCAGAAAACACCTATTGCATCATTTTCCCAGAAACCAAACAGGCAAAGCAGCCGTGGGGGGGGGGAGGGAGGGAGAAGAGAACAAACAGAAAACAAAACAAACCCTTGAACTTACAGAGATGTGGGGAAGCAGAGGCAAGAGAACCATCTGATTGAGCAAAAAGGATGATGTGACGCTAAAAAGGCACTGAAAAGGGACTTAGAATTTGAAAAAAAATCAAGGATAATGAAGGGGGTTGTGAAGAAGTTGAGGAGAAAAGTGAAGGAAACAATGAAAAGATGATGATGATGACAGAGAGCTGGGTTGGTTTCTGGGTAGAGTAATGGAGTAATGGAGGGCCAGAAATCGAAGTTTGGTGCACCATCGCTGCATTGTTGAGGAGATTTTACCGACCGACGGAGGCCGAAGAGAGGAGGAAGGCTAGCCACTAGCAAAGGCTAGAAAGGAGAGCGGGTGAGTTTGGGTATTTAAGGATAAGTTTGCATTTTTCTTTTTTAAAATTGGAGTTAAAATATAATTTTTTTAAAAATTTTCTATTTAAATCTACCGTGGGGAGAAATTGATACAATTTCAAAAATTTTAAGAATAAAATTAAAATTATTTAAAATTTAAGAATGTAATTGATCATCGAATCAAAATACTAGGCTAAAAATGAAATTTTCACCATAATCTACAGTTTTACTAGATTAAGTCCTAAGAAATTTTTGGGAAATTCTATATTATCTCAATACATATTTTCTTTCAGTACGCATGCTTATTAATTTGATTATTAATTAATTTTCTCAATCCACATATTAAAAATTATAATTATACCCTTCACTCATAATTGTTGTACACACACCATTTAGTGAAAGGATCCTCTAGAGTGAAAAGCCTACAATCATCTCCTAGAGTGATAAATCTAATGGCTAACATTAAATCTCACCAAAACGACGTCGTTCTGGTGAATAATTTGAAAAAAAAAAAAATCAATCCATGGCCCTCCTCTCCTTTTCTCTTCCATTTTCTTGCTCAAGAAAACCATTCAAAATCAAGAAATCTCACAAACACATCTCTGAAAATCAATCAATAGCTCAAGAAATCGAAAAACCATGGATTGATTTGAAAAAAAAAAATAATAATAATAATTCATCTGGGAGAAAAGATAAGATAGAGCATTCAAAGTTTCTCTGAGAATCATAGCAATGCAAGGTTCTCAGATAAACCATCTGGGAACGAAGAAGTCATGATCGACTGAAGAGAACCAGAGGACATGAAAGGCATGACTACCCAAAGACGATGATCCACCATGAATGAACAATGAGCTCTGAGAATGTTGGGATAAGAGAAAAGCGACATTGTCTTGGCTCCTCGACGAACACTTTCGAGATTGGTTCGAGATCGATTGATTTGATCGCTACGACAGTTGAGTTCATCGGAATACATATGGCTTTGTAGACAATTGCACTCATTCCTCGGCCGATCTTGTCGGTGATTTTATAACAGGTTGAGTCGTGTGGGTATTGAACCTTTTTGGGTTTTTCAATTTCTTGAGCCATGGATTGATTTTCAGAGATGGGTTTGTGAGATTTCTTGATTTTGAATGGTTTTCTTGAGCAAGAAAATAGAAGAGAAAAGGTAGAGTGAGAAACGGAGAGGAGAGCCATGGAATGATTTTTTTTTTTCTTCAAATTACTCACCAAAACGACGTCATTTTGGTGAGGTTTAATGTCAGCCGTTAGATTGGTCATTCTAGGAGATGACTGTAGGCTTTTCACTCTAGAGGATCCTGACGCTACCATTTAACCCTCCTTTCCACACTTTTTTTGTTTTTGTTCTGACGCTTTTGTTTGGTCTTTTGGTTTTAGGATTTTTATGTTTACATAGTGAAAAACTACATATTCACTGTGTGGAACTGTATTGCTTGGCCGAGAAGGTTCTTGAGAGGTCTAATACAACATGGTCTATCAAATTGGTTTACATAGAGGTACGAAACAATATATAGAAATTTTGAATTTTTGCTTGTAATTGGTTATAACCCAATTTAATCTCAATGTCAATATTGATCTTCATTTTTTTTCCCATTAGCATTGGTACTATGGAGAATCGGTACTATTTGGAACATTTGAGGAGGCATTGAAAAATGAAAGCATTTGAGGGTTGTAGTTGAGAGACATTAAAATGAAAGCATTTGAGGAGGCATTAAAATTTGATAGACCAATTTGATAGTGAGAGACTCTGTTTAATTTTATAGGACAAGTGAATCAATTTGATACTATTTTTTTCAAAAAAAAAAAAAAAAAAACTTTCATATTGTAATAAGCATGTTTTTCTAATCCAAATTTGATCTTACGTGAGAGAAACATGGAAAGGGGCAATTAAAGCAATATAAGAGATGTTTTGAGAGTATTACTTTGTAAGCAATAAAAGAGTGTAGAGTATGTAATAAGCAAAGTGACAACAATGGAAAAACTAAGTTTAATTTTTTTTTAACTCAAAAGGTGTACATTGAGATTTTTTTGTTCTTAAAAAATGTGTATAGAGAATTTTTTTCATATAATATTATGGGTGTTGCTAGATGTCTATTATGATCATTTTTATTTAGGATATAATTGTCATTAAATTAATATTTCATTAAGTGTGTACCCTGAGGTAATTAGTGTGTGAAAATAGAATTTTCCGAAATTTTTGTTAACATATTAGGGCAAACACATCACCTTCTTGACTATGATAGCCTTATATTATTAAAATATGCAAAACGCATAATGCTTTTTTATTCAAAATTTTAAAATTTCATAACTTTTATTTTATAAATTTGTCTTTTCCTAAAATTTATATTCTTACGCTGTGTTTGGTTGGAGATTTGAGAAAAGATTTAGAAAAGAAAAGAGAAAAGGGGTGTGAATCAAGGTGAGTGTTTGGGAAGTTAGTATTTTAGTAGGTTATTTTAGTTTTTGACTATTTTAGTAGGCTAAAATTTTTGTATTTAGAAAGAGAGTTGGCTTTTTTTGTAGTTGGATGTGATATTTGTGAGAGAAAAAGTAAAATGATTATGAATTTGATGTGGCATTTTGTCTTATTAGCTATTTTAGTCTATTTTGTCTTTTTGTGGATTTCAGCTAGGGTTGCTATTCGGGCAGGGTTCAGTTGGGTTATAAGTTATCCAGCCCAATCCAAGTTCTGCTAAGACCCGCCCAAGTCCGAATTGTAACCTGAGGTTACCTATCCAAGCCCGACCCGAGTTAAACCCGAATTATCTGAGTTACCCGAATTGTAAATGAAGTTTTTTTTTTTGTAGCTATATTATTAAATTATTAAAATTTGACTCTATTTACATTTTTTATTTATTTATAGAAAATCATTAATACCATAAAAATAAATAATTTATATAATGTAAGAGAGATGCTACTATAATAGTCTTTACAACTTATGAGTGAAAATAAAAAAAAAGTAAGATTTTATATTATTTATATATAATATATATTTAATATGATTTAATAATCTAAATTACTTTAATATCATGTAATGACTAATAATTTATATGTATATTTAATATTTTTATATTTCTATATATGTATAATTCAGGTTTTGGGTTGTTCGGATTGTTTGACGTCTTTGTCCAAGCCCACCAAAATTTAATTTGAACTTTTGAATTTTTTCCCAAGCCCGTACCAAATTTGAAAATATCTTGTTCATGCCCTAAAAAAATTCGAGCTAGGTTCGGGTTGCTCGGGTTAAGCCCGCCCAAGTTGCATCCCTAATTTCAGCTAAAAAAATGCTAAAATCCAACTTGTCCAATAGGGCTTATATTTCACTTACCATTTTCCTTTCTTTTCCAAATCCCTTCATAAATCCCCTAACCAAACACAGCATTAGGAGCCTATTAAAAAGATTTTTCTAACAAGATATATAGTCAATATAAAATTGTAAAATAAAAAAGAAAGTGGGAAATTTCATTGTTACTTTGGAATTTTTTGGGTTACATAATTTTTTTGGTAAATTATACAAATAGTTCATGTAGTTTACACGATGTGTCAATTTAGTTCATGTTGTTTCAATTGCTTGATTTTGCCTCTTAATTTAACAGATTGTGTCATTTTAGCCTAATAAATAACGATTGTTAAGTTTGGTGGACAGAAAGTCAAACTATGTGTCAATTTGGTCTCTGTAGTTTACACAATGTGTCAATTTGGTCATTGTCAAAATCGAGCAAATTAAAATTATAGGGACCAGATTGACAAATTGTATAAACTACAATGACCAAATTGATACATTGTATAGACTTTCCATCAACCAAACTTAATAACCATTATTTATTGGACTAAAATGGCACAATTTGTTAAATTAAGGGACAAAATTGAGCAAATTGAAACAACAGGGACAAAATTTACACATTATGTAACTAAAGGGACCATTTTGCATAATTTACCCTAATTTGTTTTTACGGTTTCTTTAAAAAAAGTTGTGAAATTTCTCAGCTTCTCAAATATAGAAATTAAGAATGAGAAATTGAGAAATTTTGCAGTTTTTAAATCGAGAAAATTTTATTTTTACCTTTATATTTTGTCTCAATTTTCAATTACACTCCCAAACTTCGAATAATTTCAATTTTACCCCTAAAATTTTTGAAATCTATATCCCTACCGTCACATTTGAAATGGAAAACGTAAAAAAATTATATTTTTACCTTAAATTTCAAAAGAAAGATGCAAACTCACCATCTCTTGCCCAAATTTACCTTCTTTTCTCACCACCACTTCAAACCCTTCTATCTCATTCGTTATAACTCCATTTCGCCTCTTTTTTAAGTCGTTGGATTCACCCCACGGCCTAGTTTTTGTATCACCTCTCACACGTCTCGTTCTTCCTCTTTTTGCATGTTGTTGGAGCTCTGAAAGTTCATTATAAAAAAAAAAAAAAAAGACTTTTCTTCGAGCCATCTTTCGGATTTCATATCTTTCTCGATACTTAACGATTCTACTTCATTCTTTCACCATTTTCTTCACCTCACTTCCTACTTCATCTTACACTACCTCGCTTTCTCACTTCTTCGTGTAATGGGCAGTTTCGATATGTCGAAAGTTGTTAAAAAACTAACTTCAAAAATTCTGAAACATCTATCTTTTGTTTCTCTTTCCTCCATCTTACTCATTCTACTTCTTCATCACTTATAACATGATATGGAGCATGGTTCTAAGTGGTAACAAAGCTGGTGATAGTGGTGGTCGTGGTTCAGCGATGGTAGCAAAGCTCACGGTAATGGTGGTCGTGGAGCTTAATGGTAATGGTAATGGAACTTGGTTGTGAAAGAAGTGGGTTTGGTGTTGAAAGGTGGTGGTGATGGTGATGGTGATGGTGATGGTAATGCCCATGGTGGCAGTAATGGAGTTTGGTGGCAGTGAAGATGGTTTGAGTGGTGATGTTGGTGATGAAGAAATGATATGTGTGTGTATATATATATATAGATAATTGATATGAGTTTGAAAGAATATTGAGTAAGTGAATTTGGGTTTGAGGAAGTTGATGAAGAGATGATATATATATATATATATTGAGCCTTCGTTTGGGATATGAGTTTTGACTATTTTAGCTTGGGGCTAAAAAGCCTCGTTTGGGATGAACTTTTTGGCTTTTTGACTTTTGAGACAAAAAATAAAATGATTATGGTTTGGATGTGACATTTTGTCTTATTGACTTTTTTTTCGTCTTTTTGTGACTAAAATAGCCAAAAAGGCCCATGCCAAACATAGCTTAAGTGAGTGAATCTGGGTTTGAGAGAAGTTGAGTTGGAGAATTGAGTGATTGCCGTGGTGGTTGGTGGTGGTGACAGCGTTTATAAGGGCGGAGAAGAGAGAAAAATTAGAGGAACATGAGAGATGGTGAGTTTGGGTAGAAGAGGGTGGGTTTGCATATTTCTTTTGAAATTTGGGGCCAAAATATATATTTTTTTTAACGTTTTCCGTTTCAAATGTGGCAGTAGGGGTAAAAATGATACGATTTCAAAACTTTTGGAGGTAACATTGAAATTATTTAAAATTTGGGGGTGTAATTGAAAATCAATGCAAAGCATAGGAGTAATTTCTCTTTTAAATCAAGAAATGTCGCAATTAATAGAAAATTTTAATTTATAGACAAAACTGTAAAATTTAGTAGTTTTTGTAAATATTATCATGCATGTAACCATAGTAATAATGTGGAATTAAACTTTATATGATCTCGAGTTCAATACATTTTAAGAGTAAAAGGAACATATTTTTGTCACCCATTGAATTAGAAAAATGAGAAAATACCCTTAATAGTTGAACATTGAATTCTTGGCTCACCTTTTTCTCTCTGTCTCTCTTAATTAGGATGACTATAGAACTTAGAGTGATGGGAAAATATTCATATTATGTAAGGGAAGTCACCCATCCTTATATAGAGAAGAGAAGAGGGCTAGATAAACTCTATTGGAAGAATTCCTATTTATCAAGGTTTCTTTCTTATCTTAGAAGAGTAATTATCCTATATTTAAAATTCTAATTACTGAATTTTATCTAAAATATTGGCTTTATCTAGTTGTGGAGTCCAAATAAAATAAAATATGTAAAAGATATGTAGGCTATTGGGCCACACTAGAAAATAAATCCAACATTCTCCTACTTGGCCCATTAAACTGATTATGATGCAATTATGAGTTTTTCAAAAAATATGCAACTTATAAAAAAAATTTGACTCGTTGGATTCCACACTAAAAATTTTGACACGTGATCACAAATTTTAAAAATAGCCAATAAGTTCATATATATTAAAAACTATAATATTATGATTACTTTAGATCACCAATGTGAGTCATAGTGGTTATATAACATTTATGTCATATTTCTTTCTATGCACCACACCATCGATAACCTTCACCAATTCAGTCCATTATTGGGATATGTAATTATTTTCCTGAAAGGCTCCTGTAATTTGTCTTATTAAGACATTTCTTATTTATCAATATTCAAATTAACGTACACACACTCTTTGAAATAGAAAAATAGAAATAAAATTATTATTGCGCAAATAGTGTCAAATAAAAATAGGCACTCAAGATTATCCATACACATCATGGGTTGCTTAAAAGACCCATCCTGACAACATGCTCTTTGAATGTCTTTGGTGGCAATCCCTTTATGAATGGATCAGCAATCATAAGAGAGGTGCTTAAGTCTTCAATTAACACTTGTTGTTTTTGGGCTCTTTCTCTAACAACTAAGTACTTTACTTCCATGCGTTTGGAACCACTAGAGTATGTTCCATTCTTAGAGAAGAAAACTGCTACGGTATTGTCATAATATATCTTTAGCAGCCCAGCAATTGAGTCAACAACACCAAGTCCTGAGATGAAATTTCGCAACCATAAAGCATGATTTGTAGCCTGAAAGCATGCCATAAATTCAGCCTACATAGTAAATGAAGCAACAGTGGACTGCTTCACACTCTTCCATAAAATCGCTCCACTAGGTAGTAGAAAAACAAAACCTGATGTAGATTTTCTACTATCAAGGGAACCAGCAAAATCTGAGTTGAGAATGTGGTCACTTCCAAATGTTCTGATCTCCTCTAGGTGAGCATATAGTCCTTTGTTTCCTGAAGATATCTCATAACCTTCTTCACTGTTTTCCAATGTTTCATTCTAGAATTACTTTGGAATCTTCCCAGCATTCAACTGCAAAACTAATATTTGGTCTGGTACATGTATGGGCATACATCAAGCTCCCTACTGCTTATGCAAATGGAATGTCCTTCATTTGATTTCTTTCCAAGTCATTCCTTGGTTTCATGCAATAAGCAAAGTTCATTACTAGCTAACAAAATGTCATCCACATATAGCACCAAAATAGTGAACTTACTCCCACTAACCTTCAGATATATGCACCGATCAACTGCATTTTCCTTAAATTTGAAGGAGGTAATGGTATCATTAAGCCTTAAATACCATTGTCTAGAAGCTTATTTAAGGCCATATATGAATTTCTTTAATTTGCAAGCTAAATTTTTTTTACCTTTCTTTGCAAATCCTTCTGGTTGCTCCATTTAAATTTCTTCATCCAAATTCCCATTTAGAAAAGTAGTTTTCACATCCATTTGATGCAACTCTAAGTTATAATGAACTACCAATGCTAGGATGATTCTAAGCGAGTCCTTCTTAGATATTGGAGAGAAGGTCTCTTTATAGTCTATGCCTTCTATTTGAGTAAAACCCTTGGCAATAAGTCTAGTTTTAAATCGTTCGATATTATCTTTTGCATCGCGCTTGGTCTTGAAGACCCATTTACACCCGAGCTTTTTACAATTATTAGGCAATTCGACGAGATCCCAAACACCATTATGTTCCGTGGATTTTAACTCTTCATTTGTAGCATTGACCCATTTAGTAGAATCATCACTATTCATGGCTTGTGAAAATGAGACTGGATCTTAGTTAATCCCAATATCAAAATCAGATTCTTGTAGATACACCATGTAATCATCTGGAATGGCAGACTTTCTTTCCCTCTGAGATCTTCTCAGAACTGCCAGTTGTTGTGGTTCTACAATACTTTCAATGGTGGTATCTTCATGAAGTGGTGAAACATGAGATGGTGAAGGGTTTTTATTATGTTGTTCGTTTCCCTCAACCTGTCAAATAGTCTGAGAAACAACAATTTTTCGATAAGGGTCAAATGTTGGCACATCCACTCTAATTTCCTCGAAATTCATCACTCGTGTTTTCTTACTCCCACTAATTTCACCATTCTCTAGGAATCTAGCATTACCAGTCTCCACTATCTTCGTACTGTGATTAGGACAATAAAATTTTTACCCTTTAGACTTGTCTGGATAACCAATGAAATATCCAGCTATTGTTCTTGAGTCCAACTTTTTCTCTTGTGGGTTGAAGATTCTTGCCAATGCTAGACAACCCCAAATATGTGAGTGTCTCAAACTAGGTTTCCTATCAGTTCATAACTCAAAAGGAGTTGTTGGGACCGCCTACATTACAGTCTTTAAAGCTTCACCCCACAGTGAAATAGAGACAATTAAGTAACTTAACATACTCCTAACCATATCTTTAAGTGTATGATTATGCCTTTCAGCAACTCCATTATGCTTTGGCGTACCAGGCATTGTATATTGAGCATGAATGCCTTTCTTTTCTAAGAATTTGGCAAATGGGCCAGGATTTTTGCCTGACTCATCATATTTACCATAATATTCACCACCCTTGTCTGATCTCACTATTTTAACCTTTTTATCTAATTGTCTCACGACTTCGGTTATGTACACCTCAAGGATGTGAACAGCTTGAGACTTTTCATGAATTAGATACTGTATCTTGCTTTTGTTGCTCCTTTTGAATATGACTAGCCCTACAGTTTGGACTCTTGTGATTTTGAATCTGATTCCACAAGTGCAATGTGAAATAAATAAACACAAATGAGTCCAAATCGACAATTCTTTTGAAAAATCGATTTGGAATCAAAATCCCAAAAATAGATTGCTTTGTCAGATTACAAGTTGCCACCTAAATATTTTTAAAAAATTTAGGAAACAAGAGACTCGTGCCAAAGGCCACTTATCTGTCATCACCAAAGTGTCTCGGCTCGGGAACTTAGATACAAGAGGGGAAGGTCATGAATTGAGCACCCCATTCGTCCAATCAAAGATCGGCCTCTACTAATCATGATGTGATTCTTATTTGCATTATATGCTCTTGTTCTGATTAATTAGGCTAGCATTACTATGTGACACACACAAGTATAGACTAAGTCGCAAAAATTGAAACACTTTGATTTTATATTTGTTTGAAAATTATTTGAATACATACCACTTAAAAAAGTGAGTTTGTATGTATATTACTCAAATTATTCCAATTCAAGCAATTAGCATTCATCCACCAGCATCCAAACAGGTATATCAGTTAAGCACTTAGCCTCATGGAAAACATGCTTGATATGGCAACAATCACACACAATGCAACATGCTAAGGCAACAAATGCTCACCTAGTACTCCAAGGCAAGCCAAAAGGAATAAAATAGTTAGGAAAAATGCATGATCCTAACGATACAAAATGGCTAATGTGACACATGCAAAATGCAAATAATAGGCTTGGCTCCTAATATGGCATGTGAAGCAATTTGATAGTATGAGGTTAAGCACGTATTCAAGTAAGAAATTTGAAATTGACATTGATTAGTATGATGAGCCGAAACCTTATGTATGCAAGACAAATAGATGCAAGTCATGGAAAATGCTAATTAAAACATTATGCTCTATTTTATCCATCATAAGCGGGTAAATAAAATGGAGAAAGATGTGAGGCTGGAAGACATACACATTATTACAATTTTCCCTCGCATGAGATAGTTCGAATAAATATCCTAATACTAATTGTTACAATATCAATTAGCTAGTCCTACCTAATCATTATTGCAAATCCCACTAAGAAGCTAAATTAACTAAGTACAATGAGTTTAAAGGAAATTAGGTAATTAAATGACAACATATTACTACTAAAGCAATTAAACCAAGAATATGAACAAGCAATGGAATGCACGTGTATGAAGTTAGATTTTTCACCCGAAAACCTCTCTATTTTGCTGCTGGGACCATTCTGTTTTGTAATCAAAAGAAAAGATCTGTTTTGGAACCCAAACTCTGCTCTATTCTGCCAAAAAAGGGACACAACTAGTCTAAAAGAAATGGTCGCCAGCCAAGAGAAGATGGTCGACCGACTGGTTGATGCCGACAGTCCACTATTTTAAGGGTCTGCCCAGCTGCAACAAAAAAGAGACAGAGTACAAACAGAGTGTTTTCATGAGGTGTTTGCCCATTCTGCCTCCTCTTATCATTTAGGCAGGTCAAAGGAGGGATAGAATCGATTCACAGACCATGAATATGCAAAGTTATTGCGTGATGATCAATGAGTCGATGGGACAAAGTTTAATAAATGAAAAGCAAAGACCAACAAAACCCCTCCCTATCATGATATTTTTCAAGGGAAATGGTTAACTATGAAACTTGAACCGTTTCATCACTAACGAGTATGAAACGACTCGACTCAAGAGGTTTAATTAACGTCTGATTGAACCAAAGTTGGTATTATTATCTTGTTCCAATTTAGCCTCAATTTTATTACTTCATTTCATTACCTTTCCATTCCTTAGTCATTTTAGTTCAAAAATGATAGTTAAGTCCACTAAATGGAGAAGAATGTCAAACAAGAAATTGTTTTGGGCATGAGAGAGAGGTAATGCCCTGGTAATGAACCTCGAAGAGATTAAACCATTTAGCATTGTATGGTCCTTTTCTCAAGCTTAAACAACACTCAGTTAAAACAATTCTCAAAGAAATAAAAGCCAAGAAATGAAGGAGGTTACAGAGGTGATTACACATGAACACAAGTATGAAAAGCATGAAATAAATGCTATCAACTCCAATAGGTTGGTGGCTAAGGCCTAAACCACCAAACCTATGAGGACCATTACACTACAAGCATGCTATTTGAAGCATAAATGAAATAAACAACCTAAAATAGTCTTAAAACACCTAAAAATGGTACCAAAATTGCTATACAAAAAGCTAAAAGAGTAAGCTAAAATAATAGATAAGTTGAGCTAGTAAACAAGCATAAGAAGGAGAGATTAGCCCCTCTATTTTTGGGACTTCAAAACAACATTTTAAGCCTATGAAATACTCTAAAAATTAGTGGGAAGAAGCTCAGAAAAAGTTGATGACGAGATGGGAAACACAAGGGTAAAAACTTAGGAAGTAAGGTTCAAAGAAGGGTGATTAACCCCTCTTTGATAACTTTTAACCACAAGTTTCAGCCTATAAAAATAGTGTAAAAACAATACAAAAACATCAAGGAAAGAGTTAGAAAAAGTAGTGTAAGGATTGCACAAATTATACTTATTGAAGAGGAGTAACTCTTTGTTCACAAACCACAAAGTATTCACTCTCAAGGGCTGAGATTTGAGCTCAAGAACCTCAGCAAAAAGGGCTAAAAATTTGGTTTTGGAAGGGTGGAGAGAGAGAGTGTAGGTTGCAAGATAGAGAGGAAGAATGCTATGCAAGTCTTTGGCATTTTGGAATTTTTCTAACCTTTTTTCCAAGTGAGGTAGTCATGTATATATAGGAAAATATGAACCTCAGTCGGAAATATCCATATAGAGACAGCTGGTGCAGTGCATGCACTTAGGAAGATAGCTAGGAGCAGCTGGCAGTAAAATATCTGCCAGTCGAAAAACATGATTGGCCGGCCATGAAATGGACGACCGACCACTATATTTTGGCCAGCCAGCCATCTGTTGGCCTGCAGGCCTCTGGATAGTCAAGTATGGTTTAGGTATGAAACATACAAGTTTTTGGAAACCAAGACAAGTTTGATAAAGTATGTGCACAATTTTAGGCTCTGAAGTTTAGAAAACGGAAGCTCTTGCTGAGAAACTTGAGCATACAAAGTGTAACATTTTATCATTGAGTGATCAACTTGCGGCACCCAAGTCTTAAGGGCAGTCAAAAATGAAGTGTCTATAGTTGCCCCTTTTTGACAGAGCTCGTAGTAATAAAATGACATGAGTGAATGTCAAAGCCCAAAGATGACCCTTTTGACACGGCCGCAAGACTTGGGCAAGAAATCAAATGCAAATACAATGGTTGAACTCGAAAGTTGCCTACGTATCCCTTTACAAAGAATCAAACCAATGTAGTTCAGAAGCGAGATGCAAATGGTATGCAGAAAACTAGCTGGACTTATATAGCACACGATGCCGGCTACTTTTGAAAACTTATGATCATGCAAAACAACGCAATGAAACAATACAATAAGCAAAAACAGGATAACACCATTTGAAAGACAGTTTAAGTCAAAGCAAAACAAATCAAGCCGCGTCTCACACGACAAGAAGGAGCAAGTAGCATCCAAACACGTCTCACATGAAAGAAGGATAAGAAAATGCAAGCCAAACTACGTCTCACATAGAAAGGGAACAAGAAAATGCAAACCAAACTACGTCTTACATAGAAAAGAGTCAAAGAAAATGCAATCCAAACTACGTCTCACGTAAAAGGAGTCAAAGATGCAATCCAAACTATGTCTCACGTAGAAAGGAGTCAAAAATACAATCCAAACTACGTCTCACATATAAAGGAGTCAAAGATGCAATCCAAACTACGCCTCACATAGAAAGGAGTCAAAGATGCAATCCAAATTACGTCTCATGTAGAAAGGAGTCAAAGATGCAATCCAAACTACATTTCACGTAGAAAGGAGTCAACACAAAGGATACGATGCACATAAATGCGGTACTACGATACAAGTGATAACATGCAATGCAAGCAGCAACATGTAATAATAAAAATGATGCCATGAATGTTCCATGCAATGTAATAGATGCACAAAAAGTGGTACTTCTAAAAGCATATGTTTCACATATATTAAAGAGCGAGGAACAAGTCCCACGTGTTTGCAAAACCCTCCGGCGAGGTCTTCCACTGCCCACACAAAAAGGGATACAATTTGCTCCGAATTATGGTCAAGGCAGGCTCACGTATTAGAGAAACAACGCATCTTGAGATGGTGCCGGAACCCGAAATAGCTTCATTTCCAACAACTTTCCTTCCCAGGTGAAAATAGGGTCTCCCACACACAGCTTAGGCATGTACATAGCAAAAAACATTATTGGAGCACAAAAGTGGTCGGCCGACCACAAAAATGGGACGGTTGACCAATAGATGGACGACCAACCACTCGTAACAGTTTCAGGGGCAAGCCGGTCTATTTACCTCAGGTTTTATAGAAACAAGACAAGGGTTTCATTTTACACACACCCAACCATCCAAAACCCTTGCCCTTCTTCCGCTAGGTACTCCTTCTCTCTAGATTTCCCTCTTGCTCGAGTTACGCACCTCTTCACGCACATTTTATTCGCGAAACATTCGTAACCCTTTACATTTTGAACCGATTGAACTTTGTTTCCGTCGAGTTTTTGGGTTTTTCATAACTTGGGACTTATTTTCCTCGTGTTTTTTTGGGTTTCCCCACACTTTTTGAGTTTTGACTTTTTCATCTCTTTCTCTCTCCTGGGGTTGACTTTTTTGTTTTTTTTTCCCGCTATTTTCCCTCATTTTCTCCGTTTTCTACTACGTTTCACCCACATTCCTCATGGGGGATGATATCCTACATGGTGGTGCCCCACTTAAGGTACCGGAGCTTCCATCTGCTGCAGAGGTTGAGGAGCCGAGAGTTAATGAGGCTGACGGGGTGGTGAAGGACATTGCCGCTGATTTCGAGGAGATTTACTCTCCAGGGGCTGAGCTCGAGCCATTACCACTTTAGTTGAGCCATTCGACCCCGGACACCTACCACCCTCGGACGCACGGGATGCCCCCTGGTGTCATGCTGCGTTTTGAGGACTTTATGATAGGCGTGTCCGATGATGTTCTATTGAGGGAGCGAGCCTCCCATCTTTTCCATGGTGCCGCGGAGGTAAGAACTTTCGTTTTATACTTCCAAGGCATTTCAATACCTTTCATTCTATTACAATATCGTATTTCCTTACTACTTCTGATTCTGTTACACAACTGATGCTTTTTTCTTTGCCAACATAGGGTGATGTTGCTCTTGGAGAGGATATGGAGTAGTGATAGCGAGGGACTGGTACTAGGAGCTCCCTGCTCGAGTCCGCGATCTTGTTAACAAGGTAGGCTTTGGTTTATTTTGCTTCGGACTCCCACGTCTTCAAGCCAGTCGGACCTTACTCGGGGTCTTAGTGGAGAGATGGGGGGACACCACCAACTCCTTCCACTTCTATTCTACCGGGGAGATGACGATGACTCCCTACGAATTTTCCATGATCACAAGGTTGAGAGTAGGGGTGATCCGATCCCTTTGACATGAACATGGGCCAGTGGGAGGCGACCTAGATTTACTTGCTCGGAGCGCGCCTACCTCGAGATAGACCAGCTATGGTCAAGTACAACTGGTTCATTGAGCACTTTTGGGGGAGCCAGCCTGAGACTCAGGAGGAAAGAGAACAATACGCTCGGGGCTTTTTGATATATCTTCTCGGTACCACCTTGTTCACGAATAGGTGGAATACTGTGGGCTTGTACTTACTAGGCACTCTTGTGACATTGCCCCGAGTCCAGTTTTATGACTGGGGTGGAGCCGGCCTCGCCACACTTTATGAATCTATGAGCTTTGGTTCCCACAAAAAAGGAAACAAGGTCGGAGGCCACCGGAGAGCTTGGGAGGTACACGATGTGCTTTCATTATAGTCTTTACCACGATGCTTTCTACTTTGCATTTTCTGCCTTTACACCTTATGCTTTCTACTTTGCATTTTCTGTGTGTTTTCTGTTTTGCACTTTCTACCTTTATATTGTTTATATCTGTGCTCACACAACTGATCTCTCCTTCGCAGCTCTGGGTATATACATATTTTTCGGCCCTTGCCCCAATGCTAGTAAATGAGGTGGCACCGGTTGTACCTTACTCCCATCGATACGATGATAGATGCCACTCCAAGCATCGTGATGAAATGAATTTTGCATATTATCGTCGATATTTCAACATGGTGACAGCCCGAGATATAGTCTAAATCTCATACCTATTCCATTTCGTGCACACTGTTTCACCCCAATCTTTGCCACTAACAATTGATAACAACTGTTTGTAGATCACATGGCATCCTTGGGCGATGATGCCCGACAAATATGGGACCAGTACGCTAAGTCTTGGGGTACCTCCCGATTCCGAATTCTATTAGAGGGCCCTTTTTGCTGGGTTTGGTATCTAGACGAGCGGTTTGTGCCCCAGACTCCAGGCTTACCTGCCCCTATTATTCCTACTCCGCCTCCTATATCTATGAGGATTGCCGATAGCCTCCCATTTAAGGCGATGATTCAGTACATGGCGGGGTAGGGTGCTAATCACTTCCGATGTGGTGGAGACTATGCAGTCTTCATCAGGACTCATCTGATGCCACCTTTGTCCAGAATCCGTGCTAGAGCCGCTACAGACGCTCCTGCAGCTAGCGACATTGCACACGCAGCTGAGGCTGACATTGGCGAGGCCCCTCCTGCCATGTCGGTCATTGGGTTGCCTGTGATTCCGACCATGATCACGTGTTGGCTGCTGATCGGGACGGCCTATTAGGTTCCAATTGATCCACCAGAGGGAGAGCATGGATATGTCCTGGACCCCACCGTACAGTAGGTATGTACTTTACCACTTTGCCTCGCAATTTCTAATTCATATTCCCTTTTCTATGTACTGATGTTCAAACTCATTTGTAGGTGCCTCTGGAGTATACAAACATCCTTCTCTGGTTGGTTGCCTCCCTAGTTCAGATGGTGCAGCGGGGGGAGACACTACTTGCCCTTCATGTATTCAAGTATTTTTCCTTTTCTCATACTTTGACTTGCGTTGATTTGTGCCTATACTGATTCACGCCCATACAAATTCTACATCATACTAGTCTGATACTGTACTGTTCTGTCCTTATTCTGTATCGTACTCATTCTTTGTTTCTTGGCTTTCAGCCTCCACCTGCACCAGTGGTACCTGCAGCACCAACGACATCAGCAGCATCTCCCCTGGTAGTGAGGAGAGGTAGACTGGTTCCATCACGCGGCCGGGATGAGAGTAGAGGTCGAGTAGAGGTAGAGGGGCTCGGAGCAGGAGCAACGAGCCTAAGACCGAGAGACCACTTCATCTCTAGAGCTGTTGTCGAGTAAGGACAACACCAAGTCCAGTGGTACCAAGGAGGCGATAAGCAGACATTCCGGATCTGAGAGTGAGGGTGATGACGCCAGCACTAGGTCAGGGAGTGGAGAGGATGATTCTGGCTCTGAGTCTGATCCCTCTGACGATGTGGTTGCTGATGGAGACAGTGCTCCTGAGTCCCCTCCACAGAAGAGGACGAAGAGAGCCTCTCAAGCTTGAATGTTTTCCCTGTCGCAGATTTTTGTGTTTTTGCTTTATTTTCTTTTATTTTTGTTTTTTAGCATTTGTATAACTTCATATAGGCCCTTACTTTTTGATCAGAAAAACTTGTACTCTTTTGTAAAAACAACGATGATCGTTATAAAACCCTAGAGTTTTATAAATTGAGTTTTTGGTTTTGTACAGCATCTCTGGATTGTCACCACATTCATATGTATGTGTGAAACGAATTGAGTCCCAAATGTTAAAACTGAAGAAGGCTTGTATTGTGAATGATGTTCATAACTAGATATTAAACTGACAAACGACCAAAATGTAAAAACAACTCAATAAACGAGAAACAAGCAAAAAATAACTTAAACTAGGATTTACACCTGCTAAGACTAAAAGACTTAAAACAAGACCTAAAACAAAAGAACCAGAACAAAATAACACAAAATAGCTGCCATGCCAACAGAATCGGTTGGCCAGCCAATTAAAGGGACAGCCGGCCATAAAAGGTGGACGGTTGACTAATTGTTGTGGGTGGACAGGAAGCTGATAGCTGGCATCCACTCACAACACCTTATCCCCCATAAAAGGTCTTTCTTCACTGCTTCTTCGACAAAACCTCATTTTGCTATTGCTTTTTTTTCAAAAGTGGAGACATTCCCTACCGAGACACTCAAGAATTGGATAGCCACTTTAGATGGCACAGAAAAGGTAAATTTTCGGGGTTTTGGCATAAATGTGCTTTTTTCATTGATTCGCACTTCGCTTTGTTTTCCATTTCTTTATGTTGTGGTTCCATGTTGGAACCCAGTTACTCATGTATTCCACTTTGGAGAGCAAGAAATGTGTCCCACACTCGAAGAATTAACCATTGATGGAGTCCCGGCACGATGAGGAAATTATGCCCCAGTCCTGTTTTGGCCATGCACGGGTAGTTAGGCAAACGTATGGGCTTACTTTACATGAGGCCCGATCCTTGGCCTATGACGTGGAGTTGGACATTCCTTGTTTAGTTCATTAGTTTTCCAATATTGGAGATAGGAGTGACCTTCCCTGGCGAGGGTACCGCCAACATGCTCTTTGTTTATGTTTACTCGCACATTTCTTTCTTGTCCCTAGTTACGGCAGAGCCAGCATCCGTTTGATCGAAATAGCCCAATGTCTGAAAGAGGGCAAGAGTTGCATGGGTTTGGTACTAGCAAAGACCCTAATGGGTTTAGACGCTTTCTATCAGCAAGAGACCATTCGGTTTGTAGGGAGTCCATTACTTCTTCAGGTATGGTTTCCCAACCTCTTTATTTATAATTCTCATATCACTCAACACTCAATCTCTGGTTTTTTTTCCTCTCAAAACCTCTTCCTTACTTTTCCCTCATTGTACACCTCTCTATTCTTTAATCTCTCTTATTTTCATCCCTTCCCAAGTGTGGTTGATGGATAAACTAAAACTAGTGAACCCTTGCCTCGAGTATTCAGCTAGAGCTTACTTTTTTCGCTAAAGGCTAGTGGACTTCCCTTCAAAGGGATGGTGGTGTGATTGGATGTGCAGCAGATCTGCGGCTGACATAGCTTGGTGCTACCCTTGGCTTAACTTAACAGAGATGAGGTACAACATGTCTCGATAGCCGGGTATATAGTTTATTGGCCTCATGGACTGCGTGTTCTATTTTCATTCCGGTTCAGACACCAATTTGGACACGATCAAACTTGTTCAGAAGAAGGGATAGAATACCCTGGCTTCATTTCCCATTCACGGTTCACACTTGACTCGGTACCTCACTGCTTGGAGGACGAGAGAACTTATGGCCCTTACACCTAGCTTTAGTTATGCCTTTTTTGGCAAGTGCTTGACTTGGCTTGAGACGAAGAACAAGTTGGGCCATCTTTGGCTACAGAAACTTCCACGAGTGCAAGCAAAAAACATATAGCTACTTGACTTGACTGTGACCCTAGTTTTACTACTTTGATCTTTCTTTTCAAGTTTTATGATGTAAAAAAAACTTTGATTTAAATCAAAGAGTTGGAGAATGTACTTGACTTGTGTTGAAATCAATAAAATTAAAGTTGCGAACACTGAAAATTTTCCTTTTTAGGTCCCATAAATGGTCCAAGTTGTAAAAGGTAAATTTTGAGAAAAATCAATTTTACTAAAACTTTTCAAAATGATTTTCGAAAACGATCACCACCTGACACATATGGAATCAACCATTAAGATGTGCAACCCCAAATCGGAAAATCACAACCGCTTCCAATTGCATTCATCATTATTGCTTCCTCTTGCAACTGACCTTTCTGCTAAATGGTTTGGAAATATCACAACCCATAAAGTAGTGATGGAAAGAGATGACCTGATCATACAAATGAACAGTTGAACTGGAGATAGTTATGGCCGAACTTCAGGATGAAGTTGCCTACGTATCCCAAGAATGGGAATCAGGCCTTACGTAGTTCGGTTAGGGTTCACTCGAGTATTAACTCTCTCCTTTTGCGCTCTAACTTTGCCAAAGTCACCCTTTAGGGTTTTTGACCTTATGAACTCAGTTTTTCTTTATTTCTAATTTTTCAAGCGCTAACTTTTGCGTCGCCCTTTCGGGTTTTCGGTCTACCGAGTTTCTCAAGAATAATATTTCTTCAACTTGTCCACATTGATCGGCTGCGAAAACTACAAGCCATCTAAATCCATGAGAATAATCGCCCCTCCTGACCAGATTGACTTGATGATATAAGGACTAGTCCAATGGGGTCTGAACTTGCCCCTAGGGTCATGGATGGGAGCTCGGTTGTCTTTTAATATCATTTCCCATTCTTTGAGATTCCTCGAATTAACTTTTTTTATTAAAAGCCCTAGCAATCCGGTGTTAGTAGCCTTGGACATGATACAATGCCCTTAGTCTTCTCTCATCAAACAACATTAACTCCTCAAATCTACTCTGTTACCAATCTACCTCTACTATCTGACACTCGGCCATGACTCGCAACGACGAAACTTCTATTTCAATTGGCAGAATAGCCTCCATCCCATAGATGAGAGAATAGGGGGTTACCCCTGTAGATGCTCGGATTGAGGTTCTATGGTCCCAGAGCGCAAATGGTAGTTTATCCAGCCAATCCCTGTAGGTTTCAACCATCTTCCGCAAGATGTTCTTAACGTTCTTGTTAACGGCCTCAACAACTCCATTGGTCTATGGTCTATATGTTGATGACCTATGAAAAGCCACGTTATATTTCTCAAGCAGATCCACCACCTCTTTCTTAAAGTGTGAGCCGTTATCTGATATGATCTCGTTTAGAACTTTGTACCGGCAAATGATGTTATTTCTAATGAATTTGGCTACATGCAACACTTTCAACACGACATAGGACTGAGCTTCCATCCACTTTGTGAAATAATCAATCGCCACCAAGATAAACTCGTGTCCATTTGATCCCTTTGGCGAGATTGCACCGATAACGTCAATTCCCCAGACTAAGAAAGGCCATGGCAAAGTCATGTTGTAGAGCTTAGGCGGCAGTGTATTCATGCGATTGGCATGGATCTGACATTTGTGGCATTGCCGAACAAAACTAATGCAGTCCTCCTCCATGGTTGACCAGTAATAGCCTTGTCCAAGGATCTTTTGGGTTAGCATCACACCATTCATGTGAGCTCCGCACTCTCTTCCGTGGATAGCCTCCATGAGACGCTTCGATTCCTCTTCCTCTATACATACCTTGTGCATTCCCAGATGACCTCTCTTATACAGCTTAGTCCCGCAGATGATAAATTGGACAACTAGACATCGTATTCCCCGTTTGTCCTTGGCATTTGCCCCTAGTGGATACATCTCCTTTTTCCAGAAAGTTCCAAATATTGTAGTACTAGGGGTTTTTGTCTAGCACTTAATCTATTACAGCAATGGTCTCATAAGCCGACGTGTATTTCTGTTTGATAATGATCGGATGCATCTTGACTCCTAGTGGGATGTCTACCATAGAAGATAGAGTTGCTAATGCATCAGTGAACTGGTTGTTCTTCTTTAGCAGATGTGTAAACATCAACTTTTCAAACCTTGGAATTAGCATATCCCAGGACTGATGGGAGACCTTCATTTTCTCTTCTTTAACCCACCAATCTTCGTTGGCTTGAGAAATAACCAAGTTTGAATCTCCAATGACGTCCAACCTTTTTGCCCCTAGTTCTAGGGTAGCTTCTAACCCAGCAATACATGCCTCATATTCTGCTTCATTGTTGGATACTCTGAACCGGAGTTTGAAGGCTAATGGTATATGGGAATCATCGAGTGCTATCAGCAACACATTGATCCCATAACCATATTGATTAGCTGCTCCGTCAAAGTACATGGTCCACGTTTCCTCCTCTATTTGTAAAATATCTTCATCTGGGAACAAATACTCGACTGCCTCATTCCCTTCTACTAGGTTGTCTGCCAAGAATTCCGCTACAGCTCTCCCTTTAACCGACTTGCGTGTGACATACTTGAGATCGAATTCAGAGAGAAGAAGTAACCAACGAGCTAGCCTATCCAAAAGCGCTGGTTTCTGAACGAGATATTTGATGAGATCTAATCTTGAAACCAGAATTATAGAGTGTGCTAACAAGTAGTGCCTCAACTTCCTGGTAGCCCATACCACGGCTAAGCAAGCTTTCTTGAGGGGAATGTAGCGCGACTCGTAGTCTAGAATCTTCTTACTTAAATAGTAAATAACCTTCTCCACTTTGGTTTTAGATTCCTGAGCTAACATACACCCCATGGTTGAATTTGTCACTGACAGGTACAAAATCAGCGGCTTCCTCGGTTCTGGTGGTGATAAAATAGGCGAATTCTGCAAGTACTGCTTAACCTGTTCAAAAGTGAACTGACATCGATCATCCCATTGGAACTTCTTTCCTTTTTTTAGGAGACCAAATAGTGGTTCACAAGTCTAGGTTAATTTGGAAATAAACCGTCTTATGAATTGCACTTTGCCTAGAAAGTCGCGCACCTCCTTTTGAGTCCTTGGCAGTGGCATTTCTAAGATGGCCTTGATTTTGGACGGATCCACTTCAATTCCCCTCTGTGTGATTAGGAAACCTAACATCTTCCTTGCTATCACCCCAAAGGTGTACTTCGGGGGGTTCAGCCTCAGTCTATACTCTCTGATCCATTGAAAGAATTTCTCCAGTGTAGTGTAGTGGCCCTCTCGCTCCTTGGACTTAATCATGTCGTCCACATACACCTCAACTTTTTTGTGGATCATATCGGGCAAGATCTTGGTCGCAGCTCGCTGATAGGTAGCCCTAGCATTTTTTAGCCCAAAAAGCATGACTCGGTAGTAGTAGGTGCCCCACAGCGTGGTGAAAGTCGTCTTCTCTCTATCCTCGGGTGCCATCAGAATTTGCTTATACCCGGAAAACCCATCCATAAAGGAAAGCAATGCATAGCCTGCAGTGAAATCTACCAACTCATCAATATGAGGCAGTGGAAAGTCACCCTTCAGGCTAGCTCTATTCAAGTCCCAAAAGTCAACACAAACTCAGATTCTACCATCCTTCGTCGGCACTGGGACGATATTGGCCAACCAGGTCGAATACTCGGATACTAACAAGAACCCTGCATCAATCTGCTTGGTGACCTCTTCCTTGATTTTCAATGCCCAATTTGGACAAATTCTGTGTAGCTTCTTCTTGACTGGCCGGGCCTCGAGGTCAAGAGGAATTCGGTGTTGTACAATCTCAAGATCGATTCTAGGCATGTCTTCATAGGACCACGAGAAAACATCTTTAAAATATTTTAACAAAACGATTAAATGCTCGTATTCCCCCGAAGACAACGTGGACCCGATCTGGATCAAGCGAGGACCCTCTTCAGTATCCACGTTAATTGATACGATTTCATCTGTACAGGGCTTAACACACCTCTCCTCCTCATGGTCAACCAAATTTTTCAAAACACGAGGAATTTCTTCCTCTTCGTTTAAATCAAAATTTTGAAAATCAAGATCAGTGCAACAAACTAAAGGCACGTAGAAGTAAGTGAAATCTACAGCATTCTCATTCAAAAAGTTCGGATTTTTGGTTGTAGTGGACTCAAAAGAAAAGCTGAAAAGATGATCTGGACAAGACCGTGGAATCCGGGTTACCACTCCCTGAGTTACCAGACTCAGAAGAACTCGAATCTGACTCCGACTCCACAAACTCAATGGAATCAAATTCGGACTCACTCCCCAATTCAGAACTATTGATGGTGCCCTGCTCAAACTTCTAAACCAGGCGTAGAGCCTCAGATGCATCCACGATAAAATTGGAGAAATTCACTGCTCGTTTATCCCCGATCATTGAGATAATAAAACTATCCCCCCAAGTTGACGGACTCAGCTCCAACAGTAGAACTTGCTAGTAGGTCAGCCAGCGCTTTTCCCAACAGCTCTTCATTTTCAATGTCCACACTCTCGGCACTGCCTTGATCTGTATTTTTGCTTGGGTTTGCCTACTTATCCTCCTCTTTTGGTAATTAGTGTCACACACTGGCAATGCGGAAGCCTTGTTGAAGATAAGCAAGTGTGTGTGGCGCTAGTTAACACTCTTCACTAGCCCGCCAAGAATGCTCGAATGGTTTGCAAAGACAAGCAAACACAATATCAGTCCAGTTGATGAGCCACAAGATGGAGACAAGCCACAAATAACAATCAACAAACTAGAATTGAAGTAGCAACAATTGAAAGGCTATGCACAATGTAAAGGCGAAATGAAACTTTCATTACTCAAAAGAAAGACATTACAAAAGTTGAACAATGCACAAACGTGCTACAAGAGTTGTCTTACCATATGCAAGGAGGGGGTACCCAAGTGTTGAAAAATAGCTAGTCTTTGTTTCCCGGTCAAGCCAAGGCTTTGGGAATCCACAAAAGGGAAATTTTCCCCTTGGCAGACAAAGCATCCGTTAAGGGTTCCCTATATTGGTTTGTGGACTAACTCATACTATCTTCCAGTCCTTTTTGCTTTCAACCTTCTTCTCAACTCCTCCATTTTTCGTTTCCAATCTTCAATAGTAGGTTTGTACCCTAGCCTGAAAGCGTAGAGGTTATGACTCATTTCCTTGGCAACAGTACCTCCTTGCCTGCCACTTCTCCCCAGTCCTGATCCAGGAATATGCCCCTATTTGTTCATCATATAGATGGACTGAGCGCTCACGTAATTTCTGTCGTCTTCTGCCATGATGATTTGGACCAATCGGGCCTCTGCCAGAGAGGAACATGTTCTCTTCCCTATGTATGATTTCCAACAATGACGCGATAGTTCCCTGGGGAGGATGGATCACAAAATTGCCATATACAGTAGCAATCTCGCCCTTAAAAGGGTACTTTACCAACTAATGGACCATTGATGACACAACCCTCATCTGATATAGCCAAGGCCTTCCTAGTAGCAGAATGAAAGTAGCCGGAACGTCCATGACATGGAATTCCACCTCATGCTCAGACAGCTCTTGAACGTTCCCATAATATCCCGGCTAGTGCTATCATAAGCCTAGACAGCCTGGGTCGTAGGTGTAAAGTCAACCAGCCTCAAATCGACGACATAAGCGGTCCTTTTTGGCATACATTAATTGCCAAGCCGGTATCTATTAGCACCATCGGAATCCACTTTTTCGGGTTTCCAGGATCACATACAAGGATTGGTTGTGGTTGGCGCCCTCTGATGGCAACTCCTTATCTATGAAGGATATCATTGGCGTAACATCCCTAGATATGACCAACGACACCAGTTAATCAGTAGTGGTGTCGATGGGTAGCTTTGTTCTGTTCATGGCCTCTAACGGCGCCTACCTATGATCTCGAGAAGCCATTAATAACCCCCAGATTGATATGTCTATTTGAATCTTCTTGAGTTGTTTCAAGAACAGGTCTTCTTCAACATCTTTCTCTTTTGCCTTCTCAACCTCTTTGCTAGAGGACTCTGGCTGATCCAAAGTAAGGGGTTTAAAGTACCGACCACTCGAAGTCATGTGGTTAATTTCATCAGTATACCATGTATCATTGGGGGAGTCAACTTTCCTCCTTTCATCTATGTATGCGTGATTCAAATCGTTATCTTCTCATCACAACCCTACAGTCATGGCCAAGCTATTATCTAGTTCTATCTAAAGCATGTTCACATCACGTTGTAGACACCCCATTTTTGACCGACCTTAAGACTCAGACGTCACCAATTGAGCGCTCGGTGATGTTGCATATTGTGTTCGTTCAGAGGTCTCGGAGTCTCGGCCGTGAGCCTTGCCTCCGGACTTTCGGTTTTTTTTCTGTGCTTTGCCTCGGTTTGCGAGCCAGGCTCGATTTTCTCTGTTTCTCTTCCAGAAGGGAGGGAGAGGTCTCGTAGACTATCTCTCAGTGGCCGTGAGCTACATTTCATGGTCGTAGGCCATTTTGGCCATTTCGGAGCCCGGTTCTCGATTTTCGGAGCTGTCAAGCCGAGTGCCTCGGTTCGGGACCGCCTAACCACCTCCGTTTGCCCCGGTTCTTGGCATACACCTTATTTACTCCTTTTGAGGGACACTGTGGTCCGAGAGACCAATTTCGTGGTCGAACACCACTCCCGGTGCCTAATAGTCAGTTTTCGGGGCCTCGGACTGCGCGTTTCGGCCCCCGAACCTTCATTTTGCATCGGTTTTCGTTCATTTTTGGCAGGGACCTCTGTTTCATCACCAGGAAGGTCGTAGAAGGGTGGGAGGCCAGTAATTGTTCCAGCAACCAGTTATATTCCATTTTCGCCCTCCGACGCCCGTTTTTCTCACTTCAAAGCCAATGTTGACCACCCTTGGGCCATTTTCTTGCACCCTAAACCCCATATTTGTGATGTACACATCTAGGAGGCCACAAATATCACATGGCCGGCCAGTAATTCCATTTGACCCTTTTGAACCCCTTTGAAAAGTGGGTTGTTCTGTCTCCTGGTTCACAGTTGCCAATTTTTGATCACATGGCTGTGTTGAGTACACTTGGGAGGCCCTCTTTTTGGCATGGCCGGCCATTAATCCTTCTTGGCCTTTTTGACCCCTGGCCGGCCGGCCATGGGGAGAGCCGGCCGGCCACCCAAACCCTAGCAAACTGGCCGGCCAGCTTCCTTACATCCTGTTCACTTCAAATATACACTTTTTTTCCCCCCAAATTCTGCATCCGGGGGGACTTTTTTTGGAGGCAAACTTGGAGGGATTTTCCCTCCCTTTTTTCCCCCTCTTTCTCCCCCTCTTTGGCCTATATAACCAGCAGCCCAGGTCTGGTTTTGAAGTTGAAAAAAGTTGCCTTTGAGCCTTGTATACATCCCTTCCTCCATCTCTCTCTTCAACTCTCAAAAAAACACCCAAGTTCTACTCCTTTTCCACACCACCACCTAGCACCACACCACCACCTCCATTCCAGCAGCTTGGAGGAGCTTTCCAGAGCTTAGAAGGCAACATATCTTGGTCCTAAGGTTGCTAAAGATTGGTCTTCAAAGGTGAGCCTCCATTTTTCTCTTTTTGAGTTCATTCTTGCCCAATACATTAGCCTCTCTTGCTTGCACTTTTGAGCTCCGGCCATAACTGAAAGTGGCATTTTTTTGAGCTCCATTCCATCTTTCATTAAGGGCCTCTCACTGTTTGAGGCCCCCATTTGGTACTTACTTCATTATCCTTCTTGTATGCCATTTTCTTGTATGTTATTTTAAGCCTGTATATAATCTGTTTTGGAGCATGTAGTAAACTGTGAAGTTGTTTATTTTGAGCCCTTCTTCAACATTGTTGAAGGGCTCATCACTATTTGGGGCTTCCATATATCACTTGCTTTGTTATCCATGTTTTAGCCCCATTTTTGCATGTTTTTTTAGCCTATTGAGCTTCTGTTTTTGGACCTTGGTCCGAACTGAAAATGGCCTTTTTTTGACCCCCTCTCCATGTTTCATTAAGGGTTCTTCACTTTTTGGGACATCCCTTTTATACTTCATGTTATATCTCTCATTTTGGCCCTTATTTTGCATGACATTTTGAGCACATTTGTACACTGTTTTGGGCTCGACCATAAACTGTAAAAAGTCATATTTTGGGCCCTTCTTCAACATTGTTGAAGGGCCCTTACCTTTTTAGGACCAGCATACATCAGTTACTTCTTTATCTCCATTTTGGCCCTTATTTTGCATAGCATTTTGAGCATACTTGTGTTTGTTTTTGGGGTTTGTTATAAACTGTAAAACATCATATTTTTTTCCCCTATTAAATTTTTTAGAAGGCCCCTTGTCTGTTTAGGGCCAGAATCTGTGAGTTGCTTCATTATCTTGCTTTCAGGGCTGTTTTTGCATGCTAGTTTAGCCCCACTTGTGCCCACTGTTTAGCCTTGCCTAGAACTGTAAACATGCTTATTTTGGGGCTTCCTTGCTTCTGTCTTTACACTTCATGTTCAAATTATGCTTTCATTGCATAGCTATAGGCCATTTCATATGCCAAATTTCATGTTTCGGGACTTGTCCCATGTATCGGGTGTCATTTCACCATGTTTCGGGACTGTTTTGCATCTCATTTTGCCTCTGAAATTTGCATGTTAGTATACCATTTTTCATGTTTTGCCATGTCATGTTAGAATGGCATCTGTGCCGTAGGTTTGGTCCTCGGTTTGCGTGCACGTGTGCACGCATTTCGAGTATCTCATTTTCATCTAATGGCCTCTTGTGTGAGTGTGGCTGAGGTCCACTCATGTTAGTGTAAGTCCATTATGCATTGCATATGCCATTTCATTCCATAGCATTGTGTATGCTAGGTTGTATATTAAAGCATTGTGTATGCCATGTTGCATCGTGCACCGTGTATGCCATTTCATAACATTTTGCATGTTAGGTTGTATCTTAGTGGCATTCATGCATGTCATGCATATTGCATCGTGTTCGGGATAAGAGTTAGCCCGAGCACGGGAAACAAGGTACGTTCCGTACTCTGAGTGACGGAACGTGTCTCAATTCCCTAGTCGCCGACACTCCGGATCATCCATGATGGAGTTAGGTTTTGTTGTGTTTTCATGTGCATTCATTCCATATTGAATTGTGCAAATCGACTCCTCGGCCATCATGCATCGAGATGCGTGATTGGTGGCACGAGGATCGAGGCATGCATACATTTGTGAAAATACATTGCTATGCCCCTTTCCTGCTCTCTGTTGCAGCAAAATCAAGAATCAGCAGTCTTCCGAGGTTTGGCGCGCTTTCCAAGAATAATTGCAAAACAGAGGCTAATTGGGGCATCCCAGTGGATTTCCGCGCAAGGCAGCCTAAACATACATCATTCATCAGAATCAAGGCAGTCCCTGGCTTGCATGCTAGTTTATTATTTTCTTAGTTAATTTGTAAATTAATTAGGAATTTGTACACGTTTTGGACTGTATTATTTGGACTGTAATATTCTTTTATTCGGGACTGTATATTTATTCGGACCCTCTGTGCGAGGGCAAAATTGTAATAAGTGTGGGTGAGTGTGATGTATGTCTTCCAATCCCACGTCTTTCTTCCCTTTTATTTACCTGCTTATGATGGTTAGATTAGGGAATATTTCAATTAGCATACAGTATGATAGCATGTTTGCATTCATTCATCTGTTTTACATGCACCAGGCTCGGCGCATCATACTAACTGCATTTGTATTTCAATTCCAAGTTGAATACATGATAGCTGTAGCATTCCATATGCCATGTTTAGGATAGCCGAGCCTGCTATAGTTGCATTTTTGCATGTGTTGCATTAGGCATTTCTGTATAATTAGGATCATGCATGATTTCTAATCAGTTTCTGTTTTGGCTTGGAGTACTCGGTGAGTTTTATGCTTTAGCATCCTTGCATGCGTGTGAGTGACTGCCATGAATAGCATGCTTACCATGAGGCTAACTGCTTATCTGATATAACTGCCTGAATGCCTGTGGGTGAAGGTTGGGTTATTTGGATTGGAATAATTCATCAAATGTTTGTTTTAAGCCCACTAGATAGTGGCAAAATCATCTTTTCTAAGCCCACCTGAGGGTGGCAAAATCTGCATTTTAAGCCTACTTGCGGGTAGCAAACCATCTTTCAAAAACAAACATGAAATGTTTTGTTCCAATTCAGGCGACCCAGTCTATACTTGTATGCTGTGCGCATCACATAGTAAATCTAGGCTAATAACCGGAATAAGAACACACAATGTTTTCAAAACTTGATATCATGGTTAGTAGAGGCCGGTCTTTGACCGGGCGAGCGGGGGTGCTCACGAAGTGACCTTCCCCAATCGTACCCAAGTTCCCGAGCCGAGGCAACTTTGGTGATGACGGACACGTGGCCTTAGGCAACGAGTCAGGGTTTCCTAAATTTCCCAAAAATAAAATATTTAGGTGGCGACTCTGTATCTGGAAAAGCAGTCCATGTTTGGCACTTCTTTTCTAAAAATCTGTTTTCTCAAAACGATTTGCCGGATTTGGACTATTTGGTTCAGATTACGAACCGTGACACAAATCGAGTCCGAGCTGTAGCGAGGTCCCCTGCGGGCTTGTCTACACACGTCCCCCGTCATCATACCACTCTTCTTCCACCACAGTCTTGATTTCTGTGTTCCAGTAATTCCTAAGCTTTCTCAGCATTCTTTTCCTGTCATTGGGCTCCCATTCGGTCTTTCCTCTATTTTGGACATCTATCGTTGTAGACTTGATCTCTATTGTTCCTTTCCCTTTTCCCTACTCCAAGGCTATCTTCCTTTGGATCTCTTTTATTCTTTCCTGCTAGAATTGCTCCAACACTTATTCTTTCTCAATCAGCTAGCACCAACTTCCTCTTCTTTCCTAGTCTCTCTTGTCTGTTCCTTAACATCTGACTCCTCCTCACTCACCCATCTGTTGCTTGTTTCTGGCTGGCTGGGGTCCCACTACCCGATTTGTCCACTGTCTGTATCCTCTTCTTCAAAGAAATAGAGGTTGTCCAGATCCTCTTCCAATTATGCTAGGTCCTCTTCTAACTCAGCTAAGTCATTAAGGCCTTGTTCAGCCAATTGTTCTGATGTTGTCCTAGCTCATCCTCCCCAATAACATTGATGCTGAGGGAGTCCGACAGTATGACTACTGGCTTTGGCTGATCGACGGCCACAATGTATAAGCTGGGGCCATACTCCTTCGCGAGCGAGGCCCTCTTCTCTATGACACAGGTATCAGATGACCCCGTCTTCCGTGCATTCTCCTTTCCTTCCGTCTTTGTCGCCACAGACCTGGGTTGGATTTGCAGTGTTAGGCCCATCATGTACATGTCTGTGCCTTCTGGGATAACCACCTTAGGTTTCGATAAGTGTGATGAGGTAATATATGCACTGGGGTTAAAGGAGGGTGGTAGTGTATGGATTTGGTTAATGTTTCTGGGTGGGAGGACTTAGTTATGAGCAAGAAGTGGATTAGTGGTTACGTTCAGTTTGGAGGGTGGGGCGATGACTTTGTTGTCAATGAGATCCTGGATCTCAAGACGTAGGCAATAGCATAGGTTTGTGGGGTAGCCGTGTTGTTGGTGAAAAAAATAGTACTGGGTCGGGTCATGTCTAGGTAGCAGTGAGTCAGGGAAAGGTCACAGATCGAAAGGCTTGAGATGCCCCTTTTCCAATTACTGAACTTTATTTAAAATATTGGCTTTATCTAGTTGTGGAATCCAAATAAAATAAAACATGTAAAAGATATATAGGTTATTGGGCCACAGCAGAAAATAAATCCAACAGTTTTTACACAATAACGACGAAAATTTCCAATTACTCAAACACAAAAATAGCAAAATTTCTTTTTTTTTAATTTTATTTTACATAATTTTATACTCAATATTGATCATTTTTTTTTTTAGATCTTGACGAGCAAATTTTGAAAATATAAATTTTATTGAAAATAAACATGTACAACGAAATAATGGGGTAAATTTTACTGATAGTCCCCATATATCATTTTGGTCTTTACACTTTCAAATGACTCGATTGAAAAATTATCACTAAATTGGTTGAGATTAGCTCACTGAGTCTAGCAAATTTATAATTTTGCCCTTCAAAATATGAAACATGGCATTTTTGTCTATATTTTTCAAAAAAAGATACTAAATGTTGTAATTAATTAGATTAAATTAAAACAAAATCATCAATTTAGGGTCAAAATAGAGTCAATTAAAATTATAGGAATTAAAATAATACAATAACTAAAATATAGAGACTACCATCATAATTTATCCAAAATAATGACATTAAAATAAATAAGATAACCAACTTTGATAGCTCAGTACACACAATCACCCTGAACTGTTGAATGCGAGCTCTACTAAAGAGAATTAGTTTAACAAAAAAAGAAAAAGAAAAAATTAAAAATAAGACTTCTGGTATTGAATTAAATAAAAATAGGTGAGACTTAATCTAACAAAATAGTCATCCATTAGACTTTTCACCAAAAATCAATTATTAAAAAACCATCCAAGTTGTATGTGAGGGATTCTATTTGAATTCAAAATATGTCTCAGTATGTCTAATTTGAATTTATAAATTTTAATTCTTATATATCCTAATATGAATTTACTAATAAGGACAACACATATTAAATCTTAAAATACATTTTTTTTTTCCTCATGGTACACCTTAATCAGTTATTTATATTCAAATCTCTGTATCTTCTTCTCCAAGAGATCAAAGTTACTTCTTTTTCTTCTTCTTCTTCTTCATCCTCCCTCAAAAACTCCAATCCATTCTACCAAAACTCACCATCATCGTCATATCATTATTTTTTATTATTTTGAAATCCTAAACACTAGAAGAAAATTTGAACAAAATCAAATAATGGCTGAGAGTAATAATCAAAATAGTTTTTTGAAGCAACCCATCAAATAGGAGGTAAGTATTCATATAAAAGGATTTCACAATTTTTGTAGAGCACCATTAATTATTTTCTATATCGTTTTTTTAACAAAAATTAAAGGGTCCAGTAGTTAGATTAACAATAATATATTATTGGAGTTGTTCTTATTTTATCATTTAAATAGTACATTATTTGAAAACTACTCTTTCTTGTTAATGCTTGATGTTTATGTGCTTATAAGTTTATGTAGAGGCATATTTTTGTGAATAACAACACGTGGCCAAGATGGCACCGAAGTGCCAGCCGAGGTGCCATGTGTCCTGGTCAGGGCACTGAAGTGATCTTGGCTAGGCCGAGGTTATCTGCGGAGATACCGAAGTCCGGGATGAACGGATAAGGGATAAGAGTCCTAGAATGGGAGAGGACCTCAGCTGGGATAAGGATAAAGCTCCTAGGAAGTTTATCTTTATCTATTGGAGAGTCTAGGATCAGCATTGAACCAGAGTCCAAGAGAAGCTAGGCTTCTATAGGGACCAGGTTAGTGCAAGGTATAAAAGAAAGGCACCCTCGTGGGTCTAAGGTACGCTTTTTGTATTTTGGCTAGTGAGTTAAGCACTATTTGCTATCTTTGAGAGATAATTGAGTACTGACTTGATCGTCGGAGTGCCCCAGGAGGACGAACAACCGTCGGAGTCTCATCTTTCTGTGATAGGTCGTTCAGGCGCAATCTATTCTGTCGGTGTTCTCCAGCTGAGTACCTGTTTGGCAGTGTGGTCATAATCAACACCCACAATTTGGCGCCGTTTGTGGGAAAGAAAGGAGAATAGATGGCCAACGATGGACAGAAAAAGAAGATTGTAGATGACATCCCTACTGGAAGTGGTAAACACATTAACCCTAACGTAAATGAGGATAACTGCAACAAAGAAACTCGAGATAAGAATCCCGGAGAGAAAGACGTCGGCCAGGAGGGAGACATACCAAAGAAGGCAGACCGAGCCGAGTATTATAATGAGAATGACCTCCAGGTATGGAAAGACAGATGCCTGCGGAGGGACAGCGATATGAAGGGAATGGAGAACAAATTGGTAGACCTACAATCGGTTGTCAGTTTCATGATGCAAAATAACGTCATGCAGCCACTATTTCTGTTACAAGACACACTGATTCCGGCAGCCAAGAACGATGCCCAGAAAGAAGGGTAGAAAACAATTCCTGCAGTCTCTCAGCGTGACAGGGTGAGGAAGCATTCTTATCGGCCTTTACAGGAGGTCGGAAGAGGAGAATCGATGAGAGGAGAGTCTCAGAAGACACATCGTGCCAAAGAAGCCTATGCCAAGGAACATCGGCATGTTCAAGAGAAGGAGCTTTGCTTTGACACGACGAATGGAGAGAGGTCCAAGAGGACTCTCAATGACACCGAGAGCAGTGCACCCAAAAGGTTGAAGTCCGTAGACAGCCGAGCTCCTGGACGGACTAAGAAGGATTTGTGAGACTAACTACAGAGGAAGCGACAAGATGCCGAGGTCACATCACCGGTTAAGCTGAGAATATCGTTTTTAGTAGAGCTGGACAAGTTTGAGGCCCCGAAAAGATTCTATATGTCGAGATTCCAGATATACGACGGTAAGTCTGATCCTAACTTCCGCGTCGGCTTGTACCTGAACTAAATGGCACTGTACACCGAGAACGAGCCGTTGCTGTGTAAGGTATTCCCCTCATCCTTTGGGAAAATCACATCAGACTGGTTTCACAAGTTACCGAAAGGAACTGTGAAGAGTTGGGAAGGCCTGGCTGAGATGTTCGTGGCCAGGTTTGTGACAAACAAACTGCAGCTATTGAGGGTAGACTCCCTGATGGCTTTGAGAATTGGCAAGGATGAAAGCCTTAGGGCTTATGCCAAAAGGTATTATGAAGTGTTTAACCAAATACCAGGGTGCAATCAAGAATTGGCGGTCGTTTCTTTTAAGAACGGCCTGAACGATGACTGCCTGCTTCGAAAGTCACTAGCAAAGACGCTGCCCAAAAGTATGGAAGAACTCATGGCCAGGATCGAGAAGTATGCAAGAGCCGAAGAAAACATGCCAGGGACAAAGGCGTCGAAGCAAGAAAAGAGAAACGGCTCGCCAAAGCGAGGCCGAGGAAATACTGGATATAACAAGCAAGAGACAGAACTAAGGGCTGCACAGACAGTCACTACCATATTCTGGATTCTGGTTTACAAAGTATTGGAAAGGATTAGGAACCAGTCGTATTACAGAGCACCAGAAAGGGTTCCTAGTGAATTTATGGGAAAAAGTCTTGGCAAGCACTGTGCTTACCACAATGAAGACGGGTATCTAACTCAGGGGTGCAGAGCCCTAAAGGCACATTTAGAAGATTTGGTAAGACAAGGCCACTTTAGAGACCTGGTGAATGAAGCTAGAACAAGGGAAGAACAGGCACGGCTGCCCCAGGCCCCAACAACACTACCCTCACCAGCACCGCAACCGCAAGCAGAAGGACCTCGAGTAATCAATGCGATTCACTCGAGGGTCAATGAGAATGAGGTACGTGGCGAGACTCAGAGGGTGAGACACTTACAACATGTATACCAGGTCCAGCAAAAAAGGCCTAGGGCAGACGAATGCCAAGGACCAATGGTATCATTTACTGAAGCCGACCTAGACATGATGCAGCATCCACACAATGATGCTCTGGTGATATCCTTGAAGATTGGAGAATGCCAGGTAAGGCATATTCTAATTGATCAAGGCAGCTCTTGTGACATCATGTATGTTAGATGTTACAAGGAGCTCGGCCTTCACCAAGACGATCTAGAATAGTCCAATGGTCGGGTTCAATGGGATGCCGACATGCCCCTTGAGAGCAATAAATTTAGAGGTACAGGCAGGCACCAGGAAAGTGAGCACAGAGTTCATAATCATTGATACCCCCTCACCTTACAACATTATCTTGGGAAGACCGTGGTTGCACGCAATGAGGGTTGTTCCCCCAGCATTGCACCAACTATTGCGGTTCCCGACGAAGCAGGAAATTGAAGAGATCAGAGGAGACTAGGTACAGGCGAATAATTGCTTCATAGCAGCAATGAAATCCACCTGCACCATACGAGAAGCAGACACAACCGAGATTGAGGACGAGGACATGGAGGTCCTGGACGACGTTGGCAAAGAACCAACTGAGAAAAGTGAAGAAGCCCTGAAGAAAGTTCTGATCCAACAAGATGATGAGGAACGTTTCTTCCTTCTCGGCTCAGGTTTAGCCGAAGAGAAAGAAAGGGAGTTAGAAGCATTCTTGCGAGCAAACATAGAGGTATTTTCCTAGACGCCATACGAGATACCTGGCATTGACCCTGAAGTCACTTGCTATAGACTGAATGGAGACAGGTTGGCTAAACCTGTCATCCAACGAGCTAGAAGACCGACCTTGATGCATGTTGAGGTAGTAGAAGAGGAAGTGAATAAACTGCTGGAAGCCGGAGTCATTCAAGAGGTAAACTACCCAACATGGCTATCAAACATAGTTCTTGTGAAGAAGAAAAATGGGAAGTGGAGGGTCTGCGTGGACTTCACTAGCCTGAATAAGGCCTGTCCCAAAGGTAGTTTCCCGCTTCCCAAAATCGATCAATTGGTAGATGCCACTTCAAGACATGGAATGATGAGCTTCCTGGATACTTACATGGGGTACCATCAGATAGCCATGTACCTCCCCCCCCTCCCCCCTGCGCGATGAGGAGAAGACTGCATTTATCACCCCAAAAGGGCTGTATTGCTACAGAGTAATGCCTTTCGGGTTGAAAAATACAGGAGCAACTTACCAGAGATTGGTAACCAAGATGTTCAGACATCTAATAGGCAAAACAGTGGAAGTATATATTGATGACATGGTCATGAAAACCAAAAAGCTTGAGGATCATCTAGCCGACCTGAAAGCAGTCTTTGATATCCTAAGGACATTTCGGCTCCGACTTAATGCGTTGAAATACACATTTAGGAAAGTTTCTGGGATACTTGGTTACCAGAAGGGGCATTTAGGCGAGCCCAGATCAGATCAGATCAAGGCCATCTTAGACTTGAAGAGCTTGACATCGGCAAAACAAGTGCAGATGTTAACTGGAAGGGCCACAGCCCTGAATAGGTTCATAAGCAGAAGTTCTGACAAATGCAAACCTTTTTTTAGTTTAGTGAAGAAGGCCACAGATTTCCTGTGGACAGAAGAATGCGAAGTCGCCTTGGCCGACTTGAAGAAATATCTGACCACAGCCCCAGTTCTCTCAAATCCTATACCAGAAAAGGAACTCTTCTTGTACTTAGCAGTTTCAGAACATGCAGTGAGTGCAGTGGTAATTAGAGAAGAAAAGGGGGAACAGATGGCAGTTTACTATGTGAGTAAAACCCTAGCAGGCGCAAAGACCAAGTATTTGCCCCTGGAGAAATTGACACTAGCTTTAGTGATGGCGTCCAAGAAGTTGAATCACTACTTCCAAGCCCACAAGATTATGGTATTGACTGAGCATCCCTTGAAATCCCTACTACAACAAGGAGATCTGACAGGCATGGTAGCCAGGTGGGTAGTAGTATTGGGCCAATACGACCTGGAATTTAGGCCCAGAACAGCAATCAAAGGCCAGGTTCTGGCCGACTTCGTGGCCGAATTCACACCTGGAGCCATCTCACGTAAGGCTCCGATGAGCCGCAGCTTAGGATGTCCAGGAGAACAAGAAGAGACCCAGTTGAGAATGAAAAACCCCACAGCAGAGCAAAAGAAAGAAGAAAAACTCAAGCCCTGAGATATTTACATCGGCAACTCCTTCCGCCTGTTTGTTGATGGGAGTTCAAACTAACAGGGAACGGGGGCAAGAGTACTACTAGTATCTCTAGATGGACGAATGTTAGAGCAATCAATTTGTTTGGGGTTCAAAGCCTCCAACAATGAAGCAGAGTATGAAGCATTGATCACAGGATTGAAACTGGCAGCAGCAATGGAAGCTAACGAGGTTGTGGTCTTTTGTGACTCCAAGCTTATTGTGAACTAGGCAACAGGTGAGTATGCAGCCCGAGCTGAAAGAATGATAGCCTACGTTAAGGAGGTTGTTAAACTACTGGCCTTTTTTCAAGCCTGCCGACTACAGCAGGTAAGTTGAGATGATAATAGCCATGTCGATGCCTTGGCTAACCTGGCTAGTGTAATGAAATCAGGAGAGGCAAGGACAATAATGGTTGACTACTTGTTAGGCCCAAGTGTGGAACCACTAATCACAGAGTATGAAGCAATGTGCGTAGAGATGGGACCAAGTTAGATAGATGCAATAGTAGTGTTCCTTAGAGATGGGAAGCTGCCAGAGGACAGAAAAGAGGCACACAAGACCAGACTGAAGTCGGCAAGGTTCGGTCTAACAGTAGAGGGACATCTCTACAGAAGGTCTTTTACTGGTTCCCTTTTTAGATGTGTGCATCCTTCGTAAGTTGAAGACTTCTTGTATAAAATACATGAAGGAGTATGTGGAAGCCACACTGGGGGCAAGTCACTGCTCATAGGGCCATTATTCAGGGGTACTGGTGGCCCTACATGCAGACGGATGCTGAAGCCTATGTCAGAAAGTGCGAGAAATGTCAAAGGTTCGCACCTTTGATACATCAACCAGCAACAGATTTAAATTCAGTGTCTAGTCCTTAGCCATTTGCTCAGTGGGGCGTGGATCTAGTTGGACAACTACCCCAAGCAACTGGACAGAGAAAATTCTATTAGTAGCAATAGACTACTTCACTAAGTGGGTAAAAGCAGAACCCCTTGCGAAGATTCGAGATGCTGATGTGAAGAACTTCATATGGAAGAACATCATTACCAGGTTTGGGATTCCAAGGGCAATAATAGCAGACAATGGCATACAGTTTGACAGTAAGCTAATCAAGGGCTTCTGCAAAGTACAAGATCAAGAACTACTACTCCACTCCAAGCTTCCCTCAAAGCAATGGTCAAGCAATAGCATCCAACAAAACTATCTTGGATGGGATTAAGAAGAGGTTGGAAGCAGCAAAGGGAAAGTGGGTGGAAGAGTTGCCCAATGTACTTTGGGCATACCGAACTACGCCGAGAAGATCAATTGGGGAATCCCCATTTGCCATGGCTTATGGCACAGAGGCAATGATCCCATTAGAAGTCGGCATCCCAGGGATCAGAACCTAGGGAGTAGAGAATGGGACTAATGAGGCATTTTTGGCCCGAGATCTGGACCTATTGGAAGAAAGAAAGGAGAAAGCAGCAATTCAGCTGGGGGCATACCAGCAGCAGCTTGTTAGGGCTTACAATAAGAATGTCAACCCACGAGAGTTTCAAGTTGGGGACCTCGTCCTGAGAAAGGTTGTCGGCAACAAGAAGGATCCCAAGAGGGCAAGCTTGGCCCAAATTGGGAGGGACCTTATAGAATCATCTAGGTCGCCGTCAATGGGGCATATCGACTTGAAGACAATGAAGGCAAAAAGTTGCCAAGACCCTAGAATACTTGCAACTTGAAGTTTTTCTATCATTAGATTTGTAGTTTTTTAATTAAAATTTTTTGTTATTAGCCGAAGTAATAATAAAATTTTAGCTCGATTTTTAATTTCAAACTTGTGTAATACGACTGACCAGTCCCTTGGCGATGTTTCTGATTGAAACATGACGAATAACTTAGACTTATTATATGGCAGAGTTGAATTATACTTGCATATAATAGAGTTGAACTAAGTTGGCGATGTTTCTGAGTGAAACATGATGAATAACTTAGACTTATTATATAGCAGAGTTAAATTATACTTGCATATAATAGAGTTGAACTAAGTTGGTGATGTTTCTGATTGAAACATGACGAATAACTTAGACTTATTATATGGCAGAGTTGAATTATACTTGCATATAATAGAGTTGAACTAAGTTGGCGATGTTTCTAAGTGAAACATGACGAATAACTTAGACTTATTATATGGCAGAGTTGAATTATACTTGCATATAATAGAGTTAAACTAAGTTAGCGATGTTTCTAAGTGAAACATGACGAATAACTTAGACTTATTATATGGCAGAGTTAAAATTATACTTGCATATAATGGAGTTGAGCTAAGTTGGAATAACCTAGATTTGCCATATCGGCAGAATCAAACCCAGATTGGAACTAAGTGTATTTGAGTAAGATTAACAGAGGAACCAAGGTTAAGAACCTCGGCTAGTCTCTGTTTGAATCTAACTTCGGCAACAAAATCGTAGCCACATGCTTAATGAGAACCTAAATGAGACTTAAGTTCACATTAGGGGGTAGAGAGCTGGAGAATGATGAGTAAAAGTTTAAAGTGCTTAGGGACTTGTTGAAATTTTATAGAAAAATTTATGAGCTAGAGTTGGCTTAACACTTGTTGAAATTTTCAAAAAAAATTTACAAGTTGAAGTTAGGCCGAGGTAAAACTACAAAAAATATGTACTTGCCGAGATGACCAAGTTACCAAACTTGAGGAGTATAGAAGACAATAAGTAAAATTGAAGTGGCAAGTTTAAACAACACTTGTGAAAATATTTTTATAATGTTTTCAAGTGTAGGCCAAGATAAAAAAATTAAGAAGTTATGTCCGAGGTGTTATACTCTGAAGAGGTTATACAGATAAAAGTACACTTTGAAGACATGCAAAATATTCTAAGTATGAATGAGTAAAACATACAAACACCTGAAAGAAGAAATTATACTTCCATTCAAAAGAAAAAAGGCACTTCGGCCTGCAGAAGGATTACTTGTTCACAGTTACAAAAAGGGCACATCGGCCAAATGTAGAGCTAACATTGTTCAAAACAAAGGACAAGGAAAAGCAGAAATATTCTAAGTGATAGGATTGGCTTCATCAGCTGGTGGTGTTACACTCTTGTCAGTCTCTACCTCGGCATCAATCCTACGCAGTGTGTCGTCTAGGCTCTTATTGGCAGTCTTAACCTCGGCCTCAGAAGTGGTTTTTTGGACCTCGTCTTCCTCATCCTGAGTCAAGTCTACGACTTGCTCATTTAGAGTTGGGGACTTGGCCCCAGCAGAACCCTCAGCATCGGCTGTCACCTCGACCTCTTCGTCATCATCTTCTTCTTCTCCTCCTTCCTCCCCAGCCTTAGCCTCAGCCTCAGATTGGCTTAGAGCAGGAGGTAATGGCATCGAAAGTCGGCTTTCGTCAAGAATGGGAGAATCCTCAGGGATAGCCAACTCTTTCAGAGCGGCTATCTAACCAAGGATGTAACCCTTGTTGCATGCCTGTCTTACTTGTTTCTTGTACTCCTCGCGGACGTCGCTGCCCCCTTGGTATAGGCCTTCTCGTCCACCGCTTTGATCTCGACGTTTTTTGTGGCCAAGGCACTTCGGAGCTCTGCTTGGGCTTCGGCAGTTTTTGCTTCGGCCTCTTTTTTTTTTCAGCTTGGAAGACCTCAGCAACAGCTTCTGCAGCACCTGCCTTTTCCTCAGCTTGATCTTGGGCTTGTTTAGCTGCCTTGGCCTGATCTATCAGGACTTTCATCTTGGCCTCGGCTTTGTTTAAGGACTTCAGCAAGCCAGCAGCCTCCTTGGTCTTGTGGACCAGCTCCTTCTTCATTTCTTCTGCCTGCATCGCAAAGGAATAGACGTGATGGATTGCCTAGAAGAAATGAAAAGAACAAAGTTAGTAAACTCTTTAAGTATGAAAATAGAGAATTGAGAGTATCAAGTGTTAGGAGTTTACCAGTATAGAGTGTTGCACCATCAGAGCGAAATTTTCATATTCGCTGACCTCGGCTATACAGTTGAGGTCATTAGGGAGAAGCAATGTAGTAGAGAGGGCAACACCGACCTCAATGTCAGTAAGGCTATCACCAGCTCTGACTGGCTTGTCCTCAATTGTGATTGATGAAGCCCAGAGGTCATTAGGTCTTTGTGGACCCGAGGTGGTTGCAGATTCAGATCTCGGCTTCTTTGACTGAATATTTTCAGAAGGATCAGCCTCGGCAGGCCTCTTCTCAGAGCGGAGGAGCTTTTCTAGGCCTTGGCCAATTTCAAAATTGGCAAGGTGTCCTCAGAATCGATCTGAGTCACCGTTGCCTTTGCTTGGGCTTTCTTCAACCTCTTTGGCCTGGCCTTTGGCTGGGACTGTGATAGGAAAGATTGGACTATCACAACACCCAGAATGTCAGCGAAAAAGTCTTCGACTACGGCCTTGTTGCGCCCCATCTCGTTAGTGGTGGCGGCGAGTGTAACCTTGGTTCCAAAGCGAATTGCTAGCAGTGCAGTAGGCGAGTTTGTTGGATCGTAAGCTGACGCCTCTGAGGATTGGCGTTTTCGGCTACAAGTTCTACCCGCAGGAGCGAGGATGGGAACTCGGCGACGGCGTCGACACTGTGCTAAAGGAATTAGTTAGGGAGCGGATGTTGATGGTTGCTCTGTTGGGTTAGATGTTGAGGCTTGGTCAGGCCATAGTGACGAAGTGGTAGGAGGAGTTGTTGTTGAGGGTGGAGACTTGCTCTTCTTAGGACGTCGGGCAATATAGATTTATAGGTCGGGATGTAGTTGAGCAGCAAAGGGGCCTTGCGCTAATTGACAGGCAAGCCCAGTAGCTTCTTGAAGTCTTTGCTGAGAAAGAAGGTTTTGCAGAAGTCCTTTGGTGGCTGGGGAAGAGCTACAAGTAAAAAACAGACATTAGAACATATAAAAGGAACAAAGTAATAAAGACTTGAAAACAAGAAAAGTGACACTTGGTACTTACCATTACCCTCTTTAAAGACTGATCGGCTCAAGGGGTAGAGATGGAGGTCATCATCTGGTGGGAACTCCCAGTTGCCTAAGACGATGAAATAATCATCTCTAGTACCTTTGTTGGAGTCTGGGAGGTCGGCAATAAGTTTGTAGTCGGTCGACCTCGGCTTAAGGTAGTAAATGTAGCCTTTTTTTTTATTTAAGGCCACACATGGTATAACAGTATTGTATGTCGGCTAGTGTTATTCTAGCGTTTTCTCGGCTAGCTAGGGCAATTATACCATTTATGACTCTGTACGAGTTAATGGCTAACTGCATTGGGTTAAGTTTGTAATAATGAAGGACTTGGCGAAAAACGATGTCGAGAGGAAACCTAAGTCCGCACTTGATGAAAGCAACTACTGGGAAGGGCATGAGGTTGTCATTGGGCATAATGGAGTCCTTCTCCCTAGCCAACCTGAGTTGGACATCGGCAGGGATGGAGAACTCCCTCCTAAAATGCTCAAGTTTTTTCGGGGTATCCACCCTCCACCTAAACATTTCCATGACGTCGGCTAGAGGAACAAGGTGTGAGAATTCAGAATAAAGAGGTTTGTGTGGGTTTCAGGGACCTCGGCTAAACCCAAAATAGAAACTGGGGTAAGGGTTTTTCAAGATCAAGGGAAGTTTGTTTCAGTTTTCCTAAGAATATGGTTTCTCTACCAAAACCCAAGCCTAAATCTATGTAGAAGCAGAGAAATAAAGGCAAGAATCTGGAAAATGCAAACAAGGAAAACAGAAAAAAAGAGTGTGATTCAAACTCAAGAAAGAAATAAGAAATCAAGAACATTGTAACGAAGTGTGTGCAGGTGTGCAAAGCCAAGAACGGTGGCAAAATAAACAAATGTGTGAGTGGTGTGTGTATATGTATACCCAGAAAGAGATTGGGCAGAAGCAAAATCATGAAACAAACGTGCTCGATACACGAATGATGGAATTCAACACACAAGTAAATATTCAAGAACACGAACAGGTTCGCAATAGCAACAATTAAATACAATAAAATTTTGAAATAAATTGAAGGTTGAAAAGAGAGGAACAGTGACTTACCGAAGAAGATGGCGCTGATATGAAACTCGCCGGAGTCAGACGGCGTGAGTAGTCAAAGCCAGATGACTAAATATCCGCCAGAGGAGATGATTGGAGCAAGTTGCAGAAGCTTCAAAATACGAAAATGGAGGATTTAGGTTTGTTTAGAGAGAGAAGAACTTGAAACGCAGAGGGGGAACGAAGATGCAAAGGTGAAAAGACGGAGAGGGAATAAGATGTTTTTGGTTAAACACGAAAAGATGGCAAAAGCACAATTAGTGTGCCTAGGACGACGTGTCTGTCAGGCAGCGCGCGCAGAAGCGACGCGATCTAATGGCGCGTGTCAAGTATGAGTCAATGAGGAAAAGACGCATGGCAAAAACGGTTGAGAAGCCATGCGTAACAGCTCATGCGCAAATAGAACTCTTAGAGTTCTTGATTTAATGAAGCAAAGACCTCGGCTAGGGGGATGATCTCGGCTAAAGAACTTGAAAAACTTGGTTCTTGGTTTTAGGTCATTGATAAAACACACTATAGTCTTGGTCATTTGGAGCCAATGTGTGACGACCCCCATAATAAGGAGTAGAGCAAGTTTTAGCCGACAGGCTATGTGAACAGATGATATAGGTTCCATCACCTCAGGATGCCAAGGTAATAGAACCTAGGAGGCAGTTGTGGGGGCATATTTTTGTGAATAACAACACATGGCCAAGGTGGCACTGAAGTGCCAACCAAGGTGCCACGTGTCTTGGTCATGGCACCAAGGTGATCTCGGCTAGGCCGAGGTTATCTGCGGAGATACCGGAGTCCGAGATGAACGGATAAGGGACAAGAGTCCTAGAATGGGGGAAAACCTCAGTTGGGATAAGGATAAACCTCCTAGGAAGTTTATCTTTATCTATTGGAAAATCCAGGATGAGCATTGAGCCAAATTCCAAGAGAAACTAGGCTTCTATAGGGACCAGGTTAGTGCAAGTTATAAAAGAAAGGCACCCTCGTGGGTCTAAGGTACGCTTTTTGTATCCTGGCTAGTGAGTAAAGCACTATTTGCTATCTTTGAGAAATAATTGAGTACTGACTTGATTGTCGGAGTGCCCCTGGGTGGACGAACCACCGCCGGAGTGTCATCTTTCTATGACAGGTCGTTCGGGCGCAATCTATTCTGCTGGTGTTCTCCAGCTAAATACCTGTTTGGCAGTGTGGTCAGAAATCAACACCCACAGTTTAGTTTTTACTTTTTCATAAGCATTCTTGTAGATAATTTATAATGTAAATTTTTTTTTTTTTTCTGTATTGAAAAGTTTTATAATACTTATGTAAAAATTTAATTTTTTCTGTATTTATAATGCTTATGTGCTTATAAGTTTGGTTTTTTTTTTATTTTCCTTCTATATTTGAGAATTATTTTCTGTATTGAAAAGTTTTTGAAATAATTTAATTTTTTTAGTTTGTTTATTAATTATTATTTGGATTTATCTTAAGGGTAATTTGGGAAAAATAATAAGGTATAATGATAGTAAAATAAAATTTTAAATAATCAAATAGGGTGTAATTAGAAATTGAGAGGACTTAATGAATCTTTGAGTGTAAACAGAATCCCTCGTTGTATGTGTTTTTTTTTTTTTTTTCTTCTCCCTCGTATTTAGTTGAAAAATATGCATGTGTATCATAGTTGACCGCTTAATTAAGAGTTGTTGCATCATAGTAGAAGACTAAAAGTTTGTTTCTACAAGTGAATTTTTTTTATATATATATATATATATTATGGATCTTTCTCCCCCTTACATTTGTTAATGTTTTCTTGTATTTGTTGAGCTTGTTATATGTTTGTTACTATATAATAGTGTGAAGGCAATTACGATCGGGAAGATGAAGTCCATTGGGCAGCTAGATTGTACCTTGGGCCGCGATGGGCTTGTGTGATGGCTCCATATAGAGGCCCGACTGAGTGAATTTAAATGAATTGATACAAAAAGAATATAGGATTGACTTCTCTTTAGTTCAAATTTGATCTGGAGGCTGTTGTTTGAATGGGTGAGACTCATTATGAGTCTAATTTTAATGATGTGAACGGTTTGTTTTATGGGACTTTGTGTTCATATTATTCATAAAAATTTAAAAAAAAAAAAAAAAAATTAGATCGATCCGTCGTAGCTCTTTTTTTTACCGAGTTAATCCAAAAAAATTAATTTAATATTCGTAACTACTTTTCCGAGTCAATCCAAAAAAATTAACAGTTATTATTTTTTTTTTAAAATAGACCATTTATTTTTGGGGGGTATAATTGCTATAAAGCGAATGTGTTACAAATATAATCAATCTAATTTTTTTTTATGAATGATATACACATTACACACGACAAAATAAACGATTCAAATAATTAACATCCTCCAATTTAAATGATGGACCGGAAAATAGTCAAACCCATATCTATATATATTTGGTATAACTTTACTAGAAGAATTGATTATACCTATATGTTAATAAAGAATGCTTCAAAGTTTGATCCCAGTGACTAAGAAAATAGTTGCAAGAACTGATGTGTTGTGCTAAAAAAATGAAGATGTTCCAATCTCTAGAAAGCCATGGCATATATTCACGTGGTGGTTGTCGTCCTAGATATATGGATCATTACTATGTGACCAGTTCAAAAAAACTGATGAATTTTGGGGTTGGAATGACAATACTTTTGAACTTTTGTTTTAGTGGATGTTTTGTTTAATTTATTTTATTTTAGTTTAATATTTTCGTCCGTCTAAGTTTAGTAGAGTTTAAAAGTGTAAATTTTTTCAAGTTCATTAAACTCGAATAGAAATTAATAAAAAATTATTAAAAAATCAATTCTAAATCAGATCTAGATGTAATCAATGTTATTACATGACTTATCATAAACTTTTCACTTTGATATGAAATTAAGAAAAATCCTTCGGAAAAAAGAACTATGCCAACTAAAATGCTAAAAAAAAAAAAAGACGGTGCACAATCTAATTTATGCTAAATATTCTTTTATAAGATCACTGCTTAATGGAAATGTTTAAGATCCCAAATAAAACTCTATAATTTCGCTTAAAATGACGTTAAATGATAGGTGTTAACTTGTGATTTGACATATACTCAATTATGTGTGACTCTACTTCATTACCACAGTATATTTGAGAGACTCAAATGTGAGTTTCAAGCATTACTCATAAAGAAAATCAATGTACACCAGGTAAAATTATTAACATACGAGAATTTGATAACATGATGGAAACGGGATCAATAGTGAATTTGACGAACTCCCAAGTTGAGATATGAACTTGAGAGGCATAACCCATTTTATAATAGTGAACAAATTAAGATAATAATCCAAACTCTATTTCTTTTGGAACCAAAATGACAAAAAAATTGAAAGATTATATTACCCGTAGTTTGTCTATCTATTCACCTAATTTGTCTATATTACTATTACCACCAGTCCCAACCACTAGCCACCTCTGTTGTTGCAGGCGACTGTTCGGTCATTTTTGTGACGACTATCCGACAACAATGCAGGGCATTGAAAATAAAAAATAAAAAAAAAATTCAAAACAATAATTCGTGTTTCACACCCAAACAATTTCATTAATCATTTTATAGTAACTAACAACAATCAATTCTTGAACCTAATACCATATCCCTATAAAATAAACTTTATCACCAATAATTCCTAATTTTAAGGACAAAAAGAATTGAGAGGCCACATTATAAGTAGCTTGTGAAGAGGCAGAAGTATCGGATCGTTGAGTCCATATGCCCGACAATGCTTTAGGTGACTGTTATCACTCACGTCTTACATATTAATTTGTATATTAATACCTATATTTTTTATTTATTTATATAAATATATAATTAAACATGTTTTTAGAAGGGTTATTTATACAGAGACCTCCTAAATTATTAAGAAATATTATTTTGATCTCCTAAACTATATAAGTGTATAAATAGACCGTTAAAATTTTGAAAAGTATCATTTCGACTCCCTAAACTATAAAAATGTACAAATAAATCCTCTAAACTATTGACATGTTTTACTTTAATCCCTTTCGTTATTGCACCGTGAGTTAAACCAAAATTTTAAACATTTATACGAAAATACTCTTCAACACTTTATACATTTTCAATTTTATTATTGTTGTTTTTCAATTTTTTAAGCATTCATCCATTATTATTGTTTTATTATTATTTTTTAAATATTGTTTGTAAATATATTTTTGTAAAAAGAATATTTAGAAAAAAATACTAAAACAGAAAAATTAAGAAGTGTCGTTGGGTGTGTTATATAGTGTTGAAGGGTATTTTCATCTAAAAAATGTCAATACAGTAACAAAAGGGTTCAAGTGAAACACGTCAGTTTAAGAGGTTCATTTGTACGTTTTTATAACTTAGGGGGTCAAAATGATACTTTTCGATAGTTTAGAGAGTTTATTTATTAATTTTTATAATTTAGGAAGTTAAAGTGATGAAAAACTATGTAATGCTCTTGGAGAGTCATGTATTCATACTCCTTCACTAATCATTATACATTAATCACTCTCGACAAAAATCATAAAACTTACTTTCTCTACCAATCATAACACCTAGAGCATTACGTGACCGTACTCCAGGAACACCCAATAACCACTCAAATACTTCACAATAACTTAGGAGTCTCCTTATACATAATCTTTAAAAATAAAAAATAAATAAATAAAATAACACAATCGCACGTGATAACGTGTATGCAACAGCTAGCCTGATGATGCCTTCAGACTTTTCTTTTTTTTTTGAGTAAACTTTAAGGTAAATATTGGACCTATTTTTTCCTGGAATTGAACGATTGGACCATTTTTTTTCTTGAAAAAGAGTCAATAACTTAACAGAAGATGTTTAAAATATATATAAAAAAGTTTGATCCCATATTTCAAATTCTTACTTTTACTGGATTTTTTTTTTTTTTTCAAAATGAGAAGTTTGGAAAAAGAAATAATTTTCATTTTATATTGAGAATTTTTTTTAGAGAATTTGGAAAAAAAATAAAAATTGTTTCCTAAAAGTGGTTTTATTATTGGAAAACATTTCTGAAAGAAGGTTTCTTTGTCAAATAAGATTTATTTTTTCTGTTGTCACCAACTTAAAATTTTAATATGACAATATACAGAACTTTGTATTTTCTAATAATATTTTATGATATAATCAATTGAGTTGAAAGATGGTGTGCATGTAGGGATGAACATGCGCCGAACTCTCATCTATGGTTTATATAAAGTTTAGGATTATATTTTAATATTATAGAGTTGGTTGAATAATTTTTTTTAGTCAAAAATACTTAGAAGTCAAATTCAACTCAAATTAACCCACCAATATATATATACACCCACTTTATTAATTAACCTTGTTGAGTTATTTAAAGATAACCAATCTTTGTGCAATTCACACAAAAAGCGTGTCACAGTTATACCCAAGGATATTCAGCTAGCTAGGAGAATTAGGGCTTAGTTTTTTAAATGATGGGGCTATATAAACTTAAGTTTAGGTGTAAGTTTCTTCAATGTAATGTGTCTTTTGTTTTCCAGTGGATGATTGATAGAAACTGTATAAGCACGAAATAATCTTCTCGTATAATTTTGTTGATCAAGTTTGCACTCCTCAAAACATTGTCGCTTTACTACCTGAAAACACAAACATGAGCTAGCCAGCGGGTGTGTGCCGGAAATCTCTTCGATGCTTAAGTCAGCAAAATAGACAGTAGACACAAAAGCTTTGCGTATTTGAGAGTAAGAATTGTGGTACATGTGCATAAGTCCTGTCATGAGCTTTTATATATTCCGCTTGGCACAATCCTAGTAGAACTCCAACTTTCCTTAGCAGAGTCCTCCTAGGAATCACGCTTCCAAGAATAAAGCCTATCTTGAGAACGCCATTCTCACAACCAAGTGAGATGGTTCAAGTCTGTTACCTCCGCTGGTAGCATAGTCAACCGAGCTAGCCTGGTCCGGTTCTATGCTGGACAGAACCAAGATGGCATTCTACCAAGCTAATTCCAGCATGGTTCTATGTATTGGAAAAACCTCGGTTCGTTTCTGGACTATATCTAGTCAGCCTGGTTGAGGCCCTGGCTCAATGCCTGCACGGTCAATCAAGTTACACCTGCCCTTTCCTCGGTCCAGCACGCTGCCCAACATCCAAAGAAGACTCTACCTAGCTCGGCCCAATTTGTACACAAAATACTCTCTCAATTGCCCCTTAATTTTATCTGCGAAGCATGATTAGGATTATTATCCTCAAGCCGTGCTAAAATATCCAAACCACCCGAACCGGAACACTCAGGCCAACCGAGCTAAAACTCACTCGGTTTTCGCATCTTCGAGGTCGTATAGCCCGCTCTCCCATATTTCTAACACCGCATCCTTACTGGGACACGTGGCCCCTCACGATTGCCTCTATTACTATGACAGTCATCAATCATTATGTTGAAATTTGAATAGTTCCACCGTTTTGCCTCCATTTCATATTCATCCCCCTAGTCTTAAAAAAATCACCATTACTGTTCATCTTCTAACCCAAAAACAAAAACAACCCCCTACGAACAAAACTCAAATCCTGCACTTGCCCGTATTCAAATCCTGGTAGCATCAGCCAAATCGAGCTCAACACTGTTACAAGAACACCTTTTGCTGATCAACGTCACATCTTCCACTAAAAACTCGTAAGTTCCATGTTCTTTCAAACACTTTAAATGAGGCTCTTTAGATTCTTGATGCTTTTAGCGTTATAAACCCATTATATTGATACTGCAAGAGTATGTATAGTTTTTGTTTATGTGCTAAAATGAGCTTAGATCTAAATTAGCTTCCCAAACCCCACGCCTTAGGAAGAACTTACTTAATTGGAACTGAAATCACACAAGAACTTTGATTTTGATCCAGAAATCGTATTGAAACCGAGCTACAAACAGGTTTGTGCTCACATAGATGTGCCTCACCGAACTAGGAAAACATTACCTAACCATGACTGGGCTGCAACCTAGCCCTTTTCATGGACCGAGATAAAAATCTCGCCCTTTCCTATGACCAAGCTAAAACCTCGCCTTAGTTTTTAGCCGAGTTATACGCCGTCCCTCCTTCCAAGATCGAGCAAACTAATTTACACTGATGCCGTTGCCCGGTCACCAGTTGGCCATAACACATTCTATGTTTTTCACTGTGCAGACTCTGACTAGATTTATTCAGGCACACCATTCACTACAAAGCCGGGCTAAGGAGCCAAGCAGATATTTATAAACAAACTAAGGCCACACCCATGGGCAAATACCGGTTCCTCGTGAATTCACCCGGCGCAATAGCCGAGTTCCAAAGGGACTACAACATCCCCGACGACGTTCAATTTGAACTAGCCGAGCCGGACACCACACCCTGGGGCAGACCGGGTTTTGTTCCGTTCACACTACTGTCCATTGTAGAGGGCGGACTCCGGTTCCCAGTCCAACTCCTCATTTGTGAATTCTTTAGGCAAACCAGACTATGCCCCACACAATTATCCACCAACATGTACAGAATAATAAACGGCGTCGCCGAACTAAATCGCCGCCTTAGCCTCAACCTCAGACTGGCCGAGCTATTTCACCAATATTTGCTTGGTCAGAATGATGACTGTTGGGTCTATTACCTTAGAATAAGAAAGGGTTGAGAGAAAATCGTTGAGAGTACACCTGATAAAAACCTAAACGACGATGATTTTCTCTGGGTGTCTGGAAATTTTGAAGATCAAGAAGCCCAAATACAGGGTTACAACATCAACTGGAACAAGGAAATAGCTGGTAAGGACAGCCCGATTTAATCTTCTTTGCCATTATATTAACAGTTGTACTAACCCTTGTGATGTTTGTCCCTTTTACAGATTTGAATCATCTTAAATCAACTTACGCATACGCGAGTCAAGTCGCACTTCGAATTGCACTACACTATTGGCATCGAGATTGGGCCGAACTGCTTGATGTGCAACCGAACTACTGCTATAGTGGTAAGAGGAAGAGCAGAGTAACCGATTTCCTTTTAGAGCCCTTTCCCAAGCCGGACCCCACTCTTTCTCAAATCAATCTAATTCCACTTACTGAAGAACAAGAAATGGCGAAAATGAGGGTCGTGCGAGCTCTTATTACCAAGCAGACCTCCGGCGAGGTTCAAACCGAACTAGCACCCCTTGGCCAACCGCGTGAAACAATTCTCACCCTTCCAACCACCAGGGCAACAACATCTCGACCAGGCAAGCGTGCGCACACCTCATCTACCGAACAATGCTTGGCGGATAAGGAAGAAACTGCGCTTTCTAAACCTGTGCTGCCAAACCTAGTGCTTGTTCATTCTAGCCGAGCAGGCCCTTCTTTTCCCCCAGTGTGGGCACCATCCATGTCTTACAAAAATCATGTTGTGTCCACCAAAGATTCAGTGGTTGCTGAGAAAGACCACATGTTTGCTTTTAACCTCTCAAAGAGCGTCTGTTTGCCAACAGACATGGAGCATCATGATCACTTGACCGAGCTGAAAGCCATGCTCGGCGACTAAGTCAATGGTGCTTGTAAGTCTTCTACCCATTTATATATACCCATATTGTCCATCTAATTGCTTGGTTTATCCTGACCACTCATTTTCGATCCGCAGGCCTTGTAAAAAAAATCAAGTGGCCCATAAGCGTGTGCTAGAACTGCGAAAAATAGCACGGTTGGCCGTAGCTGATGCAAACGCCAAGGCAGCCAAACTGAAGATGGTCAAGGTGAAGTTGACCGAGCTGGCATTTGAAAATGAAAGGTTGGCCGAACTAGTCAACACGGCTGAGGCTGACGAGAAAAAAGCCTAGCCGAGAAAAAAGATCGCTATATGCGTGAGTTGGCCAAGTTGGAGAAGAAAAAGAATGCTAAGGTCCAAGAGCTAAGAAAAAAGATGGAAGATGTCGAGGACCAGGGTTTTAAAGAAGGCGAGGAAACCTACGTCCAGCAGTGCGAGGCGGCCAAGGACATCTTTTTTAAGTGCGGCTAGAAGGCAGCAGTGGCTAAACTCGGTCATGGGCCAGACTCCGAAGTGTTTCTGAACCCTCCTCCTCACTTCATACCGGGCTATATGACGGACTACGCAAACGCCGTCCAACAGAAGTTCCTTCAAGAGGGGGAAGAGAAGGAGGAGATCCCAGACCTAGATGATGCACCTTTCGCAAACACTAACCCCGATTGCCAGTCTTCACTGTCTGCTCAGGTTGATCAGCCCAGCAAAACCATGCCTAATACGATCGACGGAGTGGCCGTGACTGATTTAACACATGAAGCTAAAGCCCGAGCCGGCTTGCCTAGCAACGGAGTCTGTGGTGACCTAGATGCTGACCTTGTGACCTTTTTTCCTATGTCTTTTTTTTTTTTTTTTTTGTGCTTGATTTCTGTTTTGTTTTATGTAACCGGCTATATGTCCCACCTCTTGAAATCACTTTTCAATCAATGAAAAAAGTTTTTGTACTTCTTGCTCAGTCATTGCACTTTTCCTTTATTGTAGTGTATCATTTTAACTGCATACCTGACCGGGCTCAACAGCTTTGTCTCATACTGCCAACCTTCCTTAGTTGAGATATCTACTTCGGCTTAAAAAAAAACCTATTGGCCATACCTACCCACCCACTTTTAGCCTAGATCTTTATCTCGGCTAGAGAGTGCATACTGTTGGTTAAACTTGCCAACCTTCTTAAGCCTAGATCCTTATCTTGGCTAAAGAGTAAAGACTTATGTGTGGTCAAACCTGTCAACCTTCTTAAGCTTAGATCCTTGTCTCAGTTAAAGGGTGCAAACTATTGGTCAAACCTGCTAACCTTCTTCAACCTAGATCCTTATCTTGGCTGAAGAATGAAAAAAGTGTTGGTCAAACCTACCAACCTTCTTGAGCCTAGATCCTTATCTCGGCTAAAGAATGAAAAAAGTGTTGGTCAAACCTGCCAACCTTTTTGAGCCTAAATCCTTATCTCGTCTAAAGAATGAAAAACTGTTGGTCAAACCTACCAACCTTCTTGAGCCTAGATCCTTATCTTGGCTGAAAAATAAAAAAAAAAGTGTTGGTCAAACCTGTTAACCTTCTCAAGCCTAGATCCTCATCTCGGCTAAAGAATGAAAAAAGTATTGGTCAAACCCGCAACCTTCTTGAGCCTAGATCCTCATCTCGACCAAAGAATGAAAAAAGTGCTGTCAAACCTGCCAACCTTCTTGAGCCTAGATCCTTATCTCAGCTAAAGAATGAAAAATAAGTGTTGATCAAACCTACCAACCTTCTCGAGCTTAGATCCTCATCTCAGCTAAAGAATGAAAAAGTGTTGGTTGAACATGTCAACCTTCTTAATTGACCCCAGTCGGGCAATGAGTACGAACAATTTTTACAGGAAAAAAAAAATGTCTACTTGTTTTATTGAATATTAAAAAGAAAAATTACAAGTGTTTAAGAAAGAGTTAAAAATAAAATACTTTGAGATTAGCCGTGTTCCATGGCCCTAGAATAGCTTTGTCGTCTACATCTTCTAGGTGATATGCCCATTTTCCTACCAAACCAATCACTCTGTACGGTCCTTCCCAATTAGGTCCTAATTTGCCATCCTCAGGCACCAAAGTGTTGCCCATTACTTTGTGCAATACCAATCTTCAATCTTGAATTGCCTTAGGTGCACCGCTTTATTATATTTCCTGGACAACTCCCGTTGATACGAGGCAATGTGTACCAATGCCCTTTCTCTTCTCTTTTCTACAACGTCTAATTCTAGGGTTATGGCTTCTTTATTCAAGTCTGGATCAAAATTTTTACTTATAATGGTGGGGAGGCCAACTTCCAGAGGGATTACTGCCTCCATGCCATAAGCCAAGGAAAAAAGTGTTTCACTAGTTGACCGCCGAGGTGTACGTCGATAAGCCCATAAAACATGGGAAAGTTCCTTAGCCCATTTGCGTTTTGCTTTTTCCAGCCTCTTTTTTAGACCGTCTAAGACTACTTTGTTAGAAGTCTCGGCGTGGCCATTAGCTTGGAGGTATGCTGGCGTAGAATTGTAGAATTCGGTCTTGTGTTCTTCGCAAAACCCCCTGAAAAGTCGTCCATCAAATCAAGTGTCGTTGTCAGATATCAAGGCCTTGGGTATTCCGAACCGAGTTATGATGTTCTGCCAGACAAACTTCTTGATGTCTTTCTCTTTAATAGAGGCGAGTGTCTTTGCTTCCACCCACTTGGTAAAGTAGTCTGTTGCTGTAATAAAGAACTTTCTGTTGCTCGGCGCGGTTGAGAGTGGTCCCACAATGTCTAGGCCCCACATTGCAAAAGGCCAAGGACTGGTCAAGGGTAGGAGCTCTCTAGCTGGCTAATGGATTTGATGCGAGAACTTTTGATATTTCTCTTATTTTTTGACGTACTTCTTAACGTCTGCTTGCATGTACGGCCACCAATACCCTTGTGAAATGGCCCCGGTGGGCCAGCGATCTTCCCCTTTGGTGGCTTCCGTAAATGCCTTCGTGTATTTCGAATAAAAATGCCTCGACCTTGCTAGGATGGACACACTTTAAGTATGGTCTTGTGAAGGATTTTTTGTACAATGCTAGTGATGGAGAGAGCCAAAACCACTGTGACTTTGCTCTAATTTTGTTGGCCTCCTTCTTGTCATCTGATAGGATGCTATCTTTTAAGAACACCACTATGGGGTCCATCTAGGAGAGACCTAGCTCGGCGCAGCATACTTCGGTTACTTCAGGTTCTTCAATACTTGGTCTTGGAAAGAAATCCATTAGCAATGGATATGGGATAGACGTGTCTGCCATCGACGCAAAACTAGCTAGCTCATCTACCTTGTTATTTTCTTTTCAACCGATTTGTTCTATCCTTACCACATTAAATTTCATGATCTCCTTTCTGACCAACTCTTGATACTTGGCCATTCCATTGTCCTTTGCTTCAAAGTCGCTTAAATTTAGTTGACTACTAATTGGGAGTCACTATATATCATCAGCTCGATGGCTTCCATGCAGAATCCTGACTTCAAACCGGCTAACATTGCTTCGTACTCAGCCTCGTTGTTAGATGCTAGAAATCCAAGGTTGATTGCTTGTTCAATAGTCAAGTCATCTGGTGAGATAAGGACTATCCCTAGTCCAGCACCGTGCTTGTTGGATGCTCCATCTACGAAGAGCTTCCACATCTCCCCTATAAACAACTTCTAGCAGGTGGAGGGATTTGATGACACCTTAGGATCTGGGATGTTAATGGTGCCTTCTCCATATTTTTTATCCGTTGTAGCGAATTGTTCCTCACTGCTTGATTGTGTTAGCACTCCATTCTCAAGCGTATCTTCAGGAACAGCCGTAGGACTAGGCGGTTCGCTGCTCACTTGCTCACCTTGTTGTAGGGGTGGCTTTATTCCCACGGCCCTTTCCCCACTTTGCTCGGTTAACTCGGATAAGTCTACCGAGCACACATAATGACTACCTGGTACAAACTCTACCACGATGTCTGTCAATGCTTGAGCTTTTATCACGGTTCGTAGCCGGAACTTGATGTCGAATTGTCCTAGCTCCACAGCCCACTTTAGTTTTTGCCCTGAAAAGTCCGCCCTTTCAAACAAGGCTTTTAAGGAGAAGGCCGTTAAGACGGTCACGGTGTGGGCATGGAAGTAGTGCACTAATTTTCTTAAAGCCATCATCAAAGCTAATGCCAACATTTCCAACGGTAGGTACCTTGTTTCAGTGCCCAGCAATGTCTTATTAACATAAAAGATAGGCAAGTGTTATATTTTCTCAGCTCGTACCAACACTGCGCTTACTGCATGCTGGGAAACTACTAAGTATAAAAAAGAATTCTTCTTCTAGTATTGGGGTTACCAACAACGGTAGGGAGGTCATGTACTTTTTCAAGCTTTCCAAAGCGCGATCACACTTGTCATCCCACTCAAACTTGGCCTTCAGTGCCTGGAAGAACGGTCGACACCTATCTGATGACCGACTTATGGATCGATTTAGCGCGGCTGCAAGGCCAGTGAGATGTTGTACCTCCTTGACTGTGTTGGGCCTCTTGAGATCTTGAATAGCTTTTATTTATGATGGATTGGCTTCTATACCTCGGTTGGTCACTAGAAAGCCAAGGAATTTTCCTGACCCCACGCCAAATGCGCACTTGGATGCGTTCAATTGTAGCTTGTGGGTTTCACAATTTGGAACATCTCGGTGAGATCCTTGAGATGGTCTCCTTCATTCTTGCTTTTGACCCCCATGTCATCTATATAAGCCTCCATTGTTCTGCCTGACAATGGCTCGAACATTTTGGTGATCATTCGCTGGAATGTCGCCCCTGTATTTTTCAGGCCAAAGAGCATGACCCTATAACAATACAATCCTCTAGATGTTGTAAACGATGTGACCTCCTGGTCTGGTTCATGCATAACAATCTGATGATAACCACAATACGCATCAAGAAAGCTAAGTCGATTGTGACCTACAGTTAAGTCCACTAGTTGGTCTATCTGTGGTAGAGGAAAACTGTCTTTTGGGCATGCTTTGTTAATTGTCTTGTAGTCTACGTAAACGCGCCACTTGCCGTTCTTTTTTGGCACCACCACGGTATTGGAGATCCACCTGGGATAGTGACCTCCTAATTGCCCCTGCTTCTAGTAGATTCCCCACTTCCTCAACCACTACCTCGGCATGGTGAAGTGTTGATCGGCAAGTTCGCTGTATAATTGGTCTGGCAGTTGGGAGGACATTGAGTTGATGGCAGATGAAGTTTGGGTCAATGCCAGGCATGTCATAAGGCGTCCAGGCAAACACCTCGATGTTAGAGATCAAAAATTCCATGATCTCTATTCTCTCGGTGCTGGACAAAGATGAGCTGAGCAGAAAGAACTTTTTTGGGATCTTTTCGTCTATTTTGACCTCCACCAGATCTTCTACTGCCTTGCCGACGTTTGCAAACAACTCGTTGCTTTCTAGCTCCTCCACCATTTGTACGAACCTTTGGCAGCTTGACTGCCATTCACTGTCACAAAATATTGCTTAGACATGATTTGGTCTCCTAAGACTTCTTCAATCATTCCGGCTTCGTTGGAGAACCGTAACACCTAGTGGTAGGTTGATGCAATCACTCGCATGGCGTGCAACCATGCTCTTTCCAAGATTATGTTGTAAGTGGATGGGACTTTCAATACTCAAAATTTCACTTGTTTTGTCATTGTTCCTGCTTTGACTGGAAGAATTATCTTGCCAACTGGCCATTTTGGCATTAAGTTGAAGCCGACTAAGGGAGATGTTGAGTGCTAAATCTTTGTTCTCTAATTTGAGTTGCTTGAAGGTTTCATAGTACATTATCTCGCATGAGCTTCCTTGGTCAATCAGGATCCACTTGATGTTGAAATTGTTAACGCGCAGAGTAACTACTAGTGTGTCGTTGTGAGGGCTTTGTAACCGTGCTAAGTCCTTGTCAGAGAAAGTGATAACGTTTGTTGCCTCTGTTTTTCCCTTTTTCATGGTAGGTTGTGCACTCAGTACCTCTCTCATGTGCTCAGCCTTCTTGATCATCTCTCTGAGTTCACATACTCGTTCAGGCTCGATGATCCCATGTATCACATTGATTATGCCTTGGGTCAGACCGTCGGCTAGTGTCCTATCTAGTCTGTTGCGGTCCTGGGGGACTGGCTGCACTCTCCTTCAATATATTGGTCCAGGTGGCCTGCGGCCACTAACTCCTCCAGATGTTGCCTTAATGGCGTACAGTTCTCAGTTCGATATCCTTTTTCATCATGGAAGGTACAACAGTACCTATCATCGTAGCCCTTCGGTGCTTCTCCCAACTTGGATAACTGCCGAACAAAGAGTTTGTCCCGTATCTCACTAAGACTCCGGTAGATAGGTTTATTAAACACTGTGGTGATGGTGGTGCGGACTCTCAACTTCCTTGCATGGGAGTCCTCACTGTTGGCTCATATGCCCCGACCATTTTTGTTTGGTCGTTCTTCCCGGCCTACCGTGTTAACTTTTGCCACGGGATTTTTGTCCGATATCACTGTTGTGCCACTCTTTGCTTTGGTGCGAGTGCCATCTTCGTTTACCCGGATGTACTGATGCACTCTCTCCATTAGGGCCTCCATTATGAGGGGTAGCATCATTGTCATTGAATCCCTCAATTTATTGCCCGCTAGTAGACCCCGTTTGTACTATGCAATAACTAGGTTTGTGGGGCAGTCTCTAATTTGATTGAAAGTCTCCCAATACCGGTTGCTATAAGACTTTAGTGTTTCTTTCTCGCCCATGTTGATGGAGAGCAGCTGGTCTATCTCCACCGGCGTCTTAGTGTTTGTCTTAAACCTGGAAACGAACACCTCTGCAAGTTACGCCCATGAAGCTATACCATCTTCTGGCAACCTCTCAAACCATGTCAAGCCCAAATCACTTAAGCTCAAGGGAAACAAGATACACATTAGAGCCTCGTTCCGTCGGTATACAGCCATGACTTGGCGAAAATGGCGAAAGTGCATGTAAGGGTCTGACTTTCCCTCGTAAGTTGTGAACTTAGGCTGGTGGAAGCCTAAGGGTAACGGTGTGTTCTCTATCGCTAGAACGAATGGCAAGCTTTGCAACCTTCCTAACGCTTTGTCTGCTGGTTCATAGGCAAAGTGCGGTACTGGCATTCCCACCTCGACACTTCCATGTGTCCTAGGAGCCAACCGCTGTAGAGCAGAGACCTTTTGGAGGTTGCGCGCCTGATGATCTTCTCTTCTTCGAGCCCGTTCTTCTAGCACTATCTGCAGTTCTGCCGACCTAGGCAACTCTATGTGCCTAGATGTCGTTTGGTATGTATGCGAGGGCCGATAACTACTTCCCTCCGTACAAGACCTTTTTGTCCTCATTCTTTCAGACCTGGAGTAACGAGTCCTAGAGGTTCTTGACTGCGTGTCACCTGTTTTGAGGCTTCTGCTTTCAATTTGAGATGGTGTGACTTGCTTGTCACAATCTCTTGAATTGGTGAGAGTGCGTTCTGCCTTTGCCTATCTCTTCTTCTGCCACTCCTTTGCTTTTTATCTGGCGCTTCATAGTCTCCATGTCAGCCGTCATTCTCTTTACCACTTCGTCTTGCTCCCTTACGCGATCTTCCAGAACCTGAGGATCCATCCTCTGCCTCTGTCTATCAGGGCTTTGAGAGTTGCGTGAACTTAAGCCTCGTCTTTCTCACGCGTCTCTCCGTGGGTTCCGTTGCTGGGGATCCAATTCTGCCATGGGCAGGACAAAAGGGACAAAAGGCAAACCTTCGCCTCCCGCTCCCTTCTAGGGTTTGCCTATCGATAACAGAATATGGCAAGTCTTCATTATGCGCCATTGGAATTAATTGAAGAAAAACTTGATCAAAAGGTTTGTTCTTTGTAAAGCTTCCCATAGATGGCGCCAATTGTACGAGCACGAAATAATCTTCTCGTATAATCCTGTTGATCAAGTTTGCACTCCTCCAAACGTCGTCACTTTACTACCTGAAAACACAAACGTGAGCTAGCTGACGGATGTGTGCCAGAAATCTCTCTAATGCCTAAGTTAGCAAAATAGACAGTAGACACAAAAGTTCTGTGTATTTGAGATTAGGAATTGTGATATCTGTGCATAAGTCCTGTCATGAGTTTTTATAGATTCTGCTTTGCACATCCTAGTAGGACTCCAACTTTCCTTAACAGAGTCCTCCTAGGAATCACACTTCCAAGGATAAAGCCTATCCTGAGAACGCCCTTCTCACAACCAAGTGAGATGGTTTAAGTTTGTTACCTCGGCTGGTAACATAGTCAACCGAGCTAGCTTGGTCCGGTTTTGTCCTGGACAGAACCAAGATGACATTCTACCAAGCTGATTCTACCTTAGTTCTATGTACTGGAAAAACCTCAGTTCGTTTTTGGACTATATCTAGGCAGCCTGGTTCAAGCCCTGGTTCAATGCTTGCAGGTCAACCGAGCTACACTTGCCGTTTCCTCGGCCCAGCACGCGGCCCAACATCCAAAAGAGACTCCACCTAGCTCGGCCCAATTTGTACACAAATTACCCTCTCAAAAACTAATGGTGTTGGATGATGGTTAAGGATTGGCATGCACAAGAGTATATTCTTATGTTTGATGGGTTTGTAAAATGTATGACGTTTCCAATCCCATTCTAACCAAAAAATTAAAAGACAAATTGCCTCAATGTGCAGGTGAATTTTGCATTAGATGAAAAATGTACGTGAATGATCTGAATAGTCTAAGAATCGTGACCTGCAAGGTAGAAGATAACGCAAGTGTTTCTTGATCAAGATTTGGCAAGAGAAGCCCATCTTATGGTAAAGTCAAAAATCTGAAAAGAAATGAATGAGTAAAAGAATGTAAAGGGTGTAGTGGAGCAGGCAATGTTTTGGGGATTCAAGTATTTTGGTATAATGTAGTTAAGATCTACTTAATTATTTTTTCTCAATTTTTTTTTTCGCTTTGCTTTTTGTTTTGTGCTTTTAAATTTAAAAAAATTTGTGAGACCGAGGGGGCTGGTTGTGTGGATGTGAGTAGCAGTAATAGGGAAGTTTGCACTCTCTGAATCTCTCACTGTGCATTTCATTTCCTTTTACCTTTAATTTTTACTTTGCTGATAAATAATTGTAGAGGGGTAAAACCATTAACCGAAAGCCCATAAAAAGAATTGTCTGGCCCAAAATGATTGGCCTAGCCAAACAATCCAAAATAAGGGATAGGCCCAAACTATTGTTAAGTCCATCAGATGAAAGACAGTGTCACGTGACCAGAAGTCTGAATGAGATCACCTTTTAGAAGGAAATCCGCAAAGCGAGAGAGAGCCCTTAGATATGTTGGTAATCAACGGAGGGGATCGCAACTGTCAGAGATAAGGGAACAAGCTCAGTGTATACAAATGATACAACCGTCCGATGACCAAGATTCGGCAGTCAAAGCACTTGCAAGTTATCTATACGCATTGGATGGGCGTTAATGACGTGAACTCCATGAATGGACCACGTCCAGTCTGTGTGATGACTCAGTTCGTGCGTCATTGACTAAAGTATCTTTGTAGTAATGTTGCTTCTGGAGGAGCACAACCCAATCGGAATGCAGCCCGTGAAACCACTCAGGGCTCTTCCAGCTTTGGATGGCCCTAGTTTTAGCAAGCCGCTCGCTCTGATTCCATCTCACTAGTGCCTTACCTTTTAATCAACAGCAATGCTAGGTATCATGAAAAAAACTTTCATGAAAATGATCATGAAAGATTTATGACCCTTGAATTACACTTAAAATAAAACACCACACACTAATCAAGGTAATCCAAGGGTCATAAATATTTCATGATCATTTTCATGAAAAAAATTTTCATGATCTCTAGCTTTTCTCTTTAATCAAGGGCTTTCTTGTGTTCTAAGGCTTGTTTTTGCGCATTTGCTCTGTGACCATAGTTTAAAATCTGTGGCTTGACTATCTGTTTCTCCGACCCAAGACATCAAGTAGGTTTAGGTTATGGCCTGACAGTTGATCGACTCAATCCATCATTGCTTGATCAGATTGGCCCTCTTCACAATACATCTCTTGAGGTACCTGATACTAAATGATATAAGGCTTGCGTAATGTATTACGTTTTTTGTCTGAAGCAAATGATACCAAGAAATGTGTAAAACTAATAGTATGTAGCAACGACAGTAAATACAACTACTATTAAGAGCATTTCTAGTGGACATTTTATCATCCTTGTTAATGTTAGATGTTAGCAGTTAGTATTATTGTATTTGTTGTTCCAATGGAGTTGTTAGGTTAGATTTTAAAAAAAGTCAGATGCGAGAAAAATGGTTAATTGTAACGATTGAGTTAACATTGAGGAATAGGGAGAGAGAGAGAGGAATGGGCAGGAGCTAATACATAACAGAGAGGGGGGCCAAGAAATTAATGGATTTAAGATAAATTACAAATGCACTTTCCGAGATTTAATTAAAATATGATTGTCCCCAGTTATTCTAGAAATTATATTTCACTTCATGAGATTTCTAATTTTATAATAAATCGTCCATTTTATTAATAATTTATTAAGTCAATTAACAGTTTTTAATGATATTAAAAATATGTTTCAATTAATAATTTAGTTAATTTTATTATTATATAAGAGAACAATTATGAATTTTATTTTTTTAGTTAATTCTGTTAAATAAAAAATTCTAACAATGGAATATTTGTAATTTTCCAAACCACAGAGGCAATTTGTACTTTAAACAAATCTCAAATGGTGTATTTATAATTTATCGATATTTTTATTATTATTCTTAGCACACAATTTGACATTTACATTTCAGTACATATTTATTTTTTAAATTAACAAACTCTTAACCTATAAAATTAAGTCCTAATTTAGTTGGTTAGCTCTTTGACCATCAAATCCCTCCTAAGGGAGAGATCTTGGTTGGGTCATGTTTGATTGGGAGTTTGGGAGGGTGGATTGGATTATCAATCCGTAGGACCTACCAAACTTTTGTTTGGATGCAACAAAATGTCATAGAATTAGTAGTTTAGGAGACTTAGTAATCCCCCTCTGTAGAGGGATTAACTTGGATGAATTTTAGGTGGGATTAAGAAAATAGTGAGGAGATTGAGTCTATTTTATTAAAAAATTTATTTTTTTAATTTTTTTTACCAAGTGTACTTATTTGTTTTAATTTTTTTTTAATATAGAAATAATTTATTTATTTATTTTATATAAAAATAATTTAACAATTTCATCATTAATCATCTCCCATACTATCATCAAAATAAATACACTTTTACTTAATCCTTTCACTAACAATCCACACATTAACAATCTCTTCACTAACAATCATTTCACTGATAATCTCATCCAACTTAATCCACCAAACAAACGTAACCCTGGCTCTACTCTTAGGAGTGATATGGGGTTGAAAGATTTTCTTACAACGTGTATGAGTGTGAGATTCAACTCCCTAATATGCTAATCTAACAATTGACCACTAATTTTCACTGATAAAAAAATTTAAAAAAAAAAAAAAAAAAGAAAAGGTCCCACTTTTATGACTTTGTCGGTTAACACATGCTACTAACCCACATAATTTTAATATCTCCAGTGAAGATGTTCTAATGAGAGAACTCTTTTCTTTATGAAATATTATTAGAGGCACTTACATATAAATCCCAATATGCTGACTTATTATCTAATAAATTTTGTGATAATTGATAATATTTTTTATCAAACACTATTAAAAAAAAGTCACTAATTATTAATTTTCAGTGACAATTTAAAAAATTGTCACAAAAACTGTCATAAATTATAAGTTTTAACGACAGTTTAAAAAAATCATCACAAAAAAATTACTAATTTTCAACTTTCAACAACAATTCAAAAATTCGTCACAGAAAACAAGTTTTAGCTACAATTTATAAAAATTCAATTTTTAGCTATATATGCAAAAACATAACATAAAAAATTATTTTTAATAACGATTATACTATGTTTAACTTTCAATAAGACTTAATAGAAATTAAATCCAACTATTAGGATCTATTGATAGTAGTTTCATATTATAAATCTTTAAAATCTAAATAATGGGGAGGCTTACCTCAAATGATGTTGGCTAATTTATTCCTAAAAAGTATAATAATGAAGAACCATAAGACTGAATTAGCTAAGAGTGTGTTTGTTTGAGGGATTATTCTATGGGATTAGACTATTAGTCCATTCGGACTAATAGTCTATTGTTTGGTTCAATTTCTTTGCTCCAGATTAATAGAGAGGGTAATTTATATGTAAATTGGGCCGAGCTGGATAATGGGCCGTTGTGGGCCACAGTAAAAAGGGCTTGGAGATAGCTCGGTCCAAAGAGAGCTTCGGAGTTAGCCCGGTCCATGAGAGCTTTACAGGTAGCTCAGTCACCACACGTAGAGTTAGCTCGGTCGTGGCATATTACAGTTAGCTCGGTCAAAACCTTGCTATTTGTTAGCACGGTCTAAGTACACTATGGTTAGTACGGTTTGTATAGGAGAAACCGAGGTAAGAGCAGTGAAAGGAAGAGCCGAACTAGGTATAGTTCGGTCTACTCTGCGGCTTAGCATATCCATGCTTACCTCAGTCATATTGGAATCCAACCATGGTAAAACCATCTCACTTGGTTTAAGCAGTGAGGCGGGTAGTGAAGGATAAGCATTATCTTTCAGGAGTATGACTCCTAGGAGGACTCTACATGGAGGAGTAAAAGTCTACTAGGATTGTGCCACGCGGAACCTATAAAAGCTCATAACATAACCTATGGGAGAGGTAACACAACTTTGATTCTCGAATACACAGAGCTTTTTGTCTATTTGTCTATTTTGCTGACTTAGGCATCGGAGAGGTATCCGGCACACACCCGCCGGCTAGCTCACATTTGTGTCTTCAGGGAGTAAAGCGACGTCGTACAGAGGAGCGCAATCTTGATCGACAGGATTATACGAGGACAATATTTCGTGCTCGTACAATTGGCGCCGTCTGTGGGAATAACAGAAAGAACAAAACATCTTAATCAAGTTATCCTCACTGGTTAGAAGCAATGGCGCACAACGAAGATTTGCCGCAGTCCGCCATCGACGGACAAACCCCAGAGGGGGGTGGGAGGCGCGAAGGTCTGCCTTCTATCCCTCCCATGGCGGACTTAGAGCCCCAGCGACAGAACCCCCGAAGGGATGCAAGGGGGAGGCATAACAACAGCCCCCGTCGCTCTCGCTCACAAAGTCCTGAAAGGCAGAGGCGAAGAATCGACCCTCAAGCTCTTGAGGATCGCGTAAAAGAGCAGGATGAACTAATAAGGAAGATGGCGGCGGATATGGAGGCCATGAAGCGCCAGATCAAGGGAAAAGGGGTGGTGACAGGAGAGGGGCATAAAGGCAACACACCCCCTCGCCACTCAGAAGATCGCAGTAGGCATACTATGCCATCACAAGTAGAGAGTAGGAGCCTCAGAACAGGCGACACTCAACCCAGGACTTCCAGAACTCGTCACTCCAAGTCTGAGAGGACGAGATCTGAGAGGTCATACACAGAGGGAAGCACCTACCGGCCCTCGCGCACGCACCAGACATCATCCAGGCAGACGGAGTTACCTAGATCGTCCGACTTACGAACTGTGTTAGAAGAAAGGGCACGATGGAAGGAGGATGCCAGGGCGCGCGACCCACACAGAGTTTCTGCCCTTCAGCGGTTGGCTCCTCGGACGCATGGAAGCGTCGAGGTAGGAATGCCAATACCGCACCCTGCCTACGAACCTACGGACAAAGCATTAGCGAGGCTGCAGACCTCACCATTCGTTCCGGCAATTGAGAACGCGCCCTTACCTTCCAGTTTCCTACAGCCCAAATTCACCACGTATGAGGGGAAGACGGACCCCTACTCGCACTTGAGCCACTTTCGCCAGGTTATGGCTATATACCGACGAAACGAGGCTTTGATGTGCATCCTATTCCCATCCAGCCTTGGCGACCTAGGATTAACCTGTTCGAAAGGCTGCCAGAAGGCAGCATTGCCTCCTGGGCACAATTAGCAGAGACGTTCGTGACAAGGTTCAGGACGAACACCAAAACGCCAGTGGAGATCGACCAGCTTCTCTCCATTGACATGGGCGACAAGGAGACATTAAGATCCTACAATAGTCGCTACTGGGAGACCTTCAACCAGATTGGGGATTGCCCTACCAATCTCGCCATCACGCAGTATAAAAGAGGTCTTCCAGTCGGGAACAGGCTGAGGGACTCAATCACCATGACGCCACCCCTCACAATGGAGGCCTTAATGGAAAGGGTACACCAGCACATTCGGGTGGAGGAGGATGGCGCCCGTGCTAAAACAAAGTCTGGTACAACCGCAGTACCAGACAAAAAGACCACGGCGAAAGTCAATGCGGTAGAACGTCCAAGCAGAAACGGGCGAGGCAGGCGAGACAACGGAGAGGACCAGGATAAAAGATGGTTGAGAGTCCGCACTGCCATTACCACGGTATTCAAAAAACCGATCTATCAGATTCTAAGCAAGATACGCGATGAACCTTTCGTCAGATGGCCAGCTAAACTGGGAGAAGCGCAAAAGGACTACAACGAAAGATCCCTATGCACCTTCCATAAGGAAAAGGGGCACCGCATTGAAAATTGCACACCATTGAGGCAGCATCTGGAGGAGTTGGTGGCAGCCGGTCATCTGGACAAGTACATAGAAGGAGGGACACAGCCAGCCCCCCAGGACCATAACAACCTAAACGGAATGCCAATCGACGCCCCACCTCAAGGCGTGATCAATGTAATCCATGGGGTATTCGAACCTGAGCGCGTATGCGAGCTCAGGGGCATGATCAAAAAGGCTGAGCACTTAAGGGAGGTACTAAGCGCCCAACCTACCATCAAAAAGGGGAGAACAGAAGCCACGAACGTCATATCTTTTTCAGATAGAGACTTGGCAAGGATATACTGCCCTCACAATGATGCACTGGTCATCACTCTCCGAGTCAAGGATTTTGACGTCAAGCGGATTTTGATTGACCAAGGGAGCTCATGTGAGATAATGTACTACGAAACATTCAAACAATTGAAACTAGAAGACAAAGACTTGGCACCTTGCTGTATCTCCCCTGATCGGATTCAACTCAATGCCAGAATGGCCAGTTGGCAAGATAATCCTCCCAGTCAGAGCAGGAAGCGTGACGAAACAAGTGGAATTCTGGGTATTGAAAGTCCCTTCCACTTACAACATAATCTTGGGAAGAACATGGCTGCATGCCATGAGATCAGTAGCATCATCCTGCCATCAAGTAATGTGGTTCACCAACGAAGCCGGAGTAATTGAAGAGGTCTTTGGAGACCAAATTATGTCCAAGCAATGCTTCGTCACTGTAAATGGCAGCTGTGCTGCCAAGGGATTTGTTCAGATGGTGGAAGAACCAGAGAGCAATGAACTGCTCACGGATGTTGGCAAAGCCGCTGAACAGAAGGCAGTGGAAGACTTGGTACAGGTAAGAATAGATGAAAAGAACCTGGATAAGTTCTTTTTGCTTGGCTCATCTATGTCCAGCACTGAGAGAATAGAGATCATGGAATTCTTGACCTCTAACATCGAAGTGTTTGCCTGGACGCCGTATGACATGCCTGGCATTGACCCAAGCTTCATCTGTCACCAATTGAACGTCCACCCAACCGCCAGACCAATTATACAGCGCACTCGCAGATCAGCACTCCACCACGCCGAGATAGTGGCGGAAGAGGTAGAAAACCTGCTAGAAGCAGGAGCTATCAGAGAGGTGCACTACCCCAGATGGATCTCCAATACAGTAGTAGTGCCAAAAAAGAATGGAAAATGGCGTGTTTGCGTGGACTACAAAACAGTCAACAAGGCATGCCCGAAGGACAGCTTTCCTCTACCACGGATAGATCAACTGGTAGACCTAACGGCGGGACACAACCGACTTAGCTTTCTTGATGCGTACAGAGGCTACCATCAGATCGCTATGTATGAACCAGACCAGGAGGTCACATCTTTTACAACGCCAAGAGGACTGTACTGCTACAAGGTCATGCCCTTTGGCCTAAAGAACGCAGGGGCAACATTCCAACGGATGGTCGCCAAGATGTTTGAACCATTGTTAGGCAGAACAATGGAGGCTTACATCGACGACATGGTGGTCAAGAGCAAGGATAATAATGACCATCTCAAGGACCTAGGTGAGATGTTTCAGATCCTGAAGAAGCACAAGCTGCGCCTCAATGTGTCCAAATGTGCGTTCGGTGTAGGATCTGGCAAATTCCTAGGCTTCTTGGTGACCAACCGAGGTATTGAGGCAGACCCCTCTCAGATCAAAGCAATTCAGGATCTGGAGAGGCCCAACTCAGTGAAAGAAGTGCAGCATCTCACCGGCATGGCAGCTGCACTCAACCGATTCATAAGCCAGTCGTCGGACAGATGTCGACCATTTTTTCAAGCATTAAAAGCCAAGTTCGAGTGGGATGAAGAATGCGACCGAGCTCTAGAAAGCTTGAAAGAATATATGTCTTCTCCACCACTGCTTGTAACCCCAATACCTGGAGAAGAGCTCTTTCTGTACCTGGCAGTTTCGCAGCACGCAATTAGCGCAGTGTTGGTCCGAGCGGAAGGAATCCAACATCTGCCCATCTTTTATGTCAGCAAGACATTACTAGGCGCAGAAACAAGGTACTTACCACTGGAAAAACTGGCCTTAGCCTTGATGATGGCCTCAAGGAAGTTATCGCATTACTTTCACGCCCACACCATAGTCGTCCTCACAGCTTTTCCATTAAAAGCTTTGTTTGAGAGGGCGAACTTTTCTGGGCGAATCTTGAAGTGGGCAGTAGAGTTGGGACAGTTCGACATCGAGTTTCAACCCAGAACCGCAACAAAGGCCCAAGCTTTGGCAGACTTTGTCGTAGAATTCACCCCAGGAAGTCATCATATCTGCCCAGTTGACCTGACTGAAACAACCCAACTAGGGATGGAAGTTGACGCCGAATAGCGCAACCCCTGGTGCAGGATACCCAGTCAGACCCTAAGGCAGACCAAAGTAAAGTAAGGGAGGAAGAAGCAAACCATGCTACACCAAGCCAAGACTCACCAACAAATAAAGACTTGGTACAATCAGATAGCGAGGGGCAAACAGCAAGCATGGACCTCGAAGAAAACACCAGCAACACTCTTGACCCCAAGGCATCGTCTGATCCCTCCACTTGCTGGAAATTGTTCGTTGGCGAGATGTGGAAGCTCTTCGTGGATGGAGCATCCAACAGGCACGGTGCAGGACTAGGCATAGTCCTCATCTCACCAGATGGCCTAGTAGTGGAGCAAGCAGTCAACCTGGGTTTTCCAGCATCAAACAACGAAGCGGAGTACGAAGCGCTTCTTGCAGGACTAAAATCAGCATTCTACATAAAAGCCACCGAGCTAATGGTTTACAGCGACTTGCAGCTGGTGGTAAACCAAATTTCAGGCGATTACGAAGCAAAGGATGACAGGATGGCTAAGTACCAAGAGTTAGTCAGAAAAGAGATCAAGAAATTTGAAGTAGTGCGGATAGAGTAGATCGGCAGGGAAGAAAACAGTAGAACGGACGAACTAGCAGGCTTTGCTTCAATGGCAGATACCTCCATCCCTCATCCATTGCTGATTGACTACCTACCGAGACCAAGCATCGAAGAACCCGAAGTAGAAGAGGTATGTTGTGCCGCACTAGGCCCTTCGTGGATGGATCCCATCATACTGTTCCTAAAAGACGGCGTCTTACAGAAAGAAAAGAAAGAGGCCAACAAAATAAGAGCAAAGTCACAGCGATTTTGGCTCTCCCCATCAATGGCCTTGTACAAGAAGTTATTCACAGGACCTTACCTAAAGTGTGTCCACCCCAGCAAAATTGAAGCATTCTTGTTCGAGATACACGAAGGCGTATGTGGAAGCCATCAAGGAGGAAGATCATTGGCCTACAGAGCAATTTCGCAAGGATATTGATGGCCATACATGCAAGCAGATTCAGAGAAGTATGTCAAGAAGTGCGAGAAATGTCAGAAGTTCGCACACCAAATACATCAGCCAGCCAGAGAACTCCTACCATTGACAAGCCCATGGCCCTTTGCAATGTGGGGCTTGGACATAGTAGGACCACTTCCAACGGCACCCGGCAACAGAAAGTTCTTCCTTGCAGCAACAGACTACTTCACAAAGTGGGTGGAGGCAGAAGCATTGGCATCAATAAAGGAGAAGGATGTGAAAAAGTTCGTCTGGCAGAATATCATCACTCGGTTCGGCATACCAAAAGCTCTAATATCGGACAACGGCACTCAGTTCGATGGCAGAATCTTTAGAGGCTTTTGTGCAGAATACAAGATAGAATTCTACAACTCTACACCAGCATACCCCCAAGCAAATGGCCAAGCAGAAGCATCAAACAAAGTTGTCTTGGATGGATTGAAGAAAAGATTAGAGAAAGCAAAGGGCAAGTGGGCTGAGGAGCTTCCCCACGTTTTATGGGCTTACCGTACCACACCTCGGCGATCTACTGGCGAAACACCCTTTTCCTTGGCCTATGGCATGGAAGCAGTAATCCCACTGGAAGTTGGCCTCCCCACAATTAGAAGTGAAAATTTTGATCCAGACTTAAATGGAGAAGCCATAGCATTGGAGCTCGATCTTGCGGAAGAAAGAAGAGAAAGAGCACTGGTTCACATTGCCTCGTACCAGCAAGAGTTGTCCAGAAAGTATAACAAAACAGTACATCCAAGACAATTCAAAATAGGAGATTGGGTACTGCGCAAAGTGATGGGAAACACCTTGGTACCCGGAGATGGCAAGTTAGGGCCTAATTGGGAAGGACCTTACAAGGTGGTTGGATTAGCAGGAAAAGGGGCATACCACTTGGAAGATGAAGACAGCAAAGCCATTCCCAGGCCATGGAACACTGCCAATCTCAAACTATTTTATTTTTAGCTTTTCTTTCAAGTACTTGTAATTTTTCTTTTTCTCAATAAAACAAGTAGTTTTCTTTTCAGCATAATTGTTTTATTCTGTAAAAGTTGTTTTAGTGAGCTAGGGGCAACAAAAACAGAGTTGGCCGGAATAACCAACTTTGTCCTCTCCTAAGCCCAGGATAAGGATCCAGGCTGCAGGACGTTTGGTCGCAATAACCAAACACTTTACTCTAGGTTGGCAAGAAAAACCAACTTAGAGGTTGGCTGGAAAAACCAACACCCCTCCTAAGCCCAAGATAAGGATCCAGGCTGCAGGAAGTTTGGCAGGAAAAACCAAACACTTTACTCTAGGTTGGCAGGAAAAAAACTTAGAGGTTGGCTGGAAAAACCAACACCCCTCCTAAGCCCAGGATAAGGATCCAGGCTGCAGGAAGTTTGGCAGGAAAAACCAAACACTTTACTCTAGGTTGGCGGAGGAAAACCAACTTAGAGGTTGGCTGGAAAAAACCAACACCTTCTAAGCCCAGGATAAGGATCCAGGCTGCAGAAAGTTTGGCCAGAATAACCAAACACTTTACTCTAGGTTGGCAGGAAAAACCAACTTAGAGGTTGGCTGGAAAAACCAACACTTAGTACTTCAACCGAGGTAAAGATCAAGGCTGAAGAATGGTTGGCTGGAAAAACCAACACTTAGTACTCTTAGCCGAGATAAGGACTCAGGCTGAAGAGTGGTTGGCTGGAAAAACCAAACTTAGTACTCTTCAACCGAGGTAAAGATCAAGGCTGAAGAGATGGTTGGCTAGAAAAACCAACACTTAGTACTCTTCACCGAGATAAAGATCAAGGCTGAAGAGTGGTTGGCTGGAAAAACCAACACTTAGTACCTTCAACCGAGATAAAGATCAAGGCTGAAGAGTGGTTGGCTGGAGAAACCAACACTTATTGATTCTTTAGCCGAGATAAGGATCAAGGCTAAAAAGGTTGGCAGGTATGGCCAGTCAAATTGCAAAGTTAAGACCGAGATAAGTATCTCGGCCGAAGAATGTTATACCTTACTCAAATTACAGTTAAAGTAAGTATACGCATGAAAGTAAACCGAGATAACAGTTGAAACCAAAAGAAGCTTTCATTGAAGATTCAAAACAAGTACAAAAAAGGACCTCAGCCGGTTACATTTTTTTCTTTCCAACAGCAAAAAGGAGAAATTACAGAGATTAAGCAAAAAGGTCATCTAAATCAGCATCAAGAACAACGCGGTCTTCACCCAGGGGTAGCTCGGTTGTGGCAGGCACCTCTTGGTTAAGCTCGGTTAAAAGATCCGCATCAGCAGGCAAAGGCGGGATGGAGACCTCTAGAGTTGGGGAGGTAGACTGGCGACTGGGCTGAGTGTTGTCTTCTGGAGCTTCATCTTCATCCTCCTCTTCCAGATATTGCTGCTGAATGGTAGCAGCATACTCCGCCAGTGAACTCGGTATGAAATATGGAGGAGGATTGAAGATCTCGGTCTTAGGACCATGACCGAGCTGCGTCATAGCCCCCCTCTACCCGCATTTAAAGAACAGGTCCTTCGCGGCTTCACACTGCTTGATGTACAGGGCTTCGCCTTCTTTAAAATTATTTCGGCATTCTTCTTTTCCTTCGAGCTTGGCCAGCTCGCGCAAGTATTTGTCTTTCATCATGGCCAGGGCCTTTTGTTTATCAACATCAGCCGAGGTAACTAGCCTTGTGAGTCGAGCCACCTTGGTCTCTAGCTCGACCATCTTTTGTTGGGACTCTTTTAGCTCAGCCGCCTTTTCATTAGCCTCGGCCATGGCCTGCCTTGTGGTTTTTCGCAGTTCCAACACTCGCTTATGAGCGATGTGGTTTTTCTGTATGGCCTGCAAAAGGATGGTAAGAAACTTTTAAACCGAACAGAAAGTTACAAAAAATTAGAAAGATAAGCAGACAGACTACTTACCAGCACCATGGATTTTGTGGACGAGCGAATAGCCTTTAGCTCGGTTAGATGATCATGGTGCTTCATGTCGGCTGGAAGACAGACACCTTTGGCAAGGTTGAAAGCCATAAGGTGGTCTTTCTCTGCAACCACTGAATCAGAATCGCTGATAGCACGATTCTGAAACATGGTCTTGGGTACCCACTTTGAGGAGGTAGCTCGATCTGAGCGTTCAGGTGGGGGGCTTGGCGGAGTGGTTTGTGGAACCACAGTTTCATCCTCGTCAACAAGGCGTTGCTCGGTTATGGAAGTCCGAGCACGCTTGTTTGGGCGGGATGATGAAGGCTGGTGGGTTGGCAGAGCTACCACGGTTTCTTGAGTTTGACCGGCTGGTGGTACCTCGATCTGGTTTGTTTCGGTAAGAAGGGCTCGCACAGCTCTCTTCTTGGCCATTTCTTGTTCGGCGGTTAGTGGGATGAGATTGATTTGAGGCAATGATGGGTCTGGTTCAGGAGAGGCTTCCAACAAGAAGTCAGTTACCTTGGTCTTTCGTTTGCCACTATATCGGTAGGTCAGCTCAAAATTCAGTAGCTCGGTCCAACTCCGGTTTGGATATCGCAGCGCGGCGCGAAGAACATTCAAGTCGGGGTAGCTGTATTGGGACTTGAGAAAGTTCAAATCTGCATGAAGGAAGACAACAGTTAGTTCGGTTCAGGAAGAGAAAACCGAAGTTTAGAAAAGCATGCAGTGAAGCCGAGGTAACCCTACCGGCTACACCCTTGTTCCAGTTTATTCTGTGGCCAGGGATCTGGGCTTGTTGGTCCTCAAAATTCCCAGATACCCAGAAGAAATCATCATCATTCACGTCTTTATCCGGGGTATCTTTTATTATTTTTTCACGCCGGCGCCTTATTCTTAAATAATAAACCCAGCCATCTTCGGCCGAGCCTATGGAGTATTGATGGAAGAGCTCGGCTAGATCGAGATTAAGGCCAGCTCGGCGGTTTAGCTCGGCAATACCGTTTATTATGCGGTAAGAATTGGTGGAAAGTTGGGTAGGACAGAGCTTGGTTTGCCTAAGGAATTCACAAAGAAGGGGCTGTACAGGGAATCGCAGACCGCACTCTACGATGGAAATAACGTTAAAAGGGACAAAGCCTTGTTTTCCCCAGGGGACGGTGTCTAGTTCGGCCAGTAAAAGGTGGACATCATCCGGAATTTGGTAGTCCTTACGGAATTCGGCTATGGCCCCTGGTGAGTTTACTAAGAACCTATATTTACCCATTGGTTATTAAATTATCAAAAAATTAGTTGAAGGATTAGCTTGGTCAAGAAAGGACGCCTAGTAGCTCGGTTGAGCAATCAGAGGAGTGCATGGCCAACCTAAGTCTGCAAAGTGGAAAAAGAAAAGTGTTAAGCATAGATCGTTGGACCGTGCTAAAACAAACAAAAAGCAAGGTAAATAACGACCTAGCTCGGCTATGTGAGATGCTATCCAGTCCTAGCTCGGTTTAAGCTAGAGGCTTTAGCCCGGTTGAGCCTTCGGGGCAGCATTCTTAGTTCGGTTTGAACTAAGGGAGCTGGTGTAGCCCTAAGTTTTAGCTCGGTCGATGGTTAAGGCAATTGGGGCAGCAATTTTAGCTCGATTTTGACTAAAGAAGCTGGTTTAGCCCCTAGGCATAGTTCGGTCAGTGGTTAAAGCTTGCTAGCGCGGTATTGCGCAAACTTAGTGTGGTTCGATAGCTCGGTTAAAAGAAACAAAAGGTCCCTAACTTATGGAAGCTGTAAGTATGGCGTGAAGTTTTAGTTCGGTTGATTAGGTGTTGCTAGGCTTGCACCTAATACAAACAGTATCCTAGTTCGGTTGAGGTGTGATTTTGGATCAAATACAGTGTTTTTTCACACTATTTATGAATGCAGTGGTTCTATCACAAGGTTTTCCCAGAAAAACTGAAAATGAAAGTGGTGTGTGTTTTGAAAAATGTACAAATACGTGTGTTGTGTGTTACAAAACAGATGCAAAAACAACAAAAAGGAAGAGGATTCGAACCACTTACCAGTTCAAGTTGAAGAGGCTGAAGATGAGAGCAACGGCAATAAGAACACGAGCTTATACAGTGTAGAAACGGGGAAGCAGAAGCTCAAGCGAGAGAGAGAGAGAGAATGAATAGTGCAAATGAAGGGTTTCAAAACAAAAGGTTTGGTTTTGTGAAAAGGGAAGGAAAAAGGCGGGACTGTTCAAAAAAATTACGGAGTACGAAGACGGCTGACAGCTGCATTGGGCCAATAACAGTTCGCCACGTGTCCATAGAATGGGAACCGATTCAGTTACAGCGACTGAAGAGACGTTTTGACCGGACAGACAGAGCTCAGTATGAATTTAGCACGGTTGGAAAGCTAAAAGCTTTTAGCTCGGTTGGAAGGCTAAAAGTTTTTTTAGCCCGGTTGGAAGGCTAAAGTTTTTTAGCTCAGTTGGAAGGCTCAAGTTTTTTAGCTCAGTTGAAAGGCTCAAGTTTTTTAGCTCGGCTGATAAATAGGTAATCCCTATCATGCTGCGCAGATGGAATTAAGGGGCAATTGAGAGGGTAATTTATATGTAAATTGGGCCGAGCTGGGTAATGGGCCGTTGTGGGCCACAGTAAAAAGGGCTTGGAGATAGCCCGGTCCAAAGAGAGCTTCGGAGTTAGCCCGGTCCATGAGAGCTTTACAGGTAGCTCGGTCACCACACGTAGAGTTAGCTCGGTCGTGGCATATTACAGTTAGCTCGGTCAGAACCTTGCTATTTGTTAGCACAGTCTAAGCGTGCTATGGTTAGTACGGTTTGTACAGGAGAAACCGAGGTAAGAGCAGTGAAAGGAAGAGCCGAACTAGGTATAGTTCAGTCTACTCTGCGGCTTAGCATATCCATGCTTACCTTGGTCATATTAGAATCCAACCATGGTAAAACCATCTCACTTGGTTTAAGCAATGAGGAGGGTATTGAAGGATAAGCATTATCTTTCAGAAGTATGACTCCTAGGAGGACTCTACATGGAGGAGTACAAGTCCTACTAGGATTGTGCCACGCGGAACCTATAAAAGCTCATAACATAACCTATGGTTGAGGTAACACAACTTTGATTCTCGAATACACAGAGCTTTTTGTGTATTTGTCTATTTTGCTGACTTAGGCATCGGAGAGGTATCCGGCACACACCCGCCGGCTAGCTCACGTTTGTATTTTCAGGGAGTAAAGTGACGTCGTACGAAGGAGCGCAATCTTGATCGACAGGATTATACGAGGACAATATTTCGTGCTCGTACAGTCCCTCCGGACTATTAGTCCCTCATATGAGGGATTATTGTATCCTAGGGAGAGGGGTGGGATTATTTCCATGGGATACATCCCATGGGACTAATATGTAAAATGTCCATTTTGCTCTTATGCTATTACTTAATAAACAATTGGAAAAGGGAAAAATAGTCTTTTGAACATTTATAAATTATTTTTTTAGTGTTGTTAATTTAAAATTATATATTAAATAAAAAATAAAAATATAAATTTAATTTAATTAAAAATAATAAATTAAAAATTATGACCTTATAAATTAATTTTTTTAGTGTGTTAAAAAATAAATTAATATATTCAATAAAATTATTTTTTTAGTGTTGTTAATTTCAAATTATATATTAAATAAAAAATATAAATTATAAATTTAATTTAATTGAAAATAATAAATTAAAAATTATGGCCTTATAAATTAAATTTTTTTAGTGTTGTTAAATTATAAATTATAGATTAAAATTTTTAAATTATATATTAAATAAAAATTATAAATTACAATGGTAAAATAGTCTTTTGAACATTTATCCTTATCCAGTCCAACCAAACATTGGATTCACTAAAAATAGTTCAATCTAGACATCTAATCCATGACTAAACAAATATATGATACAAATCCAGTCCAATCAAATAGTCTGGGGACAATATATCTCAAAATTAATAGTCCGATGGATTACAATCCCTCCTTATCTAGTCCATCCAAACAAACACACTCTAATAAAACTGAATGTCTACCTGTGTGGAACAGAACTGGACTAGATAAGTCGTAGAATTCACCTGGGTCTCGTACTCATCTTCTCTCTCTATTCCTTGTTATTCAATATATATTTCTTTTTTACAAAAAAAAAAAAAAATCAAAATTTTAGTTAAATTTACTAGAAACTTGAAGATATATACAAAAAGAAGCAGCTACAAAAACATAATTTCTTAAAAAAAGTAATTATAAAAATAAAAATAAAATTTACTTAAAACGAGAAATTGTAAGATTCAGGCCTAAATGATTGAATCTTTCCAAAAACAGAACTCCATAAGTCAAGGCAAAATGCTGAGTTTTGAATGTTAAGCAATTTTTGCCCGTGCATAATTGTGTGATTAACTAAAACAAATAGATTTATAGATAACATTTTAAATTCTAGAACAAGAAACATACTGAAAGATTTACAAGTAAATGGAACAAGATTACAGAATAGAATAAAATAGTAAAAGGAAGCAAACCGAAGCCTGCATTAGACAGTCTCCTTAAAACAGATTTGCCGCATCACCGGTTAGGTGCTAGAGGTTGTTCGATGTCTGTCTCTCAAAATACGATGGTTGGACCAGCTACAACAGGACACCTATTGGGTAGTTTCGGCAAACAAAATTAAAGTAGCACTCTTTCACTAGGAAGAATATAAAAACAGGAGCAAAATTAGAAGACAAATGGAGCAAACTTTCTGGTGGTGAAAACTGCAAAAGATGGTCTCCTTTTATACACATAGAGGGAGAGAGGAAAATGCTCTTACCATCAAGGCCCATCACAAATGTAGAAATGAATTCTATATTAACTTGCAAAACTGATGGATTAATCCATTATCATTATAGAGGAGTTATACACATGTGTAATGTGTATAATTCTGCAGCCCACAACACTGGCTTAGCCGAAAAAGATTAAGATGGGTGGACCATGCCCAACCCCCACACTCAATCCAGTCTAGCAAGCCTCAAGCTCAAGTCCCAAGATCCACGACCCACGGACCACAGACCATGGATTACGGACCCGGACCCGGCTTGGTCTGGATAGGCAGGCGGTGCACGTGTGGCAATTTTGCATAACCAACTTGGACTTGGACCTGAACCCAGCCCGGTCTGGTCCAGGCGAGTGGGCAACGCGCGCACGCATGTGACAATTTTTGCATAACCAACTTGGACCATAATTTTGGACCAAGCCCATTCTTGAAGCATCTATAACTCTCTTCCTTCGGAAAATTTGGATGTCCCAAAGGGCTCACACCCTTAGGTAAAAAATGAGATTTAAATACCCATCTGTAGACACCCCATTTTTGACCGTCCTCAGGACTTGGACGTCGCCGTTTGAACACTCGGTGATTAACCATGTTCGTGTTTCGTTTTGAGTTCCCGGAGGTCTCGGCTACGCACCTTGCCTCAGGATCTCTCAACTCGACTGTTCTGTGTTCGGTTTTGCACCAAACACTTGTGTTTTTGTTTCTGAGGGTGGAGAGTAGCTTGTTAGCTACCCCTGGCACCCACCGGCCGTGGGTTGAGGCCACCGGCCATGTTTTGAGGCTACCGGCCATTGGTAAAGTATACCATTGGCCGGTCGGCATTCAGTGTGGCCGGCCGGCCATCTGTTTGGCCGGTGGCCTCCTTTTCTGGCCGGTAGCACTTTTTTTGACTTTTTCACGCATGGTGCATGCCAGCTGTGCCAGCTGGAATGCACTAACCCTGCCCCCGTGCATAAGTGTGGTTATTTTGCCCCTTTTGCACCCTTTTGGTCTAGCTTCTTGAGGAAGCTTGGACCTTTGTCTTAGCTTCCTCAGGAAGCTTGCCAGCTGTCCCAGCTTCCTCAGGAAGCCTTGACCCCCTTGCCCCCTTTGCTCCTTTTTTGTTTAGCTTCTTTGAGAAGCTTCAAACCTTTGCTTTGTCTATATATAGAGCCTCTCCTCCTCCATGGTAGGGGGTTGAACAAAAAAACCAGAGCTTATACATACATATATCTGTCATATACTCTCTCTCTCTCTCTATATCTCCCTCTCTCTCATCCTTTGTGTGTGTTTGGAAGCCTAAAAAGTGTGTTTTGACTTTGGTTTTGCACTAAGACACACACCATTACACCATACTTCGACCTTGAGAGGCTTTGATGGTTTGTTCTTGAGTTTTTGGACTGGTTTTGATCAGAGGAAGGTGGCTGATCTTGCTGTTCTTCAAGGGTTCTTCAAGGGTAACATTCTTACTTTAGATTTCCCAATCTTGCACTAGATTTTTGCCTATCTTGCTTGCTGTTTTAGACTTTGTGTATAACTGAAAAAAGTATTGTATTTTCATGCTTAAGATACTTCATTAAGGTTGTTTTGTGGTTTGGGGTCGATCTCCCCCTCTTAGGCCTTGTTTGGCCCTTTTGGTGCTCTCTTTGTTAAGCTTTGATTACCCTTGTGTATTGGCCTTCTCACCACTGAAATCCAGTGGATTTTCAGTGGTGAAGAAGGGGTCTTGAGGTCTTGCATAGGGGAGGGACACCCCTCTCCCTTAGTCTCTCATTTTTGCATGTTCTTGGCCCATAAGGGTAGCATGCATGATTAGGTGTTTTTGGTCCCATTTCAGAGGGTTTTGTATGTTGTTAGGTCATAATATGCCTCTGTTTTTGGTCGGATTAGTGGTCCCTTTCATGCTTAATACACTTGCTTTGTATTCCCTCATTTTGCCTAGAAGTGCATCATGCCATTAGACCACCATGCTCTCATGTTTTGACCTTACTTTGTGAAGTTCTTGGTCATATTTTGCCATGCTTGAGGTCTGTTGGTTACTGATTTGGTCATGTTTGACATATTTAATATGGTTGCTATGCATTTTGGCTTGTGAGCCCTAAGTAAGTGAGTCATAAACATGCCTTAGTTGGTCTATTTCAATGATTTGGAATCATTTGCCATGCCATTTCAGTCCATGTTTTTATGCTTTCATACTTGGAATTGTTTTCCTTTTATTGCTTTGAAGATGTGTCCTTTTGTGCCTTGAAATGAGCATTGTACATGCTTAAGTGTTTAAACCTTTGGGGTTGCCATATCAGTGGGTTTTGGGACTTATTTTGGTGCCTTAAAACTCTGTTTTGGTTGTATAATTCATGCCATGTTTGCTTGGGGGTAGTGGTAGTAGAATGCCCCTTTGTTATGCCTTAATCTTGGGCCTATTGGTGTGCATGCTTACATGAGTGTTTATCCATCATTTTAGGCATCCTTTGTCACTGTTTTGGGGTGGGCTAAGGTCTGCCCCATTGCATTGCATGATCATATTGCATTGCTTTGATTTCATGCTTGCCTAGTATCACAATTGCATGCTTGCATATTGTTAGCTAATTGCATTTCATGTCATAGTTTGCTTGATGAGTTACATGGCATTACATCTTGTATGTTTGGCATATTGCATTGCTCATGTTGCATCTTTGAGCCAAGTTTGTATACATGCATTGCATTGTTTGGATTGGGGTGTCAAGCCAAACTTGAGGGGTGAGGAGTGTTCGTACTTTAAGTGACGAAACACGTCTCAACCCTCGGTCGCCAATCCCCTTGACCCCAACATATAGGGTGTTGGCATTCATCTCTTTTGTTGCATGCATTTACATTGATTTGCAAAACTTGGCCTCTTAGGCCATCATGCCTAATTGATGGCCCGAGGGCCGAGGGTCATGCTTCCTTGAGTCCATTGCATGATAGGGAGTGTGGCCATGCTTACATTTGCTTGAAATTCCATGCCATACACTGCTTGCCCTCTGTTGCTGTCAAAAACCAGTTTCTGCAGGAAGTTTTGGCCGGCCGGCCATCTCCAGTGCCGACCGGCCATCCATCAATGGCCGATAACTTCATCAGTGGCCGGTGGCCATTTCCCATGGCCGGTGGCCATTCCTACTAGCCGGTGGTGTTCCACAGTGTGCAGAGAACCTATCCCAAGACTTGTGCAGTCTTCAGAGGAGCTAGGCAGTGTAAACAGAGGCAGCAATGCTATGGCAGCGAGTTTCCGAGCAGTACGAGTCAAGCATGCATCATCCAAATATTTTGAAGGCGGGGCTGTGGCCATTTTAATTCTGCATTTAATTTGTTAATTAAATAAGGGTTCTGTAATAATTAATTAAGTAGTTAATTATTTATTCGGTTATGTAATATTTATTCGGACCCTCCGAGTGAGGGCAATTGTGTAATAAGTGTGGGTGAGTGTGTGCATGTCTTCCAATCCCACGTCTTTCTTCCCTTTTATTTACCCGCTTATGATGGTAGACTAGGGCATATTTAAATTAGCATACCTTATGCTATGCATGCGTGCATCCATACATTTGTCTTACATGCACCGGGCTCGGTACATCATGCTAACTGCATTTGTATTTCAATTCCAAGTTGAGTACTTGTTAATTGCAGCATTTCACATGCCATTTTTAGGATAGCCGAGCCTATTGTAGTTGCATCTTGCATGTGTTGCATTAGCCATCTTAACATGAACTAGGATCATGCATATGATTGCTAACTAGTTTCTGTTTTGGCTTGGAGTACTAGATGAGCTTTTTATGCTTTAGCATACCGCATGCGTGTGAGTGTTGCCATAATAGCATGATTACCATGAGGCTAGCTGCTTATGTGATATAACTGCTTGAATGCCTGTGGATGGAGGTTGAATTACCTAAATTGGAATAATGCATCAAAACTGTGAGTTTTAAGCCCACTAGATAGTGGCAAAACCATCTTTTCTAAAAGCCCACTCGAGGGTGGCAAAACCTATATTTTAGCCTACTTGCGAGTAGCAAACCATTTTCAAAACAAACATGAAATGTTTTGTTCCAATTTAGGCGATTTGGTCTATACTTGTTTGCTATGCGCATAACATAGTAATTCTAGGCTAATAACCGGAATAAGAAACGCGTAATGTTTTCAAAATAAGATATCACGGTTAGTAGAGGCCGATCTTCGGATCGGGCGAGAGGGGGTGCTCATAGCTGACCTTCCCCAATCGTACCCAAGTTCCCGAGCCGAGGCAACTTTGGTGATGACGGACACGTGGCCTTTGGCACCGAGTTAGGGTTTCCTAAATTCCCCCATAAAAAATATTTAGGTGGCGACTCTGTATCTGGCAAAGCAATCCATGTTTGGCACTTCTTTACAAAAATCTGTTTTCTAAAACGATTTGCCGGATTTGGACTCTTTGGTTCAGATTAAGAACCGTGTCAATTCGAGTCCGAACTGTAGCACGGAGGCCCCCCCTCGCGGAGTGCGTCTACACCATCAATGCTCTCATCTGCAATCAATACGGGATAGAAGGTTTTACCTTTTCCAACACCTGTTTCATGAAGGCAACTTAATGAGTCAATTTCTTATTGAAATCTTAATAGTTTTTGGTCATTTTTTTTGTGGTGCAAAGATTTTACTACAAAGAATCTAAACCCACTTTAATCCACCTCAATTGAGGATTGGTACCCACTTTAATATTGCATTAAAGTCACCAAAAAAACCATCATTTTCCAACAGTTTTCAATAGAACATGGGCATTTTTGATCTAATCCAACAATGCTTGACCAAACACTAATCTACCCTTTTCCTATCTTGTAATCGAAATGAGCCAAATAAGACAAACATCCAGTCATGAATATAATAACTATATATTATGCCTATCATACTTACCATATTAGTTTCTTACTATATTGTGTTATTACCATATTAGCTTTTCTTTCTCCTATATAAAGGAGTCTTGTATTTACTTATACTCTCTCTCTCTCTCTCTCTCTCTCTCTCTCTCTCTCTCTATTCTCATAACATGGCATCAGAGGTAGGTCAAGTACCGAGTAATTTCGCTTCATCGACGGGCAGCAACCTTATGTTGGTCGCCCGCCGGACTTCAACCCCTTCCACTATCATATTTTCTTGTTAGTATCACTTTGTGGTGATCTCTTCGTTGGTTTATTCCGACTCCAAATATCTTTATCATATTTTTTTTTTATTCACAATTCTTTTCTTTTTTTTTTTTTTTTTTTTTTTTTTGTGTTTCTACTCCACTTTGTTTTTCCCTATATTTCAACCTCAAATAGGTTTCTATCTTCTAACCTATTTGAGTTTGAGGGGGGATATTATACCTATATCATAGTGAACATGATTATACACCATGCAAATCACTTAAGCCACCCCTTGTGACGCACATCTCTGTGGCGCACCACCCAAGTCGCCCATGGCACACCACCTAAGCCGCCCCCTCTAGCGCACAATCCAAGTCGCCTTCTCTGGCATACAACCCAGGCTGCTCCTTGGCGCACCATCCAAGCCTGTCATGACCCAAACCCGCCCCAATGGGTTAAGGCCATAACCGGCCAGTAATTGAGCGATTACCTATGGCCTCAACCAAATAAATCAAACGTCATCAAAGATAAAGGGGCCGAACGGAAGCAATTCAAAAACTTTGTCCATAGAGCCGTGCTTAAATGCACACCATAACATTCCAAACATTTATATACTAATAACTCACATCAAAATGTGTACTAACACAAAACACTGTACATACAGGATCATACAGATTTAAGTCAGTCAGACCCAAGACTTATATACAAAAGTAGTCCAACGTATTCGCCAACATAACAAAACTATAAACAAGGGTCAAAGGCGAAGACAGTCTCGTGCGTGAGACGTTTGGGCTGACTCCTCAAAACTTTAACTGTTTCTCACAAGTTCACCGAGGCTGTTCTGGACGTCCCTTGGCTCACCTACATGTACATAAATGAGCGTGAGCGAATGCCCAGTGAATAATATCAAACGAGGAAGATATATAAGCAATTATTGAAACAGTTACAATAAATGGCCTTTGGCCCGATCATTTATATCTATCGGCCTTCGGCCCAATCATTCATATCAATCGGCCTTTGGCCCAATCATTCATGTCAATTGGCCTTTGGCCCAATCATTCATGTCAATCAGCCTTCGGCCCAATCATTCGTGTCAATCGGCCTTCGGCCCAATCATTCGTGTCAATCGGCCTTTGGCCCAATCATTCATGTCAATCGTTGTCCACCACTCAAATTAATGACTTACAAAACTTACATATAAGTAAACAATTTGACAACAATATATTTCAAATATCTTGTTAAGATATTACTCACAGTGATCGGCTTGTGGATTTGCCCTGGAGCTTGACCCTACACATTTCATAAGTACAAAAGGGTCATTAACAATTCAATCCGTTCCTTAATTCACCCATTCCTCTCTAGGCTTTATTCTCACCTCATTAACTCATTTACAATGTTTAACATATGCCTAAGAGTGATTACAAGTGAAAGAGAACGGAAAACGAAACACAGAACGAGCATACAAAATTTCAGAGAACAGGGTCCCCGCTCGAGCGTCAACTTCCCCGCTCGAGCGGACCCTTAAGGCCTGCAAAAGTACTGGTTGCATGAAAAATAAGCTCGAGCGTGGAATAGAGCGCTTAAGCGGAAGGCCTGTCTACAAAACTCCCCGCTCTAGCGTGATTTATCTTGCTCGAGCGGACATCCAACTCTGCAAAAGGTGCTGGGAGCACGATTTTCCCGCTCGAGCGGACATCAAAAATCTGGGTTTTCCAGAGTGAGTTCTTGAGCTCCAATTTGAATTCCAACCAACCAAATATGCATGTTATGGCTCAAATCTCAAATATACACATATTGACATGATACCAATACAAGATTACAACATTAGGAAGCTCAATTTCTTACATCATTTACATGCATGCCTCAAATTAATCCAAATTCGTCACCAACACATCAAATTTCCACATGCAAAGCTTGCTCTTTCATGATCTACTCTTGCATGTAAGAAATACACATTATTCACAACTTATTTGGTGAAGAAATTGTCATACACATGGATTTCATTCAACTTCAACATAGATTACACAAATTAAACTCAATCATGGAAATCCATAGCAATTCTTTACATGCATGCTTCTATTAACTTGAAATCCAACATATACAACCCAATTCTATTACATTCAAACTAATTCATGCCCTTGGCCATCTATCAAACTTGGATTCACAAGATAATGACTAAAAATGCATGAATTACTCACCAAGGAGTTTAATCTTCACAATTTATGGCAATTCTTGAGCTTAACCTCCAAAATTTCCAAGCTTCAAGCCAAACCCTCAATCTCCTATCCTCTCTTCTTCCAACCGACCCTCTCTTCTCTTCTTTGAGTTTATTATCAATCAAAAATGAGGCTAGGGAGAGAGAGATTGAGTGTTTAAAGTCTTGACAACAAAACCCACTAAGGCCAATATTATAATAATAAAGTAGTTGGGCTCTAATTCATTAATTTAATGGATTTAATCTAACCCGAATCAATTTTCAATTAAATTTCACTGTAGGCTCTAAAAATTATGCCAGTCACAACGGCGTAATCAATTTTCGGGTTCTGTGGCCGATAAGGCCCTCAATTTAATTTCCAAAGCAAATTATTCAAACAGATATGCCTACGGTGAACAGATAAAACTTCAAAATCACATATATTCACATAATGGTACATAAAATCATGCTAAACACATAATCATATTGAAATTAAGGACCAATTTAGCATATTACGGAACAGGGGTATCACAGTCTTCCCTCCTTTAGGAAGTTTGGTCCTCCAAACTTAAGTTACCTTCGTCGGAAAACAAATGTGGATAGCGTAGTCGCATTTCCTCCTCTTTTTCCCACGTGGCATCCGTCCCATAGTGTTCCTTCCATTCCACTTTCACCATTGGGATGGATTTGTTCCTCAATTCTTTTGCTTGTCGGTCGACAATTCTCTCCGGTCATTCGGCGTATTCTATATTCTCATCAATAGCTATCCAGTGATAATCAATCACATGTAACGGGTCTTGGAGGTAACCCCTCAACATCGACACATGAAACACATTATGGATTTGCTCGAATCCCGGTGGCAAGGCAACTCTGTAGGCAATTGGGCCAAGCCTCTCCAAAATTTGAAACGGCCCAATGTAACGGGGCGACAACTTGCCCTTTTTCCCAAATCTGACTTGGCCTTTCATCGGAGAAACACGGATGAACACATGGTCACCAACCTCATACTCAAGAGGTCTTCTCCGAACGTCTGCATAATTCTTTTGTCGGTCCTGAGCTGTTTTGAGCCTTTGACGAATGGTCTTGATTTTCTTAGAAGTGTCTTGTACAATTTCTGGCCCAAGCAAGGCTCTATCCCCGACCTCTGTCCAACAAATAGGTGATCTACACCTTCTACCATACAAAGCCTCGTATGGTGCCATACCGATGCTGGAGTGGAAGCTGTTATTATAAGCAAATTCTGCAAGTGTCAAATAATCTTCCCAACTCCCTTGAAAATCTAAAGCACACATGCGAAGCATATCTTCCAACGTCTGTATCGTTCGTTCTGACTGCCCATCTGTCTGCGGGTGGAATGCAGTACTGAACCTTAGTTCTGTTCCCATAGCTTCCTGCAAACTCTTCCACAATCTAGATACAAATTTCGGATCTCTATCCGACACGATAGATACCGGAACTCCGTGTAAACGGACAATTTCATCAACATAAATAGTAGCCAATCTATAAGCAGTAAATGTAGTCTTGACAGGCAGAAAATGTGCAGATTTAGTCAGTCTATCAACTACAACCCAAACAGAATCCATACCTCGAGAAGTCCGAGGTAGGCCAACAACGAAATTCATAGTCACATGTTCCCACTTCCATTCAGGAATAGGGAGAGGTTGAAGTATACCGCCTGGTTTCTGATGTTCAATCTTGACTTGCTAACACTGAAACACATATTCTGCAATCTCTTTCTTCATTTTAGGCCACTAATAGGTTTGTTTCAAATCCCGATACATCTTGTTGTTACCCGGATGCATAGCAAATACGGACCTGTGGGCTTCATCTAAAACCCTCTTCTTTAGTTCCGGGATATCAGGGACGCATATTCGGTTTCGGAATTTCAACATTTCATTCTCAATACTGAATTCTGCTTTCGGGCTTGCCCCAAATTCGTCAATCACTTTCTTAAGAACTCATCCTCTTTCTGTTTCTGCTCGATTTCATCAATGATCGCCGGCTCGGCTGTAATAGCGGCTATCAATCCGCCTTGTTCACACATTGCCACTTCAATTTCAGACTTCTCAAAATCTTGCAAGATTTCTCTCTGTTCGGTAAGTAAACAGGCCATACTCCCCGTTGATTTTCTGCTTAATGCATCAGCCACTGTATTAGCTTTCCCGGGGTGATACTGAATCTCTAGATCGTAGTCTTTTATCAGCTCAAGCCATCTCCTCTGTCGCATATTCAGCTCTTTCTGTGTAAAGAAGTATTTCAGGCTCTTGTGATCTGTGTAGACTTCACACTTTGCCCCATACAGATAATGCCGCCAGATTTTCAAAGCAAAAACAACTGCGGCCAATTCTAAGTCATGTGTTGGGTAGTTTTTCTCGTGCAGTCTCAGCTGTCGGGAGGCGTAAGCAATAACCTTTCCGTTCTGCATTAACACACAACCCAAACCTTTATAAGATGCATCACTGAAAATCACAAAATTTTTCGTACCTGAAGGTAGTGTCAAAATCGGTGCAGTAGTCAATCTCGTCTTCAATTCATGAAAGGCTGATTCTCTTTCTTCATCCCACTCAAATGGTTGCCCTTTACGTGTCAATTGGGTAAGAGGCACAGCTAATTTCGAAAAATCCTTCACAAACCTCCTGTAGTACCCAGCCAAGCCCATAAAGCTGCGAACTTCTGTTACATTGGTCGGTGTAGGCCAATTCACGATTGCCTCTATTTTCTGCGGGTCCACTGAAATTCCTTCCTTGTTGATCACATGCCCTAAGAAAACAACTTCATCCAACCAAAACTCACATTTCTTTAGCTTGGCAAATAATTTCCTTTCCCGAAGTATTTGTAAAACAGTTCTCAAGTGATGTTCATGTTCGAGTCTATCTTTAGAGTATATCAGAATATCATCGATGAAGACTACAACAAACTCATCAAGGTAGGTTTTAAAAATTCTATTCATTAAGTCCGTAAATGCTGCCGGAGCATTAGTCACTCCAAATGGCATAACCAGAAACTCAAAATGACCATACCTCGTTCTGAATGCGGTTTTCTCAACATCCTCTGCCTTAACCTTCAGCTGATGATACCCGAATCTCAAATCAATCTTAGAGAACACCTGTGATTCCTGTAGTTGGTCAAATAAATCATCAATACGGGGTAAAGGGTATTTGTTCTTGATCGTTACCTTGTTCAATTCCCGATAATCGATGCACATGCGCAAAGTACCATCCTTCTTCTTCACAAATAACACTGGTGCACCCCAAGGCGAAGTGCTGGGTCGGATAAACCCCTTATCAAGCAGGTCTTGCAACTGTTCTTTCAATTCCTTCATTTCAGCAGTAGCCATTCTGTAGGGAGTTTTAGAAATAGGCTGCGTGCCTGGCACAGTCTCAATAGTAAACTCTATCTCCCTGTCTACCAATTCCCCTGGTAATTCATCTGGGAACACATCTGGGAATTCTCTAACAATAGGAATATTATTCAATTCAACATTCTCAGATTGTTCAGACAACACATAGCACAAATAACCCTGGCACCCTTTCCTGATCAGTTTACATGCTTTCATTGCAGATATTAGATAAGGTGGAGGCACTACCCCGTTACCCACAAACACAATCTCCTTCTGTTCTGGTGGTTTAAACACGACCCGTTTTGTTACACAATCAATGGTGGCGCAATACTTGGTTAACCAATCCATGCCCAAAATTACATCAAAATGTCTAAAGTTCAAGGGCAACAAATCTACATATAGGGTAGCATCCTCGATATGCATGTCACAAAACCGATATATATAGTCACATAACACAGATTCCCCCGATGGAGCAGACACACATAACAAATATGGCAACAATTCTAAGGGTCTATTCAATCTAGATGCGAATGCATATGTCACAAAAGAGTGTGTGGATCCGGAATCAAGTAACACAAAGGCATCCTGATTACAAATAGAAATAGTACCTGAGACAACTGCATTGGCATTCCGTGTATCGCCCGGAACGAGCGCAAAAACTCTTCCCTGCCTCATGGTATCTCCGGCGGGAGTAGATCCTGTAGCATTTCCTGGTTTTGGGACTGATGTCGTTGAACTGGCAGCAATTTTTCCACGGTTCTGTTTGCAATCTCTGGCCATATGCCCCTGTTTACCACAATTGAAACAAGCTCCTATCACACGGTAACAAATCCCACGATGCCTATTACCACAAGTGGTACACGACGGGGTTGTGTCTCGGGAAGAATTAGAAGTATTCGAGGAGCCCGTATTTTGCTTCTTTGAAAACTTTTCTTTGAGAAGAAGCCCTGCCTTTTACTACCCTTCCAATCAGTTGTTGGTTTAGTTTGTCTGGCTATATTAGCCTCAGATATTATGGCCCTGTCTAGCACTCCGATGTAGGTTTCCAGTTTTAAAACATTCACTCTTTCAAGGATGTCACTGCGAAGCCCACCTTCAAAGTGTCTCGCCTTCTTATAGTCAGTATCAATTACATGTGGTGCAAACCTGGCCAATTCAGTGAATTTGGCCTCATACTCGGCTACAGTCATACTGTCCTGTTTCAGTTCCATGAATTCTGCCACTTTCCTATCCCGGACACACTGCGGGAAGTACTTGTCATAAAAGATTTCCAGAAATTTTGCCCAGTCAGCATCTCTGTAACTCTCACGCATTAACATCCACCATCTTCTTGCTTCATCTTCCAGCATAAAGGTGGCTAGAAGCACTTTCTGTGTGTCTGAACACGGAAATACTTCAAACAGTTTTTCGATGCCGAGGACCCAAGCTTCAGCTTTCAAAGGATCCAATCCACCATGAAACTGTGGTGGTTTCATTTTCTAAACTCTTTGGTGAGAGCTATGATTCGGTCGTCGTTCTGATTATTGGCACAGGAGGTGCCGGAGGTGGTGGTGGAGGATGTGGTTGCTGCCACTGTTGTTGCCATTCTTGTTGTTGTCTCAATGCCTCTGCCAATTCTTGAATCAGTCTCTCCATTCTATCTAGTTTAGCAGTAGAAGATTCCTCTATCTCATCACCTCTTGTTCTCACCATCTGATTAAACTTGCATTATTCTTTATACAAAGGTTCACAATTATGCATAGAACAGAGAGCATACATATTCAACTAGTCCGCAATGCAAGTAAATCACAATTTATAACACGTGGTTGTTCATATTAAAACAGTTAAGCACATTCTCAATGCTTTCAAATTCATACTTATGAATGCATCCTAGATTCTTTTCTAGACGCTTATTGCTCTTTTAGACAAGTGTGTGAGTTATTAACTCGTGCTCTGATACCACTCTGTCATGACCTGAACCCGCCCCCATGGGTTAAGGCCATAACGGGCCAGTAATCGAGCGATTACCTACGACCTCAACCAAATAAATCAAACGTCATCAAAGATAAAGGGGCCGAACGGAAGCAATTCAAAAACTTTGTCCATAGAGCCGTGCTTAAATGCACACCATAACATTCCAAACATTTATATACTAATAACTCACATCAAAATGTGTACTAACACAAAACACTGTACATACAGGATCATACAGATTTAAGTCAGTCAGACCCAAGACTTATATACAAAAGTAGTCCAACGTATTCGCCAACATAACAAAACTATAAACAAGGGTCAAAGGCGAAGACAGTCTCGTGCGTGAGACGTTTGGGCTGACTCCTCAAAACTTTAACTGTTTCTCACAAGTTCACCGAGGCTGGTTCTGGACGTCCCTTGGCTCACCTACATGTACATGAATGAGCGTGAGCGAATGCCCAGTGAATAATATCAAACGAGGAAGATATATAAGCAATTATTGAAACAGTTACAATAAATGGCCTTTGGCCCGATCATTTATATCTATCGGCTTTTGGCCCAATCATCTATATCTATCATTCGTATCAATCGGCCTTCGGCCCAATCATTCGTATCAATCGGCCTTTGGCCCAATCATTCATGTCAATCGGCTTTTGGCCCAATCATTCATGTCAATCGGCCTTCGGCCCAATCATTCGTGTCAATCGGCCTTCGGCCCAACATTTGTGTCAATCGACCTTCGGCCCAATCATTCGTGTCAATCGGCCTTCGGCCCAATCATTCGTGTCAATCAGCCTTCAGCCCAATCATTCGTGTCAATCGACCTTTGGCCCAATCATTCATGTCAATCGTTGTCCACCACTCAAATTAATGACTTACAAAACTTACATATAAGTAAACAATTGGACAACAGTATATTTCAAATATCTTATTAAGATATTACTCACAGTGATCGGCTTGTGGATTTGCCCTGAAGCTTGACCCTACACATTTCATAAGTACAAAAGGGTCATTAACAATTCAATCCGTTCCTTAATTCACCCATTCCTCTCTAGGCTTTATTCTCACCTCATTAACTCATTTACAATGTTTAACATATGCCTAAGAGTGATTACAAGTGAAAGAGAACAGAAAAAGAAAACACAGAACGAGCATACAAAATTTAAAAGAACAAGGTCCCCACTCGAGCATCAACTTCCCCGCTCGAGCGGACCCTTAAGGCCTGCAAAAGTACTGGTTGCATGAAAAATAAGCTCGAGCGTGGAATGGAGCGCTCGAACGGAAGGCCTGTCTACAAAACTCCCCGCTCGAGTGTGATTTATCCCGCTCGAGCGGACATCCAACTCTGCAAAAAGTGCTGGGAGCACGATTTTCCCGCTCAAGCGGCCATTTCCCCGCTCGAGCGGACATCAAAAATCTGGGTTTTCCAGATTGAGTTCTTAAGCTCCAATTCGAATTCCAACCAACCAAATATGCATGTTATGGCTCAAATCTCAAATATACACATATTGACATGATACCAATACAAGATTACAACATTAGGAAGCTCAATTTCTTACATCATTTACATGCATGCCTCAAATTAATCCAAATTCGTCACCAACATATCAAATTTCCACATGCAAAGCTTGCTCTTTCATGATCTACTCTTGCATGTAAGAAATACACATTATTCACAACTTATTTGGTGAAGAAATGGTCATACACATGGATTTCATTCAACTTCAACATAGATTACACAAATTAAACTCAATCATGGAAATCCATAGCAATTCTTTACATGCATGCTTCTATTAACTTGAAATCCAACATATACAACCCAATTCTATTACATTCAAACTAATTCATGCCCTTGGCCATCTATCAAACTTGGATTCACAAGATAATGACTAAAAATGCATGAATTACTCACCAAGGAGTTTAATCTTCACAATCTATGGCAATTCTTGAGCTTAACCTCCAAAATTTCCAAGCTTCAAACCAAACCCTCAATCTCCTATCCTCTCTTCTTCCAACCGACCCTCTCTTCTCTTCTTTGAGTTTATTATCAGTAAAAAATGAGGCTAGGGAGAGAGAGATTGAGTGTTTAAAGTCTTGACAACAAAACCCACTAAGGCCAATATTATAATAATAAAGTAGTTGGGCTCTAATTCATTAATTTAATGGATTTAATCTAACCCGAATCAATTTTCAATTAAATTTCACTGTAGACTCTAAAAATTATGCCAGTCACAACGGCGTAATCAATTTCGAGTTCTGTGGCCGATAAGGCCCTCAATTTAATTTCCAAAGCAGATTATTCAAACAGATATGCCTACGGTGAACAGATAAAACTTCAAAATCACATATATTCACATAATGGTACATAAAATCATGCTAAACACATAATCATATTCAAATTAAGGACCAATTTAGCATATTACGGAATAGGGGTATCACAAAGCCGCTTCCTCTAGCGCACAATCCAAGCTATCTTCTCTAGCGCACAACCTAAGTTGTACCTTGACGTACCGCCAAAGTCACCTCCTAGCCCACCATCCAAGCTGCCCTCTGGTGCACTCATTCATCTGTTGTTATCATCGTTCAGTACCACGTCATAAGTTATGTGTGTGTCATGCTTACTGGTTCAACATCCAGTCTCTACAATGGTCCGATATGACCCTTCAAACTGTCTCGACATTGATTCCGGTCAATTCCTACAATGGTTCGATATGACCCCTTAAACTGTCCCGACATTGATTCCGGTCAGTTCCTACAATGGTTCGACATGACCCCGTAAATTATCCCGACATTGATTTCAGTCAATTCTTATAATGGTCCAGTATGATCTCGTAAACTGTCACAACATTGATTCCGGTCAGTTCCTACAACAGTTCGGCATGACCGCGTAAATTATCACGACATTGATTCCGATCAATTCCTACAATAGTTCGGCATAACCCTGTAAACTGTCCCGACATTGATTCCAGTTAATTCCTACAACGGTTTGGTATGGCCTTAAACTGTCTTGGCATTAGTTTCGACCAATTCCTATAACTGTCCGACACAACCATAAGTTGTCTTCCAGTATTAACTCCGGCCTCTGATCTATCTCAAGCGCCATTGTGCTCCCAATCGGACTTTGCAATCTATTTCCTTTTTATTTTATTTTTTAGTTTTATTTCATGTTTTAATTTCTTTCTCCAAACTCAAGTTAGTATCCCTACTTGAGTTTGAGGGAAGTGTTAAATATAGTAACTATATACCCTGTCTATCATGCTTACCATATTAGCTTCTTACCATATTGTATTATTACCATATTGTACGTTATCATATTAGCTTCTCCTTCTTCTATATATAAAGGAGTCTTCTATTCACTCATATTAATTAATTGAAATATACAGAGTTGTATTCTCTCTCTCTCCATTCACTATTCTCATAACACTCTGCATCAATTTCTTCTGATGATTTCATTTGATCCTTTGATTTCTTTGCTTCGCCTAAATTCTTAAAACATATTAGACTGCATGAATTGAAATAATCAAAGAAAAAAGAAAGGAAAAACAAAAGGAAGGCGTACTCATATTGAAGGATAACTTGTAGAATCAAAGTGTTAGTCTTCTAATATAATACTTGGAAAAAAATATGAATGGGAATAAGGCATTGGTCAATTTGAGAGCATCTTCTGTTAAATTCACACATGACTTGCATCATCATTCATTCTTAAAAAATAGTTTATTAATTAATTGGTCTTATGTTAATTACAAAATTGCTTCCTACCCCCAGCTGGGGTCACCCCCAGTGACGTGTCACTCGGGGGTTGGTCAAAAAAAAAAACAGTTTTTTTTTTTTTTTTCTTTTTTTAAGTCTCGGCCAATGGGGGCTCGCCACCTCACTGGGGGTGCGACCCCCACTGGGTGTACGCAGCATTGTTGTGTTAATTATTGTCACTTAAATGTGAATAATGGAGTACTTAATAGTAGAGGTGACTCTCTCTCTCTCTCTCTCGGAGTACTTAATAGTAGAGGTGACTCTCTCTCTCTCTCTCTCTCTCTCTCATAACCTAAAGGCGCAATGCACCTCACGTTTCATGAATTTTGTCAAAGGGCCACCATTAAAAAAAAGAAAAAAAAAAAGTGGGATGCTTTAGGACAATGTAACATATAATGGTGTTCATTCTATGATATTATATATTATACACGACATGGTAAAGTTATACTTTTTCCCCTTTTTTATATTTTTTTCTTCATTTGGTAGCACAGATAAATTATAAATATTAATAGAATTATCAAATTGTATGTTCATTCCCCCCCCCCAAAAAAAAAAGAAGAAAGAGATATAGTATATGTTATAAATATGGTAACTTATTTTTAAATAAGGCATGTGAGACGGTTCCAAGACGAGATCTCAAGTGATAAATTTGTATTGGCCAAGGTATTAGTGTGGTTCATACTTAGGTGTATTTGGAATTCTTTAAGAAGGCTTATCTTAATTTTAATAAAAAGAATTTGTGAATTATTATTGATTTTAGTATCAGAGTACGTCGAAAAAAATGACTAACCAAAACATGTATTATTTTCAATCTTAAGGCGTATATATATCTCAATAATCTTCTTAGTTCCTATTTACGAGAAAAACATCGAATAATATAAAGTAATATATATATATATATATATATATGCATATAAATGTAAGCAGAGAAGAGAGTCAAATTTATGACTTAATAAAGTCACAAGCTGGTTGGTTAGGGTAAAGTCGGAATTGGGGTCACTGCTGTGGCTGTGGTGCTTCATTTTGTAATGTATTATGAAATTATTTTTATGATCTGAACCGTTCATTTTGTAGGGTTTGTTGAGTACTTGAAGTCTACCAAAATCATATTAATCGGATACCAATAACTATATGATTGATAACCAAAAAAACAAACAAGAAGTTTTTCTTTTGAAAATAGTATAAAAATATGCAACTCGATCATATAGTTATTGATATCCGATTAATATGATTTTTGGTAAGCTTGAAGTACTCAACAAATCCTACAAAATGAACAATTCAGATCATAAAAATAATCCCATAATGCATCATAAAATGAAGCACCACAGTCACTGCTGTGGATTTGCCACAGCAGTGACCCCAAGTCCGGTAAAGTCATGCAATGGATTCAACTTTTGAATAATGTAGATGGCAGTTAGAGAACTGGCGTTAGAGAAAGCGAGGTCCAGTGAATCAATCCTACACTTTCATTATATTATAGGGACGGACAAATATAACATCCTCATGTTTTAACGACCATTAGTAAGAGGGAAGGGGCGTCCCAAGGGTTTCGTAACTTCATTATATATTTGGTTTACGAAAATGTCATGTATTTCAAAATTTATCCTAAAATAAAATATATGAGATAAATTTAAAATTAATGAGAGATAACTCATAAAATATTTGTGCTTCTAGATGTATATTTTTGGGTAGTTTTTGAATAATTTTTAGGAAAATGATTTGGAGCCCTAAAAACTGTCCCCCCTAATCCCCCTAATTTTTATTTTGGGTAACTGTTTCCTTATTTTTTTTTTACTTGATATGGAAATTAGGGGGATTAGGGGGAGTGTTTTTAGGGGATGTAGCAAGGTCCTAATTTTTATAGGTATATTAATGTTTTGTTTTTGTTTATTATAGGAAAAAAAATGTTGTTTAGTTTATTATAGGGAAATCTATTAAACAGTCAAGTTTCATCAACATTAATGCGAATCACTAACCTCTAACCTTTGTCACTTACCTGCACCTCTCACGGTAAAGATTAATCATAAAACAATCAGCTTCATCGAACACTATAAAAAAAAAAAAGAAACAAATTTTATTTTTCTTTCATAAAATAGATGGTTTAAATTTATAACTATATTATTGTTCATTTTATAAAATAAAATGTAATTTATTTTTGTATTTATAAATATTTGATTAAACTAATTTTTGCGTGAATGACTTTTATTGCAAGATTTATGAGGTAGACTGTTCAAATTACCGATGTGCGTCTGAATTGTGTCTCACAAAAAATGTAGGGAGGAATATAGAAAGGTTGGTAAAGAAGGTGAAATATTAATTATTTGTGTTGGATGATGGAAGAATAATGGTGATTGGTAGAATAATATGGCAACGTAATACTCTGGAACTATTATATAATTTTTCTATAGAATTTATTCTTTTTATATAGACTAAAATATAAGGGTAATGTTATGATATATACTTTCAAAAGATAGGTGGCATATGTAAGTTATGTCATTTCTGATTTAATGGAAGTGTTTGGAAAGTTGGGTTGGTTAGCTTTTTTGATTAAAATAATTAATAAAGATAAAATAGACTAAAATAGTTAATAAAATAAAATGTCACGTCCAAACCATTATTTCATTTTTTCTTTCACAATTATCAAATCAACTCAAAAAAGTCAACTATCATCCCAAACACAACTTTCGTAATAGGCTAAAATAGCTAAAAACCTAACTAAAATAGCCAAGTTTTCAAATGAGCCCAAATAACTTTTGGATCCTAATTAAAATAATATTATAATTAATATCATAATGTGTCATAACTAATAAAACTAGCAAATCATAATAAAAGACACAAAGATTGTAACTAAAAGTGCAATGCTCATAGAATTTTCTAAAAAGGATTGTTCATTTTTTAAAATAAATGTGATTCAAATATGTAATTATTAAAATCCAATCATCTTAATATTTTATATTAATATTCTTTTCAAAGAGTACTAAGTCCTCGTTTGACAAGTGACTTTTTTTGAGATTATGGACTAAATTTGCTATAACTAAAAAGTCAATAAAATAAAATATTAAATTAAAATCATAATTATTTCATTTTTTTTTTTTACAAAAGTCAAAAAAAAATTAAAATGTCAACCCAAATAAATTTTGTTAATTCTAAAATAAAGGACTATTTTGAGAAGATAATTAAAAGTTATCTTCTAACTTTTAACTTATTTTAGATCATATTATTTCTCATTTTTTTTTATATATATTTTTCAAAAAAACCAAAAAAAAATTCAAAAAACTAAAAACTTTTATATATCTTTCCAAAATAATTAAAAAGCCGACCCATGTAACCTACCGAGATTAGGCAACTCACTAAACTCCCCAAAATGTAAGTGACACGTGTCCGTAACGGAAAGAAGCGTGTGTTAGCAGTTTTGGCCTTTTCCGTCAAAAACAATCACAAAGTCAAGTACGACGGCGTAAGACTATATAATGAACTGCCACTGACGAAAGCCCTATCCATCCAACATCCTCCTCCACACCGCACCGCACCCCACCACACCAAACTTTCTAAGCTCCGATCAACGATGTCGAATTCCGGCGACTTTTATCACATCCCCTCCACATCCCACCCCCCACCCGGGCCTCCCGGACACGATCTCCGCCACTCTACGCCGGGCGCCGCCGCCGACCCCCGAGTCCCCCTTCTCAACCTCGCCACCGTCCGCTCCAGAATGGACTCTCTCCAACGCTTCCTCTCCGAATCGGTCAAAAACAACACTCTCATCGGCCAAAACCAGATGGATATGGTCTCCACCGAGATCTCCTCCGCCATCAATCAGATCATCGTCAACGGCGCCGCCCTCCTCGCCTGTACTCAGCGCCCTTCTCTCCCTCCTCCCTCCGACCGTACCTCCCCAAACCCTCTCGGATCAGAAAATCCGAGCTCGATAATCAACGCAGGACCAGATCTGAAAATTTCAGAGAATTTAAGCAGTTTTGATGTGAAAACTTCCATGGATGCGATGATTATGAGCGAGGAAAAAAGTGTGATGAATTTGAAGGTGGAGGACGAAGAGATGAAGGATGAGATTGGGAGCGATGATTGGGAGATCATAGAGCTCGATGCGGTGGAGCTTCTCGCAGAGCACATTCATTTCTGCGATATTTGCGGGAAAGGATTCAAGCGCGATGCGAATCTGCGGATGCACATGCGAGCCCACGGGAACCAGTTCAAGACGCCGGAGGCTCTGGCTAAACCGGAGAGGTGTTCGTCGGAGCTTAGCCGGAGGAAGACTCGGTTTTCGTGTCCTTTCGTAGGGTGTAATCGGAACAAATCGCATAAAAAGTTCAGGCCATTGAAATCAGCGATTTGCGTGAAGAATCACTTCAAGAGAAGTCATTGTCCGAAGATGTACTCTTGCAATCGCTGCAACAAGAAGAGCTTCTCGGTGCTGGCTGATTTGAAAAGCCACTTGAAGCACTGTGGGGAGTCTAAGTGGAAGTGCTCTTGCGGAACGAGCTTCTCGCGGAAGGACAAGTTGTTCGGTCACATGGCGCTTTTCGAGGGCCACATGCCGGCGGTGGTGGAGGAGGACGAGAAGCCCAAAGAAGCTTCTGCGGCAGCAGCGGCGATGGTGGAAGACGATGAAGAAGATGATGATCGGATGGTGAAGGAGGCCGAAACCGGGGCTAATTGTGGGGACAATGGATTCTTTGATGGTTTGCTTGATGGGTTTGATTCGATCGAAGACTATTGTTTTCAAGATGTATTGGAATCTCCTAATGGTTTAGGTACTACTGCAATGAATCAGTTCTATAACTTTTGACACAGGTCAGGTATATTTCTTGTTTGATGTATACCTGTGTCTGATTGTATGTTTAGGTGTATGTATAATGTATATTTATTCTTTGTTGAAAGGGGTTCTTTTCAGTCTATCTTTATCATCTCTGATGTGGTCGCTACTGATTAATTTTTGCAATAAAAGGATTGATCTTGTTTAGCTCTGTTGGCTAAAGTTGAATACTTGAGAAATATTTTTACTTTTGAATTGTTGATTTGAAGATTGTAGTTCATTTAAACATTTAAAGATTGGGAAATTTCACATCACATAGTAATAGATAAAGTTCTGAGCTAAAAATTGAATCAGAGTAGACTTGGTTCAATTGTTAGTAAAGATTAGGATTCTTTAGTAAAGACTAACTTCTATCGCAATTTCATTCAGTGCTGAATATGTCATAAAGATTAGGATTTTTTGGACATGCTGATCTGGAAACAGTCACCAATGATGAGAGAAAGTAAAATATGAACACGGTATGGAAATTTTATTATTCCTTTGATCATCTGAGGATTGAGGCCTTGAAAAGTTGAGAATAGTTGGGCATTTGCTGAGAAGATTTGTGCGAAGAATTTTATTTTTTTCATTGCGAGGAAAGGATTTTGGGAGTATGATGAGGTTGCCTAAGCAATGAAGAATTTATGTTACCCTGTTGGTTTTCCATTTTTTGGGTATCATAATTACTATACTTAAAATATCACAAGAACTTCATCAGTAATGCGTGGAATTACAATATATGATCTGTCTATATACTTCACACTTGATTCAATTTTTGAAAGTTTGAGGCCACACAAGTGTGATCTTTTGTACAGAATGAGGCTATGATGATTGTGCTGTGAAATTGACTCATGATGTTATAGTTTTCGTCTAGATATAGAGAAATTATTATGTGATATCTCTGGCCTGAGATTCCATTGAGGTTGGGTGTAAGGTCATTTTCACAATATTTTCTCTGCACCTTTGCACCTTTGAATAGGGTTGCAAATGAACCGAACCGAACCGAGTTAAGTCAAGTTTTGTTGAGTTCGAGCTCGGCTCATTTACTTATCGAGCTCGTTTATTGAGCTCTAGTTCGGCTTGATCAGGAATTGAGCTCAAGCTCGGCTTGACTCGTTAATATTAATGAAATTCGAGCTCGGCTCGGTTCGGCCTAATTTTTTTTTAATATTATTTATATTATTTAAATAAAAAATATTATTTATATTATTTAATATATAAATAATGTATTTATTATATAATTTAAATAAAGATAAACGAGACGAACTTATGTGAGGTCGAGTTAATTTTTGAGTTCGAGCTCGACTCGTTTACTAAACGAATTGAGCTGAGTTGAACTCTTAACGAGTTAAATCGAGTCGAATTTGTTCATGAACAGATCGATTCATTTATAACCCTACCTTTGAATCATGAAATGCAAAATTGCTCGGCTTGGTTTGGGAACAGGCTATTTTAGTAACTTTTTGGCTTTTTACGAAAAGGTGTGCAGAAAAGTAGAGAGGTGATGTGATGTGTTTTAGTTGACTTTTTGACTTTTTGACTATTTTAGCCACTTCCCAAACGAGGCTGCAGCATCTTTATTTGGGGTGCTAAAATACATATCAAAATCAAAAATTGACAAGAACTCTCCAAAGCAATCTACTATGGTGTGTCGTTTTACTTGTGAAACCTTTTGATATATTTGGGACAAGATTTGTCCATTGTTAAAATTTAGTGAAACTCTCTCTCTCTCTCTCTCTCTCTCTCTCTCTCTCTGGATTGAAATTCACAAATAGTATTTTTGTTAAGAGGGGATTCTAGTTAGTGAAACTCTCTCTCCATCTCTTTTGATGAAATTCACAAATGTGTTTGATTTGTGTTTGTAGAGTAGTTTTTTAGATAAAAAGTACGAACAATTATTTGGTTTGCTTTTTTTCAGAAATGGCTTTGGAAAATCATTTTGGGGAGAGAGTTTAAAAAAAAAAGTGATTGATTTAATGTGTATGAGAGTGATTTTGGAAAATAGGTAATCATACAAAATTTTGAGATTTTTTTTGAAAAAATTTGTTTGGTTTGATTACTCTTAAAAATTTGTTTGTAGCGAATTTTTTCCATAAATTTTTTTAAAAAATAAACCAAACAAGGCCAGTATTTTTGTTAGGATTCCCAACTAGACGTTGTTGTCCTCTTATGGATACCACGTCCATAATATTGATAATTGGATTATTTTTGTTTGTCTTGTAGCGTTTTCTAAACGGTTCATTTGTGTAAAAAAAAAGTAAATTCATTGAACAAGTGTAATTACATAGGTCACATTGTTTTTAGAAAAATAAACAATAAGAATAAGGGTTAATTATTTAAAATTCTTATTTACAAATGTTATGGTAGTTCAGTTCTTATTTAATTTTTTTTTGAATTATTAAGTCTTATTTAATAAAATTGAGGGGTTATTTGTATGAATTATATAAGTGTATTTTTTGACTTTTTGAATAAAAAAGTAAAAAAAAAATGATTATTTAGAATAATTTTTTGACTTTTTATAAAAATATATGTATTAAAATATTATATAAAATAACAAAATTACTTTTTTACCCATCTAAGCGCTGACATGCACGTCATTACGGCTGTGCAAGCTTGTGTGCACTGGTTGTGTTGGATTATTTTATATATATATATACATTTTTTAATTTTTTTTTGACAGAGGAACGGATAGACAGAAGGGTAAATTTGTCTTTTTGCCTTTTGAGTAGTGAATCCTTTTTCCGTCCAAACTTTTGTAAATAATGTTAACTTTTTTATTTTTTTTTAGTAACTTTTAGCTTTTTGTCTTTTGTAGGAGATCCCAAATAAGCACCGAAAATATTATCAGTTTTTTTTTTAATTTTTAAAATTAAGAATATTATCAATTTTGCGTAGTAATGTTCCAGATAATTATTTCATTAATTGCTAAAAAAAAAAAAACATGAGATTAAATATTTTTACCTTTCTACTTATTAGTTTAATTTAATTATCCAATAAAATCGAGAATATTAACAATTTTTTTTAGTTTTGAAACTGAGAACATTATCAATTTTTTTATTTTTTTATTTTAGTTTTGCAGATCAATTTTTCATCATCATATTCCTTTATTGTTACAAAATTTTGAGTTTTGTACAATAATTTGTTTATATTTTTCTTAATAATAAATATGATATGACCATTTAACTATAATTATTTAATTAATTTAATTTTTTATATGAAAAAACTATTCAAAGAGGTTTGAAAAATTCACGACTCAAATAATCGAGTTAGGTTACATGATCGGCCCACACGGTCCAACAACACCCTGTGATTGGTGAGATTCTCAATGGCAAAGAGTCTAATCCTTTTTGTTTTGCATTGTGAAGGAAAAAATAAAGGAATTGACATTTACACCATTAGAGCATGGTATAAGATTTTAACACGATAACATCTCAAAATTTGATTTTAGTATTTTTGGAGATCTATAACGAAAAGTGCTCTAATCACTTATTGTTCTAAGCAGAGCCAAGAAACTAAAGTAGGAGGGGCACTTAATAATTACAATTTAAATTTTTTTTTTTCATAACCAACAATAAGAAGATAATAAAATTTTACACAAGTATTTCATATAAAATTTTACAATTAATTTCGAGTAAAATCGAAAAGAAAGTATTGCGTGTAACTAGTGTATCATGGACAATGTAAAAAAGTCATATATTTAAGTCGTAAAATAATTTATATAATGGTAAGATAAATCAAATTTTTACAAAATTTGAGTAAAAATTTCATATAATAGTGATATCATGTTATTTTTGACATATGAAATCACCAATCAATAGTAAAGCAACATATGAAGGGTAAACTCCACATGCAAATATAACTAACACTCTAGTAATTTTTAAATGTATATAGTGAGATTAATTATATTTCCATATCAATAATGATGGATATTACCTTTTTATTAAGATTTTTTCTCAAAATTTTCATACATAAAAATATAATTTATTGTAGTCACTTCATTTTCAATAAAACAATCACTATTGTTTTCATAAATTTAAAAATGCCTTTGACATTTTATTCTAAATATTATTTTTGTTTAAAATTTTATGGGCAAATTACACAAATAGTCCCTATAGTTTGGGGCTTGTGTCACTTTGGTCCCTGACTTTTCAATTGTGACACATTTGACCCTGAATTTTGAATCTTGTTTCAAATAAGGACAATTGAATATATAATTAGATTTTTCAAGGGTAAAATTGTCAATTTGATAAAATATAAACTAATTTGACAAAAATAAATGTCAAGCAAATATTTTTGAATTTTTAAAAATTATTTCTACCTACTAAAAATAAAATTATGTAAAATTGATAAATCTTTTGGACATTTATTTTTTTTTTTTACCAAATTAATTTTTATTATGTGTTTGGATGATGATCATGTAAAATTAATTTTAAAAAATTAATCATGTAATTTTTATTAATTTTAAATAATTTTATCATTGGTGGATAAAAATAATTTTAAAAAAATTAAAAATATTTTTTGACATTTATTTTTGTTAAATTAGTTTATATTTTATTAAATTGACGATTTTACCCTTGAAAAATCTAACAATATTTTCAATTGTCCTTATTTGGAACAAGATTCAAACTTCAGGGTCTAATGTGTCACAATTGAAAAGTCAGGGACCAAAGTGACACAAGTCCCAAACTATAGGGACTATTAGTGTAATTAACCCAAATTTTATTTATATACATAAAAAAAAAAAAAAAAAAATTCAGGGGATGCACGTGACCCCCCTCATCCTCATGTGGCTCCGCCACTGGTTCTGAGGGTATCATCAATGATATATCAATTTTTTTTATTAAATTTGAGGAAAAATTTCTTTTGATATCAAATGTTTCAACGAAGGGTTTTGTAGCTGCATCAAACTACCGGTTGACCGGGCAGATGACTGGTCAGTCTAATTTTTTCATAAATTTTTGCCTTGAGGTGGTTATACAGGAGACATCCGGTAGTGAAAATCTAACAATAATGAATAGTGATTTGATGAAAGACACATTGATCTTCAATTTGATAAAGAAAAGTAAAATCCTAAATTTGATAAGGGATTTGATGAACCGTTAGAAGAGTAAAAAATAACTCTTTTTATCAAATTTAAACTTGATGATAAATTTAATGAACCATTAGAGATGGTTTAATAACTCAAATTTTAATAATAACACGATTAAATAGAAACTATTGCTTCAAATTTCAAAGATGTAAACTATGAGAGATTGACTCAAGGTATAGTTTTTATAGGAAATTGTGTGGGTGATTTTCTGATCACACTGCCTATCTTAGTGATTCAGCGGTAAAAACACAGGCAGAATAGATGGCACAGATAATAACACAAAGACACAAAGGATTTAACGTGGTTCGGCAATAATTGCCTACGTCCACGGGAGGCCGAGGTAATTCACTATTGAATAAATGGTAAAAATTACAATTAACTCTCTGTAATTCTCTTACTCTCTAAGTATGTAATTGTAAGTGTTACAATTGGCTTATAGTTGTATATACTCTGTTCAGAATGGATTCGATGATCCCCCTATCATCTGCTCAATCATCCCATAAATATACCTCAAAAGTTAATGGAGTGGCTACTAACTTTCGAGCTGTCTTGCCAGCCCATTGATGCACTTTCGGCAGCTTTCCAGGAAAAAGCTCTTTATTCCTTCACATGGCCTCTAGTGGCCTCATGATCAACTCTTATGGCCTCGAGGCCACTTAGTTGGTGAAATGATGGCTTTCTCCACATAGTTGGACATCCACCTACCAAGGTAATATTTTATATTGGCTGGTATGGTCGGTCTGACAGTTACCTCGGCTTTAATCTTCTGCGGGTAGCTCAGCCATTGCAGGTTAAGCCGAGGTTGTAGGCTTTCATCCGGATTAAGATATCTTCGGGAATAACCTCGGCAAACTTAGATGACTTCAGCAAAAACTTATAGCGACACGTGGGACCTCGGCTGACACGTCGGCGTCGCCTTGCCACGTGTTGATACACAAAAATATAACCCCACAACTGCCCCCTAAGTTCTATTACCTCGGCATACTGAGGTGATGGAACTTACATTGAACTCTCTTTCTCGTACATCGGCTTAAAACTCTATAGCCGAGGTCATTCATTTCAGGCCGACATGTCTTCTTAAAAGAACAAGAATTTAGATCATCACTCCTTCGCGCATGAGCTGTCATGCACCATTTTTCGACCGTTCCACCGACGCGTTTTCTTCTTATTGGTCCGTGCTGATGACGCGCCTGCAAGTCGTCTGTTCTCTGCTTGCGCCGTCTGACGCGTGCGTTAACCAAGGCGCAATAATTGCTGTTTTGCCGCCGTTTCAATTTTTGGCAAAAACGTTTGCCCCTCTCTCTCTCCTTCACTTTTGCATTCGAATTTCTTTTGCATTCTCTCTCTCTAAAGCTTTCTCTTCTCCAAGTCTGCCATTGCTCCAAGCTCGAAGCTCTGCATCTGTCTCCGTTCGTCTTCCTGGTGAAGTCTTCGTCACTGTTGCATCCATTGTCTAACCTCGGCGACTCCATTTCTCTGGTAAGCCATCGTTCCCTTCTTTTCCCAGTTCTTGCTTGTTTCTGAAATTTCTTGTTACTTGATTGTTCTGCATCTGATTTGTAAATCATGTATCTCATCTCATTATTTTGTTTATACTGCGAATACTTGTACCGTTTCATCTCTGTTTTTGGCCTTCCACTCTTTCGTGTTCTTGAATCTGAGACTTCTTTTTGCTTTTCTGTTTTCCAGATTTTCTGCCCTTCATACTCATTCTTCGTAGATTTAGGCTTGGGATTTGCTGTAGAACCATCAGTCCTTAGGAAAAATTGAAACAATTTGTACCTAGGTTTAAGCCGAGGTCCGTAGAACCCTTTTAGGAACATTCTGTTTCTGTAGTCAAGTACCTGTATACCAAAAACCATGGGTGTTTGGAGAGATAGGGTTGATACCCCAACCAAGCTACAAAACTTTAGGCAAGAGTTCTCCATCCCAGACGATGTCTATCTCAGACTAGCTGGGGAGGAAGACTCTATAATGCCTGATGGTGATAAGATGCCTTTCCCTATAGTAGCCTTCGTCCAATGTGGACTTCGGTTTCCTCTTGATCCTCTCTTCCGCGAAGTCCTCCATTACTACACCCTCAACCCCATGCAGCTTACCATTAACGCTTACAGAACCCTTAATGGTATATTAGCTTTAGCTCGGCAGGAGAGTGTTAGGATCACTCTTGCCGACATCCAGTACTGCTACACCATGTGTGCCCTTGACCTCAAAGAAAAGGGTTTTGTCTATTACCTTAAGCCGAGGTCCACTGCCTTTAAAATAGTAGCTGACCTTCCAGACTCCAACAAAGGGGCTGGGGACGATTACCTGATCGCTTCTGGAAACTGGGAATTTGGCCCAGATGAAGAAGTTCACCTCTTCCCTCTACCTCGAACGGTCAGGGAGGGCAAGGGTAAGAGCCCATCATTAACTGCTTAGCTGTTGTTTTCTTCAATTTTTTCCAAAAATTTTATCTGTTTCTGATGTTGTGTTTCTTTTTACAGTCGTTCGCAAGCCGCCAAAGTCCTTCCGCCAGTCCTATTATCCTGGGAAAGGCTTAAAGAAGCTCCTGGACCTTCCACTCCAGAAGCGCAAGGCCCCACTGTTGTTGAATTTCATCCCAACATACACATCCAAATTGGCCGACGTTCCGAAGAAGAAAAAGAAGAGCTCCTCTCCATCAACTGCTTCTACAGAACAGGCTGCCTCCACATCTGAGCCAGCCGATCAGCCTTCAACCTCGGCTCCGAATTTAATACCAGTGACAGAAAAGAAACGCCGACGAAGACTTGTTAAAACAGCCGAGATGGAACGACCGAAGAAAGTGGTGCTTGATCTTTTGGCCAATCTTCCAGATGACATGGACGCTGAACCAGCTCAACCTCTGCCACCTCAGAAACCAAAAAGAGTGAAGAAGGCTCAACCAAAGGCCAAGGCTACTGAAGCTGACGCCGAGGCTGAAGATGCCCTGCCAATCTCCCAGCTAGCGGAGAGCAGGAAGACCACTTCTGCTCCTGCTAAAAGACCAGCAGAAGCCCAGCCGTCAGGGTCTGGTCAACAAAAGAAGCCGAGGTCTTCGTCTGCCACGACTTCGGGATCCAGGGTTCCCAAAGTTCCCTGGGAGCCCAAAGTTACACTTGAAAACAGGCCAGTCTACATCAACGAAAGTGCAGCCGATGTCAACATTGGCGTGGCACTCAGCACTGCTGTCCTTCTAGAGGGCGATCTGGAGCATAACGCCAAAATGAGCGGGTATGAGAACTACGCCCTCATGCTGCAGCGTTCCGTCCAAGTAAGTTTTTGAATTTGAGAACCTGTCTTTCATATTTGTAAAATTTTTGAAAAAATTTTTTGTAATAACTTTTGCCTTGTATTTTTTTTTAGGCCATCCAACACGCCCACTCCTTTGGCATGAAGGCGTTTGAATGTGAGGCTGAGATGAAGAAGGAGTTTGCCGCCCTTCAGAAGCAAAACAAGAGCCTCCAAAATAAGATGAAAAAACTGGTGGACCAGGCCGAGGAGGCAACTAAGGCTAAACAGATAGCCGATGAAAAGGCTGAGGCTGCTGAAGCTGTTAAAACTGTTGCTATAGCTCAGCAGAAGGAAGCCGAAGAAAAAGCGGCCCAGGCCGAGAAAGAGCTGCAAGAAGCCCTGGCTACCAAGAATGCCGAGATCAATGCTGCAGATGCGAAGGGCTACAGTCAGGGTATGGCCGACGTCGTGGAAGATTACAAGCTTCAGGTCAAACAGGCATGCAACAGGGGTTTTACCCTAGGTTGGAATGCTTTGGCCAAACAGCTTGATCTTCCTGCCGACTCGCCCTGGCGCAAAACCAAAGCCATTCGTCTTCCCTGTCCCCTTCCTCCATCTCCAAGCCAAGTCGAAGAAGAAGCTGATTCTGAGGTTGAGGCTGAAGATGAAGGTGAAGATGAAGACGCAGCCTTGGTGAGGAAACCCAAGGATGCCACCGAAACCAAGTCACCTCCTCAGGGCGATGAAGTGATGGATTTAACCCAAGAGGAGGATGAGGAGGTTGAGGAGGTGCCCAAGGTAGCTGACCCCATCCACTCATCATCTGATCTTCTGTTGGCTGATAGAAGTGTGGAGAAAACTCTGGCTGAAATTGACGCCGAGGTCGCGGCGGATAAGGAAGCCGAGGTTTCAGCAGCTAAGGAGGCCGAAGTTGCAGTTGAGAAGGTTGCAGATGCTGTGGTGGAGAAAGATACCGAGGTTGTTCTCCAAGAGGCACCCGAGGTCCAAGCCCATCCTGCTCCTGAAGCTCAAGAAACTTAGCTTTTTTCTTTTTTGTACTTTGTTTCTTTTTTGATGTTTCTTGAACAATGTAAGCTTCTTCTTTTGTGGCCGATGTACTCCTTTGCTGCTTGTGAGCAATTTATTTTTGCTAGGCCATAGTGCCTTCTTCATATATAACTGCAACTTGTTTCTTTCTGAATGTGGTAGTCTTTTAATTTCTTCTTATTGCTTTCTGAATGGTTCCATACTTAGAATATTCTGCCTGATATTCATACTTTTCCTTCTTTGTGCAATCTTCTCGGGGTTACATACTTCGGGTATAACACCTGCAAATTTTACTTCGGCAAGGAACTTTCCTGCAATCTTTTCATAATTCTCAACAAGTATAAAACATATACTATTTAAGCTTAACTTTTGCAAACCTTTCTTAAGTTTAAACAACAATTTCAGTCTAACTTACTTGTAAATTGCTACAAATTTCAACAAGGATTATAAACAGTAAACTTTACTCAAGTTTTATCAAGTGTTAAGCAACAATCTTAACCTTTACCTCAACCTGTAAATTGCTGCAAATTTCAACAGATGGTAACATGTCGGCTTAACTTCAACCTTTTAAATTGCGACAAATTTCAACAAGTGAAACCAAGGAATCTTCTCGTCTTGACTCCAACTTGTAAATTGCGACAAATTTCAACAAGTGAAACCAAGGAATCTTCTCGGCTTAACCTCAACTTGTAAATTGCAACAAATTTCAACAAGCGAAGCCAAGGAATCTTCTCGGCTTAACCTCAACTTGTAAATTGCAACAAATTTCAACAAGCGAAGCCAAGGAATCTTCTCGGCTTGACTCCAACTTGTAAATTGCGACAAATTTCAACAAGCGAAGCCAAGGAATCTTCTCGGCTTGACTCCAACTTGTAAATTGCGACAAATTTCAACAAGCGAAGCTAAGCTTTGTTTTCAGTCAAACCAACTTGTAAATTGCGACAAATTTCAACAAGTGGTAGACTTTGTTATTCGGCCAGACCAACTTGTAAATTGCTACAAATTTCAACAAGTGGTAGGCTTTGTTATTCGGCCAGACCAACTTGTAAATCGCTACAAATTTCAACAAGTGGTAGGCTTTGTTATTCGGCCAGACCAACTTGTAAATCGCTACAAATTTCAACAAGTGGTAGGCTTTGTTATTCGGCCAGACCATCTATTATGTGGTAGGCTTTGTTATTCGGCCAGACCAGCTTGTAAATTGCGACAAATTTCAACAAGTGGTAGGCTTTGTATCTTCTCTGCCCCCAATGTGAACCTGAGTTCCACTTGGGTTCTCATTTTTCATGTCTTCCAGCATCTTTATCAATCATATGACATCGGCCAAGAATGAAGATCTCTCAATGATAGAAAAATTTTAGATTACAAGTGTTCCAGGGTCTTGGCAGTGCTTTGCCCTCATTGTCCTCCAGACGATATGCTCCATTACCTAACACCGAGGTAATTCTGTAAGGCCCTTCCCAGTTCGGGCCAAGTTTGCCCTCCCTGGGATCTTTCTTGTTGCCGACCACTTTTCTCAAGACTAGGTCGCCGACTTGAAAATCTCTTGGGTTGACCTTCTTGTTGTAAGCCCTGGCAAGCTGTTGCTGGTACACTGCAAGCTGAATTGCAGCCTTCTCTCTTCGTTCTTCCAAAAGATCCAGATCTCGGGCTAAGAGTATGTCATTAGTCCCATCTTCAACTCCCTGGGTTCGGATCCCTGGGATGCCGACTTCCAGTGGAATGACTGCTTCTGTGCCATAGGCCATGGCAAAGGGAGATTCCCCCGTTGATCTTCTCGGCGTAGTCCGATATGCCCAAAGCACATTGGGTAATTCATCTACCCACTTCCCTTTTGCTGCCTGCAACCTCTTCTTTATTCCATCCAGAATTACTTTGTTGGATGCTTCCGCTTGTCCGTTGCTTTGAGGGAAGCTTGGTGTTGAAAAGTAATTCTTGATCTTGAATTTCGCACAGAAGTTCTTGATCAGCTTGCTGTCGAACTGCGTTCCGTTGTCGGCTACAATGGCTCTGGGAATGCCAAATCTGGTGATGATGTTCTTCCATATGAAATTCTTGACGTCCACATCTCGGATCTTAGCTAGAGGTTCTGCCTCTATCCACTTTGTAAAGTAATCCGTTGCCACCAACAAGTATTTCCTCTGCCCAGTTGCTTGGGGAAGTTGTCCGACCAGATCCATGCCCCACTGGGCAAACGGCCAAGGGCTGGATACTGGATTCAGGTCGGCGGCTGGCTGATGAATCAAGGGTGCAAACCGTTGACAGGGTTCGCACTTCTTCACATATGCTTCGGCATCTTTTTGCATGTATGGCCACCAATATCCCTGGGTAATGGCCCTATGGGCTAACGATCTGCCCCCAGTGTGGCTTCCACAAATCCCTTCATGAATTTCATATAAAAAATCTTCAACTTGTAAAGGGTGTACGCACCTTAAAAGGGGTCCAGTGAAGGACCTTCTGTAGAGATGTCCGTCCGCAGTCAGGCTGAACCTTGCCGACTTCAATCTGACTTTGTGTGCCTCCTTGCGATCTTCTGGCAATTTTCCCTCTTTCAGGAATGCAACAATTGCATCCATCCAGCTCGGCCCCATGTCCACACACATTGCCTCTTGCTTTGCGTGCCGTGGTTCTATGCTCGGGCCCGACATGTAATCGATCATAATTGTTCTCGTCTTTCCAGTCTGCATTGAACTCGCCAGATTGGCCAACGCGTCGGCGTGGCTGTTATCATCTCGGCTAACTTGAAGAAGTCGGCAGTTCTGAAATAGCTCGGCTAATCTGATCACCTCTTTTGCATATGCCGACATTCTCTCGTCCCTGGCTGCAAATTCTCCTGTTGACTGGTTAACAATTAATTGTGAATCACAAAAAACTATTACCTCATCGGCTTCAGCTGCTGCTGCCAGTTTTAGTCCTGCAATCAATGCCTCGTATTCAGCTTCATTGTTTGAGGCCTTGAACCCCAAACGGATGGATTGTTCTATTATTTCTCCATCTGGGGATATCAGCAGTACTCCTGCCCCCGCTCCTCGTCGGTTTGAACTTCCATCAACAAAGAGTCTGAATGAGTCGCCGATGTAAATGCTGCAGGGTCTGAGCTTCTCCTTCCTTTGCTCTTTCGCTGTCGGCTGGGATTCTTCTTGCCTGCTAGAGCTTTGTTCATCTCGGCACATCGGAGGCCGACGTTCGATGGACTCCGGCGTGAATTCTGCCACAAAGTCGGCCAAAACTTGGCCCTTGATTGCTGTTCTGGGCCTGAATTCCAGGTCATACTGTCCCAGGGCTACTGCCCACCTTGCGATTCTTCCTGTCAAGTCTCCTTGTTGTAACAGGGATTTCAATGGGTGTTCTGTTAGCACCAGAATCTTGTGTGCTTGGAAGTAGTGGTTCAACTTCTTTGAGGCCATGACTAGAGCCAGCATTAATTTCTCTAGTGGCAAGTACCTTGTTTCAGCACTGGCTAAGGTCTTACTAACATAGTAGACGCCTTCTGGTCTCCCTTCTCTTCTCGGATTAGTACTGCACTCACAGCATGCTCGGACACAGCCAAGTACAAAAACAACTCCTCCTCGGGCTCCGGCGTTGAGAGGATTGGAGCCGTGGTCAGATACTTCTTTAGATCGGCCAAAGCTTCCTCACATTCCTCGGTCCACAGGAAGTCTGCAGTCTTCTTTACCAGGTTGAAGAAGGGTTTACACTTGTCTGAACTCCGGCTTATGAACCTGTTTAGGGCTGCGGCCCTGCCAGTGAGCATTTGAACCTGTTTTGCCGAGGTGGGGCTCTGTAGATCTAGGATGGCCTTGATCTGATCTGGGCTGGCTTCTATTCCCCTTCTGGTTACCAGGTACCCTAGGAATTTCCCAGATCCAACCCCAAATGCGCACTTTGATGCATTTAGTCGGAGCCGATATGTTTTGAGTATGTCAAATACCTCGGCTAGGTCCGCAAGATGATTTTTTGGCTCCTTGGTCTTTACAACCATGTCGTCGATGTAGACCTCCACTGTTTGGCCTATCTGGTGATTGAACATCTTGGTTACCAGCCTTTGATAGGTTGCTCCTGCATTTTTTAGTCCAAAAGGCATCACCCTGTAACAGTACAGGCCTTTTGGGGTGATGAATGCTGTCTTCTCCTCGTCTGGTGGGTACATGGCTATCTGGTGGTACCCCCTGTAAGCGTCTAGGAAGCTCATCCTTCCATGTCCCGATGTAGCATCCACCAGCTGGTCAATTTTTGGTAGAGGGAAGCTGTCTTTGGGGCAGGCTTTATTTAAGCTTGTAAAGTCTACGCAAACCCTCCATTTGCCATTTTTCTTCTTCACCACCACAGTGTTTGATAACCATGTCGGGTAATTGACTTCTCTGATGGCCCTGGCCTCTAGAAGTTTGTCAACCTCTTCTTCCACTGCGTCGACGTGTACCAACGTCGGCCTTCTGGCTCGCTGCACCACTGGTTTAGCCGACCTGTCGACATTCAGTCTGTGACATGTGACCTCGGGGTCAATGCCAGGCATTTCATAAGGTGTCCAGGCGAACACTTCTATGTTTGCTCTCAAAAATGCCTCTAGTTCTCTTTCCTCTTCCTCGGCTAAGCCTGAGCCGAGAAGAAAGAAGCGCTCTTCATCGCCCTTTTGAACGAAGATTTTCTTCAGTGATTCCTCACTCTTCTCGGCCGGCTCCTTGCCGACATCCTCTAGGACTTCCATGTCCTCATCTTCAATCTCGGCCTTGGCTGGTTCTCGAATATTGCAGGTAGTCTTCATTGCTGCCATGGAGCAATTCTTTGCCTGCAGTTGATCTCCTCGGATTTCTTCAATCCCATGTTCTGTGGGGAAGCGCAGTAGTTGGTGCAATGTTGAGGGGACTGCCCCCATTGCATGCAACCACGGCCTGCCAATGATGATGTTGTACGGTGATGGAGTATCAATCACAATGAACTCAGTCTTGATCATCTTTGTGCCTGCTTGTACGTCCAAGGTTGTGGCACCAAGGGGCCACGTCGGCGTTCCGTTGAAGCCGACCATCGGGCCGTCCGACTGCTCCAGGTCATCAGAGTGAAGGCCCAGCTCCTTGTAACATCTAACGTACATGATGTTGCATGAGCTGCCTTGATCTATTAGGATGCGTTTTACTTGGCACTCCCCAACCTGGAGGGATACTACCAAGGCATCATTATGTGGATGCTGGACCATCTCTAGGTCGGCCTCGGTGAAGGTTATCATCGGACCTTGGCAATCTTCTGGCCGAGGTCTTTTCAGTCCGACCTGGTTCACATACTGCAGATGTTTTACTCATTGGGTTTCTCCCCGAACGTCATTTTCATTCACCTTGGAATGAATCACATTTACCACCCGAGGTCTTTCTGCCCGGGGTTGCGGTGGTGGTGGGGCGCTTCAGCCTGAGGCAGTCTGGTCTGTTCTTCTCTTGTTCTGGCTTCATCAACAAGGTCTCTTAAGTGGCCCTGCCTCACCAAATCTTCCAAGTGTGCTTTGAGGGCTCTGCAACCTTGTGTTGTATGTCCGTTTTCATCGTGGTATGAGCAATGTCTATCCGCGTTTCGTCCCATAAACTCCCCGGGTTGCCTCGCCGGTGTTCTGAAATAGGGTTCGCCCCGAATTTTTCCTAGGACCTTCTGAATCGGAATTCGGAACACGGTTGTTACTGCTTGTTTAGCCCTCAGCTCTACCTCTGCCTTGCTGAATCCGTTGTTACTTCGGCTTCGCTTCGGCGAGCCATTCCCCTGCTCCTGTTTGACCTGCTTTGGTGCCGATGTATCTTCCTCGGCTCTGGCATATTTTTCAATCCTCGCCATGAGTTCCTCCATGTTCTTTGGCAGTGTCTTTGCCAAAGATTTCCGGAGTGAACAATCTTCTTTCAGGCCGTTCTTGAAAGACACGACCGCCACCTCCTGGTTGCATTCGGGTATGCGGTTGAACACCTCATAGTACCTTTTTGCATAGGCCCTAAGGCCTTCATCCTTGCTGATCTTCAAAGCCATTAGTGCGTCCACCCTTAATGGCTGTAGTTTGTTCGTCACGAATCTGGCCACAAACATCTCGGCCAGTCCTTCCCACGTCTTTACGCTTCCCTTCGGTAATCGGTGGAACCAGTCCGATGCAATTTCCCCAAAGGACGAAGGAAATACTTTGCATAGCAAGGGCTCGTTTCCACTGTATAAAGCCATTGAATTTAAGAATAATCCAACATGGAAGTTAGGGTCTGACTTACCGTCATAGATCTGAAACCTCGGCATGCTGAATCTTTTCGGCGCTTCAAACTTGTCCAGTTCTACCGAGAATGGTGTCCTCGGCTTGACGAGTGAGGTTACCTCGGCTTCAGCATTCTGTTCCCTTCTCTTGAGGTAGTTTCTCAAATCTTCCTTGCTCCTCCCCGGAGCTCGGCTATCTGTCGATTTGAGTCCCTTTGGCATACTGCTCTCGGCCTCGTCTTGTGCCCGTTTTGATCTTCCTCCATTGGTTGTGTCGAAGCAGAGAGCCCGCTTTTGTACATGCCGATGTTCTCTGGTTTCATGATCCTTTGTATGGCACGTTCTCTGGGACTTTTCTTGTCTGGATTCCCCTCGTCCGACCTCCTCGGAGGGCGGTTGAGAATGCCTCTTGCTCCTGGAATGTTGGGATGCTTCAGGAATTATCTTTCTTCCTCCATTCTGATTTTTAACTGCTGGGATCGGCGTATCCTGCAGTGGGTATGGTGGTTGCATGACATTATTTTGCATCATGAAGTTGACGACCGACTGCAGGTCGGCCAACTTGTTTGCTAGGTCCTTGACTTCTTCATCCCTTCGTATGCACCGTTCCCTCCATACTTGGAGGTTATCCTCCTTGTAGTATCTGTCCTCCTGGATGGCGTCTTTCCCTTCGTGCCCCTGGCCACGGGCTTTGTTGTTGTGGTTGTCTCTTTCAACATCAAGGTCAATAGACCTGTCACTCCCAGCGGGAGTGTTGCCCCCGACCTTCTCGTTTTGTGCGTTACTGGCCATCTATTCGTCTTTCTTTCCCACAGACGGCGCCAAATTGTGTGAGTGATTTTCTGATCACACTGCCTATCTTAGTGATTCAGCGGTAAAAACACAGGCAGAATAGATGGCACAGATAATAACACAAAGACACAAAGGATTTAACGTGGTTCGGCAATAATTGCCTACGTCCACGGGAGGCCGAGGTAATTCACTATTGAATGAATGGTAGAAATTACAATTAACTCTCTGTAATTCTCTCACTCTCTAAGTATGTAATTGTAAGTGTTACAATTAGCTTGTAGTTGTATATACTCTGTTCAGAATGGATTCGATGATCCCCCTATCATCTGCTCAATCATCCCATAAATATACCTCAAAAGTTAATGGAGTGGCCACTAACTTTTGAGCTGTCTTGCCAGCCCATTGATGCACTTTCGGCAGCTTTCCAGGAAAAAGCTCTTTATTCCTTCACATGGCCTCTAGTGGCCTCATGATCAACTCTTATGGCCTCGAGGCCACTTAGTTGGTGAAATGATGGCTTTCTCCACATAGTTGGACATCCACCTACCAGATAATATATAATATTAGCTGGTATGGTCGGTCTGACAATTATCTCGGCTTTAATCTTCTGCAGGTAACTCGGCCATTGCAGGTTAAGCCGAGGTTGTAGGCCTTCATCCGGATTAAGATATCTTCGGGAATAACCTCGGCAAACTTAGATGACTTCAGCAGAAACTTATAGCGACACGTGGGACCTCGGCTGACACGTCGGCGTCACCTTGCCACGTGTTGATACACAAAAATATAACCCCAAAGAAATCATCTCCAATATGTAAGCAAATTCTGTCAATTTGGTACTGGCTTTGAATCCGTTATATATATATATATATATATATATATGTTGAAAATAACAGTTCAGTGAAAAGTTTAAAAAACAATTTCAGATATATAAAAAAGTTTATAAAACTATTTTTTTAATATTATGAAATTTATCATTAATATGTAAATGTTTTTTTTTTGTTTTTTATTTATTTATTTATTTTAAATAGCACTGAAATAAAATTTTCCCATTTTCCCCCTTCCAGCCTTTAATGACATGATTTTATTGAATAATCATTTTTAAGAAACTTTTATACTATAAAACCTTATTTATTTGCCAGACTAGGTTGGATGAAATAATTAATGTGGTGAGATTGAATGAAAGAATTACTAATATAGTGACATTAAGTTGAAAATGAAAGATAGATTGTGTTTGTTTGTATAGTTGTATAATAATATTAGTCGATTGGGATTAAATATATGAAATTATGAAAAAAAATCTTCAACTATGTAGAAGAGACTTGGTTCTTTTGTAAAGTAAAGGCAAAAAAGTCATTTCACCCCCAATTTGTTATATGGTCTCCTCATAGGATTGCTAGTCGGTTATTATAATTTCATAAAACTATAGCCATTTCTTCAAACAAACGTGTCATTTATAGTCCCTACCTTACTATTAATCAAATCCCAACTGCTACATCACAAAACAAATAGGTATAAATTGAATGTACATAGAAAATTATACAGTTAAAAAAATTTTACTTCAAGCGTGCAGAAGCAAGTTGGCTGCTTCTTTTGGGAGAAAAGGTGGCCACTTCGAGGCTGGAAGAAAGTGACCCGACAAGTGTAATGCTCATTTTTCAATGGATTGTGCTTCTTTTTATCTTTTTCTTTCACTTTTTATTTTTATTTTCTTAATTTTTGTGGGCATTTTGTTTCCATTAATCATCTAGAAAGCTTTTGTATGATTGGCACTAGAAGGTTGCGCGGTGCCAAAAAATTAGGTTAGAAGGGTATTTATTAATTATAATTTTTTATTTAAAAAAAATTTATGAGTAACATTAAAATAATAATCATTTTATGAGATAAATTTAAACATAAAAAATTACATATTCATTATTAATAAGAACAAATCAAATTCTATAATAGCGTGGAATAGCTCGGTGTGGGATGATGATGTAAGTTTGTAATTTTAGCACAAAAAATTATGGATCAAAATTCCTAATTTTAAAAAATAAACACATAATTTATAACACAAATTATTATAAAATCTATTTAATTTTTATTTGACAGAAAAATATTAAAGAGATGACATTACTTATAAATGATATGTTTTGCATGAAAATTATTAAATAGTCTTAGAATACTATATGGCGTTACCTACGTGATACTCAAAGCATAAAAAATCACAAATCACACTAGGCCAAGTTTGGGAAGACTAAATAAGTGCACTTTTTGTCTTTTTGGACAAAAAAAGTGAGGTTGAAAATATGGATGTTTGGGTTAACTTTTTGACTTTTTATGAAAAAATGTGTAATAAAAAATTGTGAAAATTGGTTTTTAGAGGAAAATTTGAATTGGGAGTTATGCAGCCGTAATTGTTGACTTTTGGTGAATAGTGTTAACTTTTTAACTTTTTGAGTAATTTTTTGGCTTTTTAGATTATTTGGGAGTACCCAAACTTGATATGTCAACAACTTGAAAATAATGAGTTTATTATATCTAATCTATAATATTTTTCGCTATACTATTGATTTAAACTACTACATAAATAATATCAAATAATATTCTAAAAGTATCAAATAACTACTTGTTATGAACAATATAATAAATCATTAGCCGAAGAACATGTTAAAGAAAAAAAAAAAAACATTTTATACATGATAATAATAATAAAAAATAAAAAATAAAAATTTGCAAAACTGAGGGCCACGTCACCACGTGACCCCCGGCCCTATGCTACCTCCGCCCTAGTTGAATCCAAAGCTGAACCTAACCAACGTGCAAGTTGGTTTTGATGTTATTACACTTGTGTTGTATGGAATTAAAAAATATTAAATTAATTATATTTTTTTGCTGGAATGGAGAGGATACATATAGAAGTATTGACATTAATAATTCCGTAACATTTGTTAAATTGATCAAAGTCAACCTGATGAGTAGACATTGTTCTGTTCTCACATGCTACTATGTGAGGCAGCTCAAGAGGAAGGCCACTCACATTTGGAGAGCGGTCTTAAGTCGCCCAAATTAAATTTGGGCTGGGTTTGAGCAATAATTTGTTTGATAGTTTGAGTAATCTGAGTTCTTCAAATTCTATTGTTAATATATAATTTATTAGTCATGATAGAGACACTACTAGAAAATAGGGTTTTTGAGTCGGCAGCGTGCCGTCGCAAATAGTATATTTGCCGACGCAAAAACTTTTTGCGACGACGTTTCGACAGCAACTCAAGAGACGAACATGGTGGAGTCGCAAAAGGTTTTTGAGTCGGTAGATTGCCGACTCAAAAAGTGGTTAAATGTTTTAAAAAATTTAAAACATAATTTTCTCATTGAGGCTCCCAAGTTTTGAACTTGGCCACTCCATTTGGAAGATTTGACCCGAAGTCACCACACTAAGTCCACTTCACCACCATACCTCTTTCAAATTTTAATTGAGATATATATTATTTATAGTATATACACTGAATATTAATATAAAAGTATATGTATAAATAAATATATTTATTAAATATAATCAAGTAAATATATATATCTTGGCTATAAATTTTTTTTTTTTTTTGCTACGGCATCAGTTGCCGACACAAAAAGGTTTAATTTTTTGCGTCGGCACAAATTTGCCGACGCAAAAGGTCTATCTTTTGCGTCGGTAAATTCAACCGACTCAAGTAATGCTATCAAATATTAATTTTTTATGTCGGCCAACGGTGCCGACGCTAAAGTGTTGGTATTTGCGTCGGTAACTCTGTGCCGCCTCAAAAAGACTAACTTTTGCAATGGTAAAATTTGCCAACTCAAAAAACCGACTCAAAAGGCCGTTTCTTTAGTAGTGAGACCATTAATTTCGTGGCTCTAATCCACCACTAATGAGGTAAAAAAAAAAAAAAAACTGTAGCAATGGGTGGGACCCACTGCCACATCATTAGTAGTAGCTCTAATTAGAGCTCCCACTCATTTTCCATTATATTTTATGCTCTCATTGTTCGTTATTTTGAATTAAATTATACTGCATTGTAATATATTATATTATTTGGTATACATAACTTAAGTTAATTTCTTATTAGGATTCTGGTTTGTAATTTTTATAGACATTTTTTCCCCCACAAAATGTAATACGTTAACTTGGTAAACAAGATAAAAAAATTTATTTGAATTTGAGTGTGTTAGCAGATATTTTAATATTATAATGTGTTATAGATTATATTATGTGATTGGGCTCCAAATAACTTGTTAATCCTTTCTTTTCTTCCAAGAAAACTTGTCCACCAAGTTTCCAAGACAAGTCTTCCGAGTCTTCCATGACAAGTCTTCTAAGTCTTCTTCTCAAGTCTTCTAAGGAAATTGTTCACCAATAAAGTGTTTTCTCCTCCAAGCCACTTGCCTAACAAGTTTCATCTTCTATAAATTGATCTAACTTCTTATCTTGGAGGGGAAAGAAGTTTTTGTTGCTTTATTATGTTTTGTGTGAGATTATCAGACAAATAAAAAAGGGTGTATGTGATAAAACTTTGAGTTCAACCAATTGTACAGTATTAGTGAACCATACGACTTAGTCGGGCTGTTGTATCCTGGGGGGGACAAGTCAAGGTTTTTTCTGTTGTACCAGTGTGAGGCTTTGCCTAACCGCAGAGGACTTGAATCTCCTTAAAGAGAGCGAATTTTTCGCGCCTCAGCCCTAACCATCGTTATTGTAATTTTTATTATTTGTATTTTTCTGGTGTTTTATTTGTAATTATCACCAACAATTTTAAGGAGATTCATATAATAAAATTCATGGAGCTAGTATTGGAGAAGCCCAACGAGAATATCGGCGATCTCAACAAGCCCTTTTCGGTTCAGGGGAGCCCATTTTAAAAGATGGAAAGGCAATGTGCTTTTCTACCTCAGTCTCCTCAAGGTGGCCTATATCCTGACCGAGAAAAATCCGAACAAAGTCCCCATTGAAGAGATGACCGACGAGGAGTATACAGCTCATCTTGAAAAAATCGAGAAATACAACACAGATGAATATAAATGTCGATATTATCTTTTGAATTGTCTTTCAGATCAATTTTATGATTATTATGATACTACTTACACCACTGCTAAAAAAATTGGAAAGCCTTGCAGAATAAATATAATACTAAAGAGGTAGGCGCTAAAAAATATGCAGCAAGCCACTTTTTCCGCTATCAGATGATAGATAGAAAATCAATGGTGGAGCAAGTACAAGATTTTCATATGCTAGTGGCTGAAGTTAGATCCGAAGGCATCAAAATTGGAGGCAATCTTGTTGTGGCAGGTATTATTGACAAACTACCATCATCTTGGAGGGAGTTTCAGAAGTCAATGCGTCACAAGCAAAAAGAGACGTCCTTGGAGACTCTAATCACACAGATTCGGGTGGAGGAGGAAGCACGAGGACAAGATGTGCTTATGACACAAGAGCATTCTACTGCAAAAGTAAATTTAATTTCTGGAAATACTTTACCTAAAGGTCGATTTTATAAAAATAGTCACTTGAAGCCAGTTAAGAAAATCTGGAAAAATACTAGAAGGCCACAAAATAAAAATTACCTGAGGCAAAAGAAATGGAACGAAGAACCCCCTTCACAAGATATGACAAATATGACATGTTTTGTGTGTGGCAAAAGTGGGCATATTGCTCAAACTTGCAAATTTCAGAAACAACAGTCTCGACCACAGGCTAATGTTACCGAGGAACCATTTGTGGCTATGATTACAGATATTTTTATGGTTCAATCTGTGGAAGGGTGGTAGGCAAACTCTGGTGCCAATAGGCATGTCTGCTATGATAAAGATTAGTTCAAAGATTTCATTCCTTTTAATAAGGAGAGGACTGTTATGCTTGGTGACTCTAGTTTAACCAAGGTGCTCGGATGTGGGGATGTTGAGCTGAAATTTACCACTGGACGTGTGCTTATTTTAAAAGATGTGTTGTACACACCGTCCATGAGGAAAATTTTGATGTCGAGTTATTTGCTCAACAAAGCTGGTTTCAAGCAAAACTATTGAATCTGACCAATATGTAATCACTAAAAAAGGCATATTTATGGGGAAAGAGTATGCCTGTGATGGAATGTTTAAATTAAATGTTGAGAATAAGAAAGCACATGTTTCTGTTTACATGCTGTCTTCTATGAATTTTTAGCATGCTCGTTTGTGTCATATTAATAGCCGATATGGGCGAGTCATGAGTAGTTTAGGATTAATTCCCAGATTAACAAATAAGTTTGAGAAATGTGAAGTTTGCAATCAAGTAAAGATAACTAAAAGGCCACATAAAAGTGTGGTGAGAAACACTGAATTATTAGAATTAATTCACACTGATTTATGTGAATTTGAAGGAATTTTAACACATGGTGGAAATAGATATTTTATCACTTTTATTGATGATTTTTCAAAATACACTTATGAATACTTGTTGAAAAATAAAAGTGATACTTTTGAAAAATTTAAAGAATTCCTTCTTGAAATTAAAAATCAATTTAGTAAAAAGATTAAAAGATATAGAAGTGATAGAGGCCAAGAGTATGAATCTTTTGGATTCAACTCGTTTGCTCAGTCTTTGGAAATAATCCATGAAACTACTCCACCATATTCACCTGCATCTAATGGTGTAGTAGAAAGGAAAAATAGAACTTTAAACGGATTTAAACAAATGCTATGCTAATTGAAGCAAGTGCTCCTTCAAATTTGTGGGGAGAAGCAATTTTAACTGCATGTTATGTATGATAGAGTGTCACATAAAAAACAAAGTTACACCTTTTGAGTTGTGGAAAAGGTACAAGCCAAATTTGAGATATTTTAGGGTTGGGTTGTCTAGCTTTTGTTAGACTTGTGGACGCCCTAAAAGACCTAAATTAGGTGTGAAAGCTGCCACTTTTGCTTTTCTTGATATGCAACATATAGTAGCAGCCTATAGATTTTTTGATATTGAAAACAAAATAATTTTGAATTCAGGTGATGCAATTTTTCATGAAGAAAAATTTCTTTTAAATCTAAAAATGGTGGGGGTCAAATTATTAAGAAAATATTTTATCTGAAACCGTTCCTCTACTCCTCTTTTACAAAATCAAGATACTGTAGTTTTTGAACCTAGAATGAGTAAAAGAGCCAGATTAGAAAAAGATTTTGGACCTGATTATCATGTTTTTAATGTGAAGGAAACTCCATTAACTTAAAGATGCTTTGGCATCTCTTGACTCTGTTTTTTTGAACGAGGCTGTGTATGATGAGATGGAATCATTGTTGTCCAGTAAAACTTGGGTACTAGTAGATTTACCACCAGGTTTGTAAAACTATTGGCTGTAAATGAGTTTTTGAGAAAAAAACTTAAACCGATGGAACTATTGATAAATATAAAGCAAGGCTTGCTGCAAAAGGTTTTAAACAACGAGCAGATCTTGACTTTTTTGATACATTTTCTCCGGTTATTAGAGTTACATCCATTAGATTATTAATTGCAATGGTTGCAATTCATGATCTAAAAATTCATCTAATGGATGTTAAAACAGCCTTTTTAAATGGAGATTTGGGTGAAGAAATCTATATGGATCAACCTGAAAGTTTTTGTGGAACCTGGTCAAGAAAGCAAAGTGTGCAAGCTAGTTAAATCTCTATATGGCTTAAAACAGGCCCCTAAATAGTGGCATGAGAAATTTGATTCTTGCATGATTGAGAATGACTATAAAACGAATGAATGTGATAAATGCATCTACTATAAATCTGAAGAAAATTCACATGTCATTATTAGCTATATGTGAATGATTTACTTATATTTGTTCTTGATCAGTCGCATTATGTTAGAAAATTTAGAAAATATAATTTTTATAAGTGCAAGCATGTTCTTACTCCTTTTGATCCTCATGTGCATTTATTTCCGATTGAAAATGATGAGGATGCAATTAATCAAAATGAATGTGCTAGTATGATTGGTAGCTTGCGTTATGCGACTGACTGTACTAGACCTGACATTGCCTATGCAGTTGGAGTACTTAGTAGGTTTACCAGCAAGCCTGGTAGTGATCACTGGCTAGCCATTGAGCGTATTATGAAATATTTATCTGATACCATAAAATATGACTTGTTTTATAATAAGTATCCTACAATACTTGCAGGTTACAGTGATGCCGATTGGAATACCTTGTCAGATGATTCATTATCAACCACTAGTTTCTTATTTACATTGGGAGGTGGTGCTATAAGTTTTGAAATCGAAAAAAATAACCATTATTGCTAATTTAACAATGGAGGCTGAGCTTATTGCTTTAGCAACAGCTAGTGAAGAAGCAAATGGTGAGAGATTGTTAAATGAAATCTCTTGTTGAAAATGATTTCCACCTATATTGATTCATTGGATAGCACCGCATCAATGGTCGAGTTAATGACCGTTATTATAACGGTAAATCCAGACCTATCAAAGAAAACACAGACTGTGAGATCTTATATGAATAATGACATCATAAATTGGATTACATTAAATCTAGTGATAATCTTACAGATCCATTAACTAAGGCCTTAGCAAAAGATAGAGTCTGGAATACATCAAGGAGAATGGGGTTGAAGCCCATTGAATATAGCATGAGCCATGTATGAGGATACTCAACCCCAGGGACTAGAGATTCTGTAACTGGGTTCAATAAGAAAAACGACTATATGATGGGTGAGAATGCACTAAATTACTTTTTACCCATCCCTATGATGTAAGTGCATTTATCCTGTAACGTTGTAGAGGTTGAGTTAAGAAAAACGATCATATGATGGCCGTGAGAAATGCACTAAATTACTTTTTACCCATCCCTATGATGTAAGTGCATTTATCCTGTAACGTTGTAGAGGTTGAGTTATTAAAAAACTCTTAATGAATTTCTGTAGCTCTTATTGAGTGGGATGTCCTATGTGAGTGTGGTCGTGGGGCCGTTACCTATGAGATTTGGGCTAATTCTCAAACACCTCATGAATCCTAGGATCGCACAAGGCCGTAATGTGCTGGCTCTTAAAGCTTATGTGAAACACCTGGAATATTATGTGTGTGCAAATAATTATTTATTTCCCTTAAGTAGTCATAGTTTAATGCTGAGCATACTATTGGCTCTGGAGTAGATATTATTGTTTCACTAATAGAGGTTCAATGCAGAGTACACCTAACATAATATCCTTATTGAAATAGGTGAGTGAATGTTAGCAGATATTTTAATATTATAATGTGTTATAGATTATATTATGTGATTGGGCTCCAAATAACTTGTTAATCCTTTCTTTTTTTCCAAGAAAACTTGCCCACCAAGTTTCCAAGACAAGTCTTTCGAGTCTTCCATGACAAGTCTTCCAAGTCTTTCAAGTCTTCTTCTCAAGTCTTCCGAGGAAATTGCTCACCAATAAAGTGTCTTCTCCTCCAAGCCACTTGCCTAACAAGTTTCATCTTCTATAAATTGATCTAACTTCTTATCTTAGAAGGGAGAAGAAGTTTTTGTTGCTTTATTATGTTTTGTGTGAGATTATCAGGCAAATAAAAAAGGGTGTATGTGATAAAGTTTTGGATTCAACCAATTGTACAGTATTGGTGAATCATACGACTTAGTCGGGCTGTTGTATCCTGGGGGGAACAAATCAAGATTTTTTCTGCTGCACCGCTGTGAGGCTTTACCTAACTATAGAGGGCTTGAATCTCCTTAAAGAGAGCGAATTTTTCGCGCCTCAGCCTTTACCATCATTATTGTAATTTTTATTATTTGTATTTTCTGGTATTTTATTTGTAATTATCACCAACAGAGTGACTCCAGACCTAGTTTGAATTCTTTGAGTTACACTTGAATTTGAGTTTAGGCAAGAAATTTGGATAAAAGTCGAGTCAAGTGCAGATCTCTTAATATCTATTATTATTTCTTACTATTCTACTTGTTTGGTTGGTTTTTGAGATTTATTTATTTATTTATTTTTCAAAAAATAGAGTTAAGATCTAAATGATTCAAATCAAAAAATAAATTTAGGATTAAATTGATTCAAATTGACAACTTTGAAAATTAAAAAAGACAAAAAAAAAAAAAAAAACTAAAGAGACTAAAATAACAATGGCCGCATGTTTTAGTGACTAAAACTATATTTTATTTGTACTGTTTATGTTATCAATGTAGACGAACGTTAGAACTAAGATCAAATTAACTCAAATTAACAACTTTAACAACTAAAATGACAAAATTAAAATTTAAGAAATTAAAATGAAAATAAACGCACATTTTTCATTTGGAAAGAACTTTTTTAGCTTCACTTTTGATTTTTTAACTAATTTAGTCTGGCTAAATTAGTTTCGTTTGAGAATAAATTTTTTATTTTTTTTGTGAGAGAAAAAGCAAAATGATTATAATTTGAATGTGACATTTTGTCTTATTGAGTCATATAGGGGTTATTTGGGATGTGTTTGGTAACGTTTACGTTTTCAGTTTATATTTACAAAAATTTTATAAACTGGTTTTTGTTTATTTTTTGTTTATTTTTAGAAAAACACAAACTACAAACGCGTTTGGTAATTGACAAAATGTTTAAAAAATTTAAAAATATAAAAAAGAGTGAGAAATGGCAAGTGGTGGCAAGTGGCGGCGGAAGACGGTGGTGGAAAGTGGTGACGGTGGGTAGCTGGTGGCGGGTGGGTGGTGGTGGTGGTGGTGGTGGTGCGTGGGTGACGGTGGCGGGTGGTGGGTGGTAGCGGGTGGTGGGTGGTGGTGACAGGTGGGTGGCTGATGGCGGTGGTGGTGGGTGGGTGGTGGGTGTGATGGTGGGGGTGTGTGGTGGTGGGTGGCGTGGCGGGTGGTGGGTGTTAGTGGTGGTGGTGGCAGGGTGGTGGGTGTGGTGGTGCTGGTGGCAGGTGGGTGACAGGTGGTGGTGGTGGTGTGGTGGTAGTGGTAGGTGGGTGGTGACGGTGGCGGGTGGTAGGTGGTAGCGAGTGGGTGGTGGTGGCAGTGAGTAGCGGGTGGTGGTGTAATGGTGGTGTGGTGTAGTGGTGGGTGGTGGTAGTGGTGAGTGGGTGGCAGGTGGCTGGTGTGGTGGTGGCGGCGGGTGGTGGTGGCTGGCGGTGGATGGTAGTGGCGAGTGGCGGGTGGTGGCGGGTGATGGCAGGTGGGTGTTGGGTGGTGGTGGCGAGTGGGTGGCAGGTAGGTGGTGGGTGATGGTGGTAGGTAGGTAGTAGGTGGAGGTGGCAGGTGGTGGTGGCGGAAGACGGTGGTGGAAAATGGTGGTGGGTGGTGGCTAGTGTTGGGTGGTAAAAAAAAAAAACTGAAAACTCAAAATGGAAACACATTTTTTGTGTTTTCATTTTTTGGCCAAATTTATAAACTGAGTCTACTGATTTATAAATCAAAAATTTTACCAAATAAATTTTTATTTGAGTTTTTAAAATTTTTGTAAATATAAACAGAAAACTGAAAACGTAAGTGTTACCAAAGGACACATTAATTTTTGAGTTTGGCTAAAAAATCACAAAAGGACAAAAAAAAAAAATCAAAAAAGGCAAAAAATCAAACATCACAAAAGGACAAAAAAATTTTGCCCAAAACAAAGCTAAAAAGCCAAACACGAAAACCAAACAAACAAAAAAAATTCAAGCTAAAAAAATCAAAACATCAACTAAAAAAGTCATTACCAAAAGAGTAGCATTTAGCCTTTTTATATTTTTTTAATTCTAACCAACTTCCAACTCACTTGTCAAAAGGTTTAAAAACTGTTTTTTATCTTTATATATATGTACACCCATATTTTCTATACTAACATATGCTATGATATTATTATTTTAAAATTACGATCTCACTCATTACACAAATTATAAATGCCTAAAAATTCTAAAATTATGACACATCATATGTTATTATATTAATTGATATATCAATTAGGTTTCGTTTGAGAAGTTAGTTGACTTTTTGACTTTTTTGATTTTTTTGAAAGAAAATATAATGATTATGGATTGAATGTAATGTTTTATCTTATTAAAATTAAAAAACCAATTTTATTTTTTGTGACTATTTTAATTAAAAAAACCCCCAAAACTCACTTCCCAAACATAGGCTTAATGCACATATACCCCATTATTCGTGAGGAATGTCGTCAATGTCACTATTGCAGCTCCATGGCCGGAGTTCCGTACGTCTCGGCCTTCTTCTCTCCCTGCCGACCTATCTAATCCCCATCTCTATACATTCTGCCATGGTGACCGCACATACAGTATATATATCACTTTGTGGAAAAAAAATTAATAAGAAATTGATGTGATTGTTGCTGGTACAAAGTTTCTTATGATTGAATAAATTTAATTTGGGATTATGTGATAATTTACAATTAATCTGGAACAAAATTTTTGATTGTTTTAATAATTTTGAGAACTAAAATGATAAATTTAAAATTTGAAGGACTAAAATGACAAGAAATGTATAGTTTAGGGACTAAAATTGTCTTTTATTCAAGATTAAAATATTTTTTCCATTATCAATGTAAATGAACGAGATAGGACTAAATTGATTTAAATTGATAACTTTGATAGCAAAATTGAAACTTGAGAGATTAAAATGATAAAGAACACATATTTTAATAATTAAAACTGTCTTTTAACCAAAAATTTTTTATTCGTGAACTTACTGTTCTTATTTAGACCAAGGTTAATTATGAAAAGAAAAAAATTGATGGTAAGAAAATAAATGATTAATACAAAATTAATCTGAACAAGCGGTTTCCGTTATCCGATCGATTTGATTTTTTTGTATGAATGATATACTCGATAAATTCTAAAGTATGAACCATTTAGAATTGGGCCAAAAGTAGACCCAATGGACCAGACTAGATTGTCCAATCCGATAGTGGATTGGAGACAGTCCACTTCCCATTTGGGAACTCAATGTTTAAATTGTATTAATTTAGTTCATAATGAATAAAAGTATTTCAATTTGATCCCCAATATTTAAATTGTAATATTTAAATTTTGGAGGACACAAGCCCCAAACTAATTTAAATTGTAATATTTAAATATTGTGACACATTTGACCCTGAATTTTGAATCTTATTCCAAATAAGGACAATTGAATATATAATTAGATTTTTCAAGGGTAAAATTGTCAATTTGATAAAATATAAACTAATTTGACAAAAATAAATGTCAAACAAATATTTTTGAATTTTTAAAAATTATTTCTACCTACTAAAAATAAAATTATGTAAAATTGATAAATCTTTTAGACATTTATTTATTTTTTTTACCAAATTAATTTTTATTATGTGTTTGGATGATGATCATGTAAAATTAATTTTAAAAAATTAATCATGTAATTTTTATTAATTTTACATAATTTTATCATTGGTGGATAAAAATAATTTTAAAAAAATTAAAAATATTTTTTTGATATTTATTTTTGTCAAATTAGTTTATATTTTATCAAATTGACGATTTTACCCTTGAAAAATCTAATGATATTTCCAATTGTCCTTATTTGGAACCAAATTCAAAATTCAAGATCAAATGTGTCACAATTGAAAAGTCAGGGACCAAAGTGACACAAGTCCCAAACTATAGGGACTATTAGTGTAATTAACCCTATAAAGTATATCAATCTAGTCCTCCAATATTTAAATTGCGTATATTAACATAATTAGATTAGGAGATTAAATTAAAACACTTTTTATATATTGGGGATTGGATTGATATAATTTAAACAAACTAAATTGACACAATTCAAATATTAAAAATCAAAATAATACAAAACTCATATTTTAGTGACCAGAATTGTAACCAACCCTGTAGACAATTATGTTAATAAAATTATAAGCCAAGAATATTCTATCAGAGTGTGTTTGGTTTAGGATTTTATAAAGTTCATTTCAAAGCCCCATTTTGAAAAGCCCAAAACCTAAAATCCAAAACCTATTTGGTTTTCAAGTTTTCACAAAATTCTTTTGAGTTTGCGGTCAATACTACGCAAGCCCACAACACTCAACTCTCTCCCTCTCTCCCTCTCTCTCGATGAATAGCCCTCTGCAGTGCTTACTCTGAGTTTTTGGAGCCCAAAGGGAATACTAAATATGGACCTTTCATACATATTTGAAGGAAAAAAAAAAAAAAAGGATACTTACAAAAAGTCTATTAAATTTTGCTTAAATATATAACAAAGTTTACGATAACAAAAAGGACCAAATGATTTTTTTTTTTTTAATTTTTTTCACCAAACTAATTTTTGAAAAAAATTTAAGAAACGGATGGTGAAAACAAAATTAATATCTAAGCCCTAACTCTAAAGCAATTCACAGAACATCATTGACAAAAAGCAATTCATTATGAATCAAAATCAACCACATAATCCGCCAAAAAAAAATAAATAAATAAAAAATAAAATAAAATAAATAAATAAATAAACGCGCACACATAATTCTAGGAAGGAATTGAGAAGGCAAAGTGAAGTAATTGACAGTTTTTTGAGATGACCGATTCATTGTTCGAAATTAGAGGCAAGAATCGAACTCATCTAATATTTCGAAGATTTGGCGGTGAGAAGGGCAGCTGCCGGCAAAGGCCTGGAGGCTAGAATGGACAGTGGAGAGTTGAAGTTGATGGCAGAAAGAGAACGCACAGGAGGAATGAGGAATGGCAACAATAGATTGTTGGGCCTCAAAATTTTTGGACCTTTTGATTTAATTTGGGTGTTGTATTTCAAGTGAACCTTTTTTATGGATTTATATTTTAAATTGGACCTTTTATTCATTTAGTTTAGATTGGGCCTTCTATCCATTTACCACTTAAAACTATAATTTTGAGTTGGGCCTTTTTTAAATAGACAAGTATAAGACTCTATGTTTTTTTCGTGGCACTATTTTCAGCCTTTTTTGGGGCCAAAGTGGCTGCTTATTTTATAAAAGTTTTTCATAAATGGAAACATTTTAAATATATGTAGATTCAGTAGATATAAATCCAAAAAAGAAGTGTTAAAATTTTTAAAACATTCATTTAAAATATAAAAAAATTGGAGTAAAACTTTGCCCTATATATTAGATTAGATACATCTAAAAAGTAGGGTAAATTACACTGACACCCCTTGAGGTTTATGTTTATTACAGTTTCTCCTCTCACTTTTTGAAAATTACATCTCCCCCTTGAGGTTTAAAGTTTCATTATAGATTCTCCTCTCAGCAATTTAATTTTTTTAAATACCAATTTTGCTCTCACTGGATAAATTACATTGACACCCCTCACATTTTAGAAAATACAATCCCCTTCCTAAGGTTTAAAGTAGCATTATCAATTGCCCCATTGGTTAGTATTAGTTGAAAAAAAATTCATTGAAAAAAAATTTATTTGAAAAAAATATAAATTGAAAAAAAAATTTGTTAGTAAAATTTTTAAATTTCTGTTTAAAAACCAACATAAGCTCATTTTTTGAATTTACATTTTTTCCTCAAATTTACAAACTGAGACAACTATTTATAAACAAAAAAAATTATCAAACAAGTTCTTATGACAGTTTTTAAAATTTTTGTAAATATAAATTGAAAACTGAAAACAAAATAGTTATCAAACAGGCTTCAGATAGTAAAAATGTCGTAAAATTAACAAATAATTAAATAAGTTACCAACGTAAGAAATGACTTATCAAAAGATTCTTAGGCTATGAATGGTTTGATTTTTAGATTTTTTTTTTAAAATTAAAAATTAATCTGGTTAAGAAATTAAAAAAAAAATTTAATTTTTAATTTTAAAAAAAAAATTCTAAAAATCAAACCATACATAGCCTAAGAATCTTTTCACAAGTCATTTCTTACGTTGGTAACTTATTTAATTATTTGTTAATTTTACGATATTTTTACCATCTGAGGCCTATTTGGTAACCATTTCGTTTTCAGTTTTCAATTTATATTTACAAAAAATTAAAAAACTGTCATAAAAACTTATTTGATAATTTTTTTGGTTTATAAATAGTTGTCTCAGTTTGTAAATTTGAGAAAAAAACGTAAATTCAAAAAATGAGTTTACGTTGGTTTTTAAACAAAAATTTAAAAATTTTACTAACTAAATTTTTTTCCAATTAATTTTTTTTTCCATTAATTTTTTTTTCAATGAATTTTTTTCCAACTAATACTAACCGAGGGGCCAATTGGTAATGTTACTGTAAACCTTAGGGAGGGGATTGTAATTTCTAAAATGTGAGGGGTGTCAATGTAATTTACCCAATGAGGGCAAAATTGGTATTTAAAAAAAATTAAATTGCTGAGGGGAGAATCTGTGATGAAACTTTAAACCTCAGGGGGAAGATGTAATTTCCAAAAGGTGAGGAGAGAAATTGTAATAAACATAAATCTCAAGGGGTGTCAGTGTAATTTACCCTAAAAAGTATATATATATGAAAGAAATAAACAAATTAGACTATAATATTATATAAATTTTTTTTAACTACAAGATAAAAAAACATAAGATTTAAAAAAACTCAAAAACTAATCTTGAAAACTCATGATTAAACAAGTTTTGAATTTTTAAAAATCTTTTCACAAAACTATCTTTCAAAATTCATTATCAAAACTAAACTAAATGCAACCTTCATGTCACAAAATACAGTTGTTCTATTTGCATATAATCGAACACAACCCTCAACAGATTGTGTTGGATTCTATGATCAATTTATGAATTTCAATTTTCTTTTGTCAAAATAATCGTGAATGATATATAAAACAGAGCTTTGGAAATAGAAGATACCGTGTATAAAAATTATGCTTGCATATCTCCAAGCCCAAGCTAAACCATGTAGGTCGTGCATCTTTACATTAATGATGAGTTGAATAATGTTCTTCATTTGCTCTACTTGTTTGAGACCAGTTCGGTTGTGCTTTAATTTTTTTTTAATTTTTTTTGATAGTCAGGTGTACTGAATCAGTTTATGTACACCTTGATTAATTTCAAAGGACCAATCCTACTATCCACTTATAGGAGGCCATTTAAAATCATTGCAAACGTCTTATATAGACTAATCTTAAGAAACTTATTATAGCTAGTGAGTATTGAATCTAAGACTTGGAAGGAGCACATTCCCAAACCCAAATTTGTACGTAGTTAGCCAGGCCCGACCAATCCCTTGAGTTTAAATTGTCCTTTAATCGAATACAATTTCACAAAGATTTAGTGACATATGAACTAAAGATATATGCAATGAGCAATTTTTAAGTGTAAATGCATACTATATGTACTTGCGTAAGTTCTCACAAATATACAGAGGTTACTTGACAAAATTGCGTAAATTTTCACAGACATAAATAAGTTAACTCATAAAAATTTGAGAAATCACAATTTAAATATATTTGTGAGAACTTATACGATTTTATAAGATAATTTATATATATTTGTGAAAATTTACGCAAATACATATAGTATACATCTTGGACACCCAAACAGTTCCATATGCAACACATGCATTTGGGCGTACAAGGAGATAACAGTACATGAAGGTTCAATCACGGGAATGATGTGAAAATTTTCTTTCACCATCCACTTGTCCTTCCTCTCCTTCTTTCCTAGTCGAACTTTTCATTTGACCCCCAACCAAGTGTAGCTCGTGAATTGAGAGGCGACAAGTTTGATTTTTCCATATATGGATATAGGGATATACTTGTTTCCATATATAGGTGGCACTCTATCCAAAGGCTATTCATGACGTTAAAAATTATAGTCCTAAAATATCATGTCAACTTCACTTGAAGCTCTTGCAATGTCAGGTGCTAATTATATCGAATACGGTGTAGACACTGAAGAGTGGGAGATCCAGGATATGGAGATACCACCCCATTTGTTAGCTGAAGAAGAAGAAGAAGAAGAAGAAGAAGTCCACAGAGAGAAGGCAAATAAAAGTGGGTATTATTCAATCACTCATTTTGTGGAGGAGTTCCAAAACCAGTGTACAGATCATTCTTACCCATCAAGCGATGGCGATCACAATGGCGATAATAAAGTTGGTTTGGGGAGAAATATGTTTAAGAAGAATGTTGGGTGGTTGAGATCGACTGGGATGATGATGATGAGTGCCATAATAAAGCTGTGGGTGATTTTAACAACAGCAATAAAACAGACACTCAACTCATCATGACTTCAAGAACCACATTTGAAGCCTAATTTTTGAAGAGTAATTACTGAGTTTGGTTTTAATTTTCTAAATTCAATTTTTTAAAAGTTGAGTTTTTTATTTTTTATTTTTTATTTTGTTTTTCGTGAATATTTTTAAAATTGCAAGCAATATTTATTTTTTATTTTTTTATATGCACCTTATCTAGATATATCTAAAAAGTAAATTTTTGTAAAAAAATATTTTAAAAAATTAATAAATACACAAGAATACAAAAAATGTACCAAAGTTTTATTTTATTTTTTTGTATTTAGTGAATTTTTTAAAGATTTTTTTCACAAATATTATACTTTTTAAGTGTATTTAAAAATTTTAAAAATTACTTAAAATATTAAAAAAATTCAGTGAAAAAAAAAATACGAAAAATAAAAGTTTCAATTTTCTGAAAAGTAAATTTAGAAAACTCAAACCAAACAAGCTAAATTGCACTCTTCTTCCATGTTCCAAATCGTTTGCCACTTCTTCCATTTTTAACTTTGTACGAACTGGTTTTTCTGTGATCGTAAATGTTATTCTTCCAGAGTTTTTAACAAAATTTTATATTATGATGTTTTTAATTTTTCTTTTCAAAATTTTTTCTTCCACCTTTTATTCAGTCTTTTTCTTGTTTTGGTTATAAACGAAGCCTTTTGATGATAAAGGAGAATGTTTGTGCTAGGCAACAATAGATTTAGGTCATTACTATCTATTTGGGCACCTTTTTATGTTTGAATTATAAATTTGAATATGAATAAAGATTTGTGCCTCGAATTCCCCTGCCCCGAATGCCCCTAATGCCCAAAACGACGTCGTTTTGGGCATTAGTTTTTTTTCTTTCTTTCTTCTTCTTCCTCCATTTTCGGACTGAACCAGAGGGGAGAGGGAGAGAAAAGAAGAGAGAAAGAGAGAAAGAGAGAGAGAGAGAGAGAAGAGAGGTCGCCAGCCGAGGTCGTCGCAGCTTCCGACCGCCGCCTCCGAGCTCGTCGCAGCCTCCGACCGCCGCCTTTAGCCCCGCCTCTGCCTCTCCTCCCCTGTGAGTAGGCCCCCTCCAGTCCTTCCTCCTCCTCCTTCTCCTTCTTCTTCCTTCTTCTGCTGGAAAAAAAAAAAATGGAATTCGGAGCATTCGGGGGAGCTCAAATTTGAGCTCCCAATCAGTTCTGTTTGAATATATATTTAGATACAGAAAGAAAAAAATATAAATGAAATTTAAGTTAAATTTTTTATTTTTTCAAATCTGTAGTTAAATCTATAATCCAAACAAAACGCCAGTGACAAACAAGCAGCAAAGTTCTTGTAATTAGGGATGCAATATACCACTTACAGTTTTTGAGAAAAGATAGCAATACATTCACTTATCCATTGAAGCAAACTCTCACAGAGAGAGTGACTCTTTCTATGCATGTGTACTTGGATATGTAAATAGGTGCTTTTTTAAGCATAATTGATACTTGTTTGGGCCATGCCTAGTTTTGAATACCGTACCATATCAGTGTGTATTGGCTGGTATATATCATTTAATTTAACAAAAATCCGGTAATGCGCCCCAAGTTTTGTCCCTTAGAATTTTCTAATATCAACATGGATAAAGTGAAATAATAATAATAATAATAATAAAAGCAAATTGCATTAGTGGTTCAGGTAATTTGTCCCTTATGTCAATTTAATCCATGTAATTATATTTAAAAAATAAAAATAAAAATTTGAATCTTAATTTTTAATTTGTGTTCAACTGGTCTAAATTAAAATGATTGTAAATTTTTTTTTTGGACATAAATTAGAACCAACGATTCACCTAGCCATTCTAATAGCATAACAAAGATTGTGGGGGCCATTTGTGACATTTAGGGAGATATTGATTATGAAGTATAGATACAAATACATGATACTAGTACAACATAGATGCAAATACAGAGATTTAGTAAAATTTATATAAAAATAGGATATATATATACGGTTAGGATACTGAATTTTTTTTAATAATGTTTTAATATTGTATTATACATGAGCTCAAAAAATAGTGAGAAATTATTATTTTGAAATGAAAAATGATATAAAAGTCTACTTTCTAGACCTAGTGCTATGTAAGAGATATGGTTGGCTAATGATTAAATAAAATATGTATGAACAAATTACATTAGATATTCTAATTGATTACCACTAGGCTTGAAAAATGAATCTAACTTTTGTGCTGGTTGATTACAGACGATGACAACGTCATTTTGGGTCTTGAGCTTGTCGTCGGGGAGAAAGGGGTTTTGGCAAGTGAATAAGAGAAAAAGCGGTGGAGAAGGTAGATGAATCACATGAGAGGAGGTCTAGAGAGAGAGAGAGAGAGTTGGTGGGGACGATGAAAGACAAACATATAAAGAGAGAAAAAGAAATGGGTTTGCCAAGGGAGAGAGAGAGAGAGAGAGAGAGAGAGAGAGAGAGAGAGAATTGTATCAACAGACAATGAAATTGTTTCAACAGATAAAAAATAAAGCTTGTGACTATTTCTTGAATTGTCATTTTAACAGATAAAAAAAAAATTTAACAGATAGGTTTAACAAATAGGAAAAAAATAGTCTCGATGAATTTCAACAAATGGAGAAAATAAGGTTCGGTGAACAGATAGATTAAAAATATTAAAATAATTTTGACAGATAGATACAAATTTGAACAAATAGGTTAAAAAAAATTAAACAAATAAAAAAATTTGAACAAGATAGGTTAAATATAAAAGGATAAAAGTGGTGCTACATCCAAGGACGGAACTAGGATTTTATTAGTAGGGAGGCAAGTAGAAAGTGTTAGGATGGTTTCCTATGACGTATTTAAAAATGATTTTTTTCCCTACAATTTCAAATAATTAATCATAATTGTTCATATAATTTGATTTGATATTACATGAGTAATGTTAAAGACTTTCAAAATATCACTTCTAAATTTACCTATATTAATGTGGCAGGAGGTTGGGTTTTAGTTTTAGTTAGTTGATTTCTAAACAAATCAACAACTAATATGCAATAGTAAATGACATTATGAATAAATTCAAGGATAATATTTTAAGAGTTTAATCATTTTTAATTGAAAAATAGCATAAGAAGACCATTAAAGTTGTGTTTGGATCATAAATTTGGATAGAGATTTAAAAGTGAAAGGCAAATGTGAGAAGAATGGAGAAAAAGATTAACTTATAGTTCCTTTATATTTCTCTCACTTTTTCTTTTCTCTACAAATCTTTACCCAAATTTTAGATCTAAACATAACTTAAAGAAAAAATAGATAAATGAATGGAAATTTAAACAATAACATAGAAAGGAATGAAAATATAAGTAGAAGGCATGAAATAAGAGAGGGGCCACCTATCAGAAATGGTTTACTTGTTATAAAATTGCACTGAGTTTTGCAAAGGATGGAGGGGCCACGACCACCGTTAGTCTAGTTTTGTCCTTGACTACATTTCCTAATATATTATTCTTATTTTGATCTCTAATGAGGTGAAAGAAAGAGAGAATAAAGAGAAATAGAGAAGGGAATGATAAGAAGTTAGAAGTGGGGTCCATTCCACATCTTAAGGGGTGAATTAGGAGTGTTCAATTAGAGTTTCCAAGTATTTTTCATAACAAAATATACTACTTAGCAGAATATTTCACCAAGCGTGTATTTCTCACCAAAAGAAATTATGGAGTGGACCCAACGCCTCAAACAATCTTCGAATTGGATTTATCACCAATTTTCTACCTATAGTAAGTCTTACAATTAGAATAACACCACAAATCTAAATTTTGAATTAAAGACAAGTTCAATCCTTTTGTTATTGCATACACATTTGTCCGTTGTGATTAGAATATTGGATATGTTCGTGTGTATGAGGAGGTGACATCCTCCATGAATTACTCATTTAAGCTGTCAATTAAAATTCAAAGTTAGGAAGGGATTCAAATGTGGATGTAGATGTAGTGACTGATTGATTTTCATCTATTCAAGGTATACTCGTGACCCTTACGTGTGATTAACTAAATTAAAAATCTCCAACTTATTGTCAATACCATCTTATACCTTGAAAAGTGTTAATGTATATTTAGATTTAGATTTATACTTATTTCCTTGTATCATAGATATAGTTTATCTCTATCTCTATTTCCTTATATCGCTATCTCTCTCTATCTCTATCTCCTTCTATACTTATCTAGGTTTATGTTCAACCTATAAATACAGGCTTTCCTATCATATTCAATTCATTCCATATAATACAGATACACATTTTTCATATTTCTTTCAACCATTCTAACATGGTATTAGAGCATAGGTCTTGAATCATAGCTCCTCTTTTCTCTTGCTTATTGCTTGTATACAGTGGCATTATAGCATCTCTCTTATTTTTCATCAATACACCATTATTTGTTTCATAACACTGCTTCATCACTATTTCGTCATCATCATTGACAAAAATTTTAAAAATTTTGCACCACAGTGCTCGAAATTGTGCCCTAGTTCCAACACCACCAGGTTCGTTGCTGAAAACCTTTGAACGCACCCTTACGCACCACTTTTCTCGTTGGCACATCTAGCCTTCCGCCTCCACTCTCTCACGCGCACACACGCGCCATAACCTTCCATTTGCATGCGCCGTTCCTGCTATCGTGCACCTGTGTGCGCTATTTCTACTACTGTGCACCCACGTGCGCCACTCTTGCTACCGTGCACCCGTGTGTGCCGTTTCAACTACTGTGCACCTACGTGCGCCATTTCTGCTAATGTGCGTAGCGCATCTCTTGCTGCTATTGTGAGCCACACCTCCCTCTGCTATTATGCACCGTACCTCTATTGACATCGTCCAGCCTTCTGCTGATGTCATCTCTACACCATTCAACCTTTTTTTTTCTTCTTTTTTTTTATAATGGAAAATGTGGTTTTCTGGGATCCTATCTCTAAACGTCTTCGTATCTCTCGTCTTGTGGTTTTTTGGGAGCATAATATGTTTTCATCCTTATCCTCGTTCCACTTATCATCATCTTCTACTTCCATTCTATTTACTAATCATTCTATCTATCTCTTCTCTAATGCCTTTGATGCAGGTTCCTCCTCTCTAGAGACACATTTGCCTACACCTGATCCTATCTTGATTGCTCCCTCTGATGGTCCCATTGAGTCTCCTATCACCTTACTAGATCCTCCTCCCAATGGTTGTCCACATCGGGTAACTCAACCACCTGTTCATCTTTGTGATTATATTGTCGGGTCTACTGCCTTTTCTACTTATGAACTTATCTCCTATTGTGAGGTTTGTACTAATTCTCTTTGGCAGCAAGTTATGACTGATGAATTACAGGCTTTAGACAAAACTCATACTTGGGATGTTATTGATCTTCCTCTTAGAAAGACTGCGATTGGCTGCAGATGGGTCTACAAAATCAACACCCACTTTGATGGCTCTATTGAGCGCTACAAAGCCCGCCTTGTTGTAAAGGGCTTCACCCAAGAATATGGCATTGATTATGAGGAGACTTTCGTTCCGGTTGCCTGATTTACCTCTGTGCGTGTAGCTCAATTTTTTTGCGCCCCCTTTCAGAAGTTTGAAAGAAACCCTACAGTTCAGACTCTCGCGGTTCTGAATCTAATCTCATAAGTGCAATGTGAAATTGATAAACACCAAAGAGCCCAAATCCGACAAATCTTTTGGAAAATCGATTTTGAGTCACAAATGTCAAAACTGGACTACTTTGCCAGATACAGAATCGCCACCTAAATATTTTATTTTGGAGAAATTTAGGAAACCCATGACTTGTGCCAAAGGCCACGTGTCTGTCATCACCAAAGTTGCTTCGGCTCGGGAACTTAGGTACGAGAGGGAAAGGTCATGAATTGAGCACCCCCACTCGACCGATCAAAGATCAGCCTCTACTAATCATGATATGATTTTTATCAACATTATATGCTCTTGTTCTGGTTCATTAGGCTAGCATTACTATGTGATGCGCACATATAAGGTATAGAATGCCGATGTCGAATTCATGACGATGAGCCACTCCGGAATCCACCAAAGCTTTAGGCCCAAATTCCACGAAATCCACCGAAGAACAACTCTATCTTTTTTGAGTAAAACAAACTAATCAAACCCTTTTATATAATCCACTCAATTCATGATTAAACTCTCACAGGTATCAAAGGAAACAAGCAAAGAAGCCCCAGATAAAAACCCTAATACCCAATAAGAAGATTTGAAAGTCATAACCCTAAAATCTGATTGAACCGCATATTTAGAAAACAGATCCGCGATCTTTACTTGAGCGCAAGAATGGCCACTTGAGCAGATTGATGCTCGAGTAGAAAAATACAACTCCCAGTACTTTTGCAGGCGATCAAACTTCTAGAACTAAAGATTCTCCGCTTGAGCGGATAAGCAACTTCAACTGTATTTTTTCTTTTTGCTTCGGGGGCGTTGCCCCTCGACTCTGCCTGGACGCTGCACCGGACATAGTCAGCGAAGTGGCAAACATGAAAGAATTAACTTCTGAAACAACTCTGCAAGGCACAATTCGGGTTGGATTCACATCTAAAAACTCATAGCCTCGCTGAAATCAAAGTAGAACAAAATTACAACTGAACGGAGTTTTATCAAACGGGATTGCCAAGAATAAAAACCTAACAATCTCCCCCTTTGGCAATGTCGTGACAAAACACACCTAACCCAAAAAAAAAAAAAAAAAAAAATCCTAATCAGCCCAACCCATTATAGCCAACAAAAACAAACTTCTTTCTCAAGGTCATGATCTACAAAACAGCTATTAGTGCCACAATCTCCAAAACAACTATTAGTGCCACAAGAGTATATGAAAAAAAAATAGACATATGACAAGATTATCTTGAAGCATGAGATGAAAATATGAAATAGATGTAAATTGGAGATTTTAAGAACATGTAGCATGAATAGATGGCAATCCTAAAAAACATGCAAACACGCTCAAAGACCATTTTTGCTATTAGTACTCAAACTTCTCCCTCCTTTTTGTCATGAATTGTCAAAGGAAGCTCAAACAACAAAAACAAGATAAAAAACAACACAAGTAGGGACAAGATAATGGAAAAATTAATAACCTGCGAGAAGTAAGCAATAAAGAAGCAGTGGATAGCAACATACAAACCAACTAATGCCAATCTCCCTTACCAAACCAATCAATGTAAGGATAACCTGAACTCCCCCTCACTAAAAACAACCACAAGCATGGAAAACAATGAACAAGAAGAAAACGACAAAAATAATATGGTGGAGCAAGCAAGGAATTTTAGATTTATACCTTAAAACACACAAGATTATCCAAGAAACACAATTACTTGAAAACACAATATGTACGGTCTCTAGAAGATTCCTCATAAAAGAAAGTAATGCATTATGTGAAAAGTATAGATCCCATGAAAAAAATGTGTGTGTGACTCTTGGAGTTCGACAAACACAAGATTCAAATCCTAGTAGCGATCTGAAAGTTGGACCTCCGGCAAGAGAATCTACGCACAATAAAAGAAAGTCAAACCACTAGGAATCAAGGGGTATTTATTGAGTAAAAGCGGAGGCTCCTCCTCAATCAATGAATCTTTTCTTATTCCTTTTTTCTTTTGCACATTTTTTTCTTTTCTTTCGTTTGCACATTTTTTTTTTCTTTCTTTTTGCACACTCATTGGTGGCTGACACGCTCAAGAGTATGAAAATCAAACCAGAGAAGCCTTTTCCTCATGGCTGGACTACAAAGAACATAGGGGAAAGCCGTGGAGATGCAAAAAGATGGAAGGTGGTTAAGAGACTCAACATCATCCATGATATGTTAGTATCGGTTAATTCCTCTAGAAAGCAAAAGATACAATGCCAGAAGTCTATAGAGAAAAATGATCACTAAGACGGAAGACTCCGATATTTGCTAATCCAAGAGTGTGTACAGAATGAGACATACTAATCAAAGAACACACACTCCAAAATGAGTAATGACCACAGAAAGCATACATATATTAACATGTAATGGATATTCTTATCAATTCCAATATGCAACAAGAACTTCTCAAAAATTTCAAGCTTGCAAAATCACACAAAAAAAATCTTTTTGGATTTTTTCCTTTATTTTTTTAAAAAACAAACAAAGCAAGATAAAAAATGAACAAGCACACACTAAAAGACCCAAAAATAAAAAACAAAAAAAACCCAACAGCACCAAAAAAAAAAAAAAAAAAAAAAAAATCTAAAACGAATAAGCAAATTAACACAAGTCGAGTTTTCTCACCCAAATCACTTTAGAATGAACAAAGTTATGAGAATTGACGTTCTTGGGTGGTGTCTTGACGTTGTCGTTCCCTTCCCTTTCAATGGGAACCCGTCTCGACGTGGTTTCCAACTTCCTAATCCTAGGTCTAGGCAAATGCAAACTCGCTCCATGTTTGGTGTCAAGCAAATCAAAATAGCAAGGTCAATTACGACCCTTAACCTCATTACGATCAATGAAGTGTCTTCTACTCCACAAGATGTTGGAATTTCTTTCATCTCTATGAGACACTCTCCCATGCAACTCATAACAATACGGGCGAATATGACCATACATACCGTAATAATGACAAATAAAACAGGGTTGTAATAACCCTCGTTACTAATCACTGATTAATACCGATTACTGCTAAATTAAGACCGATTATGGAGAGTAAATGAACTGATTGAATTACTGAATTGACTGACTGGAAACTGGAACTGAATTGACTGTGTATGTGTGTTATTTTGCATTCTATCTGTTTGTATTTTTATGTTTAAATTGCAAATTGAAGGCCTTATCGGCGCCCGAATCCAAAATTGATTGATGTTCCATGATTAGTAGAATTTATGTGATTTTATGGTATATTTATTGAAAAATTGATTTAGTATGATTAAAATAGATTAAATGGTATCAAATTACATGAATTAGACTTATTTACTTAATTGCCATGTAGTGGCCCACTACCTCAAACCTTTGTGAGCTTTATTACACCTTATGCAAAACATTCCATCAGCTCATTTGTTGTCTCACCACCGAACTAGAGAGAGAGGAAGAGGGAGAGTTGGTTTGTTCTTGTGTCTTGCTTGTGAACTTGAGGAATTGAAGAGTAATTGCATATTTGAGCTCCTAAACCTTGAATACAAGACTTAAGGTAGAAATCCATCTCCTTGATTGTGCATTTATGTTGTTTCTTGCATGATTTAGAGCTAAGTTGAAGTCTAGAGCCAATTTATGACTTGTAATGTTGTATTGTAGCTCATTTCATGCATGCATGTGTGTATTGATGAGTTTTGAGTTGATTTCATGGCAAATTGTCACATGCATGTTCATAATTAAGCTTAAGTCCATGTTTTCAACTTGTTTTGAAAGGAATGAGCTCATTAGAGCATGTTTTGAAGTTTTGAAATGGTTTGAATTCATGCATGTTTGCATGTTCTTCATGTTCATGAAAATGGGTTTGAAATTTGGATTTAATTGATTCACCCTTGGGCTTTAAATTCACAAATTGAGCTTTGAAACTTGTTGTATATTGAGTTTGGATGTGTTTTCCAGAATTTGGGCCCAAGAGGTCGAATTTTGAGTTAGGAATGCTTGGTTTGAGCTTGGGAGGCAAATCTGGAAATTCCAGAATTTGGCTTCTACGCTCGAGCGACCACCATTTACTCTGAGCTACGCTCGAGCGAAGGAATGGTGGCTCGAGCGTAAATTGCAAGCTCTCAGCATCTTGGTGCGCGCAGGCGTACGCTCGAGCGAAGGGACCTACGCTCGAGCGAAGAGCTGTGTCTCACGCTCGAGCGAGCGTCGAGCGAGCATCGAGCGAAAAATCTGAGCATCCAGCATTTTTACTGTAGCACGCAGTCCGCTCGAGCGACGGAATCCACGCTCGAGCGAAGCTCCTTTGTCTGCATGTCCGCTCGAGCGAAGAAAGCCTCGCTCGAGCGAGACCCCTGTTTTCAGCAAATTTTGTAAAGTGTTTTCAAGTGCATCTTTGCATCCTCTTTCCATCCTAGGCATTCCTAGGCCTATTTAAGGCATCTTAAAGAGGATATAGATGTAGAACACACCGAGGCAAATTTAGGGATTAAATTATTATCTTTCCCAACTGTGAAACTTAGTGTGTGTTCAATCTGTTAACTGTATAGGGTTGGCTTTCCGAGGAGACGCTCTAGTTCACTGTAGCCCAGAACTCTGTGAGTAACAATTGTGTAAAGATATGTTCAAATGATTATCTTTTGAATACTGAACTGAACTGTTTACTGAACTGATATTGATTACTGAATGAATGTATGTCCTTCATTTCTGAACTGTACTGTGGCATCCTTAGCACCTACTGTTTACTGTTATTGTTACAGAGATCTCTGTCGGTTCCCTCATGGAACCACTACTGTTTACTGATTGATGGCCATCATTACTGTTCGGTCTTTTAAGACCTACTGTTACTGTTATGCTAATGGATGTACCACATATGACTGTTTACTGTACTGAACAACTGATATACTGATTGAATTGAACTGTTTTCATTACTGTAAGGACATTCATTCTAAACCCTTTACGCATTATGTTATTCACTGGGCTTTAGCTCACTGCTCATATATATATATGTAGGTGTACAGGCACCGGATCAAAGCTAGAAGCGTCGGGGTAGATTCCCAGTTTTGTCAAGCCAACCAATGTGCCTCACTGCGAGGTTCCGAGCCTGCCAAGCTAAGGCTTAGGGGTGTTTTATTTCCCCGTCTGTCTCTGTACCTTTTTGTAATACTGTATAGACTGAACGTTTTGCACTGTACTGTTAATCAGGGATTAAGTCCCTGTTCTGACTGGTTGTATATTATATGCATACTGTTTTGTACTGTTCTGTATAAATGTATGAAAAATCTTTTTGGCATACAGACTGTCACAGCTCATTGGACATTGTTTATTTACTGTATTGGCTTCCGCCAAGCCCCTGTACTCTGTTTTACTGTATTACTGTTAAGCAGGCCTTCGGTAATCTAGGATTACTGGCCGGTTACGGTGCTAAACCCATAGGGGCGGGTTTGGGTCGTGACAGAGTGGTATCAGAGCGATACTTAACCACGAGTTATACCGCACACACGTGTCCAAATGAGCTATAGAGTGTCCTAGAAAAGCATTAGGGCATTACATGAGCATGATAAGTGTGTGGTTATGACATGACTGAATATGTGCTAATGTGTTAAACTGTTTAAGTATGCAACTGTTTATGTTTATACTTGTTATAACTGCTTATAGTGAAATGGATAATGCAAATGAATCTGAGTCCTCATCCACTGAGGCAAGAATGGCAAGAATGGAAAGAATGATGGAACTGATAACTGCTAGACTTGAGCAACAACAGAATCAACAGCCCCCACCTCCTCCTCCGGTACAGCCGGAACCGAATGTGAATGTGAATGATGGGGATATAATTGCTCTCACCCAGAAGTTCAGCAAAATGAAACCGCCATCCTTTCAGGGAGGCCTTGAACCGCTAAAAGCTGAAGCATGGGTTCTTGAGACTGAAAAGCTATTTGAAGTGTTTCCGTGTTCGGAAGCAAATAAAGTACTGTTAGCTACCTTCACCTTGCAAGAAGAGGCCAGAAGGTGGTGGATGCTGGTCCGTGACACCAACAATGTAATGACTTGGGCTCAGTTTAAGGAGTCCTTTTTCGAAAAATATTTTCCCCAGTGTGTCAGGGATAGGAAAGTAACTGAATTTGAACAACTGAGACAGGGCACAATGTCCGTTGCTGAATATGAGACAAAGTTTACCGAGCTTGCTAGATATGCTCCACATATGGTGGACACTGACTATAAGAAGGCCAGAAAATTTGAAGGCGGCCGTGAAACAATCTGAACAATCTGAAACACCGGCGTCTGAATGGCGTGGTAAACGACAGAATTTCAAATTCAAGAAAGGCAAGCATAACCAATTGAACAAAAAGCAAAATACACGGTCAACGACTACTTCTAGTCAAGGAAACCGTCCATTTCCGCCCTGTTCCGAATGCGGTAAGAACCATAAGGGAGTCTGTTATAAAATCTCTGGTGCTTGTTACAGGTGTGGCAAAGTGGGCCACATGGTGAAAGATTGCCCTTCCACTGCCCCGGGCAATAGTAAAGCTGCAGGCAGCGCCGCAGCATCAACTGTAGCACCAAAGCCTAACCCCAAAGCTACCGGGAAAGAGCCGATGAGGCAGGGCCGAGTGTTTGCCCTAGTACCGGGAGACGTGCAAAATACTGAAACCGTTGTGTCAGGTATCCTCTCTATTTGTGCTCAAAATGCATATGTACTGATTGATTCGGGGTCTACACATTCTTATGTGTCGCATGCTTTTTCACGGAAATTGAATAGACCCTTAGAACCTATGAACTATCTGCTAGCTGTATCATCACCCGTAGGAGGATCCATGACATGTGCTTATATGTACCCTGCATGCGAAATCATTGTTGGGGATATGCATCTGTTTATTGATTTACTACCATTGAACATTGATCATTTTGATGTAATATTGGGGATGGACTGGTTACAAAAATATCATGCCACCATTGGCTGTGTGACAAAACAAGTTGTTTTCCGTCCACTTGGGTTACCCGAATTTGTGTTTAATGGGGTTGGAGTAGTACCTCCTCCGTATTTGATTTCTTTTGTGAAAGCCGTTAAATTGATTAGAAAGGGGTGTAAAGGATATCTGTGTTCTGTGTGACTGTATCTACTGATGATAATGTTAAAACTGATGTGAACTGTATTCCTATAGTCAGAGAATTCCCAGATGTTTTTCCAGATGATCTGCCAGGGGATTTGATTGACAGGGAGATTGAATTCACCGTTGATGTGATTCCGGGAACACAGCCTGTATCGAAAGCTCCTTACAGAATGGCTCCAACTGAATTGAAAGAATTGAAAGTGCAATTGCAAGAACTGCTAGACAAGAAGTTTATCAGGCCTAGTACTTCACCGTGGGGTGCACCGGTTTTGTTTGTGAAAAAGAAAGACGGCTCATTGAGACTGTGCATTGACTACCGTGAACTGAACAAGGTAACTGTGAAAAACAAATATCCATTACCGCGTATTGATGACTTATTTGATCAGTTACAGGGTGCTCAAGTGTTTTCCAAGATTGATCTCAGATCGGGGTACCATCAACTGAAAGTTAAACCAGGAGACATTGATAAAACTGCTTTTAGAACGAGGTATGGACATTACGAATTTTTAGTTATGCCTTTTGGAGTTACCAATGCACCTGCAGCATTTATGGACCTCATGAATAGAATCTTTAAACCGTACCTTGATGACTTTATTGTGGTATTTATTGATGACATATTGATTTACTCCAAAAGTATAGAAGAACATGAACATCATCTGAGACTTGCCCTGCAGACCCTAAGAGAACAGAAACTGTATGCTAAACTGTCTAAATGTGAGTTTTGGCTTGATCATGTTATGTTTTTGGGGCATGTTGTTAGCAAAGATGGAATTTCTGTTGATCCGCAGAAAATTGAAGCTGTAGTGAACTGGCCTAGACCAACAAATGTGACAGAAGTCCGAAGCTTTTTGGGATTGGCTGGATATTACAGAAGATTTGTCAAAGATTTCTCCAAAATTGCCTTACCATTGACTCAACTGACACAGAAGGGGACATCATTTGACTGGACTGACCAAGGGAATCAGCATTTCAGGAGTTGAAAACTCGACTTGTGACTGCACCTGTTCTTACCTTACCTTCAGGTACGGATGGTTATACTGTATTTAGTGATGCTTCTCATAAGGGTTTGGGATGTGTTTTAATGCAGAATGGGAGAGTTATTGCCTATGCTTCCCGACAACTGAGACCACATGAAAAGAACTACCCGACCCATGATCTGGAACTGGCTGCAGTAGTGTTTGCATTGAAAATCTGGCGTCACTATCTGTATGGGGCAACATGTGAAGTATATACCGACCACAAGAGTCTGAAGTACTTCTTCACCCAGAAAGAACTGAACATGAGACAGCGGAGATGGCTAGAATTGATCAAAGATTATGACCTACAGATTCTGTATCACCCGGGAAAAGCCAATACCGTTGCCGATGCACTGAGCCGGAAATCGATTGCAAATTTAGCTTGTTTGCTCACTGGACAGAAAGAGTTGCTTTGTGACCTTGAAAAATCTGAAATTGAAGTTGTTTTGAGAGAACAAGGTGGAACAATAGCTGCTATTTCTGCTCAACCGGCATTGATCGAAGAAATTAAGGAGAAACAGCAAACGGATGACTTCTTGAGGAAGATCATCGAAGAAAGAGAATCTAAACCGAGACCGGGGTTCAAATTTGAAAGCAATGTACTGAAATTTCAAGAAAGACTGTGTGTACCGAATGACACCGAACTGAAAAGAAGAGTTCTGCAAGAGGGCCACAACTCAAAATTTTCTATTCATCCGGGGAATACGAAAATGTACCAAGACCTGAAACAGAACTTTTGGTGGCCGGGAATGAAGAAAGAAATTGCCGACTTTGTGTCAAAATGTCTTCATTGCCAACAAGTCAAAGCGGAACATCAGCGACCCGCAGGCTTACTGCAACCCTTACCCATACCGGAGTGGAAATGGGAGCATATCACGATGGATCTTATCGTTGGATTGCCTCGCTCCAGAAAAGGTATGGATTCAATTTGGGTTATTGTTGATAGACTGACCAAATCTGCTCACTTCTTACCTGTCAAGACAATTTATAATGCCGACAAGTTGGCTATAATTTATATTGATGAAATTGTTAGACTGCATGGAGTGCCTGTGTCCATTGTTTCTGACAGGGATTCGAAGTTTACATCGAGGTTTTGGCAAAGCCTACAGACTGCATTGGGAACTGAATTGAGGCTGAGTAGTGCCTATCATCCTCAGACAGATGGACAGTCAGAAAGGACCATCCAGACTCTGGAGGATTTATTGAGAATGTGTGTCCTTGATTTTCAGGGAAACTGGGAAAGCCATTTGCCATTGGCTGAATTCGCCTACAACAACAGTTACCATTCAAGTATTGGTATGGCGCCTTTCGAGGCATTGTATGGCAGAAAATGTAGATCTCCGATTTGCTGGGCAGAAGTTGGAGATGGGCCTTTGCTTGGGCCCGAGATTGTGTATGAAACGACTGAAAAAGTGAAACTGATTCAACAGAGACTGAAAACTGCACAGAGCCGACAGAAAAGTTATGCAGATGTTAGAAGACGAGACCGAGAATATGAAGTGGGTGATCACGTGTTTGTGAAAGTGACACCAATGAAAGGCCAGACTCGTTTTGGAGTCAAAGGCAAGTTAGCGCCGAGATATGTCGGGCCGTATGAGGTTATTGAGAAAATCAATCCGGTGGCGTATCAAGTTGCGCTTCCTCCTGAAATGGAGCATATGCACAACGTCTTCCACATCTCTATGTTGAGAGATTATCTTCGGGATCCTTCCATGTGATTGAGCCTACTCGGATAGTGTTGAGTGATGACTACACTTACGAGGAACGGCCTATACAGATTGTTAACAGACGGATCAAGAAGTTGAGGAACAAAGAGATCCCGTAGTGAAAGTTGACTGGCAAAACCATGGTGGTGTGTATGCCACTTGGGAAAGGGAAGATGACATGGCTAAGAGATATCCTGAACTGTTTCCACTGAATCCTGTTTTCTTCCAGAATGAAGGTAACTCGAGTTTAGAGGACTAAACTCTTTATAAGGAGGGGAGACTGTAATAACCCTCGTTACTGATCACTGATTAATACCGATTACTGCTAAATTAAGACCGATTATGGAGAGTAAATGAACTGATTGAATTACTGAATTGACTGACTGGAAACTGGAACTGAATTGACTGTGTATGTGTGTTATTTTGCATTCTATCTGTTTGACTATTTAATTATCTGTTTGTATTTTTATGTTTAAACTGCAAATTGAAGGCCTTATCGGCGGCCGAATCCAAAATTGATTGATGTTCCATGATTAGTAGAATTTATGTGATTTTATGGTATATTTATTGAAAAATTGATTTGGTATGATTAAATAGATTAAATGGTACCAAATTACATGAATTACTTATTTACTTAATTGCCATGTAGTGGCCCACTACCTCAAACCTTTGTGAGCTTTATTACACTTATGCAAAACATTTCATCAGCCATTTGTTGCCTCACCACCGAACTAGAGAGAGAGGAAGAGGGAGAGTTGGTTTGTTCTTGTGTCTTGCTTGGAACTTGAGGAATTGAAGAGTAATTGCATATTTGAGCTCCTAAACCTTGAATACAAGACTTAAGGTAGAAATCCATCTCCTTGATTGTGCATTTATGTTGTTTCTTGCATGATTTAGAGCTAAGTTGAAGTCTAGAGCCAATTTATGGCTTGTAATGTTGTATTGTAGCTCATTTCATGCATGCATGTGTGTATTGATGAGTTTTGAGTTGATTTCATGGCAAATTGTCACATGCATGTTCATAATTAAGCTTAAGTCCATGTTTTCAACTTGTTTTGAAAGGAATGAGCTCATTAGAGCATGTTTTGAAGTTTTGAAATGGTTTGAATTCATGCATGTTTGCATGTTCTTCATGTTCATGAAAATGGGTTTGAAATTTGGATTTAATTGATTCACCCTTGGGCTTTAAATTCACAAATTGAGCTTTGAAACTTGTTGTATATTGAGTTTGGATGTGTTTTCCAGAATTTGGGCCCAAGAGGTCGAATTTTGAGTTAGGAATGCTTGGTTTGAGCTTGGGAGGCAAATCTGGAAATTCCAGAATTTGGCTTCTACGCTCGAGCGAAGGATTCTACGCTCGAGCGACCACCATTTACTCTGAGCTACGCTCGAGCGAAGGAATGGTGGCTCGAGCGTAAATTGCAAGCTCTCAGCATCTTGGTGCGCGCAGGCGTACGCTCGAGCGAAGGGACCTACGCTCGAGCGAAGAGCTGTGTCTCACGCTCGAGCGAGCATCGAGCGTAAAATCTGAGCATCCAGCATTTTTACTGTAGCACGCAGTCCGCTCGAGCGACGGAATCCACGCTCGAGCGAAGCTCCTTTGTCTGCATGTCCGCTCGAGCGAAGAAAGCCTCGCTCGAGCGAGACCCCTGTTTTCAGCAAATTTTGTAAAGTGTTTTCAAGTACAACTTTGCATCCTCTTTCCATCCTAGGCATTCCTAGGCCTAGTTTAAGGCATCTTAAAGAGGATATAGATGTAGAACACACCGAGGCAAATTTAGGGATTAAATTATTATCTTTTCCAATTGTGAAACTTAGTGTGTGTTCAATCTGTTAACTGTATAGGGTTGGCTTTCCGAGGAGACGCTCTAGTTCACTGTAGCCCAGAACTCTGTGAGTAACAATTGTGTAAAGATATGTTCAAATGATTATCTTTTGAATACTGAACTGAACTGTTTACTGAACCGATATTGATTACTGAATGAATGTATGTCCTTTATTTCTGAACTGTACTGTGGCATCCTTAGCACCTACTGTTTACTGTTACTGTTACAGAGATCTCTGTCGGTTCCCTCGTGGAACCACTACTGTTTACTGATTGATGGCCATCATTACTGTTCGGTCTTTTAAGACCTACTGTTACTGTTATGCTAATGGATGTACCACATATGACTGTTTACTGTACTGAACAACTGATATACTGATTGAATTGAACTGTTTTCATTACTGTAAGGACATTCATTCTAAACCCCTTTACGCTTTATGTTATTCACTGGGCTTTAGCTCACTGCTCATATATATATGTAGGTGTACAGGCACCGGATCAAAGCTAGAAGCGTCGGGGTAGATTCCCAGTTTTGTCAAGCCAACCAATGTGCCTCACTGCGAGGTTCCGAGCCTGCCAAGCCAAGGCTTAGGGGTGTTTTATTTCCCCGTCTGTCTCTGTACCGTTTTTGTAATACCGTATAGACTGAATGTTTTGCACTGTACTGTTAATCAGGGATTAAGTCCCCGTTCTGACTGGTTGTATATTATATGCATACTATTTTGTACTGTTCTGTATAAATGTATGAAAAATCTTTTTGGCATACAGACTGTCACAGCTCATTGGACATTGTCTATTTACTGTATTGGCTTCCGCCAAGCCCCTGTACTCTGTTTTACTGTATTACTGTTAAGCAGGCCTTCGGTAATCTAGGATTACTGGCCGGTTACGGTGCTAAACCCATAGGGGCGGGTTTGGGTTGTGACAAGGGTGTACCTTTCTTTGACCTTATGAAAATTGAGAAGTCTTTCCTCTCGTTGAATCTTGTGCTCATTGAATCTTGTGCTCCCTCTGCCCTTGAGTTCTTATATCATGAGATATAGATGCACTCTGTTTTTGCTCTTTCTTACCACCAAAGCCAATCCCACTCTTGTCAGAACAAATTTATTGAGACCCAATGATATTGTCCAAAGCCTTTGATCCTTTGTTCCAAAGACCAATGGTTGCCATAGCATATTTGAGCTCTTTCTCTTTTTTCATGATTAGCTCTTCTAAGGAACCTTCAGACATCTTGAGAGTTTCAATTTTTTCTTCATATGTTGCATAGATTTGCTATAGCTCATTCCTCTCTGTGTCACAAGTCAAGAGTTTTGTACAAAGGACTTGTCGATCATTAGATATCTTGATGGCATCATTCTTACCCTCAGAAATCTCTTCCTTTAGTTTACATTCTCAATTTCACATGCTTTGAGTTTCATAGTGAGTTTGTCATTCAATTTAGATAAGTTAAGAGATTCCTTATACAACTTTTCATAAGCTTGCTGAAGCTTTTCATCATCACTCCCCGAGGATTCATTATCAGTAGCATTCTCAACCGGCCTCTTTGAATACTCTATTCGTTCTTCAGTTTCGGAAGTCGCCATGAAAGCAAGAAATTGTTCATGTCCCTCTTCACCTTGATCTTCGTTGTCACTTTCATCTTTATCAGTTTCTGATTCATCATCCCAGATGATAGCGAGGGTTTTCTTCTTCCTCAAACGAGTAGGGCATTCTTGAGCAAAGTGGTCAAATCCTTGGTATTCATAGCATTGGACTCTTTCAGAGTTCTCTTGTATGTTTTCTTTCTTTTTCTGAGGTATAGAATTAATTTTGAATTTATCTTTGCCTTTGGATTTATGAGTTGACTCCAAAATATTGGGATTCTTTTTCAGAAAAGACTTTTTAAATTGTTTTACGAAAGCATCCGTAACCTTGGAGTCAATCTCACAATTCTCATCAGAATCCTTTCCAACTATATAAGCATTACTCAAAGCAATATCGTCTTTTTGTTTTTTTTTTAAAATTTCTATGTGCCTCATAAGTTTGGAGATTTCCAACCAAATGATCCAGCTTGAAGTTGTCAACATCTTGAGCCTCCTCAATAACCGTAACTTTTGGTTGGCACTGATCGGGCAAGGATCTCAAAATTTTTCCCACAACCTTGGATTCAGGTATTTTTTTCACCTAAATTGAAGCTGGAATTTACAATGTCACTCAACTTTGCATAAAATTCATCAAAGGTCTCATTATTTTTCATTGAAAGGTTTTCGAAACTAGACATGAACCTTTGAAGTTTTGAGCGTTTAACAGAAGGAGTGCCCTTATGAATAGTTTGTAAGATATCCCAAGCCTCTTTTGCAACTTCACAATTGCAAATATGACTAAACTCTTTTGGTGTGATGGCACAAAAGAGAGAATTAATAGCTTTATTATTCTAACTACTATTTTGGTAATCAATTGTATCCCACTTATCAATTGGTTTGGGGAAGGTTACTCCATCAACGGTAATTGTCGGTTCAGTCCACCCATACATGACAGATTGCCAAACTTTTTCATCAATAGATTTTAAAAACAATCTCATCCGAGCTTTCCAAAAAGAATAATTGGATCCGTCAAGTAAGGGTGGTCGAACCATAGAATTTCCCTCACGAATTGAATCTAGTATCACAAATCAAACAAGATCTCGCTCCAAAAGTTTTTTCTTTCGAAAAATAGAGCGACCTGTTCTGATACCAATTGAAAAATCTAGAAATCCCCCTAGATATTGATTTGTGATTATGTATCAATTTTAAACAGTAAATAACAATCCTAATCAAACAATCAAGACAAACGACACAATAATTTAACGTGGAAAAACCACAACTGGAGCGCCTCTAATTGTGATAACAAAAACCGAAAAAAAAACCATGGGCCAAAGCCACAAAACAATCCACTAAGAAGACAAAAGGAATTATACAAGTGTACTCTCAATTACCTAGCGAATCCAAGTCCGAATTAAATCGACCCCTATGTCCTTTTTCCAGCCCCATCTTCACCTCGGAATTGTCTTGCCCAACGTTGAATCCACAACGCCGATGTCGAATTCACAACGATGAACCACTCCAGAATCCATCATAGCTTCAGGCCCAAATTCCACGGAATCCACCGAAGAATAACTCTCTCTTTTTTGAATAAAACAAACTAAACAAACCCTTTTATATAATCCACTCAATTCATGATTAAACTCTCACAGGTATCAAAGGAAACAAGCAAAGAAGCCCCAGATAAAAACCCTAATACCCAAGAAGAAGATCTGGAAGTCGTAACCCTAAAATCTAACTGAACTGCATATTTAGAAAACAGATCCGCGATCTCCACTCGAGTGTAAGAATGGCCGCTCGAGCTGACTGACGCTCGAGTGCAGGAAAGGCTGCTCGAGCAGAAAAATACAACTCCTAGTACTTTTGCAGGCGATCAAACTTCTAGAACCAAAGATTCTCCGCTCAAGTGCACAAATGGCCACTCGAGCGAACAAGCAATTTCGATTGCATTTTTGCTTTTTGCTTCTTGCTTCGGGGCGTTGCCCTCGACCCCGCTTGGGCGCTGCCTCGGACATAGTCAGTGAAGTGGCAAATATGAATAAATTAACTTTTGAAACAACTCTGCATGGCACAATTCGGGTTGGATTCGTATCTAAAAACTCCTAACCTCACTGAAATAAAAAGTATAACAAAATTACAACTGAACGGAGTTTGTCAAACGGGATTGCCAAGAATAAAAACCTAACAATATGATAAATCTTTTACCAAATTGAGGATAACTGGGACCTTTCATCATTGCACTGTTCAAAGCTGTTAAAGTTGCTGGTAATATTTACCACCGGATGACTAGGTAGATGTCCAACTGGTTGTCCCTCCGGAAGACCACCTCCTTGCAAAAATTTGTGCAAAAATTATACTAACCGATCAACAGGCCAGACTTCCACCTGGTTGATTGGTGTTTTGATAAAATACATTAGAGCACATAATATTAGATAGAGTTTTTACTTAAATTTTGTATAAAAAAAAAAAAAAAATACAACATTGGAGATGCTCTAATGCATATAAAAGTCTCAGCTTATCATTACAAACAATCTACGGTGTGCCATCAATTAAGACATTGAAGACGAACCTGCAAAAGGATCAAACTTATAAAGAAATGTCAAATGTTTGGTTATGTCAATTTAACTTATCAATTTTGATAATATTTCACTAGTAATGACTTAACTATTAGACAAGTACATTCACCATCAAAGACCTTGCATTCAGAGAGAGCATGATTTTTACGACTAATATGGTTAAATTTGCTAAACAATTGTCATTTTAGTTTTTTTTTAAAAAATATTAGGACAAATATAATCAAAATATATAAACGCACTCACGAATCTTATATAAACCACACACTAAATGACCTCACATAAGGAGAGAGACTGATTTTTATGAATATGGTTAAATTTACTAAACAATTGTCATTTTAGTTGAAAAAATATTAGGACAAATATAAACAAAATATAAAAATGCACTCGCAAATCTTATATAAACCACACGTTAAATGCTAATAGGGCCTATAATAAGTGAATAATGCTAATACTAAATTTTTTACCAAATACTCACATGGGTGCGAGATTTATATTCATGTAGGATCCACACTTATGTAATTGTTCAGCAAAAAATGATAGTAAAAAATTTAGAATCTCTAACATTTGTGATAATAAGTACTTGACATGTTTGATATGTTTGTGTGTAGATATATTGGTTTGATATAATTAATGCAATCATATTTAAGCCTGAGTTACACAATTTATACCTTGATAGCTCTGTAATTGAGTTGGGGAATAGTATGAGAGCTCACTTCTAGTTGGATAAATGGACAGGAAACGTGTGTCTTAAGGACGAATTTCCTAAACTTTTCTCTTGTTCGATTGATAAAAATGTAGTTTCTGAGTTTTGTATCAGAAGAGGAGGACTTCATGAATGGAATCTGGAGTTTAGGAGAACTCTTTTGGCCTAGGAAGATGGAGGAGGTAAGTAGATTACATACTGTGGACTTGCCTTTTTCCGAGCCCCTACCTTTTGGAAAGGGTTAGAAAAGAAGGCCTTCCAGTTCGGACTCTACCTGTGGTTCTGAATCTAGTCTCACAAGGTGCAATGCGAAACTGATAAACACCAAAGAGTCCAATCCGGCAAATCATTTTGGAAAATCGATTTTAAATCAAATAATGCCAAAAGTGGACTGTTTTGCCAGATTACAGAGTCGCTACCTAAATATTTTATTTTGGAGAAATTTAAGAAATCCTGACTCGTGCCAAAGGCCACGTATCTGTCATCACAAAAGTTGCCTCGGCTCGGGAACTTGTGTACGAGAGGGGAAGGTCCTGAAATGAGCACCCCTGCGTGCCCGATCAAAGATCGGCCTCTACTAATCATGATATGTTCTTTTATAAACCTTATGTGTTCTTATTCCGGTTGTTTAGCTAACTTTATTATGTGACGCACACAAGCAAGTATAGACTGAGTTGCAAGACTTTGAACAATTCAACCCATGTTTTTTTTCGAAAGTGGTTTAAATTTGCCACCCTCAAGTGGGCTTAAAGATGCAGATTTGCCACCTCAAGTGGGCTTAAAACATGATTTTTCCATTTCGCAAAGTGGGCTTAAAAAAACTGACATTTTGTTGAATCGTTCCAATTCAAACAACCAAGCCTTCATCCACAGGCATTCATGTAGTTTAGCAAGTAAGCACATAGCCTCATGGAAAGCATGCAAAATATTGCAATATGGCAATCACACTCATGCAAGCATGCTAAAGCGTAAAAACTTACCGAGTACTCCAAGTCAAAACAAAAACTAGTTAGAAATAATGCATGATCCTAACTATGTTAAGATGTCTAATGCAACGCATGCAATAATGCGACTAAATAGGCTTGGCTACTTAATCATGGTATTTGCAACACTTTGATAGCATGCTTTGAAACATGTATTCAAGGAAATATTGAAATAACAATGCAGTTTGAATGATGTGCCAAGCCTCGGTGCATGTAAGACAAATGAATGGATGCAAGTATAAGGTATGCTAATCGAAAATGTCCCTAATCTAACCATCGAAAGCGATTAAATAAAAAGGAGAAAGACGTGGGGTTGGAAGACATGCACACATGCACGCACACTTATTACAACATTGTGCCCTCGCGAAGGAGGGTTCGAATGAATAAGCTAACTAGCTACGCCAATTAAGCTAACTATTACAAAACGAAACTAAATTAACTATTCTAAGCTAATTATTACAACAATCGAAACAAATTAACTAACTAACTACGCTAAGCTAGTTAAAGCAATTAAACTAATTAACTATCTAAGCTAATTAAAATAATTACAACACTTTGTAAAAATAATTACAACACTTTGTATGAATGAATTAGCTACAACTAACTAATTAAGCAAAGCAAGTAAATGGCCTCGAAGGGTGAGGGATGCATGCATGCTCGGTTGTTCCACCCAAAAATACCGTCGCCTTGCCATCAAATGCCTCTGCTTGCACTCGTTTGATCACTAAAAATTGTGCCAACTCCTAGAATGCCTCTGCTCCAACTCAGGAGCACACTTGTGCAATTTTTCATTGGTGGCCGGTCGGCTACAAAAAGTTGCTGTCGGCTACTGCAAGTGGCGGTTGGCCACTACTTCTGGCCAGTTGGCCACCCCTGCCCCGAACTTCTTTTTTTGCTCTTGAAGCTAAGCACACTTTAGGCACAAATGAGGCACCAAATCAAGCTAAAATCACCTTCTAAAGCTCAAAGAAGGTCCCAAGGAATCTTAGCCCAAAGATAAGCAACTTTGATCAAGGATGTCTAGGCAAAGGAGAAGTGTATCTCTACTTGTATGCACAAAAGGGCAAGAGAGAGAGAAATCTAGAGAAAGAGAATTGTAGAGAGAGGATTTTTAGAGAGAGAGGCTCCCAAAATTTGCTAACCTTGCAATATGAGAGATGTGGCCTCTATATATAGAAAAAAGAGAGCCTTGGTAAAAAATATCAATTTAGAAATATCTGGAGCAGTGTGGAACAACTAAAGGGGAAATATTTGCAAAATATTTGAGTTTTGGACCCCAGTGGCCGACCGGCCACTTTTGGTAGCCGACGACCACTTTTTATGCCCGACAAACCTTATGGCCGAAATATTTGGAGCAGTGTGGAACAACTAGAGGGGAAATATTTGCAAAATATTTGAGTTTTGGATACCAGTGGCTGACCGGCCACTTTTGGTAGCCGACGGCCACTTTTTATGGCCGATAAACCTTACTTCTAGCCGACCGGCCACTACTGGTGGCCGTCGGCTACTTCTGATGGCCGACCACAAAAATCTGCTTTTTGGGCCCAACCTCAAATGGACATATCTTCTTCATCTGGACTCATTTTTAGGTCATTCTTGTGCCTAAATTAAAGCCTCGGAAGTATTTTTTCCAATGGTGGCAGTCTCACATCAAAACTCCAAGTGTGAAAAAAGATATGCCCCTTTTAGTAAAGACTGCACAGTTTTGGTCTTAATCGGATCGATGCCCAACTTCAACCAACCATATCTCCCTCATTCGGACTCGGCTTTAGGAGATTCTTGAGTGAAAAATGAAGCCCCAGAAGTCCAATTTCCAACCATGGTGGCCTTATAGCTGAAATCAAAGTGTACAAATGGATAGGCCCGATTTAGCGAGGGCTGTTCGAGTCTCTCTTAACGATTCATGCCCATCTTCTTTCCCAACTTGGTTTCTTCCCTCTCCTCCAATTTTCTTCAACTCCAAACCTTTAAACAAGATGTTTTGAAAGATTTTTCAAAAAGTTCACCTCTCTTTCATTTATTCCCACTTTGTCCTTGCTCGGTTTATCGAAAAGCGTAACATTTAACAAAATGCGAGCTTCGAAACATCATAGAAACTTTTTCAAAAATATTTTGAAAGAGAGGGTTTTAAGGTCTAAAAATCATTTTAGTCAAAATAGTTTTGGCCCAAAAAGGGGTGTGAGGTTGGGATTTGATGCTCTCCTTGCCGAAGAAATCGAACCTTTGCATAAGATAGCCTGCACCATCAAGTAAGCAATCAGTGGTGCTCAAGTCTTAAGGGCAGTCAAAAATGGGATGTCTACAGTTGCCCTTCTTTGACAGAGCTCAAAAGTCATAAAATGACGTGAGTGAATGTCAAAACCTAGAGACGACACATTTTTGACAAGGCCGAAGACTTGGACAAATAAACAAAATGCAAATACAGTTGGTTGAACCCGAAGAATGCCTACCTATGCCTTTGCAAGGAATCAAACCAGTGTAGTTTAGGGGTAAAATGCGAATGATACACAATGCAACAAAACAATACAGACGATAGGCAATGCAACGAAACAATGCACATGATATAAAATGTAATTGAATTATCAAACCATAAGCAGTGCAAAACCACACAAATATCATAAAGAGATAGAGATGGAAAATCAAACTACGTTTAATATAGAAAAGGTGCCGGAACCCTTAACCACAATTCTCTTAGTGGAGTAGGCGTGTGCACATGCAGAACTATGTGTTTCGCAGCAAGAATACAAGTAATTGTGTGGCATGATATAAGTGAGGAATGATCTACTGAGGAAAGATCGTGATCCTAAATGCTGAATGCAACAAAACAAAGTGCGATGCAATGGATGTAGTGAATAAGGCGCAGGCTGAACCACATTTTACCTAGAAAAGGCATGGACACAAAACAGACCACGTCTAACATAGAAAAGGTATTGAAACCCTCAGACTACAATTCTCATAGTGGAATAGGCGCGTACACATTATCACAGAACCATGCTTCAACAAAAAAGTATGAGCACATGCCAAACTAAGCTTAACATGGAAAGGATGCAGGCGATAAAACAGATAATGCAGTAAATCCATGCGACATATGTTATATACAATGCGGTAGAAGTGACAGATAATAAATGCGATGATGATGCAATAAATAATAACAGATGCACTAAACAAGATAACAACATATGAATGTGCAGTTTTAAGCTAAAAACGAACACAGGTTTCATACAAAAAGCTGTAAAACAAGCTCCAACCACACCAAAACACAAGACGAGGAAAGAAAACACCGCTCAAGGTAAACTGAGAAACGAAAACCACTCAGGGTCGCGTTTCACATGTCTCGAGATAAATTCCAAACACGCTGAAATTGTGTGGGGAAAGGAATACTCTAACCACACTGAAATCGTGAGAAGAGGTCCAAAAACAAACCAATCAGGAGCGCGTTCCACACAACCTGAGATAAATTCCAAACACGTTGAAATCGTGTGAGGAAAGGAACACTCTAACCACGCTGAAATTGTGAGAAAAGGTCTGAAAACAATTACTTAGGAGCGCGTTCCACACAACTTGAATAAATTCTAAACACGCTGAAATCATGTAAGGAAAGGAACACTCTAACCACGTTGAAATCGTGAGAAGAGGTTCGAAAACAACTACTTAGGAGCGCGTTCCACGCAACCTGAGATAAATTCCAAACACACTGAAATCATGTGACGAAAGGAACACTCTAACTACGCTGAAATTGTGAGAAGAGGTCCGAAAACAAACCAATCAAGAGCGCGTTCCACGCAACCTGAGATAAATTCCAAACACGCTGAAACCGTGTGAGGAAAGAAACATTCTAACCACACTGAAATCATGAGAAGAGGTCCGAAAACAACTACTCATGAGCGCGTTCCACGCATCCTGAGAAAGCCTCGAAGGATAACAATCTTAAAAGTTGCTCAGCGTAAAAGGATAAATGATACAAGAACACAAAATGCAAATAAATGCAATAAGTGCGATGATATAATACATGTTACAAGCAATGTAGTGCATGATGTTTAGGGAATGCAATAAACAAACAAAGCGGCGCTTTAAAAAAAAGAGCACCTCATGGGGTGAGTGACGATAAACCGCTCTACTCTAACGGGGATCTCCCCTTGTGTTCTTCGAACTCTTACAGTCAACTCACAGTACAAAGGTCCTGAAATACTGACAAAGGGTAACCTCTGCACGTAGAAGCCACGGATGCCATTTTTCTTCCCGATTATATTCATAACTTTCCCTATTCTCCAACGGGGTGATAGACTAGGTTGGTTCAGTATCTAGAATTGAGGCACACACATGCTATCTCAATCTATGGGGCTGCCATACAAATTTCAAGCCGAGGATACACCCCTAAGTATTTAAACCAGACTTTAGTCTTGAAAATTCCAAACCTTTGTGTTCTAGGCATCGCCATTCGAACTCTAGTTTCCACCATCGCAATTGGTCTCCTAGGAACTCATTGCAAACACAGCCAGGATGCCTCTGGCAGGGATTGGTACTTAGGGAGAGCACTTCTAATCACCATTTTGGCTTGAAGTAGGCTTGAGCTTAAGGTAGAGGTACACTCATACTCCGGAGCATTGACAAGACCTGAGGAGGTACATCCGAAATGCAATCTCGGAAATTACTGAAGGTGAAACAAACTCAGATGCTCCAAATTTTCCCTCTTTTCTTTTGCTTTGCAGTTTGGAACCTATATAGCTTCAGATAGGTCCTTGTTCTACTGTTCTCACATGACTTGGGTTGAACCCTGCAATTTTATGAAAGAACAAATCCTGTTTTGCACATATGTGGAGAGTGGCACAGTACTCTGAGCACAAAACGATTTATTTTTGAAATTGAAATTGAGAAATGAGTTCTTAACCGGGTATTGAGCCCACGACCGACCACAGTCAAAACGACTCAGCAAAGGAAAACAAAGGTAAAACAATCTAAACACATCTATTGACACTCGAAACGACTCAAAATAAGAATCGAGACAAATAAAAACACACACACAACACTCAGATGTGTTCCAATGGCGACAGACCTCTCAGTTCACGAGGAGCCAGTTTCTTCGGGTATTGTTTCCCACTCTTTCTTATTTGTGATCCTCACATCACTATGGCACTCAATCTCTAGTTTTCTGAAAAAGCCCTTTTATCACTTTTTCCTCTCAACGCACATCTCTCTATTCTTCAATCTCTCTTATTTTTTATCCCTCCCCTAGGTGGTTGATGGATAAGCAAGAAGTTGTGGGCTCTTGCCCCTAGTATTCTACTAGATGCTCCTTCTGTCGCTCACAACTAGTGAGCTCTCCCACAGAGGGGTTATGGTGCGATTGGATGTGTAGCAAATCTGTAACTAACATCGGTTGATGATGCCCTTGGCTTAGCTTGACCGAGATGAATTACAGCATGTCCCATCGGCCAGGTATACAATTGATTGGTCTCACACATTACGTTTTCTACGCTTCCATTCCGGGTCAGATGCCAATTTAGGTGTGATCATCCAGATGAGGGAATCAAATATCCCGCTCCATTTCCAGTTCGTGCTTCGCACTTGGCTTGATACCTCGCTGCTTGGAGGATGAGAAAGCGCTTGGCCCTCTGCTGTTAGCTTTAGTTGTGCCTTTTCTAGCAAGTGTGGTGCCCTTTCCAGCAATTATGTTGACAATGGGGAAAAGACAGAAAACCTGACTCAACTATGCCCCTAGTTCATCATTTTGACTTTTTTGTTCGATTTTCCGATTTGAAATCATGTAAATCAGGTTGTGAGCACTGAAAATTTTTCTTTTTTGGGTCCAAGAAATGGTCCAGTTTTGAAAAAAAAATTGAATAATTTTCGAGAGAATTAGTCAACCTCATTAAAAAATTCTCAAAAACTGTTTTTGCAAATGGCCATTGCTCGACCAACATAGAATTTACTCTTGAGATGCACAACCTTAGATATAAACTTGAATTATCTTGCAGCTAAATCTTGTAACGGAATAGGACAACCGAATTTGAACGAAGACAAGCCAATTTGCATATGGATAAGATAGCCAAATTTGAACAAGGATAAACCAATGAACATGGATGGGCCAAATAGGCTGAAAAGGATTGGGGCCGGACTTTAGGATGAAGTTGCCTATGTATCCCAAACATGGGAATCAGGCCATACGTAGTTCCGGGTTGAGGTTCAGTCAGGTGTTGACACTCTCATTTTGCGCTCTAACTTTTGCTAAGGCTGCTCTTCTGGGTTTTCAACCTTGCGAGCTATGTTTTTCTTTTCTTTTCATTTCATTTCTTTTCTTCTTTCTTTTTTTCTTTTCATTTTTTTCATTTTTGTTCTTTTTGTTCTTTTTTCTTTTTCTTGCTCTAACTTTTGCCTAGGTCGCCCTTCTCGGTTTTCGGCCCAGCGAGCCTCTCAAGGATAGAAAAGTTTAACTTGTCCATGTTGATCGGCTTTGAGATCTCACGGCCATCTGAATCTAGGAGAATGGCTGCTGTTCGTTGATGATGTAGGAGTCTATCTAATTGGGTCTAAATTTGCCCCTAGTATTGTGGGTAGGAACTCGATTGTCCTTTAGCAAAACTTTTCATCTTTCAGATTCTGGAATTTGGCTTTCTTGCCAGTCTTCATTGTTTTGGCGGAATGACCCATCATTTGAATCTTTGAGCACATCTGACATTTTTGCCCCTAGTTCAAGGGCCATTTCCGATCCAGCTTTGCAAGCTTCCTTTGACGATATCTGACCTTATTGCCCTGGTTCAAGAGCTGCTTCCAATCCGGCCATACAAGCCTCATATTTGGTTGATCGTTGAACATTCTGAGTCAAAGTTCAAGGTTTGAAAGCAAATAGGTCAAGTCTGGAGACCGGGAGTGACCTATGCTGCACAATCTCAAGATCAATTCTAAGCATGTCTTTGCAGAACCACACAAAACATTTTTTGAAATCTTTTAATAAAGAGACTAGTCGCTCATGCTCTCCTGAAGACAATGTTGAACTAATCTGGATCAAGCCAGGATCCTTCTCAGTACTCACATTAACAAACATGATCTCATTCATTAAGAGCTTAGCATGCCTCTCTTTCTCTCAGTTGATCAAATTTTTGAAAATCTCGAGGAATTCCTCCCTCTTTATTTTCATCATAGTGTTAAAAAAGTTTTGAAAAACTTAGGTCAATGCAATGATTTCAAGGCACAGAAAGTAAGTGAAAATCTTTGCCATTTCATTCAGATCTTTTGGCGCAACTGGCTCAATGGCAGAACAGAAGCAAAAGAAAGAGCAAAAAGACAAAAAAAAAAAAAAAAAAAAAAACAAGATAGTGATGTCCGAGGTAACACCCCCGAAATCACCTAACTCTAACACAACAGACTAACTCGATACAACAAGACAGACTCAAAGCAACACAACAAAACTGACTCAATACTCAAGTAAGAAAGTACAATAAACAACATTTTCAAATTGTTCAAAATAGTGCGTGCCATCCACCACATCTGGAGTAAAATGAGCGCCATCAGTAGGTGGTTCATCCCCCGATCACATAATCACATTATCCCCCAAGTTCATCGATCCAGTATCGATAGACTTTGCAGAACCTGGTGCGACGATGACCTCTTTATCAATTAGATCTTATATTTCACGGCGAAGATGAAAACAACTGTCAGTGTCATGGATGGTTTGTTGATAGAAGGCACAGTACTTGGCCAGATTATGCTTAGCTGGAAGGGGATTCGAGAGAGGCTGAGGCTCAAAGCGTTTGAGATGGCCTTGTCCTATAAGGATTGGAGAGCTTTGGACAAGGTCATGTAAAGCGGGGCGAAGACCCTCTGGCCTCGGGGTTGGTGCTTTGAGGTTTGTGGAGTTGTGTTGGATGTACCGGCAAAGGGGTTGGTAAGTGCTGATTGGGTTTGATGATCTCTGCCGAGTGTAGGATTGGAGCTGAAAGGAATGTTTCTGGCACGACATCCCTTTTCCCAGCTTGCCCATTGATTCAAAATGCCCCCATTCTGAGTGGCAAAAGTGCCATCCACAATCTTTGCAACAACTGCGAGCACTTGCTGTTTGTTCAGTCCTTCAGCCTTTAAAGCCTCAACAACCCACTGAAGATGTTCATAGGGACTAATGCTTGCCTCGACCTTGTACTTACCACTTGCCTCCACTTTGCCAAGGGATTGGGTCGCTATATCAAAGCGGAGCCCAGTTGTTGTCGACATATCATTGCCCAGACCTGAGATAGCTTTAGGTTGGCCATTTTCAATTGCAGCTCGCCCCAAGATTGGAGAGCCTTTTAGCGTGAAATTTCTAAAATGTGATGTGGTTGATGATGGAGCCAAAACCCCAAAGGCTAAATCTGCCACTGTTCTCTGAAGATCTTCAATCACGCTCATCAGCTCAGAAGTAGTGGGTTCATAGGTTTGAGATGATTGGGGTTCAAGTGCATCCATCATGCATAAGTCCATGCTTTCTGGGATGAACACCTCAGGCTTGGGTAGATGGGCCGGGGTAATGTATATGTTGGGGTTGTAGGTGGATGACAGTATATGGATTAGATTGGGATGTAAAGGTGGCGGGTTAGTACTAGCCCGAGGTTCTTTTGGTGCAGCTATGGTCTCTTCATCAATAAGAACCTGAATCTTATGACAGAGGTGGATGCAACGGTTTGTATCATGATCGTGCTGTTGATGATAGACATAGTATTTAGCTGGGTCATATCTTGGTGGAAGAGGATTTGTAAGGGGTTGGGGTTCTAGGAGCTCTAGGTACCCTTCTTCTTGCAACAGTTTCAAAGCTTGAGAGAGACTCATGTAAAGAGGATGGAAATTTCGGGCTTGAGGCCAAGTTGAAGTGGTTGGTTTTTGGCCATTAAGGGAAGTGGTGACCGTGTTTACTTCTGAGCATTTCGCAGCTATGCTACCATCAGTAGTAGCATTGGAACTGCGAACAACGTTCTTCTTCAAAGGCTCAGTATCTTCCACAAAGATCTCTTGTCTGATGGCATCCTCGATTTGAACTCCCATTTTATGAAGGTCTGGAAAGGTAAACAAAGGTAGAACGATCATCTTCTGTTAGTAACTTGCCATGCAGATTCCGAATAATCATCCTGATCTGATCTTTGTCGGAAGGCCTTGTAGTCATCATCGAGGCCTTCGCTCTCCATCTCGTCACGAACTCTGAGAAACCCTCCTTTAGCTCTTGGCGGATGGCTTCGAGATCACGAGTTATGACCTCGATCTGTGTGTTATAGGAGTATTGAGCAATGAAGGCCTTAGCCATCTCTTCCCAGTTCTGTTTCACAGAGTCCTCCAATTTCACATACCAGATTGCGGCTATCCGAGACATGGTTCGGCCAAAGAGAGACAACTTTTAGGCTGGGGTCAGACCCATTGGCCTCAAGATATCAGAAAACAGGCGGAGGTGCACCATTGGGTCTCCAGAGCCATTGAAGTGGTCAATATGCGGCATCTTGAACCGCTCCGGTAATGTAACTGCAGATTCAGTATACCCGTCCTCTAAAATCCGGGATGGAGTTCACTCCTTGTGCTCATTTGAATAACTTCTCCAGTTTATTGACCTTAAGCGCAGTTGGGTCAACCTCAAATTCAAACGGAGATTCGGTTTGATAGACAAGAGCTTTAGAGGCCTGTGCTGGGATTGGCTCCGCCGGATTGCCCTGAGTCTCTTGGACATTAGCAGTATGGGCAGTGGCTCCGAGTGTCAGGTTACCCGTGGGAGGTGCATGAGATGCAGAAGCTACGGCCGGCTGTGGCTGTTGTTGTTGTAGCCGGGTTATCACTTCAGCCTGATGAGCCATGACTTCAATGTGACGGACTGCGTCCTGCTGTAGTGCCTCGATTGTGTGTTGCAGGTGCGGTATCATTTCTTCCACACTGGCGGGGGATATTGTGCCATTGGAATGGGTGATTGATCTCGTGCTGAGCTGAATGCAGACAACTGTTCCCAAACCAAACTAGACCCAGGTGAACTGAGGTGTGACTGCTGTAGAAACTGTACTGGTGAATTCTGCCTGAACCTCCTTCATCTTGTAACCGGTGGGAGTGAGGTAAACACAGGTTGCTTCTGAACAATTTTCGACCTGACAAAGTCTATCGACACAAGTTCGGAGTACCTGGGGGATATTGGAGCCTTTTGAAGCTATAGTTCTAGGGCTACCTTGCAAAAGAGAAAACAGACACATCTCAGCCCAATTTCACTAGATTGGATATGATCACAACTGAATGACTGTGCTTTCTACTGAATTCTGCCCCAAAATCAGATACCAAATTGGCAACTGATATGCACATTCCTGTACAGTTTCACTGTAAAGCACATACCAGTTAAAGAGAGCCAAAACACCCCTATGATAGTGTAGGGTTACCCTGTCCTAGTTTTATCAGGAACTAGGGGTTCACTACGCAAACAAGCGGTTTCATACAATTCCTGCATTCGGGTAAGCAACCTGTCCTAGTTTGGAACAGTTTCTATGGCTTCCAACATACAACTAGGTCGATTAGTCAAAAAGGGTACCTCAGCAAGACTACCTAATATACCTCTCACACATAACACCGAGAAGTGAAAGGAGGATCAAACGGTACAGCGGTAGTCCAGATCCAAGGCTTGTGTTCCCATCGTGGTAGAGCCCGCAATCGGTCAGCCTTTTGGCAAGCTTTTCCAAGCAAGCCTCCGGCAAACCGCTCAGGAATAGCAGATGGCAAACACTGTGACTTAGGCGCACCAATGCAAATGCAAATGCAAAGAAACACACAAGTGTAAATAAAATAACATATCATGAGTTCGAGTCAAGTTCTCTAAATCCCCAGTGGAGTCACCAGAAACTGTGGACTTGCCTTTTTCCGAGCCCCTACCTTTCGGAAAGGGTTCGAAAAGTAGGCCTCACATTCGGACTCTAACTGTGGTTCTAAATCTAGTCTCACAAGGTGCAATGTGAAACTGATAAACACCAAAGAGTCCAATCCGGTAAATCATTTTGGAAAATCGATTTTAAATCAAATAATGTCAAAATTGGACTGCTTTGCTAGATTATAGAGTCGCCACCTAAATATTTTATTTTGGGGAAGTTTAGGAAACCCTAACTCATGCCAAAGGCCACGTGTCAGTCATCACCAAAGTTGCCTCGGCTCGAGAACTTGGGTACGAGAGGGGAAGGTCCTGAAATGAGCACCCCTGCTCGCCCGATCAAAGATCGGCCTCTACTAATCATGATATGTTCTTTTATAAACCTTATGTGTTCTTATTCCGGTTGTTTAGCTAACTTTACTATGTGACGCACACAAGCAAGTATAGATTGAGTCGCAAGACTTGGAACAATTCAACTCATGTTTGTTTTCGAAAGTGGTTTGAATTTGCCACCCTCAAGTGGGCTTAAAACATGATTTTTCCATTTCGCAAAGTGGGCTTAAAAAAACTCACATTTTGTTGAATCGTTTCAATTCAAACAACCAAGCCTTTATCCACAGGCATTCATGCAGTTTAGCAAGTAAGCACATAGCCTCATGGCAAGCATGTGAAATATTGCAATATGGTAATCACACTCATGCAATCATGCTAAATTGTAAAAACTTACCGAGTACTCCAAGTCAAAACAAAACTAGTTAGAAATAATGCATGATCCTAACTATGTTGAGATGCCTAATACAACACATGCAATAATGCGACTAAATAGGCTCGGCTACTTAATCATGGTATTTGCAACATTTTGATAGCATGCTTTGAAACACATATTCAAGGAAGTATTGAAATAACAATGCAGTTTGAATGATGCGCCGAGCCTCGATGTATGCAAGACAAATGAATGGATGCAAGTATAAGGTATGCTAATCGAAACTGTCCCTAATCTAACCATCGAAAGAGATTAAATAAAAGGGAGAAAGACGTGGGTGTGGAAGACATGCACACACACAGCACACTTATTACAACATTGTGCCATCGCGAATGAGGGTTCGAATGAATAAGCTAAACTAGCTACGCCAATTAAGCTAACTATTACAAAACGAAACTAAATTAACTATTCTAAGCTAATTATTACAACAATCGAAACAAATTAACTAACTAACTACGCTAAGCTAGTTAAAGCAATTAAACTAATTAACTATCTAAGCTAATTAAAATAATTATAATACTTTATATTAATGAATTAGCTACAACTAACTAATTAAGCAAAGCAAGTAAATGGCCTCAAAGGGCGAGGGATGCATGCATGCTCGGTTGTTCCACTTGAAAATGCCACCGCCTTGCCATCGGATGCCTCTGTTTGTATTCTTTTGATCACTGAAAATTGTGCCAACTCTCAGAATGCCTCTGCTCCAATTCGAGCACACTTGTGCAGTTTTTCATTGGTTGCTGGTCGGTTTTAAAAAGTGGCCATCGGCTACTGCAAGTGGCCGTTGGCCACTACTTTTGGCCGGTTGGCCACCCCTGTCCCGAACTTCCTTTTTTGCTCTTGAAGCCAAGCACACTTTAGGCACAAATGAGGCACCAAATCAAGCTAAAATCACCTTCTAAAGCTCAAAGAAGGTCCCAAGGAATCTCAGCCCAAAGATAAGAAACTTTGATCAAGGATGTCTAGGCAAAGGAGAAGTGTATCTCTACTTGTATGCACAAAAGGGCAAGAGAGAGAGAAATCTAGAGGGAAAGAATTGTAGAGAGAGAGGATTTTTAGAGAGAGAGGCTCCCAAAATTTGCTAACCTTGCAATATGAGAGATATGGCCTCTATATATAAAAAAAAGAGAGCCTTGGTCAAAAATATCAATTCAGAAATATCTAGAGAAGTGTGGAACAGCTGGAGGGGAAATATCTGCAAAATATCTGAATTTTGGACACCAGTGGCCGACTGGCCACTTTTTATGGCTGACAAACCTCACTTCTGGCCGACCGGCCACTACTGGTGGCCGTCGGCTACTTCTGGTGGTCGGCCACAAAAATATGTTTTTTGGACCCAACTTCAAATGGGCATATCTCCTTCATCTGGACTCCTTTTTAGGTCATTCTTGTGCCTAAATTAAATCCCTGGAAGTCTTCTTTCCAATGGTGGCAGTCTCACATCAAAATTACAAGTGTGCAAAAAGATATGCCTCTTTTAGTGAAGACTGCTTAGTTTTGGTCCTAACCGGATCGATGCCCAACTTCAACCAACCATATCTCCCTCATTCAGACTCGGCTTTAAGAGTTCTTGAGTGCAAAATGAAGCCCTGGAAGTCCAATTTCCAATGGTGGTGGCCTCATAGCTGAAATCCAAGTGTACAAATGGATAGGCCCGATTTAGCGAGGGCTGCTCGACTCTCTCTTAATGATTCATGCCTATCTTCTTTCGCAACTTGGTTTCTTCTCTCTCCTCCAATTTTCTTCAACTCCAAACCTTTAAAAAAGATCTTTTGAAATATTTTTCAAAAAGTTCACCTCTCTTTCATTTATTTCCACTTTGTCCTTGCTTGGTTTACTGAAAAGCGCAACATTTAACAAAATGCGAGCTTCGGAACATCGTAGAAACTTTTTCAAAAACATTTTGAAAGAGAGGGTTTTAAGGTCTAGAAATTATTTTAGTCAAAATAGTTTTGGTCCAAAAAGGGGTGTGAGGTTGGGATTTGACGCTTTCCTTGCCAAAGAAATCGAACCTTTGCACAAGATAGCCTGCATCATCAAGTAAGCAATCAGTGGCGCTCAAATCTTAAGGGCGGTCAAAAATGGGGTGTCTACACATACCTTACTTACAAATGCACCATCAATTTGATGAGAATCACACTATAATAGAGCAAGAGCAGCTGATCATTGATGGTTCTAGATCAAGTGCATCATCTGATAAGGTTGAGGAGTAGCATATAATATCTCATATAAAGTTGTTACAACTGGAAGATGGTTAAGGGTTAGTTAGAGGATTGGTTGTATAGTTAGATATAGCTTAGGTGTATGTCATATCTTGAATAGATAATAAATACTACTTTGTACTATAGTTTATTGATTCAATAAAGAAATACTTCATCTTTTTCAGTTTTGCTTTTTGCTATCAGAGCTATAGCTCCAACGAGCATAGATCTTGTGAAGGTTCTTCAATGGCTACCATGGAGTCTTTATCTTCATCTTTTCCCTCAAATCTTACTCTTCTGATTTCTAACTTGAATTCATTTGTTACAGTCAAGTTGGATATCACAAATTACATTGTTTGGAAAAACCAATTCCAAAACATATTAAGAGCAACAAATCTCTTGAGCTATGTTGATGGATAATCTATCTGACCATCTTTAATTATGGATGGCTCTTCTGACAACATTGTGACGAATCCAGAATTCTTGACATAGAAATTGATCGATTCACATCTCATCAGTTGCATTACTGCAACTTTAACACCTGCAGTTTTCATATATGTGTTTCAATGTATGGCTTGCAATGAAGTTTGGTCACTTCTTTCTAAGAAATTCACCTCTCTCTCTCTCTCTCTCTCTCTCTCTCTCTCTCTCACATTCACCAGTTAAAGAACAAACTCAACAATATCTCGAAGAAATCTTCTTCGATGAATGAATATCTCAGGCAGATCAAGAACATTCAGAACATTTCAGATCAGCCTTCCTACCGATCTCCTATTGATGACGAATTCTAGTTCTTATCACCTTAATGGACTTCCTGTTGAGTTCAATGCTCTCAAGACCACTGTTCGAGCTAGATCTGAGGTTATAGCTATGGAGGAACTGCCTTATTACTTTGCTTAGAGGCTTTACATGTTGAATCTGAATCCAAAACTTTTATATCATCAGATCTCACTGTGGCTTATTCTACTACAAGAGATTCACATCAATCTCGTTCAATCAGTCTTCTTCTAATTTTTGAAGCAATTCAAATTCCTATCACCGAGGGAATAATTTTTCCAGAGGATGACGTTTTCGTGGAAATCGCAGAGGAGGAGGGAGATCATATCACACAGGTAGATAATTTCCACATGCTCAATCTTCATCACCTTCCTTATTTGGTGGTTCATCTCTGTTTTGCCAAATTTGTGGCAAACCTAATTACGCGGCCCTTGACTGTTGGTTTTGTATGGATTCTTCCTATCAGTCCTCTTCTCTATCTCTTACTGTTTATGTGACATCCCAGTCATTTTCTCCCCCTGCTCCACCTGCTAATTGGTATGTTGACTCTGCTGCAACTACACATGTTTCTAATGACCTTTCTAATCTACAACAGTATAGTCTATATTATGGCTCAGATCATGGCACTGTTGGTAATGGCTAATTTGTTTCCATTATGCACACCGGCCAAGGTATTCCTCCTACTCCCTCATTTCCTTTAGACTTCGTAACATGCTTCATGTTCCATCTGTCTCTTCTAATCTTTTATCTGTTCATCAATTGACTGCAAATAACAATTGCTGTATCACATTTGATGATTCTTCTTTTGTTATTCAAGACAAGCATTCAAAGATTCCTCTGTATAAAGGTCTTTATAGTCAGGGCCTTTATCAGTTACCTTCCACTCTATCTAGGCCTGTCTCTCTTGCTGCCCTTGCTGCACCTGTGTCCTTTACTACTTGGCACCAGAGGCTAGGGCATCCCTCTTCACACAAACTAAACTTTGTTTTGAATAATTTTCCCTTACCTATTTCTAGTAAATGTAATAACCATGTCTGTACTCACTGAGCTGTAGCGAAGAGCCACAGACTTCCATTTACATTGTCCAATTCCATTGTTAATGCACTATTATCCCTTATCTATAGTGATGTTTGGGGTCTTTTTTCTTCTTCTACTTCTGGTTTCAAATACTATTTGTTGTTTGTGGATGACTTTAGTAAGTTTTCTTGGGTATATCCTCTTTCATATAAAAGTGAAGTCTTCTCACGTTTCAAAGAATTTAAAAGTTTTGTTGAAAATTAATTTTCCACCACCTTGAAAGTGTTTCGCACAGATGGGGGAGGTGAATATACAAGAAATCAGTTTGATCAATCTCTGAAATCTCATGGCATCTTGCATCAGGTGTCTTGTCCTCACACTCCTCTCCAAAATGGAGTGGCTGAAAGGAAGCATTGTTATATTATCACCATTACCACTGCATTGCTTCATCAATCTGGCTTGCCTCTCTCTTTTTGGTTTGATAGTCTTGCCACTTTTGTGTTCCTTATTAATAGGTTACCTAGTTCTTCCTTGTGTCAACAAACTCCTTTTGAAAAATTATATCATAAGCCACCAGATTTTGCCTCCTTTAAGAGCTTTGGTTGTCGATGTTTTCCTTGGCTCAAGTTCTACACATCTCATAAACTTGCTCCTAGGTCTATCTCTTGTGTTTTCATTGGTTATCATCCTTCTGTTAAAGGTTCTCGGTGCTTAGATCCTATCACAGGTAAACTATATCTCTCCTTATGTTGTTTTTGATGAGTCCTTGTTTCCATTAGTTGCTCACACTATTTCGTCTATTCCTTCCCCATCTTTTTCTCATCTTCAACATTTTTTCTGGCCTACTGTCAATTCTCCTCTTCCATCTACAGCTTATTCTCTTCCTCTATTTCTCCTCAAATGTCTCCTTCATCTTCTTCTTCTCAATATTCTATTTCTAATTCCCATCATCTCAATATTTCCAATTCTCCTCCTGTTCCAATTGATTCTCTTACTATTGATCTTAGTTCATATCCACTTCATGTTATACCTCCATCTACAGTCAATACGCATCCTATGATCACAACATCCAAAAAGTAACTTTCTCATCAATCTTTGCTAGTCTCTACTGGTAGTGACCCTGCTCTAATTGAACCTCATGCTTTCTCTGATGCTATTAAAACTCCTGCTTGGGCTGCTGCTATGACTGAGGAATTTCAAGCTCTCCAGTGCCAAAAGACTTGGACATTGGTTTCTCTTCCCTCTAGTAAACATCCTATTGGCTGTAAATGGATCTTCAAACTTAAGAAAAATTCTGATGGATCTATTGCTCGGCATAAGGCCAGGCTTGTGGCTAAAGGCTATCTTCAGTTCAAAGGCATCGATTATCATGAAACTTTTAGCCCCGTGGCCAAACAACCCATGATTCGAGTGTTTCTTAGCCTCGCTTTTCATTTTTCTTGGCATATTAAACAGCTAGATATCTCCAATGCTTTTTTGCACGGCATCTTAGAAGAAGAAGTTTTCATGACTCAACCTCTAGGCTTTGAGGATTCTGTTTATCCCTCTCATGTTTGTTTGCTACACAAAGCTCTGTATGGTCTCAAACAGGCTTCTTGAGGCTAGTACTCTACTTTTTCTTTCTTCTTGGTTTCTTATGGTTTCACTAACAGTAAATGTGACTCTTCTCTCTTTATTTTTCATCATGGTTCTTCCATTATTCTTTTGCTTGTCTACGTTGATGACATTTTCATCACTGGGAATGATATCACTCTTGTTTGCCTTTTCTATGAAGGAGCTGGGGAATCTCTCTTATTTTCTTGGTATTGTTGTCCATCATACTACCACTGGTTTGTTTTTGTCTCAGCATAAATATGCTTCTGAGATTCTTGCCAAAGCTGGAATGCTTAACTGTAAAGCTTACACTTCTCCTATGGCTACTAAGGTTGTGGTTGCTTCTGAGTCTTCCTTGCCTTTTTCTTAGCCTTATTTCTATCATAACATTGTCGATGCTTTGCAATATCTTATAATCACTCGACCAGACCTCTCTTATGCTGTCAATCATGCTTGTCAGTTCATGCATGCTCCCACAATGGCTCATTTTAATGTTGTCAAACGCTTGCTTTGATATCTTCGGGGTACATTGGCCTATGTGCTCATCTTTTCATCCGATCCTTTAGCTCTTCATGCTTATTCCGATTCTGATTGGGTTGGGAGTGTTCGTGATAGGAAATCTACTACTGGGTATTGTATATTTTTGGGTCCCAATTTGGTCTCTTGGGTTGCTAAGAAACAGTGCACTGTGTCTCAGTCTTCAACTGAAGTCGAATATCGGGCCCTTGCTCAGACGATTACTGAATTGGCCTGGCTTCACATGCTTCTCTTTGAGCTTTATCTTTCTTCTCCTTCTCCTACCTTATGGTGTGACAACCTTTCTGCTATTTCTCTTACCTCTAATCCTGTCTTTCATGCTCGCTCAAAGCATATTATTGTTGATTATCATTATATTCGTGAGCAAGTTCTTGCTAAACTAGTGGTTGTCAAACATGTGGCCTCCTCTGATCAGATTGCTGATATCCTTACTAAACCACTGTCTTCTGCTCGTTTTTCTTACCTGTAGTCCAAGCTAATGGTTCATGCCTATCCTACTAGCTTGTGGGGCCTTGATGAGAATCACACTATAATAGAGCAAAAATAGCAGATTAATGATGGTTCTAGATCAAGTGCATCATCTGATAAGGTTGAGGAGTAGCATATAATATCTCATATAAAGTTATTACAACTCGCAGATGGTTAGGGGTTAGTTAGAGGATTGGTTGTATAGTTAGATATAGCTTAGGTGTATGTCATATCTTGAATAGATATATAAATCCTACTCTGTACTACAGTTTATTGATTCAATAAAGAAATACTTCATCTTTTTCAGTTTTGCTTTTCGGATCACAAGATTAGATGAATTGAAGTGGAATGCTGATCTATCTGGAATTTATTCTATTGCATCAGATTATAAAACGTGTGAATTATCCTTGGGGCCTGTTAGGAAAATAGCAGAGGCAGTATGGAATAACTGTGCTCTACCTAAAGTTAAATTCTTTGGGTGGTTGGCTTGGCAAGGCAAGGTGACAACATCAAGCTTTATTTAGAGAATTGGGATTTTAGATGAGACTACTATTGTGGGTTAGGTTTTTTGCCAAAATGAGGTGGAAATAGTCAATCGTATCTTGTTTTTTTGTCCATTTGTTTGGCTGGTGTGGTCTCACATTATGAGATGGTAGGGTATGTAGTGGGTTATGCCAAGCTTAGTGGAAGGTCTGTTGCAGTGGTGGTCGAATTGCAAAATGAAAAAGCTTGAAAAGATGATTTGGAAGGTTGTGCCTTTGGCTTTTTTCTGGTCCACATAAAAGCATAGAAATGAGTGTATTTTTAATGGTTCTCAGCAAAATCTAAAAGAATTGTGTGAGATTGTCAAAGTAAGAATAGCTTTGTGGATCAATCATCTCCAGTCAAAGTGGAGTTCTCTGTTAATGATGTAATTTTCAATTTGCAACAAGTTCTATATTGTGTTAGGAATGGGAGCTGAGTGGGTTGTTTGGGTGTAGTATTGCTCCTTGTTTTGCTTGCTTATATTGGAATCCCTCCAATTTGTTATGGGTGTGCATATGATTGATCTTGTCTCAGGTGGCACCATAGTTGGAATGTAAGGTTTTGACAATGAAGCAATTCCATCCATAGCCTTCTTGTTGTATGCTTTTATCTTATATTAATAAATTCTTTTTTGTTGATTAAAAAAATATAAATTAGTAGTTGACTTAACATGCTCAACTATAAATGTATTAAAAACAACTCAACTAATATTTGAATTACATTATGAAAAAAAAAAAAAAATTGCATAAAGACTTTTTTGTTTTGTTTTTTTTTTTATAAATAAAATTGATTAAACTTTACTTAAGATCGACTAAAAAGATAAAATAGATTAACCATAATATGTGCTAAAAAGGGAATATGTTAAAAACTTAAATCCAAAATTTTATCCTTAATTAATTAGTAACTTTTCATCAAAGAACAAAAAAATATTATTAAATAAACAAATTTAAAACTAATACAAAAGAATTTTACTCTTCGGCCTGTTTGATTAGTTGGAGTACTAGCGATAGGATTAATAATCCATGTGATTAACCATGGAATTGATTGTCCAACTCAATTAATACAATAATATGTGTGGGATTATTAATGCCTAGTTCCATATGGTATTGAATATCTCACAATTTTGTGAGATTAGAATCTGCGTATTATTAAACCGACCATCATTTATGTCATCTAAATGAAACTTCTACTAAATGGTCTAAGACCATCTCCAATGGTTACTTAAATCTTTCATCAAATTTGAATTTGATGAAAAATGAGTCATTTTCCTACTCTAACGGTTGCATCAAATAGGTATCAAATCAAGGATTTCACTTTTTTTTCATCAAACGTAGAACCAACTTTTCTTTCATCAAATCACTATTCATTGCCGTTGCCAGATCTTCCTCCGGATGACCACCTCAAGGCCAAAAAAAAAAAAAGTGAAAGAATTACACTGACCGGTCGGCCGCCTCAAGGCAAAAAAAAAAAAAAAAAACAGAAAAATTTACATTGGCTGGTCGACCGTCCGAACATCCGCCTAGTCAACTAGTTTTCTGATGAAGTTTCAAAATCCTCTATTTAAGCACTTGATATCAAAGGAAGCTTTTACTCAAATTTAGTGAAAAAAATTGATGCACCATTGGAGATGCTCTAACAACTTCAATGACATCTTAACACTCATCCCCATAAGTGTCCAGTGGTCATGTGACCAATGAAAAATAATTTAACAGTGTATGTCATAATATTTTTATTTTTTTTTAACAAAAGGAGATAAAAATTATAAAAATTAATAATTAAAGTTATTGTTATAAAATTAAAGCAATAGAAGATAAAATGAGAGTAAAAGAGAATAGCAAAGAGTTAGAATTAAGAGAGTAAATATTACTTTTCATTCAATCTCATGCATACCAAAACATCTAGCAAACATTTGCTTATATAGGCAAAATTTTGATAGATACAACATGTGAATTTGGAGAAGTTGGTGGAGATGAGACGTTGGTGAAGTAAGTGAAAATGGTGAGGTTGGAGGAGTTGTTGAGGTTGGAGAGGTAGGTAAATTAATACAACCTCATCTACTAAATTCCACAATGTTTCATTAATCTCATCTTCTTATCTTGAATCAAAATGATATATCTTTTAATGGTTATTCAAATATTTCACAACACTTCTCCTTGGATAACCATACGCCAAGAATATGCCTCATGAAAACCTTAGTAAGGAAAGCCCAGTGGGAAAAGACATTTGGTGAAGGAAAAAAAAGTACAATATTCTTGTATGTGATTTGTTTAGATTGTCTCATTAAAACCTTGCTAAGGAAAACCCAGTGAGAAAAAATCTTAGATGAAAGAAAAAGAGTACAATCCATAAATTTGCTTAAATAGATGACTCCTCCTCAATACTGCATAATAGATCTTAATATTGCATAACAGATCTTTATGTCGACTCATCCCAATATTATGCGCCAACTTCTAGAATGTTGCAGTCGGTAGGGCTTTAGTAAATAGATCAGCCAGATTATCACTTGAGTGTGTCTATTGAACATCAATATCACCACTGTTTTGAAGCTCATGCATGTAACAAAATTTTGGTGGAATGTGTTTAGTCCTGTTACCTTTGATATAGCCTTCTTTGATTTGTGTCACACACGCAGCATTATCTTCATATAATATGGTTGGACTATCTTTTGTTGTTGAAGACAATCCACATCTTTCTTGAATATGATGGATCATGGATGTAAGCCAAATACATTCTTGACTTGCTTTATGAATTACAAATATTTCTAAGTGATTTGAAGAAGTAGCAGTCAAAGTTTGTTTTACTGATCGCCAAGATACAACAGTATTTCCATAGGTAAAAGCATATCATGTTTGTGATTTGGCTTTATGTGGATTAGAGAGATATCCAGCATCTGCATATCCGATTAACTGCGGCTTTGATTCATTTGAATAAAAGAAACTCATATCAGTTGTTCCACGAAGATGACTTAATATTTGCTTCACTTTATTCCAATGTCTTCGGGATAATGTAGAATTATATCTTGTTAATAAATTGACTGCAAATGCAATATTGAGTCTGATACAATTTATATGATACAAAATAGTACTAATTGTATTGAGATATAATACTTCAGGACCAAGAATCTTCTCACGAGAAAACCATTAGAGTATTTAATGGAAGAGTTTCTTTTTTCTTTTCTTTTTTTCATATGAAGGTGCTTTCGGACCTTTTAATTGATGAACAAGAATTCCATTTGGCAAATGTTTGATTCAGGTAGATACAAAATTTTATTTTGCTAAGATCTTTCATTTCAAATTCATTTTAAATATTCAGTAGTTTATGTAAGCTCTTCTGGAGTTCCCAGAAGATTGAAATCATATATTGCAACAATTGTAAATCCAGATTATGATTATTTAATAAAACTGCATGGGCAAATCGGATCATTCTCATGTCCCTCTTTCAATAGATATATACTGAGGTGATTGTACCATATGCTTCCTGATTGTTTCAACCCGTATAAAACTCTTTGTATCTTGATAGAATAAACACTTTTGGGTTTTGAGTTAAATGTTTCACGCATCTTAAATCCTTCAGGGATTTATATATATATATATATATATATATCACTATCTTGTGATCCATAAATATGTTGTAACCACATCCACTAAAAGCATATTTAAATTTTCTATGATTACCAAACTAATGAGAAATCTAAATGCAATTACATTCATTCATTACACGTGAATTTTCTCATAGTCAATACTAAGTTTCTGTAAGAAACCTTGCACAATAATTTAGGCATTATATGTAACTATTTCATTTTTCTCATTGCGTTGTAGCACAAATACCCACTTATATCCAACAATACCCACTCATATCTAACAAGCTATGTCCCTTCAGGGGGTTGGACTACAGGTCCAAATACTTCATGTTTTTGTAAGCGAGTTTCACTCTTCTTGTATTGTTTCTTTCCACATTGGCCAATTATTTCTACGTCGTCATTCTTCGACAGTTTGTGGTTTATTATCATCATTACTTCTGGTAATATTTTCACCATTATTTCTGGTAATGTTTTCACTATTACTTGTAGTAATATCAAGAGCAACTTTAAACAAAAATATGTTGTCGACAACAATTTGATTTATATTCCAAACTTCTCGTGTACTCATATAATGTATTGAGATCTCATTATTTTTAGATACCTTTTCCACTTCAGGGAATAACTCTTCAAGAGATTCCTCTTCTGGAGGTTTCTCTTCTAAAGGTTTATAAGTAGGAGATTTGGATATACATATTATAGCCTGTTTTGTGATTCTAGCGTCTTCATGAGTACTTTCATTTATGGGTATGATCTCTTCTAGAGTACCGATTTTTTGTTCTTGAGCTTTCCTTTTTGAGATATTTTGTCTTTCGCACCGACGGGTCTTCCACACTTCTGGTGTGCCTTTGACTCGTTTGCTACTATGCCCACTGATTGTCCGATAGGGACATCAATTCTTGTTAGGGTATTAGCTGCTGGTATATAATATTTTGTCACATTCTTTCTGTCGATAAATGCATCCAATAACTGATTTGCAATACTTTGCAAATGAATGATCCTTTGAACTTATAGTTCACATTGATTAGTATGAGGATCAAGATGAGATAACGCCGAAGTATTCTAAGTGATTTCTCATCGAGCTTCAGGCTGTGACTTGTCTCCTCCTAATGATGGAAAAATTGTTTTATCAAAATGACAATCCTCAAATCGTGCCTTAAACACATCATCAGTCAAAGGTTCTAGATATCTAATGATTGATGGAGAATCAAAACCAATATAAATTCCAAGTCTACGTTGTGGACCCATCTTTATAAATTGTAGAGATGCAACAGGGACATAAACAGTGAAACCAAACACTGTAAAGTGACTAACATTTGGTGGTTGGCCAAATACAAGTTGTAATAGCGAATACTCATGATATGCAGTTGGTTTGACACAAATTAAAGATGTTGAGTATGACCCCATGATGAAACAGGTAATTTATTTTTCATAAGCAAAGGCCAAGCAATCAACTGAAGTCTTTTAATGAATGATTCAGCTAAATCATTTTGGGTATGAGTGTGTGCAACAGGGTGTTCAATACCAATGCCAATGGACATGCAATAATTATCAAATGCTCAAGATGTAAATTCACTGGCATTATCTAAACGAATTGTCACGATAGGATGGTCTGAAAAATGTGCTCACAATTTAATTATTTGAGCAATGAGTCTAGCAAATGCAACATTACGTGTAGAAAGTAAAAAAAAACTTGTGACCATCTTGTTGATGCATCTATTAAAACCATAAAATAATGAAATGGTCCATAAGAAGGGTATATGGGTCCACATATATCCCCTTGATTTCTTTGCAAAAAGGATGGACATTCAACAATTACTTTTGTGGGTGAAAGTCTGGTAATTAGTTTCCCTTGTGAACAAGTAGAACATAGATAATCACTTAGTAAAAGAATCTTCTGGTTCTTTAATGGATGTTCATGTAAACTTTTAATTATTCGACGCATCATTATAGATTCTGGATGCCCAAGTCGGTCATGCCACAGCATAAACATTTTTGGGTCAGAGCACTTCTGGTGCATTACAATAAATGACTCAATCATTTTTATCGTCGTATAATATAATCCAAATGAAAATGTATGAAGTTTTTCTAATACTAGCTTCTAGCTAGAATTAGCTGAAATAATCAATAAATACTCTTCCTAACCTTTATTTATAGTTTCAATATGATAACCATTACGACGTATATCTTTGAAACTTAATAGATTTCTTCTGGATCTAATAGAAAATAAAGTTTCATCAATACAACTTTTTTTTGTTCCATTTGACAATCATAATATTGGCTCTTCCAAAGCTTTCAATTAAGTTTGCACAACTTGAGATTTTACATTAGCTTTTGTCATTATTAAATGTTTTTAATCACAAAGAATTGTGGGTGTTGTTATACTATGTACTAAACAAATATTCTTACTAATCATTTTAGAATTAGTCAATACATTAGTAAAATTCATATCTATAAACAACTAATCATCATTTTCAAAACGTGATCAAGCAGAAAAATACAAACTCCAAAAGCATCACTAAAACAAATATAATATTTAGAAATCAATATGAATATTTTCATCACCAATAATATTTCCTTTTATTGAGGCTTGCTACCCAGAAGGCAAACATTCCTGATGGAACAGATTTCAATAGTAAAATATTGTTGATAAATAATATTTTGAAAAAAATTACCAAAAAGAATGCACAATGATAAATAGTGAATTACCAAGTGAAATTTGTCAAAAAATGAATATTAATTATTTATGCATAATAATCACTCACTTTTCTAGTAGATTTGTTTGCCATGCAATATGTACCATGCATATGCAACATGAATACATGCAAACATACATACATTATTCTTGGGAGGTTCTATTATATGAACTTCTTTCATTTCCCTATAATATCTCAAGATTATTCCATTTCAAGTGGAATGGCATGATATTTTTGCGCGAATCTTTCTAAACATGTCCCCGACGGATTTTGTAATTTTACCTCAACCTTGTCCAAAACCATGACTTCTCTCTCATCCACGATCATGAAATGCAACCTCATTCACTTTAGGGAATGGAGCAGAGCCTATTGGATAGGATTGATGATTTTTTAATAACAATTGCTTAGTTTGTTTAGCTACAAGAAGGCATGAAATCAGTTCAGAGTGCTTTGTAAATTGATGTTCTTTTTATTGCTACTAAATGAGCATATTTGTCAGTGTAAAAATTTCAGCACATATTATTTAGATTATATTCACTAACTGATTCATAACTTTGCAACTTCAGATGCAATCAATTATAGGGAGTTTTTTTTGGGAGGATTACGGTCTTCTGGTGCTCGTATTTCTTCTTCAAATTATTCGACAAAGTAAGTGGATCTTTTACCGTAAGGTACTCATTTTTAATTCTTCTTGGAGGTGGTGGCGAGTGAATATCATTGTCTTTGCGTGATCCTTTAGGGATGCTTCATTTTCATTTTTAATGGTACCTCCAAGATTTATTGCCTCAAGGTAGATCTCAACATCAAAGATCCAAGATAAATAAATTTCTCGAAATATTAAGATTTATGATTTATGATTTTGAAGGATTTGACATAGTTATGCACTAAACACAACAATAACAATATATTTAGTATTATGTGAAAATATGAAGAAAAATATAGAATTAGTCTTATCATGAACCGCTCTTATAAAATATTTATTCAGAATTTCTTTTATTTACCTCAACCACTTTGTAGAAAAATCATACCAACCTTATTTGTATTTGATTCAACTTTTCCTTCTCAGCTAGTCAGATTCTCGTGCTGATAATGTGTTATAAAATTAAAGCAATGGAAGAGAAAATGAGAGCTAAAAAGAATAGTAAAGAATTAGAATCAAGAGAGTAAATATTACTTCTCATTCAATCTTATGCTTACCAAAATATCTAGGCAAAATTTGTGTAGATATAACATGTGAATTTGAAGAAGTTAGTGGAGATGAGAGGTTGGTGAAGTAAGTGCAAATGGTAAGGTTGGATGAGTTGTTGAAGTTGGAGAGGTAGGTAAATTAATACAACCTCATCTACTAAATTCTACCATATTTTATTAATCTCATTTTCTTATCTTGAATCAAAATAATATCTCTTTAAATGGTTATTTAAATATTAGCACTGATAGTAATTTTTCCATCAATATTCCAAATATGTTGTGTCATCTCAGCAACCTCTAGTAATAGGCCTTACGGGCCCAACCACAACAACAACCTATCAAAGGCCATGCCCTCTAAAGCCCAATTGGACCTTACCTACACAACTCATCTTATCAACTCACAATACATGTCCAACAATCGAAATACATACAACGGTACCCTTATAACATAAAAGAGAAAATTACGTTGGAAGTTTCTGTATTTTAATTCTTATATTATTTTGATTCTTATAATTTCAATTAACTCAATTTTGATCAAGAATAACTTTATCTCAATTTGATTTAATTAATTATAATTGTTAGTATTTTTTTAATAAAAAATACGCACATAAAGGGAATTTGTCATATTTTTAGAGTTAAAATTATAAATTTACTCAATTTTGAGTTAATCTCAATTAATTCAACGATCAAATTCTATCAAAAGTCCTAAAGGTGTTATTGGATCAAATTGACATAAAATTTAAAATTAAGAATTAAAATTAAGTTAATAAAAAATGTAAATACCAAATGACACAAAAAGTAAAATGTAAAAATTGTCAGTGTGATTTGTCTTGACATAAACAACTAAACAAAAGACATATACAACTTATTCTCTACTCATCTAGACCTTGCAATGGACCCAAGACTTTGAAATACCTGAAAAGATAGTCACTAAAGAGAATGAACTAAACATGCTTACTGAATGTACTAGCTCAACAAATATAGAAACAAGTAATAATACGAAATTGCGAGTCATCACATATAAATACTTGTGTAGAGTTCATGAACATGAACATATATACTTCTCACACTTTAAATCACTAAATTCTCACAAAGAAAACTCATGATATATAGGATTTCTTTTCAATTTAAAGTGAGGAATCCAGGTTTATAAATGATATTCATACCTTGATTGAGCTCAAACAAAGTAATTTCCTTCTTCAATTCCTCTTTCCTCTTGATTTGCCCCAAATCGAAATCACAATTTAATTTTAACGTGGAAAAACCACAATTGGAGCACCTCCAATTGTGATAAAAAAAACCACGGGAAACAGCCACAAAACAATCTACTAAGAAGATATAAAAGGAATTACACATGTATACTCTCAATTACCTAGCGAATTCAGGCCCGAACTGAACCAACCTCTATGTGCCTCTTCCAACCCCGTCTTCACCTCAGAATTGTCTTGACGATGAGCCACTCCAGAATCCACCAAAGCTTCAGGCTCAAATTCTTCAGAATCCACCGAAGAACAACTCTCTCTTTTGTGCAGAATAAACAAACAAACCTTTGATGTATGCTTCTTAAACCATGAGTTGAATACTCAATGAAACATCAAAGAAAACTAGCAAAATATCCCCAGGTATAAACCTTAATATCCGAAAAGAAGATCTGGAGGAATCAATCAAGTTTTGGGAGAAAACCAACTGCTTATAGAAATCCAAAGTAATCCTAGTTTTGGAAGAAAACCAATTCCTTATAGAAATCCGGATTTTGAAGCTCGCTCGAGCGAAGCTTCTCTCGCTTGAGCGAGAACTTTAACTCGCGTGATTTCCACTAGTGCCTTGGCTCGAGCCACGAATCCTTAGCTCGAGCGAGCAATCAACTCTTTCAGGTTTTTGTGTGGACGCAATCCTTCGCTCGAGCGAGAACTCCTTGGCTCGAGCGAGCAAGCCTTCGCTCGAACGAGCACTCCTTGGCTCGAGCGAGCAAGGGCGGACATGCAATTTTGAATGCAATTTTGCATTTTGCTTCGGCCCACGAGCTGACCAGGCAGCTTGACCCCTGTCATAATCAGCGAAGTGGCAATCTTGAAAGCATTAACATCACAAACTTCTCTGCTAGGTTCGATTCGGGTTGGATTCGCATCTAATAAACTCATAGCCTCACTGAAATAAAAGTGCGAAAAGAAATACAACTGAAAGGAGTTTTGTCAAACGGGATTGCCAAGAATAAAAAACTAACAATCTCCTCCTTTGGCAATGCCGTGACAAAACCCACCTAACAAATAAAATCCTAAACACCCCAACCTATTACAGCCAACAAAAACAAGCTTCTTTCTGACGGTCAAGATCTGCAAAACAACTATTAATGCCACAATCTCCAAAACAACTATTAGTCCCACAAGAGTATAAAAAAAAACAATAAACATATAGCTAGAATATCTTGAAGCATGAGATGAAAAACATGAATAGATGCGACCAAGAGATTTTAAGAACATATAGCATGAATAAATGAAAACTAAGACACATGAAAAACAACTTAACAAATCAAAGTGATCATGCTAACAAACTCTTGTAATGATAAACCAAACTCCCCCACACTAAAAACAAAGAACAAGAAGAAAACGACAAACAATAATATGGTGGAGCAAGCAAGGAATTTCAGAGTTGTACCTTAAAACACACAAGATTATCCAAGAAGCACAATTACTTGAAAACAGAATATGCACAGCCTCTAGAAAATTCCTCATAAAAGAAAGTGATGTATTATGTGAAAAGCATAGATCCCATGAAAAAAGTGTATGTGTGACTCTGGGAGTTCGACAAACACTAGATTCAAATCCTAGTAGTGATATGAAAGCTGGACCTCCGACAAGAGAATCTAAGCACAACAAAGGAAAGTCAAACCACTAGGAATCAAGGGGTATTTGGTGAGTAAAGGCGGAGGCTCCCCCTCAATCAATGAATCCCTTATTTTTTTCCTTTTTTTTTTTTTTTTTTTTTTCACATCTTTTGCTTTTCTTTCTTTTGCACATTTTTTTTTTGTTTCTTTTGCACACTCATTGGCGGCTGACACGCTCAATAGTATGGAAACCGAACCAGAGAAGCATGGAGATAATAATGATGGCCTGGTTGGTGACTCTGAGGTAGCCTTTTCCTCATGGCTGGACTGCAAAGAATTGAGGGGAAAGCTGTGGAGGAGCAAAAAGATGGAAGGTGGTTAAGAGACTCAACATCACCCATGATATGCTAGTATAGGTCAATTCCTCTAGAAAAGCAAAAGATACAATGCCAGAAGTCCATAGAGAAAAATGATCACTAAGGCAGAAGACTCCAAAATTTGTTAATCCAAGAGTGTGTACAGAATGAGACATACTAATCAAAAAACACACACTCCAAAAAGAGTAATGACCATAGAAAGCACACACAAATTAACATATAATGGATATTCTCATCAATTCCAATATGCACCAAGGACCATAGAAAAATTTTAAGCTTGCAAAACCATACTAAGAAAATCTTTTTGGATTTTTTTTTTCATTAAAAAAAAAACACACAGAAACTCAAAAACTAAAACAAATAAACAAATTAACACAAGTTAAATTTTCTCACCCAAACCGCTTTAGTATAAACAAAGTTGTGAGCATTGCGGTTCTTGGGTGGTGTCTTGACGATGTGGTTCCCTTTGCTTTCAATGAGAACCCGTCTCGACTTGGTTTCCAACTTCCTATTCCTAGGTCTAGGCAAATGCAAACTCGCTCCATGTTTGGTCTCAAGCACATCAAAATAACGAGGTCTAATATGACCTTTAACCTCATTACAACCAATGAAGTGTCTCCTATCTCACGAGATGTTGGAATTTCTTTCATCTCTATGAGACACTCTCCCATGCAACTTATAACAATAAGGGCGAATATGACCATACATACCATAATGATGACAAATAAAAACAGGGTGTACAGGGTGTATCTTCTTTTCTTTTACCTTACCAACTCTAGGAAGTTTGAGAAGTCCATCCTTATGTTGAATTTTTTGTTCTCCCTTTCCTTGAGTTCTTGTATCATGAGATGTACATGCACTCTGTTTTTGCTCTTTGTTATCACCAAAGCCAATGCCACTCTTGTCACAACACATTTGTTGAGACTCAATGATATCCTCCAAAGTCTTTGATCCTTTGTTCCAAAGACCAATGGTAGCCATAGCACACTTGAGTTCTTCCTCTTTCTTGATGATTAGCTCCTCCAAGGCAACTTGAGATATCTCGATACTTTCAATCTTTTCTTCATATGTTGCAAAGATTTGTTGTAGCTTATCCCTCTCTGTCTCACAAGTCAAGAGTTTCGCACAAAGGGCTTGTCAATCATTAGCTATCTTGATGGCATCAATCCTAGCCTCGAAAATCTCTTTCTTTAATTTGACATTCTCACTTTCACATGCTTTGAGTTTCATAGTGAGTTTGTCATTCAATTTGGATAAGTTAAGAGACTCCTTATACAACTTTTCATAAGCTTGCTCAAGCTCTTCATCATCACTCTCTGAGGATTCATCATCAGTGGTATTCTCAACCGACCTCTTCGGATACTCTGTTCGTCCTTCAGTTTCGGAAGCCGCCATGAAAGCAAGGAATTGTTTATGTCCCTCTTCGCCTTGATCTTCATTGTCACTTTCCTCTTCATCAGATTCTGATTCATCATCCCAAGTGATAGCAAGGGCTTTTTTCTTCCTCAAACGAGTGGGGCATTCTGAAGCAAAGTGGCCAAATCCTTGGCATTCATAGCATTGGACTCTTTCAGAGTTCCCTTGTATCTTTCCTTTCTCTTTCTTGGCTATAGAATTAATTTTGAGTTTATCTTTGTCCTTAGATTTATGAGTATGAGTAGATTCCAAAAGATTAATATTCTTTTTCAAAAAAGATTTTTTAAATTGTTTAACAAAAGCAGCCGTAATCTTGGAATCTATCTCATAATCCTCATCAGAATCTTCTCTAGCTCTATGTGCACTACTAAAAGCAACATCTTTTTGTTTCTTTTTGAAATTCCTATGTGCCTCATAAGTTTGGAGATTTCCAACCAAGTGATCTAGCTAGAGGTTGTCAACATCTTGAGCCTCCTCAATAGCCGTAACTTTTGGTTGGAACCGATCGGGCAAGGATCTCAAAATTTTTCCCACAACTTTGGATTCTGGTATTTTTTCACCTAAATTGAAACTGGAATTTACAATGTCACTCAACTTCACATAAAAATCATCAAAGGTCTCACTATCTTTCATTGAAAGGTTTTCGAAACTAGACGTAAGCCTTTGAAGTTTTGATTGTTTAACAGAAGGAGTGCCCTCATGAATAGTTTGTAAGATATCCCAAGCCTCTTTTGCGACTTCACAATTGCAAATACGACTAAACTCTTCAGGTGTGACAGCGCAAAAGAGAGAATTGATAGCTTTACTATTCCAGCTACTATTTTGATAATCAATTATGTCCCACTTATCAATTGGTTTGGGGAAAGTTACTCCATCAACGGTAATCGTTGGTTCAGTCCACCCATACATGACAGATTGCCAAACTTTTTCATCAATAGGTTTTAAAAACGATCTTATCCGAGCTTTCCAAAAAGAATAATTGGATCCGTCAAGTAGGGGTGGTCAAACCATAGAATTTCCCTCACGAATTGTATCCATTATCACAAAGCAAACAAGATCTCGCTCTAATAGATTTGTAAAACAAAAAAAATAAAGCGACCTGCTTTGATACCAATTGAAAAATCTAGAAATCTCCTCGATGTTGATTTGTGATTATGTATCAATTTAAAGCAATAAAACAATCCCAATCAAACAATCAAGACAAATCGACACAACGATTTTAACGTGGAAAAACCACAATTGGAGCACCTCCAATTGTGATAAAAAAACCACGAGCAACAGCCACAAAACAATCTACTAAGAAGATATAAAAGGAATTACACAAGTATACTCTCAATTACCTAGCGAATTTACGCCCGAATTGAACCAACCTCTATGTGCCTCTTCCAACCCCGTCTTCACCTCGGAATTGTCTTGACGATGAGCCACTCCAGAATCCACCAAAGCTTCAGGCTCAAATTCTTCAGAATCTACCGAAGAACAACTCTCTCTTTTGTGTAGAATAAACAAACAAACCTTTGATGTATGCTTCTTAAACCATGAGTTGAATACTCAATGAAGCATCAAAGAAAACTAACAAAATATCCCCAGGTATAAACCTTAATATCCAAAAAGAAGATCTGGAGGAATCAGTCAAGTTTTGGGAGAAAACCAACTGCTTATAGAAATCCAAAGTAATCCTAGTTTTGGAAGAAAACCAATTCCTTATAGAAATCCGGATTTTGAAGCTCGCTCGAGCGAAGCTTCTCTCACTTGAGCGAGAACCTTAACTCGCGTGATTTCCACTAGTGCCTTGGCTCGAGCGAGCAATCAACTCTTTCAGGTTTTTGTGTGGACGCAATCCTTCGCTCGAGCGAGAACTTCTTCGCTCGAGCGAGCAAGCCTTGGCTCGAGCGAGCACTCCTTGGCTCGAGCGAGCAAGGGCGGACATGCAATTTTGAATGCAATTTTGCATTTTGCTTCGGCCCGCGAGCTGACCGGGCAACTCGACCCCTGTCATAATCAGCGAAGTGGCAATCTTGAAAGCATTAACATCACAAACTTCTCTGCTAGGCTCGATTCGAGTTGGATTCGCATCTAATAAACTCATAGCCTCGCTGAAATAAAAGTGCGAAAAGAAATACAACTGAAAGGAGTTTTGTCAAACGGGATTGCCAAGAATAAAACCTAACACACTCTTTCCTTCAGAAAACAGTCTCTCTCTTGTCCCTCTTATCATAATTCAAGAATTATACATACAACCAACCATATATTTTAAATAACTACACCTCACACACAAGCTCTGGGAATTAATTTTTTTAATAACTTTTAATTTTTTTTATGAAGTGAAAAAAAATTAATGTATTTAAGAATGGATTTTTTTTTAAATTGTATTGAAAATAGTAAGTTACTGTGATGTATGAATTTTTGAATTTTTATTTTATTTTTATAATCCTTTTTTATTTATATTTTTTTTTGATTGTTTTAATTAAAATTCAATTTGCCAAAAGCGGAAGAAACTAGGTGTCAAGCTCCCACACTACCTCTAGAAGCACCTCAATGACTCACACTAATTGATCATGATTAAAGATAATTAATCATACTTATAATATAATGAATCATTGATTATGCTACTTTTTTTTAATTATTTATTTATTTATTTATTTTGTATCAATAAAAGAAAACTTTATTGATGATAAAGCTATAAGTTACAAAGAACTTACATAAAAAAAGTAGGGAGGTGCATCAAGCATCAAAGTTAAACTCAACAATCCCAACTAGGTTGACACCAAAGAGCAAGCCTTATCATATACCAGCACTCAGCCTAAGATTGGCGAGAGTCCAATCAAACAACCCAAAAAAAAAAGAAAGAAGAAGACAATATAAAAGAGTAGAACACTCCCAAGTGCAAATTAACCCCCGAACTGCACACAGTCACTTAATGCCGAGAACAACTCCTCAGCAGGAAGAACTAACAGCAGCTTGCAGCAACAACGAAGTGGTTAAAACCCAAATCTGCATCAGCAGCAACAATAGCTTCCCATCCAAACGCAATAGCTGGACTTCCCCTCACAAGAACAACCTAATCTAGTTTAAATTGCACAAAAAGTGATGTACAAAGTTCTACAGACCTGGCACACAGTTGTTGGCCCAGAAAGCTACCCTTAATTTTACAACTTCCACTAAATCAGCAGAGTTTGCTTGCCCACCATTGAAAACAATCTCATTCCTTAATTTCCAAATTGACCAAAATAAAACCAATGGCACAATCTTCCAGATGCACATTACCTTCTTCTTGAACCTAACACACCATTGTAACAGAGCTTCGATAGAACCTGGAATTACTCAACACACATCCCACCAGCTCAAAATACCAGCCCAAACTTTCCATACCAGTGGACAGTGGAGGAGAATATGTTTGACTGTTTCCACTTCATTTCTGCAGAAAACACACAAAATACTAGCATTGCCGTTCAACACCTAAATCCGATGAAAAAAAGTTGTTGTTTTGACTCTACCCTGCCAAGCCAACCACCCAAAAAACTACAATTTTGGAGGTACAACAACATGCCATAACCATTGGCAACGCGCAAGTCAGGACCCCTAACTACTTGTAGCCACAACCAAACTGATGACACTATGAACTGACCCAATGAATTCAAGTCCCACGACAGACAGTCATCCATTTGCCCACTATTGGTAAGGACATCATCAGCCAGTCATGGAGTCTACTTACCTCTTCTTCTTCCCAAGCTCTGAGCTGTCTTCTGAACCCCAAATTCCAATCCCCTAAACTCCCCATTCTCTGCCTATACTGCATAACAGAGCCGTCCCTATCTTCAGAAATATAGAACAACCTTGGAAATTCCTCACTGAGCTTTCTATTGTTGCACCATTTATCGGTCCAGAATTTCGTTTTCTCCCGATTCCCAACCTTCACTCTTACATTATCAAGATAAAACTCAAGTAACCACGGATTAACCTGAGCAAGATCAAGGATACCCTGCCAGATTGGAGACACTCTCCTTACATCCCCCATCTCCGGCCACCACCCACTGCCGACCCTCCCATAAATATTGCAAATTACTGGCTTCCACAGTGCTGTATCCTCTGCGCCAAACCTCCACCACCAGTTTAACTGTAAACAAACATTCATGTATGCTATGCTTCTAACCCCTAAACCACCTTGTCCTTTAGACTTGGTTAGCTTCTACCATTTTACTAAATGGACTTTTTTTCTCATCTCACTACCCACCCCTCCCCAAAAAAAAAAAAAAAAACGAAAAAAGAAATGTAGCCTGCAACTTCTCAATCAACCTAACCACTCCCTTACGCATCTTGAAGGCCGAAATATAATATAATGGTAAACATGACACAACTGACTTGAGTAACGTTAATCTTCCTGCAAAAGACAGCAACTTTCTCTTCCAAAAAGACGACTTCTTCCTCACTTTGTCGACCACTGGCTGCCAAGTTGACTTCCTTTTTGGATAGCTCCTAAAGGAAGGCCCAAATACATCATTGGCAACTTCTGGTTTTTGCAATTCAACACAGCACTAAAATTATTTACCTCACTGTCTGAAATACCCACCCCACATACAATGCTCTTGTGGAAATTTATCTTGCGACTCGACATTACTTCAAAACACCTTAAGACCCTTTTAATTGAAAGCAACTCCAATACCTCAGCTTCGCAAAAAATTATTGCATTATCTGCAAACTGCAAATGTGAAATGCTCATGTTGTTGGATCCCACTGTACTCCACCAGAAATTCCCTCTGCCTCTACTGATGGGAACTTCTCTTGAAGAAATAATGCATTGATCTAGTAGCCACTCGAGCCACAGAGGGCTATCTAAATTGATTCGTTTCTATCGATAAGCTCCAATTGCATCATAGGAATTACAAAAAAAAAATGTTTTAATTTTTTGAATGGATGATCTACTCGACACGTTCTACAAGATGAAAAGTTTGAAATATTGAAATAGGCCCAAAGTGAGCCCATAGTGGGCAAACTGCATGATGCAATGCAATCCACAAAAGATGTACAACGGAGAAGTTGTTCACTTTAGGTAATATTAAATTTACTAATTAATAAAAATTTAACCCTGTTGATGACTAAAAAAAAAAAAAAAAAGCTTAACCTAGTGGGATTGGTTTCCAGATTAGTTGAGATACGCATAAGTTGGTCCAGACACCTAATTATAAAAAATAAAAATAAAAACAAAACAAATAACTGAAACAAAGAAAAGCACCAAAAATAATAATAATAATAATGTGTAGTCCAAATTCATTTTAATCATAAACTCCATCATACAAAAATTGAATTTAAGCCACATATTTTTCTTCTTTTATTTTATTTTTTTTTATTTCTGAATTCTTTTTCTCTAGCATTACTCTGTAATTAGACTTCACAAAAAAAAAAAAAAAAATCATCTCTATGTTGCTCCAAAGCCTACTACAAGCAAAAAGTGAGTAGCTTTGTTTGTATCATATGTTCCTGATATTTGTAATATTTAATTATAATTTATTAGGGTGTTTATGATTTAATATAATATTTTTATCATTGATATTAATTTATGATAAAAAAATGTATTTAGCTATACTTTATATGGTATTTGATTATGACTTATTATTTATTTTTTATATGACTAATAAAAATTTAATTATAACATTTATAATAATTAATATAACAAATATAATCAATTCAATAACAACAGTTCAATGCCATGGCCCTTGTAGCAAGTTGGCATGTAGCTGCATTGGCATGTAGCTGCATCTTAGAGTGCAGTGAGGAAAGGTCGCCCTTGTGGCAAGTTGGCGTGTAGCTGCATCTTAGGATATAGTGATGAAAGATCACGGGTTCAAACTGATGGAGCAGCGACAGCCCTTTAAGTGGTACACGAACTTTGTTAACAAACTAACAAATCTAACTAATGTTTAAAAAAAAAAAAAAAAACAGAAAAAAAAAGAAAAAAAAAAAAAGAAAGAAGTATACAAATAATTTCTATAGTTTATACGATGTGTCAATTTAGTTCATATTGTTTCAATTTACTCGATTTTGCTGCTTAATTTAACGGATTGTGTTATTTTACTCCAATAAATAACGATTGTTAAGTTTGGTGGATGGAAAGTCAAACTATGTGTCAATTTGGTCCCTATAGTTTACACAATGTGTCAATTTGGTCATTGTCAAAATCGAACAAATTAAAACAACAAGGACCAAATTGACACATTATATAGACAAAATTGACACATTGTGTAAATTTTCCATCCATCAAATTTAAATAATCGTTATTTATTGGACTAAAATGACACAATCTGTTAAATTAAGAGATAAAATCGAGTAAATTAAAATAACATGGACTAAATTGATATATTGTATAAACTACAGAGACTATTTACATAATTTATCAAAACAAAAATAAAAACTAAAAAAAATCAACAGCTCAAAAGGTTGACATATTCGTTAATCTCCAGATGTATGGATGTTAGGAAACAAAAGGTAAAGTTAGGTTTCAATAAAAAAATAGGTAAGATTAATGAAAAAGGCAGGTAGGTCTTGTGACGTGCGTATAAATGCGTTTAAGAATGAGAACTCCGGATTTTGTTTTTCATTTTTTTACATTATTGGGATATATAATAAAATATTATTTATAATTATTTCCAAGAGTCAATTATAAATATTCATTTGAGCAGGGATAAATATGATCGCAAAAAAAAAATGACGACTCTAAAAAAAATTCATTGACAATACATGAGAGGTTAAATAAATGAGAAAAGCTAGGCATATAAAATAATTTTAGTGAGAAATATAATTTTGGGGGGAACTTATTGAGAAAACTAATTAACATAAAATAATTCTGATTAAATATATAACACATTAAATAAAAGTACTTTGATAAAAATAATTCCAGTCATACACATCGAATAGAGCTACCACTACAAGAAAAATCACCTTTGGCGGCTAAATTTTTAGTCGCCAAAAGTCCATATTTAGTCACCAAAAGTTGACTTTTTAGTTTCTCCAACTAAAATTTTTGTCGCCGCATTTGTCGCGAATACATGGTCGCCGGAGGTATTGGCGACTAAAACTTTTTTAGTCGGCAAAAAACAGGTCTTTAGCGACCAAAGTTTTAGTCGCCAATAGTGATTTACACTTTTGAAAATCATACATTTAGCGACTAATCTTCTAGTCGCCAATACTTACTGAATCGCCGACTAAACCGTTTAGTCGCAAAAATAAAGACTTTTGGCGACTAATAATTTTAGTCGCCAAAGGTGCTTCCGTGAAAAAAAAAAAAATACCAATTTTTTTGCTTTTTCTGAGATTCGAACCACCAACCTGTCCCACATTCTAAATCTTTAGCAACACACTCCCTCCACTATGCCACTACAACACCACATGAATATATATGCAATATATATTATTTATATAGTATATTCACCCGTATTAATATAAAACTATATATATATATATATAATTATTTTTATTCAATATAATTTATGTAAAAAATAAATTATTTACTAAAAAAAAATTGAGGCCACTTTTGGCGACTAAATCCATTAGTTAGTCGTCAATTCTATAATTTTGGGCTACTAATTATTTTTTAGTCGCTAAAAAAATAAGTTCCGCCTAAAAATAACCAGTTTTGGCGACTAAACCTGTTTTTAGTAGCCAAAAACGTCCCCTTTTGGCTACTAAACTGAATTTTAGTCGCCAATTGCCCGTTTTTAGCTACTAAATTTTTTTTAGTAGCCAAAAAGCTTCACTTTCAACGACCAAACTGTTTTTAGTCGCCAAAACACGTATAATCGGCGACCAAACTGTTTTTTAGTCGCCAAAACCTATACTTTTGGCTACTAAATTATTTTAGTCGCCAAAAACCGTGACTTTTGGCTACTAAAAAACCTTTAGTCGCTAAAACCCATATAATCGGCTACTAAGTTGATTTTTAGTCGCCAATAACTATACATTTGGCTACTAAATTGTTTTAGTCGCCAAAAGTCTTCACTTTTGGCTACTAATTCCATTTTAGTCACCGAAAATGGCACTTTCAGTGATGAAAATAATTTTTTTAGTCGCCATTTCTGCATTTTTTTGTAGTGTACCCATTGTTGAAGAGATTATTTATGCCGTGGTTGTTTGGGAACTTCCATATAAGTCACATTTTTTTTTCTTTTAGTGATTTTTTTTTTTCAAAATTCAGTCATTTTTTTTTTTCGAGAATCCATCTTGTGTAAAAAGTAAAATTGTTTTAAAAAATTTCAAAAAAAAAATTTCAAAAAAAAAAATCCAAAATAAGCCCCAAAAGTCTACTATTTTTTAGTTCATCTTGCCAAGTAAAATCTAGAAACTTAATCCCTTTAAAAAAAATTAAAAAGTTTACTAAAAATAAAAATAAGTCACCCAAAAATTAAAAAAAAAAACCCCAAACATCTTAATTTAAAGATTGTTAAAGATCATTGACCATGCTGCTGATTTAAATATTGTGACATATGCAATTGCAGCAGAAAGTTCTTCTTCCCTTAATTACACCTTCACATATAGTTTTTTTCACGTATTTTACACACATTCCACGTTATACTCGTGACCCCCTTTGCCCACATTAGCATTCTGTTAGGTTTTTATTGTTGGCCACCCCATTTGACAAAACTCCTTTCAGATGTATTTATTTTCGCACTTTTTATTTCAGTGAGGCTATGAGTTTATTAGATGCGAATCCAAACCCGAATCGAGCCTTGCAGAGAAGTTTGTGATGTCAATGCTTTCAAGATTGCCACTTCAGCTCGCGGCCGAAGCAAAATTCAAAATTGCATTCAAAATTGCATATCAGCCGTTGCTCGCTCGAGCCAAGGAGTGCTCGCTCGAGCTAAGACTTTCTCGCTCGAGCCAAGAAATGCTCGCTCGAGCCAAGGATTGCGTCCATACAAAAACCTGAAGAAGTGTATTCCTCGCTCGAGCCAAGGATCCGTCGCTCGAGCCAAGGCACTAGTAGAAATCATGAAAATTACTCTCCTCGCTCGAGCCAGGAAAGTTTCGCTCGAGCGAGCCTCAGAATCCGGATTTCTCAAGGAGTTGGTTTTCTTCCCAATCTAGGATTACTTTTGGTTCTCTATAAATACTTGGTTTTCTCCCAAAACTAAGTAATTCATTGAAGTCCTCCAGATCTTCTTTTTGGTTCTTAAAGGTTTATATCTGGGGATATTTTGATTTTTTCTTTGATGTTTTATTGAGTATTCAACTCATGGTTTAAAGAGAGTACATCAAAGATTTGTTTGTTATACACAAAAGAGAGAGTTGTTCTTCAGTTATGAATTCTGAAGAATTCGAGCCTGAAGCTTTGGTGGAATCCGGAGTGGCTCATCAGAAAGACAATTCCGTGCTGAAGATAGGGTTGGAAGAGGCACATAGAGGTTGGTTCAATTAGGCGTTGTGGATTCGCTAGATAATTGAGAGTATACCTGTGTAATTCCTTTAAATCTTCTTAGTGGATTGTTCTTGTGGCTGTTGCCCGTGATTTTTTAATCACAATTGGAAGGTGTCCAATTGTGATTTTTCCACGTAAAATCTTTGTGTCTCTTTCTCTTGATTGTTTGATTGGGATTGTTATATTCTGCTTAAAATTGATACATAATCACAAATCAACATCTAGGAGGTTTCTAGATTTTTTCACATTCAATCTTCAAGCTTTTTCATACTCTCCTAGAGAGACAAACAAAGAGAGAGAAGATAACGAAACTAATAATGTGAATTTTGCACGAGCGACCCGTGTACCATGTCAGATATAAATCTCCACCCTTTATGGTGTCTTTGATATTTTCATACATTATTTCTTGCAAATACAGTGTAACTCTGTAACTAGAAACAATGTCTATTGAAGCTCTGGCAATGGCAGGTGTAGATTACATGGAATGTGATATAGATCTCGAGGCTTTCGAGCGATGCGGACAAGAACAACCACCTTCATATCTTCTAGCAGAAAAGCATTCAAGCAATCATCAGAATGTAAAAAAAGGCACTACTGATGATAAGTTGATCATTATCAATGGTGAGTTGGTGGTGAGAGCAAAAATTCAGGAATGGGCTAAGGCAGTAGCTTCTATGAAAAATGCCTATGGTTTTGAAAAGAGAAATACATTTAGAGAGACTTCTTCTAAATTAGTGTATTAAGTTATTTATCTGTTACTGTTTCCTTAAGGGTCAAAAAAGAAAACTTCTAAAAGAAGTTTGGATCCAAATCCAAGTGGAATGTTGTATTTTCAGATCCATGTTCAAGTGTGATCTAACTAATCATGAATGCCTCTGCGTAACTGTTGTTGTGATTCTTGCTTGGGCAGATGATGTAATTATGTGTAGGTGTTAGTGCTTATGGCTTTCATTCATTCCATTGCATAATGGCTTGATTAATGGCTCACTGAAAACCTTTTGAACCAACTTTCTTTGTTAAGTTCAATGATGCCCAAATATCATCATTTTACCATGCCAAAAGTTGGGTCTTTTGAACTATTTGTTCTTGGGCCTGTTAAAAAACAGTTAAGAAGAAGAAGCCGAATAGCTCCAAAGCATGTCCTTGTGTTTAGATAATCAGTTTTTTTAACTTATTCAAATTATTTGTTTAATACGTAGAAATTAGAAGTTATACCAAATAATCTAATATAAATAGGATAAATTACAAGTGCACCCCAGAAGTTTGTTTAAAATGCATATTGTCTCATATGGTTTGGAAATTTACAAATACCCTTTTGTTAGAATTTTTTATTTAAGAAAATTAACTGAAAAAATAAAATTTCCAATTATTCTTTCATACGATAATAAAATTACTTGAATTAGTAATTGAATTTTTTTTTGATATCATTAAAAACTTTTAATTGACTTGATGATTTATTAACGAAATGGAATGTTTGTTGTCAAATTAAAATTTTCAAAGAATGAGATGTAATTTTTAGAACTACAGGGGCAATTTATACTCTAAGCAAACCTCAGAAAATATATTTATAATTTATCCAAAAAATTATAAGCAATTCAAATAAATTGCACTAAATAATCATTTTGTTTCATTTAATGATGCTCAAATATCATTTTATCATGCCAAAAGTTGGTTTTTTTTTTTTTTTTTTTAATTGCCCAAAAAAATTTATTGATGTGAAATAAACGTGTAAAAGGAGAGTAGTTAACATTTTAGAATAAAAAAAATTTGAGAATGAAATCACTTTTTAAGGATGAAATATGTTAATTATTAAAAATATCATTATTGTATTTTAAACGATAAAATTGGATATTTAGTATAATAAATTACTATCCTTTAGAATCAAAATTTTCTTCAAAAAGTATACATTTTGGCACGTAATTATTTTATTCTTAAAAATATATTATTAGTCTTTTTTTTTTTATTATTATTATTTTTCTGAATGACTCAACTAACCATTGAAATTAGCCTCTAAATATTTCTTACAACAAAATTCTCAAACTCTCATACACTAATAGGTGTCCTATTGAAGGATCTTTCAACGATTAACTTAGCGTTATTTTTAGAGATGATGATGTCAAAGATTTAAGATTTAAAATAGTGTACTTTTTCAGTGTAATTGACATATAGACTTGCCCCTTACGATTATACTCCACATGAGAGGAAAAATCTACTAGCCTTTAATCCTACTATCTTGTGACGATTATAGGTGGAGAGGACTAACTTAAATCATGCCACTTGTCTCCCTTGGTACACACATAAAGCACGTGCCAAGTGAGGAGAGTGAATCCCCTACGAGGTCAGGTCAAGAGTCGGCTATCATGACCAGCTTCAAGAGCCATGTGCTCTGGGTTCTTTTAATGGGAATGACTTTCTTCCAATTCAATCACAGATTGAAAGGTATTGTTGGATTCATGAAGGTCTATTACGGATTCTGTCTCGATAATCCGGGTTGTTGAATGTGTAGAATTCGTTGAATACTATATATTTGTAAAACATCACGTTGATCGGATATTAATAGCTATGTGATCAAATCAGTTTTGTATAAAAAAAAATTAGACGGTGAAAAATAAACGACTTACAAAAATCTAATTTGATCACATAGTTATCGATATCCGATCTACGTAATTTAGTATAAACATATAGTACTCGATATGTTTTACACATTCAACAGTTTAGATTATTGAAACGGGACTCGTGATAGACTCTCACAAACTCAACAATATTCTCCAATCTAGGGGTGGTCGCGGGTCGGTTGCGGCTACCGAACTTTCAATCCGTTATCAATTGACGGATTGGAAAAAATCAATCCGTATTCGTCCGCTAATCTGGCGGATGTGGATTGAGTGGATTGGCGAATCAGCGGATGGATGCGAATCGGTTTGACAATTTAAAATTTTATAAATTTTCAATATAATTCAACTTGTGCACTTCCTAAAAAAAAAGAAAAAGCGCATTACAGTCAATGACTTAAAAAAAAATTACAATCACTATGTGCCTGTTTGGTGCAGCTTAAAAGCTGCTTATTTCAGCTTTCAGCTTAATTTAAGCTATTTTGATGTGTTTGATTTAGCTTATAACTTATAGCTTATAACTTTTTGGAAGTCAGAAATCAGCTTATTCTTTGAGTGAGACAGGAGATGCTTAATTTATAAGTCAGAAATCAGCTTATGTTCATAGTTATAAGCTATAAGCTGTTTAGGCATAAGCTATAAGCACTTTCCCACAGCTCTACCAAACAGGACTATGTCTCATCCATAGAAAGAATGTTTGAAACTTTAGAACATTAAAATCACAGCATACCCTATCCACATATTATAGTCACAGTATGCCTCATCTACATAAAATGTTACAATTCGTAATTTTTAAAATATAAAAACAATTCAAACCACCAAAACCATGAACAGAACAGTAGTAGAGATTGTATGTCTTTGTATTGTTACATCTATATTTGTTTTTAAAAATAAAAACCAACTAGCATATATCATCTTATTTATTTATTATTTTTAGAGTTAGATTTAAAATCCAAAAAATATAGATAAATAATACATTTATTTTTTTTCAATTCAAAAAATATATTCAAGTTGAAAACTCTTTTTCAACAAAATATTTAAACTCTTTTTCAATTGAAAACACCAACAAAATATTTAAATAAATTGAAAACACAAAATCTTATAAATTACTAAGGTGCTCGCAGTTTGGCAGTTTGGTTGCGGCTAAAGGAATCTCAAATCCGCCATCTGTCCAAAACTATGCGGATTGGAAAAAATCAATCTGCAACCGTCTGCTCGTCATCACGCATCCGTCCAAAATGCGGCGGATCGGTTTGGTTCAGTCGGTTTGGACAGATCGATATATCCGTTGCTTACCCCTACTCCAATCGAATCAGGGATTGAAGGAAAGCCATTCCCTTTTTTAATGATGGTGATCTCTTGGGTTGACACCATGAGGGGTGCATGCATCTCGGTGCGGAGGTACAGGCCACTTGTAGATCGCCCGAACTCCGTTCCGCGCGCGAGGGCGCAAATTGTAGTTCTAGCTACTACAGTTCGGACTCCTGTCACGATTCTGAATCTAATCTCACAAAGTGCAATGTAAGACTGATAAATCACCAAAGAGTCCAAATCCAGCAAATCATTTTGGAAAATCGATTTTAATCAAGAAGTGCCAAACATGGACTGCTTTGCCAGATTTCAGAGTCGCCACCTAAATATTTTGTTTTTGGGAAATTTAGGAAACCCTGACTCGTGCCTAAGGCCACGTGTCCGTCATCACCAAAGTTGCCTCGGCTCGGGAACTTGGGTACGAGAGGGGAAGGTCCTGAAATGAGCACCCCCGCTCGCCCGATCAAAGGATCGGCCTCTACTAACATGATATGTTGTTTTTGAAAACATGTGTTCTTATTCCGGTTTATTAGCTAACCTTATTATGTGATGCGCACAACATACAAGTATACACTAAATCATTCAATTTGGAACAAAACATCTCATGTTTGTTTTTGAAAATGTTTTGAAGTTGCTACTCGCAAGTAGGCTAAGACGCGGATTTGCCACCCTCAAGTGGGCTTAGAAAACATGGTGATTTGTCACTTCAAGTGGGCTTAAAACGCACATTTTGATGAATTGTTCCAATTCAAGCAATGAAGCCTTCATCCACAGGCATTCATGGAATTATAGAAGTTAAGCAAATTGCCTCATGGCAAGCATGCTATCATGGCAGTCTGTAGACGTCCCCGAACGCATCCCGGGGAGGGTGCGACTCCCCCTCCGTTCTGGTTCGCTTGCGGGTCTACTACAGTTCGAAGGGCTGAAATGTCACGGTTCTTAATCTTGAACCAAAGAGTCCAAATCCGGCAAATCGTTTTGAAAACAGATTTTTTTGAAAGAAGTACCAAACACGGACTGCTTTGCCAGATACAGAGTCGCCACCTAAATATTTTATTTTTGGGAAATTTAGGAAACCCTGACTCGGTGCCGAAGGCCACGTGTCCGTCATCACCAAAGTTGCCTTGGCTCGGGAACTTGGGTACGATTGGGGAAGGTCACTTCGTGAGCACCCCCGCTCGCCCGGTCAAAGACCGGCCTCTACTAACCATGATATCTATTTTTGAAAACATTGTGTGTTCTTATTCCGGTTATTAGCCTAGATTTACTATGTGATGCGCACAGCATACAAGTATAGACCAGGTCGCCTGAATTGGAACAAAACATTTCATGTTTGTTTGTTTGAAAATGGTTTGATGGTGCTACCCGCAGGTAGGCTAAGACGTGGATTTGCCACCCTCGGGTGTGCTTAGAAAACATGATTTTGCCACTATCTAGTGGGCTTAAAACAAACATTTGATGAATTGTCCCACTCCAAGTAACCCAACCTCCACCCACAGGCATTCAAGGCAGTTATATCACATAAGCACATAGCCTCATGGTAAGCATGCTATTCATGGCAGTCACTCACACGCATGCAAGGATGCTAAAGCATAAAACTCACCGAGTACTCCAAGCCAAAACAGAAGCTCATTAGAAATCATGCATGATCCTAAATATACAGAAATGCCTAATGCAACACATGCAAAGATGCAATTATAGCAGGCTCGGCTATTCTAAACATGGCATATGGAATGCTACAACTAACACGTATTCAATTTGGAATTGAAATACAAATGCAGTTTGTATGATGCGCCGAGCCCGGTGCATGCAAAACAGATGAATGATGCAAACATGCTGTCATACTGTATGCTAATTGAAATATGCCCTATATCTAACCATCATAAGCAGGTAAATAAAAGGGAAGAAAGACGTGGGGTTGGAAGATATACATCACACTCACCCACACTTATTACAATTATGCCCTAGCACAGAGGGTCCAAATAAATATACAGTCCCAAATGAAAGAATAATACAGTCCGAATGATACAGTCCAAATAATGTACAAATTCCTAATTAATTAACAAATTAACTAGGAAAATAATAAAACTGACATGCAAGCCAGGGACTGCCTTGATTCTGCTCCGGATGATGGAACGATGCATGTTTGGGCTGCTTTGCGCGGAAATCCACTGGAATGCCCCAATTAGCCTCTGTTTTGCAATGATTCTTGAAAAGCGCGCCAAGCCTCGGAAGACTGCTGATTCTTGGTATGCTGCAACAGAGAGCAGGAAAGGGGCATAGCAATGTATTTTCACAAATGTATGCATGTCTCGATCCTCGTACCACCAATCACGCATCTCGATGCATGATGGCCGAGGAGCCGAATTGCACAACTCGATATAGAATGAATGCATATGAAAACACAACAAAACCTAACTCCATCACGGATAATCCGGAGCGTCGGTGACTTGGGAATTGAGACACATTCCGTTACTCAGAGTACGAAATGCGCCTCGTTTCCCGTGCCCGGGCTAACTCCTATCCCGAACACGATGCAATATGCATGATATGCGTGAAATGCAACTAAGATACAATCCTAACATACACAATGTTATGGAATGGCATACACGCTACACGAGGTGATACACAACCGAGCATACACAATGCTATGGATGAAATGGCATACGCAATGCAATATGGGCTTACACCAACATGAGAGAGCCTCAGACACACTCACATAAGAGGCCATCAGATGAAAACAAGACGTCTCGAAATGCGTGCATGCGTGCACGCAAACCGAGGACGGGCCCTCAGGCACCGAAATGCCACTCTAATGAGACATGGCAAAGACATAGAATATGACGTGCACACATGTAAAAATCAGTAGCAAAATGAGGGGGAAAACAGTCCCGAAACATGGCAAAAGTGCACCCGATGCATGAAATCACTCCCGAAATGCAAAACTAGGCACATGAGATGGCTTAAAGCTATACAAAACATGCATAATTTGAAGATGAAGTGAAAAATCAGAAGCAAGGAAACCCCAAAATAAGCATTTTTACAGTACAAAACATAGCCAAACAGCAAACACAAGTAGGGCTAAAATGGCATACAAAAATGGCTCCGCAAGGGAGGCAATGAGGCAAGTGATAGATGCAAAGCCCAAACAGAAAAATACCCTTCTACAATACCCGTAGGGCTAAAATGGCATACAAGATGGTATAACATGAAGTAGGCAAAATATACACCAAACAGCCAAGGACCCTTAATGAAACATGACAAGGGGGGAAAAATATGGCCACTTTCAGTTCTGATCATGGCCGAAAACAGAATCTAGATAAGCCTAAATAAGCATGCAAAAACAGGGACCAAAGAGGGGTGATGAAGCAAGTGGTACATGGAGGTCCTAAACAAGGTTGAGCCCTTCTACAATGTTGTAGAGGGGCTCAAAATAGGCCTATTTTCAGTTTACATCAGGCCCCAAAACAGATTACACACATGCTAAAAATACCATGCAAGATATTGGCATACAAGAGGGTATCGAAACAAGTGCCAAATGGGGGGCTCAAACAGGGTTGAGTCCTTCAACAAACATGAAGAATGGATCAAAAAAATGACCCTTTCAGTTAGGGTCGGAGCCCAAAACAGCAAGCAAAGAGGCTAGAAAAATGGTGCAAAATAGAGCTAGAAAAGAGGGGAAGTGGACTTACCCTTGAAGACTAAAGCCTTGGCTGCTTCTTGGACCAAATTTGCTGCCTCCTAGCTGCTGGAAAGCCTCCCAAGGTGCTGGAAATGGAGTGGTGGTGGTGGTGCTTGGTGGTGATGAAGAAAATGGGGTTGGAACTTGAGAGAATGAGAGAGATGGAGATAAATATGTGTGTATGAGCTTGAGAGCAATTTTCCAACCTTTTCCTTAGAGCTGGGAGGCCAGCTATATGGACAAGAATGGGGGAGAAATGGAGGGAAAAAAGTAGAGGGAAATGGGTTAAGTTTTCCCTCCAAAAGAGCTCCCCCCGGATACAACTTTTTGGAGGGAAAAGAGCACACAGCTAGAACATACACACACTGAGGATGCTGGCCGGCCATGTATCTTGGTTGCAGGTGGCCGGCCGGCCACCCCCCATGGCCGGCCGGCCAAGGGTCAAAAAGCTCAAGTGGATTTTCTGGCCGGCCACCCAATATTGGTGTCCTCCCAGGTCTTCTCATCACAACCCTGTGGTTCAAAATTGGCAACTCTAAAACAGGAGAGAGAACAAGCCAAAATTCAAAGGGGTTCAAAAGGTTCAGGTCGAATTTCTGGCCGGCCATATGATATTAGGGTCCTCCCAAGTGTGTACAACACAAATATGGGGTTTGGAGTTGAAGAAGGTAGCCCTAGGGTGGTCAACATTGGCCCGAAAGTGAGAAAAATGAGCGCCGGAGGGCGCCGGAGGGATATAACTGGTTGCTGAGACAATTGCTGGCCTCCCACCCTTCAGTGACCTTCCTGGTGATAAAACAGAGGCACTTGCCAAAATTGAACGAAAACCGATGCAAAACGAATACTCGGGGGCCAAAACACGCAGTCCGGGGTCCCGAAAACAGGCCGTTAAGTACCGAAAGTAGCATTCGACCACGAATGTCACGACCCAAACCCGCCCCCATGGGTTAAAGACGTAACCGGCCAGTAATCCTGAGATTACCTGCGGCCTCAAACCAAACCAAAAGTATTTTAATAGAGTTAATGGGGGCTAAACGGAAGCAATTTAAAACTTTGTCCATAGAGCCGTGCTTATATGCACTTTAAAACAAACCATGCGCATATACGTTAATAACCCACAACAAAATACAGTACCAGAAAATCCTTTACAGACAGGATCATCTAGACTGAGTCAACCCATATCACAACTACATACCGATATACACAAGATCCTTGCCAACAAGACAAAATGGAAATACATAACAGAATGGCAAGGTTGGGTCTCGTGCGTGAGACACAAGGCTGACTCTTCAAACTCATGTTGTTCCTGGCAGACTTCACTGGGGCTGGGTTTGGACTTCTCTTGGCTCACCTACAAACACATGAATGAGTGTGAACGATAGCCCAGTGAATAATATCAAACACAGAATTTACATAAACTTTGTAGAACAACATATTCCAAACGGCCTTGGGCCCAGTTCATATTTCTATTTAATAGATATATAACTAAATACAAATCAAGTGACTGTAATTCCAAACATTCTGGCCTCTGGCCCATTCAGATCTCCATTCTTGTCAAAGCGGCCTTCGGCCCATTCGATTATGTCAAAACGGCCTTTGGCCCAATCATTTATGTCAGAACGGCCTTTGGCCCAATTATGTACGTCAAAACGGCCTTCGGCCCATTCGATTATGACAAAACGGCTTTCAGCCCAATCATTTATGTCAAAACAGCCTTCGGCCCATACATTTGTATCAAAACGGCCTTTGGCCCAATCATGTATGTCAAAACGGCCTTCGGCCCATACATTCGTGTCAAAACGGCCTTTGGCCCATTCATTTATGTCAGAACGGCCTTCGGCCCACTCATTCATTTCAAAACGGCCTTTGGCCCACTTATTCATGACAAAACGACCTTGGGTCTATTTACGTTTATCAAAACGACCTTTGGTCCATTCATGTTTATCAAAACGACCTTTGGTCCATTCATGTTTATCAAAACGACCTTGGGTCCATTTATATTTATCAAAACGACCTTTGGTCCATTCATGTTTATCAAAACGACCTTGGGTCCATTTATGTTTATTCATGTCAGGCTTACGTCCATAATCCCAATTAGCAATTCATAAAGCTTATAAGGGAATAGACAATTGGACATTCACAAGCATTCAAATATCAATATTACTCACAGTGATCGGCTTGTGGATTTGCCCTGGAGTTTGACCCTACACATTTCATGAACACAAAAGGGTCATTAACAATTCAATCCGTTCTTTAATTCACATATTCCTCTTTAGGCTTTATTATTATCTCATTAACTCATTTACAATTCTTAACATATGCCTCAGAGTGCTTGCAAGTGAAAGAGAACGGAAAACAAAACACAAAATGCAAAAACAGGATTTCAGAAAATAGGGTCCCCGCTCGAGCGTGGACTTCCCCGCTCGAGCGGACCCTTAGGTCTGCAAAAGTATTGGTTGCCTTCAATTCCAGCTCGAGCGTGAACTCGGCCGCTCGAGCGGACTGCCTGTCTACATAGCTCCCCGCTCGAGCGTCAACTTCCCCGCTCGAGCGGGAACCATGTCTGTAGAGAATGCTGGGAGCTCGATTTCTCCGCTCGAGCGGCACTTCCCCCGCTCGAGCGGACGTCAAAAATTCTGGGTTTTCCAGAACACTCCCTTGAGTTCAAACTCGACATTCAACCAATTTTTCTTGCATACTAAGGCTCCAATCTCACATATATTTGTACTAACATGCCATAGACACCAAAACACATCACAATGGAGCTCAATTCCTTGTATTACTTACATGCATGTCTCAAATTAACCCAAATTCATCACCATCACATCACATTCAAACATGCAAAGCTTACTCTTACATGATTCATTCTTGCATGTGAGAAATATGCCTTCATATCAACTTAATTGGTGAAGAGGGGTCCCAATACATGGTTTTTAAACAATATTCAACACAAATCATACACATTGTGCTCAAACATGAAGATTCTTGGCCATTTCTTACATGCATGTACATATTAGGCTTCAATTCAACAAATACAACCCAATTTCATTTCAATCTCACTCTTGATCACCAATTTAGCTTGAACACACAAAATTACAAACTATAATTCAAGAATTACTCACCTAGAAGCTTTGATCTTTTAAGCTCCATTCAATTCTTGGGCTAAACCTCCAAAATTTCCAAGCTTTAAACCAAATCACCCAATTCTCTCCCCCTCTCTCTATATGGCCGGCCCTCTCTCTCTTTTTGAGTCCAAATCAGCCAAATGAGGTTATAAGGAAAGAATAGGAGGTGTAATGCTTTAAGACAACAAACCCCACTAACAAAATATTTTAATATAAAATATTTGGGCACTTAATTCATCAATTTAATCAGTTTAATCTGACCAGAATCAATTTTCAATTAAATTTCACCGTAGGCTCTAAAAATTACGCTATTCACAAAGGCGTAACCAATTCCGGGTTCAGTGGCCGATAAGGCCTCCAATTTAATTTCCAAGGTAAATTATTCAAACAGATATTCCTACGGTGAACAGATAGGACCTCAAAATCACATAATGGCACATAAAATCATGCTAAACACATCATCATACTCAAATTAAGGACCAATTAGCATACTACGGAATAGGGGTATCACAGTCTTCCCCCCTTTAAAAAGTTTAGTCCTCCAAACTTAATTTACCTTTAGTCGAAACAATTCGGAACACTTTTCATTCAACGGTTCCAATCCTTCTTAATAGTCATTCACTTAGTCTCAAAATCAAGCAACGCTCTATTCTCAATCAGTCAGAGACTTACCTTTTTCCGCTATACAAGGCTTGCATGGTGCCATGCCAAAACTAGAGTGTGAGCTGTTGTTGCAAGCAAGGTTTGTCAATGATGGATAGATCTTTCCAACTCCCCTGAAAAATCTAATGCATATCTTGGGAGCATTCTTCCCAAAAATCAAAAAAAGTTCTTTCTGATCATACATCAATTGCGGATGGAAAACAGCGCCGAATCATGATTCAGTTTCATATCCAATTCATAATTTGTCCAGATCATATACAGAAATCATAAGTCATGATTAAGTTTACGTGATACATCCATTAGCATTAACAGAACAGAACAGAACATATACACGTGAGGTTATGAATAACCAGTTCCATAAAGGAACCTCCGGATCCGGGTAACATAATAGAACAGAAGCTGAGCCCCCATTGCCTCTTGAAGGCTTTTCAGAATTCAAACACATTTTAGAATTTCTGTCTAAGCAATAGATACTGGGACCCCATGTAAACGAGCGATCTTATCGAGGTAAACAGTGGCTAGTCTACAAGCATCATACAAAATTTTATAGGGAGAAATGGGCAACTTCAATAATTTTACCTATAATAGCCCAAACAGGACTTATACCTTGGGTGCTCAAGGTAGCCCCACAACGAAATTCGTAGCCACATATTCCCATTTCCATTCCAAAATGGAGAGAGGTTGAAGTAGTCCCGCCACTATCTGAAATTCAACTTCGACCTGTTGGTACCGAAAAATATTTAGACGCATTCACCAATTGCCCTCTTCAAGGTAGGTCACCAACATATTTATTTCAATGTCGGCTAACTTTATCACAGAAGTTCAGTCTAATTTTTTGTCACAAAAGTTCAATTCGTTCTTCAATAATTCCCCAATTCACGATCTGATTCGGTATTTAGTCCAGTGACTCATCACAATTATCCAAGGTCAATTAAAAGTCTTTAGGAATATAAGGTGGATCCATATACTGATTCCCGAAACAACAAAGGTAACATCGAAGTAATTACCCACACAATACACATAGTCCAGACATCCCCATAATACTGATTGTGAAGTACAATAACATCAAAGCAAGCAATTTCTGACATAATACACGTGTTCTCAATTCATTCAACAATTTACAGTTCACAATTTAGTTCAATATTCAATTCCCTGTTCTATCGAGTCTTTCCACATTATCTGATAGTCATCAAAAGCATAAGGCAATTCATATATAAACCTCCATAATGGCAAAGGTAGTATCAAAGGAGTCAATCACATGTTAAGCACAATTTACACATCCTCAGGGCCCCAATTACAGAATATAATGGCGCTGGGCAGGCGTTCACAAGGTGTACTAAATTCGCACACTTACGGATAATCAGGATTTTTCAAAGCTTCTTGGATGTCTATAACATCTGCATAATACCAAAGGATGACATTCCGGACAAAACAAAGGGATAATCGTCTCGGAATCAAGCACACCCGTTTACGACCATCGGTGGCCGACTCGAGATCGATTAGTCAAACCCACCCGTACGAAACCGTCGGTGGCAAAAGGTATCTCGATCAAAGGTGCTACATAGGCTTAACGTCCCCTAGCACGAAAGGACGCCCCAAGAATGTCATCAAAACAAACATAATACCACTCACCGTAACCTGATCTTCCAAAATCTGATACCGCTGAAGCAACTACTCTCCCATACACAACATATTCTAATCAGTCAAGAACAACTGTTCAGTACTGCTTATAGCCAAATCAATCTGCCATCATCAGTCCCCATAGCGTCAAACCAACCAGGATGGGACAATACACAAGCATCGTTCCTTAAGACACCCAATCACAGGATTTGTACAATTCAGTTCATCTATAACACATATGTCCTCAATAGTTGAAGGTTGGTTCTCAATGGTGTTCATAGGTAGATCAATCTGTTGATAGCCCACAAAAGATCTTTCAAATAAGTCGAGCACTCCAAACGGATTCAAGTTTTGGGTCCATCAGTTTTCCTGCCAATAATAATCTGGCAATTTATTTATAGACAATTCTTAACCCCCTTTTACAAAATCAACTCAAATAGAGGTTCTTATCAATCAATCCAAGCAAAGGTCTTGTCAAATTAAATCAAACAAAGGTCCTATCAAATTATATCCAATGGGGGTTCTATCGGGTCAATTCAGTCAAAGGTTCTATTGGATCAAGTCAGATAGAAGTTTTCTCAAATAGGGTACATTTGGTTCTGTAAAGCTCACTTCGTTTGTTTAGGCACATGGCTGATAGTTTCACAACTGCCCTAAGTTTATCAGTTCTCAAGGTCATATCAGAATCATTCATCACAACTGTTCATATCAAAGTGTTTCAAATCATGTACAATACGGTATTGTCCACATAAGTTCAGGTATAGTTACATAAGCATGCAAGTGTTCATATCAGGAGGTACGTATCATAATCAGTATAACAGTTCCCAAATAAGTCTTATATACAAGCACATAGTGCACAGTAACACGGTAAACAAGGTTCCTCAATTACACATAGCGTAGGATTGTCACGCAAAAGTTCCAAATCAGTCACAAAAGCATAGGTTTATGAGTCGAGCCCAGTATAGTCACATACTCCAGTCAACTTTCTACCAATCAAAATCACATGGTCTCACAATTATAGAGTTCATCATTCAAGGTACTCAACTCAATCACACGATCACAGAATCATAATTTCAGTGGTTTAGTCATGGAAGCAGTAATATAACAAATCACCCTAAGCATAGGTTCAGATGTACATGTGCATGTGCAGAGTCAATCGATATCCCAATACATATTTCACAAATTTCCCCAATGGAGCATATACTTTCAATGAATACGGTCTCGATCTTGCGGGCCTAACCAATCTAGGTACACATGCGGTAGATATGAAAGGACATGCCGATCCAAATCAAATAATATCCCAAGCAAAGATGTACACGTGGACTAATTCAGAATCAATCAACACATAGGCATTCGTTTATAAACAGTATAAATACCTGGGATAACGGTTGCAGTATTCTGAGTGCTTCCTGGGATGAGTGCAATTACTCCATCCTGAGTAGCAATTCCTACCACTGGTACGGATTTAGCCGAGGCAGAGGATTCATTCACATTTCGTTCAATCCGGGGGACAGTTCCTTACAGTATGGTCCATTTTACCACATCTATAACGAGCCCCTGAAATCTGATAACAAACTCCTTGGTGTTTCTTACACTGGTGGTGGCAAAGGTTTTTGCCGTAGCGGCAACTGACGCTGTTGTCTCAAGATCCCTACCAATCCTTGTACTACTCTTTCCGGACTATCAAGTCGGGCTGTGGAAGAGCCTTCCAATCCGTATGCCCTTAATTTGCCCATACTCCACACAATTTCTTATCAAACTTTACCAAATACTGGGATGCCCAATACGAAATTAAACACAAATACACATAAGTACATTCGCACATAGGCACATTGTTATATTCTCCTTTCACATATCGTACGCAATTAATCACTTACGTAATAGATAATTGCATACTTATCAAATATCGCATGTTGAACATTTACTAAGTAACTATATACTCAAGTCATGTTCATATTTCACATAGACACCCGTAGGCAGAATTGAATGCACATAAACAACTTTTCATGGTTCATAAATTCATGTATGTGCATTATAACAAAACAAACTTGTTGTACACATTAGTGTAATAATTCATATCTCATATTTGAATCATGTGTGGTACTTCCTTTAGCGTGACATATCATGTTGGTCAAGCATATCAACATATCTCATACATAGGCCACGGTATTATTTCCCCCGGGTGAGGGCCTGTGCCACGGTATTATTTCCCCCGGGCTAGGGCCTCATGACCATAAGCCACAGTATTATATCCCCTGGCGAGGGCCTCCGCTAAGAATACCACAATTACGTTCAAGGAGAATTTAGGCAATCATTCATTTATACCAAACATAGCATTATACTTAATACAGAGATTCACAAGTATGCATATACCAGAGAGCATACGTATTCCAAAGGTTTACCATGCAAGCAATTTACAAATTATAGCACATAACTGTTCATACCGAAACACTTAAGCATATTCTTGATGCTTTTCGATTTATATTTATCACGTGAATGCATCCTAGATCTTTTCTAGACGCTTATTGCTCTTTTGGACAAGTGTGTGAGTTATTAACTCGTGCTCTGATACCACTCTGTCACGACCCAAACCCGCCCCCATGGGTTAAGGACGTAACCGGCCAGTAATCCTGAGATTACCTGCGGCCTCAAACCAAACCAAAAGTATTTTAACAGAGTTAATGGGGGCCAAACGGAAGCAATTTAAAACGTTGTCCATAGAGCCGTGCTTATATGCACTTTAAAACAAACCATGCGCATATACGTTAATAACCCACAACGAAATACAGTACCAGAAAATCCTTTACAGACAGGATCATCTAGACTGAGTCAACCCATATCACAACTACATACCGATATACACAAGATCCTTGCCAACAAGACAAAATGGAAATACATAACAGAATGGCAAGGTTGGGTCTCGTGCGTGAGACACAAGGCTGACTCTTCAAACTCATGTTGTTCCTGGCAGACTTCACTGGGGCTGGGTTTGGACTTCTCTTGGCTCACCTACAAACACATGAATGAGTGTGAGCGATAGCCCAGTGAATAATATCAAACACAGAATTTACATAAACTTTGTAGAACAACATATTCCAAACGGCCTTGGGCCCAGTTCATATTTCTATTTAACAGATATATAACTAAATACAAATCAAGTGACTGTAATTCCAAACATTCTGGCCTCTGGCCCATTCAGATCTCCATTCTTGTCAAAGCGGCCTTCGGCCCATTCGATTATGTCAAAACGGCCTTTGGCCCAATCATTTATGTCAGAACGGCCTTTGGTCCAATTATGTACGTCAAAACGGCCTTCGGCCCATTCGATTATGACAAAACGGCTTTCAGCCCAATCATTTATGTCAAAACAGCTTTCGGCCCATACATTTGTATCAAAACGGCCTTTGGCCCAATCATGTATGTCAAAACGGCCTTCGGCCCATACATTCGTGTCAAAATGGCCTTTGGCCCATTCATTTATGTCAGAACGGCCTTCGGCCCACTCATTCATTTCAAAACGGCCTTCGGCCCACTCATTCATGACAAAACGACCTTGGGTCCATTTCCGTTTATCAAAACGACCTTTGGTCCATTCATGTTTATCAAAACGACCTTGGGTCTATTTATGTTTATCAAAACGACCTTTGGTCCATTCATGTTTATCAAAACGACCTTGGGTCCATTTATGTTTATTCATGTCAGGCTTACGTCCATAATCCCAATTAGCAATTCATAAAGCTTATAAGGGAATAGACAATTGGACATTCACAAGCATTCAAATATCAATATTACTCACAGTGATCGGCTTGTGGATTTGCCCTGGAGTTTGACCTTACACATTTCATGAACACAAAAGGGTCATTAACAATTCAATCCGTTCTTTAATTCACATATTCCTCTTTAGGCTTTATTATTATCTCATTAACTCATTTACAATGCTTAACATATGCCTCAGAGTGCTTGCAAGTGAAAGAGAACGGAAAACAAAACACAAAATGCAAAAACAGGATTTCAGAAAATAGGGTCCCCGCTCGAGCGTGGACTTCCCCGCTCGAGCGGACCCTTAGGTCTGCAAAAGTACTGGTTGCCTTCAATTCCAGCTCGAGCGTGAACTCGGCCGCTCGAGCGGACTGCCTGTCTACATAGCTCCCCGCTCGAACGTCAACTTCCCCGCTCGAGCGGGAACCATGTCTGTAGAGAATGCTGGGAGCTCGATTTCTCCGCTCGAGCGGCACTTCCCCCGCTCGAGCGGACGTCAAAAATTCTGGGTTTTCCAGAACACTCCTTTGAGTTCAAACTCGACATTCAACCAATTTTTCTTGCATACTAAGGCTCCAATCTCACATATATTTGTACTAACATGCCATAGACACCAAAACACATCACAATGGAGCTCAATTCCTTGTATTACTTACATGCATGTCTCAAATTAACCCAAATTCATCACCATCACATCACATTCAAACATGCAAAGCTTACTCTTACATGATTCATTCTTGCATGTGAGAAATATGCCTTCATATCAACTTAATTGGTGAAGAGGGGTCCCAATACATGGTTTTTAAACAATATTCAACACAAATCATACACATTGTGCTCAAACATGAATATTCTTGGCCATTTCTTACATGCATGTACATATTAGGCTTCAATTCAACAAATACAACCCAATTTCATTTCAATCTCACTCTTGATCACCAATTTAGCTTGAACACACAAAATTACAAACTATAATTCAAGAATTACTCACCTAGAAGCTTTGATCTTCTAAGCTCCATTCAATTCTTGGGCTAAACCTCCAAAATTTCCAAGCTTTAAGCCAAATCACCCAATTCTCTCCCCCTCTCTCTATATGGCCGGCCCTCTCTCTCTTTTTGAGTCCAAATCAGCCAAATGAGGTTATAAGGAAAGAATAGGAGGTGTAATGCTTTAAGGCAACAAACCCCACTAACAAAATATTTTAATATAAAATATTTGGGCACTTAATTCATCAATTTAATCAGTTTAATCTGACCAGAATCAATTTTCAATTATATTTCACCGTAGGCTCTAAAAATTACGCTATTCACAAAGGCGTAACCAATTCCGGGTTCAGTGGCCGATAAGGCCTCCAATTTAATTTCCAAGGTAAATTATTCAAACAGATATTCCTACGGTGAACATATAGGACCTCAAAATCACATAATGGCACATAAAATCATGCTAAACACATCATCATACTCAAATTAAGGACCAATTAGCATACTACGGAATAGGGGTATCACAACGAAGTGGGTCTCCCAGACCCCAGTGTCCCTCAATAGGGAGTAAATGAGATGCATGCCAAAAACCGGAGCAGTCGGAGATGGTTAGGCGGTCTCGAACCGAGGCACACGGCCTGACGGCTCCGAAAATCGGGAACCGGGCTCCGAAATGGGAAAAATGGCCTGCGACCACGAAACGTAGCCTATGGCCACTGAGAGATAATCTACGGGACCTCTCTCTTCCCTCAGGAAAAGAAACAGAGAAAACCGAGTCTGGTTCGCAAACCGAGGCAAGGTACAGAAGAGGGTTCGGAAGTCCGGAGGCAGGGCTCACGGCCGCGACTCCGCAATCTCAGAACGAGCACAGTATACAACATCACCAAGCGCTCAATCGGTGACGTCTGAGTCTTAAGGTCGGTCAAAAATGGGGTGTCTACAGTTGCCCCTCTTTGACAGAACTCGGAAGTCACAAGTGACGGGAGTGAATGTCAAAGCCCAGAGACGACCCATTTTTGACAAGGCTGAAGACTTAGACAAAGCAGACAGGATAGACAAAGATATGCCCGCGGGCATGCCCGCAGGCAGGGGCAAAATGCAAATAATATGCGGGAAGATTTTGATAATTGGACTGACACGCTACGCGAAGCCGGTTTGAAAATTGGACTTATACGCTACGCGAAGCCGGTTTGAAAATTGGACTTATACGCTACGCGAAGCCGGTTTGAAGATTGGACTTATACGCTACGCAAAGCCGGTTTGAAGATTGGACTTATACGCTAAGCGAAGCCGGTTATCACTCATGATCATGCAAAGAGGGCTGTAATGAAGCAATTATGCAAAATAAATGTAACATTTTAAGCGAATGCTAGGCAAGCAAGTAAACTCGAACCAAACTATACCTCATGCAGAAAGGATGTAAGAAAATCATGGAATCTTCACGAACATGTACGATAGATACACAAAGTGAAGCGAGTGTGATGGATACACTATATGAAGAAAAGTATGATGGATACACTAGGTGAGTGTGTGATAGATACACAAAGCGAGTGTGTGTGATTGATACACAAAGTAGGCACAGTGTGAGCGTGTGTGATTGATACACAAAGCGAGCGTGTGTGATAGATACACTATATGAACAAAGTGTGATTGATACACTAAATGAAGGAAGTGAGCAAAGTGTGATGGATACACAAAAGGCAAATGGAAAGTGTGATAGATGCACAATAAGTGAACACGAAGTGTGATCGATGCACTAAGTGAACAAGTGTGATGGATACACTAAAGGTGAACACGAATTGTGATAGATGCACTTAGTGAACAAAGTATGATTGATATACTAAAGATGAACACGAAGTGTGATAGATGCACTTAGTGAACAAGTATGATGGATATACTAAAAGCGAACACAAAGTGTGATAGATGCACTATGTGAACTGAGTGTGATTGATATACTAAAAGTGAACACGAAGTGTGATAGATGCACTTAGTGAACCAGTATGATTGATATACTGAAGGTGAACACGACGTGTGATAGATGCACTTAGTGAACAAGTATGATAGATATACTGAAGGTGAACACGAAGTGTGATAGATGCACTTAGTGAACAAGCATGATGGATATACTAAAAGCAACCACGAAGTGTGATAGATGCACTATGTGAACAGAGTGTGATAGATGCACTATGTGAACAGAGTGTGATTGATACACTAAAAGTAAACACAAAGTGTGATAGATGATGCACTATGTGAACAGAGTGTGATGATACACTAAAGGTAACACGAAGTGTGATAGATGCACTTAGTGAACAAGTATGATGGATATACTAAGCGAAACACAAGTGTGATAGATGCACTATGTGAACAGAGTGTGATGGATACACTAAAGGTAACACGAAGTGTGATAGATGCACTATGTGAACAAGTGTGATTGATATACTGAAGGTGAACACGAAGTGTGATAGATGCACTTAGTGAACAAGTGTGATGGATACACTAAAGGTGATGATGTGAATATGTGCATAATAGATACACAAAATGAGGATGTGTGTGATAGATACACAAAATGAATGAAGTGTGATTGATACACTAATAAATGATCTTAAACGGAACTCCTTTGAACGAACCGTACATACAATATCGTGCATGATTGAGAAAGAAACTTGATAGGTACAATGCATTACAATGCATGATGCTTAAGGAAAGCAATAAATGGACAAAGCGGCGTTTTAGAAAGCACCTCATGAGGTGAGTGGCGGTGAACCGCTCTTTTCCGATGGGGATCTCCCCTTGTGCTCTTCGAACACTTTACCTTCAACTCACAGTACAAAGGCTCTGGAATGCTGACAAGGGTTCTACACGTAGAATACTTTGGATGCTGCCTTTCTTCCTGATCATATTCATAACTTTCCCTATTCTCCAACGGGGTGACAGACTAGGTTGGTTCAGTATCCAGAATTGAGGTGCATACACGCTGTCTCAACCTATGGGGCTTCCATACAGATTTCAAGCCGAGGACACGCCCCTGGGTATTTAAACCAGACTTTAGTCCCGGAAATCCCGAACCTTTACGTTCTAGGCATCAGCCATTCGAACTCTAGTTTCCACTGTCGCAGTTGGTCTCCTAGGAACTCATGGCAAACATAGCCAAGATGTCCCTGGCGTGAAACGGTACTCGAGAAGAGCACTTCTGATTGCCATTTTGGCTTGAAGTAGACTTGATCTTGAGCTTGAGATAGAGGCACACTCATACTTCGGGGCATTGACAAGGCCTGACAAGGTGCATACGGAATGCGATCTCGGAGCTTACTGAAGTTGGAACAAACTCAGATGCCCGACATTTTCCTCTTTTGCTTTTGCTTTGCAGTCCGGAACCATTATAGCTTCAGGTAGGTCTTGGTTCCACTGTTCTCATATGACCTGGGTTGAACCCTGCGGTTTTATGAAAGAACGAATACTGTTTTGAACAAATGTGGAGAACGGCACGGCACTCGGAGCACAAAATGATTTTATTTTCGAAATTGAGAGATAAGTTTTCGACCAGGTATTGGGCCTACGACTGAACACAGCAAAACGACTCAACAAGGAAATAAAAGGCACACAACCTAGACACATCGAGTAACACTCGAAACGACCCAAAACAAAATCGAGATAAAACAAAAAGACACGACACTCAGACGTGAACAGGGAGCCTGTTTCACCAGGTAGTGTTTCCCACCCTTTCTCATTTGTGATTCTCACATCACTCTGGCACTCAATCTCTTGTTTTCTGAAAAAGCCATTTTCTCACTTTTTCTCTCATCGCGCATCTCTCTATTCTTCAATCTCTCATTTTTCATCCCTCCCCTGGGTGGTTGATAGATAAACAGCAAGTTGTGGGCTCGTGCCCCTAGCATTCTGCTAGATTCTCTTTCTTCCGTTCACAGCTAGTGAATTCCTCCCATAGAAGGGTTGCGCTACAACTGGGTGTGTAGCAAATCTGCAGCTAACATCGGTTGATGATGCTTTGCTGGGGAGTTTGGATGTGATCAGATCTGTCCAGATGAGGGAGTGGAATATCTTGATCCATTCCAGTTCGTGCTTCGCACTTGGCTTGATACCTCGCTGCTCGGAGGATGAGGGAGCTTTCAGCCCTTTGTTGTGCCCTTCAGTTGTGCCTTTTCTGGCAGGTAGAGTGCCCTTCTTGGCAAGTATGGTGCCCTTTCTGGCAAGTATGTTGACAATGGGGAAAAGACAGAACACCTGACTCAACTGTGCCCCTAGTTCATCATTTTGACCATTTTTTGTTTTTGATTTTTCTACTAAAACAATTTTGACCAATATGCGAGTTAGATCAACACGCTTGTTCAATTTTTGATTTGAAATCATGCAAGTCAGGCTATGAGCACTGAAAATTTTCCTTTTTTGGGTCCAAGAAATGGTCTAGTTTTGGAAAAGATAGAATGATTTTCGAGAAAATTAGTCATCCTCAGTAAAAATTCTCAAAAACTATTTTTGCAAACGGCCACTTGCTCAGCGAACATGAAACCTACTCCTGAGATGCACAACCTCAGATCCAAAGAAAAACTGCCCCGTGCTTGAAGAGAGCTGCACGGCAACGGAAAGTTGCCCCTTGTTTGAACGGCACCGCGGCGCATTGAATGGCAACGGAAAGTTCCCCCTTGCTTGGATGGCACCGCAGCGCGTTGAATGGCAACGGAAAGCTGCCCCTTGTTTGAATGGCACCGCAGCGCATTGAATGGCAACGGAAAGTTGCCCCTTGTTTGGATAGCACCGCGGCGCATTGTAGTCAGTCCTCAGAGTGACGAACACAACCAAATCCTCAGATACAGAGAAGACAAAGATGACCAGAACCATCGCATGGACACAATCAAATTGAAGTTGCCTACGTATCCCAAACATGGGAATCAAGCCTTGCGTAGTTCGGGGTTAAGGTACACTCGTGTATTAACCTCTCCTTTTTAGGCTCTAACTTTTGCCAAGGCGCCCGTTGCAGGTTTTCGACCTTGCGAGCTTTGTTCTTCTTTCTTTTCTTTTTTTTTTTCTATTCTTTTCATTCCTTTTTCTTCTTTTTTTTGCATTTTTTCATTTTCTTTTCATCACATTTCTTTTCTTTGTATATTTTTTGCATTTTTTTCTTGTTTTTTTTTTGTTCTTTCTTTTTCTTTTTCTTGCTCTAACTTTTGCCTGGGTCGCCCTTCCGGGTTTTCGGCCCAGCGAGCCTCTCAAAGGGTAAAAGTGTAACAAGTCCATGCCAAATGGTTTTAGGATCTCGAAGCCATCTGTATCCAAGAGAGTGGCTGTTGTATCGATTTGCAGAAGGATCCATCTTCGGCTCTTCGAGCACATCGGACATTTTCGCTCCTAGGTCGAAGGGTACTTTTGTTCTAGCTTTGCAAGCTTCTTCTGATCTTCCGATCTTCTTGATCCGACTCTCCTGGCCTCTTGTTCAAGGGCTGTTTCAAATCTGGCCACACAGGCCTCACATTGTAGTTGACCGTTGAACATTCTGAATTCAAGTTCAAGGTTTGGAAGCAAAAAGGGTTGAGTCTCGAGGCTGAGAGCGATCCTAGGCTGCACAATCTCAAGAGCGACTCTACACAGGTCTTCGCAGGACCGCGCAAAACATTTTTTGAAAGTTTTTAAGAAAGCGACAAATCGCTCGCGCTGAAGACAGTGTAGAACCAATCTGGATCAAGCCAGGATCCTTCCCAGTACTCACACTAACAAGCATGATTTCATTCATTAAGGGCTTAGCACGTCTCTCTTTCTCTCAGTTTGATCAAATTTTGCAAATCCCGAGGAATTCCTTCCTCTTTGTTTTCACCGCAGCGTTCAAAAAGTTTTGAAAAATTCAGGTCATTACAATGACTTCAAGGCACAGAAAAGACAGGTTCTTAGTCAAATACTGCCATCTCATTTGGAATTTCTGGTACAACTGGCACACGGCAGAAGCAAACACAAAAGCATGAAAAACCACTGCTGTTCATTCAAATCCGTTGGCGTTACTGGCTCCAAGGCAGAAACAGACTCAAGACAAAACGAAAAGACAAACGCGAAACAAAATGGTGACGCCCGAGGTAACACCCCCCCGGAATCACCCGACCTTTGTACAACAGGACTGACTCGATACAACAAGACAGGCCCTTAATCAAAAAGACTGACTCAAAACAAAGAGATAGACTCAAAGCAAAACAACAAGACTGACTCAATACCCAAGTCAGAATGTAGCATTCGTCAAATGCTCAAATCAGTGCCTGCCATTCCCACACCTGGAATAAATCGAGCGCCACCCGCAGCTGGTTCAACCCCTGACCACATCACATTATCCCCTCACAAGTTCACTGATCAAGTGCCGATAGACTTTGCAGGACCTGGTGCGACAATGACCCCTTTGTCAAACAGATCTTGTACATCATGGCGCAGACGAAAGCAACTGTCAGTGTCATGACCGGTTTGCTGATGGTAGGCACAGTATTTAGTCTGGTCATGTTTTGCAGGGATAGGATCGGGTAGGGGCCGTTGTTCCAACGGTTTCAAATGTCCTTCCCGGAGTAAGACCTCTAGAGCCTTTGACAGAGGCATATGAAGTGGAGTGAAAACCCTCTTGACTCGGGGTGGATATTTGGCCGTCTGTGAGTTACTCCGGACGCACCGGTGAATGGGGTAGCCTTTCTTGATGTGGTGGTAGTGACCATGCCCACTTCAGAAGATCTTGTAGCTACATCACCACTGGTGGTCACATTCGAACTGTGGGAAAACGCCCGCCTAGGCTGCTCTTTCTCCTGGTCAATAAGGCCCTACTTCATGGCATCCTCGATCTGTACTCCCATCTCATGCAAATCTGAAAAGGTAGGGAAGGGGAGCACGATCATTTTCTGCATTAGTTTGGGCTGGAGGTTGCGCACAACCATCCGTATTTGATCCTTATCCGTTGGCCTAATGGTCATCATTGAGGCCTTGGCCCTCCAGCGGGCTACAAAGTCAGAGAAACCCTCTTTCGGCTCTTGCCTGGTCGTCTCGAGATCACGGGTTGTGATCTCAATCTGGGTATTGTATGAATATTGTGCGACGAAGGCCTCGGCCATCTCCTCCCAGCTTCGTTTCACTGAATCCTCCAATTTGGCGTACCAGATGGCCGCAACACCCGACAGGGTCCTGCCAAAAAGGGAGAGCTTCTGTAATCTTGTCAAGCCCATCGGGCGCAGAACATCTGAAAACAAACTCAGGTGGACCATGGGATCTCCTGACCCGTCAAAACGGTCGATGTGAGGCATCTTGAACCTGTCCGGCAGTGTCACAACTGCGTCGGTGTACCCGTCTTCAATGTCCGGGATGGATTTTACCCCATGGGATTTCTTGAACAGCTTCTTAAGCTTGCTCAATTTCAACACTGTAGGGTCGACCTCAGTCTCGAAGGGTGAGTCCAGTAGATTGGTAGGTGTTTTGGACAGCTGGGGTAAAATCGGGGGCGGAGCTGCCCTTGTAGGAATGTCTGTACCCTCCTGGGTATTCTGAACGTCCGTCGTTTCCCCGGGTGCGGGGGCTCCTGCTGGAGGAGGAACTTGTTGGGAAGCAGACGCGCCGCTTTGCTGTTGCAGCCTGGTGATGAGCTCAGCCTGCTGAGCCATGATTGCAGCCTGCTGCTTGGAAAATTCCGCTTGGCGGACAGCGTCTTGCTGCATGAGTTTCATACTTTCTTGCATCTGACGCATCATGGCCTCCATCCCTGACGTGTTCTGCTGATCCATCTAACTGACCGGTATCTATCCCTGCAGTAGAAACTGAGACCTCAGCCTGACTGTTCACTGGTGGAGTGGATAAGGGCCACTGATCTGGTAACTACTGAACTGGTGATCTGTGCCTGACTGGCCCTTTTACCCTGCCTCTAGCAAAGGAACACTGATTGCCCTTGAACTGAATCTCTGACCTGACAAAGTCTATTAGCACAAACCCGATGAACTTGGGGGGGATATTGGAGCCTTCTGAAGCTATGGTTCCAGACTACCTAGCAAAAGAGAAAACAGACAGTACCTCAGCCTGATTTCACCAGAACAGATACGAGCAAAACTGAACGACTGTGCTCTCTACTGAATTCTGCCCCCAAAATTCTGCCTCAAATCAGATACCCTCGGGTAAACTGAATCCCAAAATACTGAATTGGTGCCCGCAGGCCTGGTGCCCAAACTTGTAAACTGATACATGCATTCCTGTAGAGACGCACTCTAAAAGCACATAGCAGATAAGTGAGAGCCAAAACACCCCTATGTAGGGGTAGGGTTTCCTTGTCCTATTTTGTCAGGAACTAGGGTTTCACTACGCACGCAGCGGTTTCAAACAACCTGTAAACGGGTAAGCAACCTGTCCTAGTTTGGAATGGTCACCATGGATCCGAATATGCACTAGGTCGAATGGTCAAAAAGGGTGCCCCGGTAAAACCGGGGTTTGTGTTCCCATGCTGTCAGAGCCCAGAGCCGATCAGCCTTATGGACATGCCTTGACAAGACAAGCCTCCGGCAAATCATTCAGGAATGGCATATGGCAAACACGGTGTCCTAGGCGCACCAATGCAAATGCAATGCAAAGAAACACACAAGTGTAATCAAAACTAGATATCATGAGTTCGAGTCAAGTCCTCTAAATCCCCAGCAGAGTCGCCAGAAACTGTAGACGTCCCCGAACGCATCCCGGGGAGGGTGCGACTCCCCCCCCGTTCTGGTTCGCTTGCGGGTCTACTACAATTCGAAGGACTCAAATGTCACGGTTCTTAATCTTGAACCAAAGAGTCCAAATCCGGCAAATCGTTTTGAAAACAGATTTTTTTGAAAGAAGTGCCAAACATGGACTGCTTTGCCAGATACAGAGTCGCCACCTAAATATTTTTAAAATGGGAAATTTAGGAAACCCTGACTCGGTGCCGAAGGCCACGTGTCCGTCATCACCAAAGTTGCCTCGGCTCGGGAACTTGGGTACGATTGGGGAAGGTCACTTCGTGAGCACCCCCGCTCGCCCGGTCAAAGACCGGCCTCTACTAACCATGATATCTTATTTTGAAAACATTGTGTGTTCTTATTCCGGTTATTAGCCTAGATTTACTATGTGATGCGCACAGCATACAAGTATAGACCAGGTCGCCTGAATTGGAACAAAACATTTCATGTTTGTTTGTTTGAAAATGGTTTGATGGTGCTACCCACAGGTAGGCTAAGACGTGGATTTGCCACCCTCGGGTGGGCTTAGAAAACATGATTTTGCCACTATCTAGTGGGCTTAAAACAAACATTTGATGAATTGTCCCACTCCAAGTAACCCAACCTCCACCCACAGGCATTCAAGGCAGTTATATCACATAAGCACATAGCCTCATGGTAAGCATGCTATTCATGGCAGTCACTCACACGCATGCAAGGATGCTAAAGCATAAAACTCACCGAGTACTCCAAGCCAAAACAGAAGCTCATTAGAAATCATGCATGATCCTAAATATACAGAAATGCCTAATGCAACACATGCAAAGATGCAATTATAGCAGGCTCGGCTATTCTAAACATGGCATATGGAATGCTACAACTAACACGTATTCAATTTGGAATTGAAATACAAATGCAGTTTGTATGATGCGCCGAGCCCGGTGCGTGCAAAACAGATGAATGATGCAAACATGCTGTCATACTGTATGCTAATTGAAATATGCCCTATATCTAACCATCGTAAGCAAGTAAATAAAAGGGAAGAAAGACGTGGGGTTGGAAGACATACATCACACTCACCCACACTTATTACAATTATGCCCTAGCACAGAGGGTCCAAATAAATATACAGTCCCAAATGAAAGAATAATACAGTCCGAATGATACAGTCCAAATAATGTACAAATTCCTAATTAATTAACAAATTAACTAGGAAAATAATAAAACTGGCATGCAAGCCAGGGACTGCCTTGATTCTGCTCCGGATGATGGAACGATGCATGTTTGGGCTGCTTTGCACGGAAATCCACTGGAATGCCCCAATTAGCCTCTGTTTTGCAATGATTCTTGAAAAACGCGCCAAGCCTCGGAAGACTGCTGATTCTTGGTATGCTGCAACAGAGAGCAGGAAAGGGGCATAGCAATGTATTTTCACAAATGTATGCATGTCTCGATCCTCGTACCACCAATCACGCATCTCGATGCATGATGGCCGAGGAGCCGAATTGCACAACTCGATATAGAATGAATGCATATGAAAACATAACAAAACCTAACTCCATCACGGATAATCTAGAGGTCGGTGACTTGGGAATTGAGACACATTCCGTTACTCGGAGTACGAAACGCGTCTCGTTTCCCGTGCCTGGGCTAACTCCTATCTCGAACACGATGCAATATGCATGATATGCGTGAAATGCAACTAAGATACAATCCTAACATACACAATGTTATGGAATGGCAGACACGCTATACGAGGTGATACACAACCGAGCATACACAATGCTATGGATGAAATGGCATACGCAATGCAATATGGGCTTACACCAACATGAGAGAGCCTCAACCACACTCACATAAGAGGCCATCAGATGAAAACAAGACGTCTCGAAATGCGTGCATGCGTGCACGCAAATCGAGGACGGGCCCTCAGGCACCGAAATGCCACTCTAATGAGACATGGCAAAGACATAGAATATGACGTGCACACATGCAAAAATCAGTAGGAAAGTGAGGGGGAAAACAGTCCCGAAACATGGCAAAAGTGCACCCGATGCATGAAATCACTCCCGAAATGCAAAACTAGGCACATGAGATGGCTTAAAGCTATACGAAACATGCATAATTTGAAGATGAAGTGAAAAATCAGAAGCAAGACAACCCCAAAATAAGCATTTTTACAGTACAAAACATAGCCAAACAGCAAACACAAGTAGGGCTAAAATGGCATACAAAAATGGCTCCGCAAGGGAGGCAATGAGGCAAGTGATAGATGCAAAGCCCAAAAAGAAAAATACCATTCTAGAACACTGAAGAGGGACCAAAAATATGAACATTTACAGTTTATGACATCCCCCAAATCAGTATGCAAGCATGCTCAAAATGCAATGCAAGATTGAGGCCACAAGATGGTATAACATGAAGTAGGCAAAATACACCAAACAGCCAAGGACCCTTAATGAAAAATGACAAGGGAGGTAAAATATGGCCACTTTCAGTTCTGATCATGGCCGAAAACAGAAGCTAGATAAGCCTAAAAAAGCATGCAAAAACAGGGACCAAAGAGGGGTGATGAAGCAAGTGGTACATGGAGGTCCTAAATAAGGTTGATCCCTTATACAATGTTGTAGAGGGGCTCAAAATAGGCCTATTTTCAGTTTACATCAGGCCCCAAAACAGATTACACACATGCTAAAAATACCATGCAAGATATTGGCATACAAGAGGGTATCGAAACAAGTGCCAAATGGGGGCTCAAACAGGGTTGAGCCCTTCAACAAACATGAAGAATGGCTCAAGAAAATGACCCTTTCAGTTAGGGTCGGAGCCCAAAAGCAAGCAAAGAGGCTAGAAGAGGCTAGAAAAATGGTGCAAAATAGAGCTAGAAAAGAGGGGAAGTGGACTTACCCTTGAAGACTAAAGCCTTGGCTGCTTCTTGGACCAAATTTGCTGCCTCCTAGCTGCTGGAAAGCCTCCCAAGGTGCTGGAAATGGAGTGGTGGTGGTGGTGCTTGGTGGTGATGAAGAAAATGGGGTTGGAACTTGAGAGAATGAGAGAGATGGAGATAGATATGTGTGTATGAGCTTGAGAGCAATTTTCCAACCTTTTCCTTAGAGCTGGGAGGCCAGCTATATGGACAAGAATGGGGGAGAAATGGAGGGAAAAAAGTGGAGGGAAATGGGTTAAGTTTTCCCTCCAAAAGAGCTCCCCCCGGATACAACTTTTTGGAGGGAAAAGAGCACACAGCTAGAACATACACACACTGAGGATGCTGGCCGGCCATGTATCTTGGTTGCAGGTGGCCGGCCGGCCACCCCCCATGGCCGGCCGGCCAAGGGTCAAAAAGCTCAAGTGGATTTTCTGGCCGGCCACCCAATATTGGTGTCCTCCCAGGTCTTCTCATCACAACCTGTAGACGTCCCCGAACGCATCCCGGGGAAAGGGAGTGCGAGTCCCCCCCCCCCGTTCTGGTTCGATATTGGGTCACTACAATTCGAAGGACTCAAAATGTCACGGTTCTTAATCTTGAACCAAAGAGTCTAAATCCGGCAAATCGTTTTGAAAACAGATTTTTTTTGAAAGAAGTGCCAAATATGGACTGCTTTGCCAGATACAGAGTCGCCACCTAAATGTTTTTAAAATGGGAAATTTAGGAAACCCTGACTCGGTGCCGAAGGCTACGTGTCCGTCATCACCAAAGTTGCCTCGGCTCGGGAACTTGGGTACGATTGGGGAAGGTCACTTCGTGAGCACCCCGCTCGCCCGGTCAAAGACCGGCCTCTACTAACCATGATATCTTATTTTGAAAACAATGTGAGTTCTTATTCCGGTTATTAGCCTAGGTTACTATGTGATGCGCACAGCAAACAAGTATAGACTGGGCCGCCTGAATTGGAACAAAACATTTCATGTTTGTTTGTTTGAAAATGGTTTGATGGTGCTACCCGCAGGTAGGCTAAGACGTGGATTTGCCACCCTCGGGTGGGCTTAGAAAACATGATTTTGCCACTATCTAGTGGGCTTAAAACAAGCATTTGATGAATTGTCCCAATTCAAATAACTCAACCTCCACCCACAGGCATTCAAGGCAGTTATATCACATAAGCACATAGCCTCATGGTAAGCATGCTATCATGGCAACACTCACACGCATGCAAGGATGCTAAAGCATAAAACTTACCGAGTACTCCGAGCCAAAACAGAAAACCGATTAGAAATCATGCATGATCCTAATTATATAGAGATGCCTAATGCAACACATGCAATAATGCAACTATAGCAGGCTCGGCTATTCTAAACATGCCATATGAGATGCTTCAACTAACACGTATTCAATTTGGAATTGAAATACAAATGCAGTTTGTATGATGCGCCGAGCCCGGTGCGTGCAAAACAGATGAATGATGCAAACATGCCGTCATACTGTATGCTAATTGAAAGATGCCCTATATCTAACCATCGTAAGCGGGTAAATAAAAGGGAAGAAAGACGTGGGGTTGGAAGACATACATTACACTCACCCACACTTATTACAATTATGCCCTCGCGCAGAGGGTCCAAATAAATAATACAGTCCGAAATGAAAGAATATTACAGTCCGAAATATACAGTCCGAATAATATACAAATTCCTAATTAATTAACAAATTAACTAAGAAAAACTGTAAACTGGCATGCAAGCCAGGGGCTGCCTCACTTCTGTTGAATGATGTATGTTGGGCTGCCTTTTTGGAAATCCACTGGGATGTCCCAATTAACCTCTATTTGCAATGTTCCTCGAAATGCGTGCCAGACTCCGAAAAGTTGCTGATTCTCTATTTTGCTGCAACAGAGAGCAGGAAAGGGGCATAGCAATGTATTTCACAAATATATGCATGCCTCGATCCTCGTGCCACCAATCACGCATCTCGATGCATGATGGCCGAGGAGTCGGATTGCACAACTCAATATGGATGAATGCAGATGAATGCTACAACAAAACCTAACTCCATCATGGGTAATCCGGAGTGTCGGTGACTTGGGAATTGAGACCCGTTCCGTCACTCGGAGTACGAAACGCGTCTCGTTTCCCGTGCCGGGCTAACTCCTATCCCGAACACGATGCAATATGCATGATATGCATGAATGCAACTAAAATACAATCCTAGTATGCACAATGCTATGAAAATGAGATGCCTCGAGATGCGTGCACACGGGCGCGCAAACCGAGACGATGATCCTAAGGCATGAAATGGCATACGCAATGCCAATTGGACTTACACTAACACGAGTGGACCTCAGCCACACTCACATAGGAAGCCGTCGGATGAAAATGAAGTGCCTCGAAATGCGTGCACACGGGCGCGCAAACCGAGGCGATGGCCCTAAGGCATGAAATGGCACGAAATATGATATACAATGAGACTAAAATGAGATGTCTCGAAATGCGTGCCCACGGGCACGCAAACCGAGAAAACGACATACGGAATGCAACAGGACTAAAATGACATACGGAATGCAAAATGGACTTACACTAATATGAGTGAGCCTCAGCCACACTCACATAAGAGGCCGATGGATGAAAAATGAGATGCCTCGAAATGCGTGCACACGGGCACGCAAACCGAGGCGATGGCCCTAAGGCATGCAATGATGCTAAAATGGCATACAGAATGCAAAATGGACTTACACTAACATGAGTGAGCCTCAGCCACACTCACATAAGAGGCCGTGAGATGAAAAATGAAGCACCTCGAAATGCGTGCACACGGGCGCGCAAACCGAGGCGATGGCCCTAAGGCATGAAATGACATGAAAATGATATGCAAACATGCAAATGAATTTTAGCACTGAAATGTGGGGGAAAACAGCCCCGAAACATGGCCAAAGTGCACCCGAAGCATGGAATGATCCTGAAATGCGATATTAGGCGCCCGAAATGGCCTATAACTATGCAATGCATGCACGATATGGACATGGAATGAAAATACAGTAGCGAGACAGCCCCAAGACAAACATTTTTTAGTCATAAAAAGGGCTAAACAGCAAGCACACATAGGATTAAGCAAGAATGCAAAAATGGCCCCGCAAGAGGGGTATTGAAGCAAGTGATACATGCGATGCCCAAATGGAAAAGTACCCTTCTACAACACTGAAGAGGGACTAAAAATATGAACATTTACAGTAGATGACATCCCCCAACTCAGTATGAAAACATGCTAAAAATGTCATGCAAGAACTAGGATACATAAGGCCATAACATGAGGTACCCCAAAAATTCATCAAACCAGAAAAGACCCTTAATGAAATATGTCAAAAAGATCAAAATATGACTCTTTCCAGTTCTGATGATGGCCGAAAACAGAAGCTAGATAAGCTTAAAAAGGCATGCAAAAATGGGGGTCAAAGAGGGGTATAATGACAAGTATAACATGGAGACCCCCAACAAGGTTGATCCCTTCTACAATGTTGTAGAGGGACACAAAATAAGCTTACTAACAGTTCATGATATGCTCCAAAACAGACTACATGTAGGTCAAACAAGTCATGCAAATTTACGGTAAATATGAGAGATTATGAAGAAAATGCATGATAGAGAGGCCAAACAAGGTTGAGCCCTTCTTCAATGTTTAAGAGGGGCTCAAAATAGGCCCACTCACAGTTTAAATTATTCTCGAAAACAGATCACTCATAGGCTAGAAATAGCATGCAATATTATGGCATATAAGATGATATTGAGGCAAGTGCACCATAGAGGGCTCAAACAGGGTTGAGCCCTTCAACAAAGATGAAAATGAGCTCAAAATAGGACCACTTTCAGTATTGGTCGGAGCTCAAATCAGTATATAAATAGGGCCAAGAAATGAATAAAAAATGAGCTAGAAAAGAGGGGTGGAGTACTTACCCTTGAAGACCAATACTTTTGTTGCTTCTTGGACCAGATTTGATGACTCTAAGCTGCTGGAATCCCTTCCTTTGCTGCTGGAATGGAGTGGTGAGGGTAGAGCTTGAAGATGATGAAGAAATGACACCAAAACTTGAAGAAAATGGAGTTGTGTGTATGTATATGCTCAAGCCAACTCTTGGAACCTCTTCTCTTGAGTTGGGAGGACACAAATTTTGACCAGAGAGGGAGAGGGGAGTCCTTGGCCAAATGGAGGGAAATGAGCTCTTATTTCCCTCCAAAAGGTTCCCCCGGATCAGATATTTTTTGGGGAAAACCAAGGCACAACTGGAAAGTACACAGCATGGAGATCATGGCCGGCCAATTACTTTTGCTGCAGGTGGCCGGCCGGCCACCCCCTATGGCCGGCCGGCCAAGGGTCAAAAAGGCCAACTTGATTTAGTGGCCGGCCACCAAAGATTGGTATCCTCCCAGGTGTGCTGAACAAGACCCTGTGGTTCAAACTGACAACTCTAAAACAGGAGAGAGAATAGGCCAATTTAAAGAGGGGTTCAAAAGGGTCAATAACAATTACTGGCCGGCCATGTGTTTTTAGGGTCCTCCCATGTGTGTACAACACAAATATGTGGTTTTGGCTCGAAGAAAATGGCCCCAGGGTGTTCAACATTAGCCCGGAAGTGAGAAAAACGGGCGTCGGAGGGCGCCGGAAGAGCATAACTAGTTGCTGAGACAATTGCTGGCCTCCCACCCTCCAGTGATCTTCCTGATGATAAAACAGAGGTACCTGCCAAAAATGAACAAAAACCGATGCAAAACGAATGCTCGGTGACCAAAACACGCAGTTCGGGGTCCCGAAAATAGGCCGTTAAGCACCGAAAGTGGCATTCGGCCACGAAGTGGGTATCTAAGACCCCAGTGTCCCTCGAAAGGGAGTAAATGAGATGCACGCCAAAAACCGGAGGAATCGGAGATGGTTAGACGGTCCCGAACCGAGGCACACGGCCTGACGGCTCCGAAAACCGGGAACCGGGCTCCGAAATGGGCAAAATGGTCTACGGCCACTGAGAGATGGTCTACGGGACCTCTCCCTCCCCTCAGGAAAGAAAATAGAGAAAACCGAGTCTGGTTCGCAAACCGAGACAAGGTACAGAAGAGGGTTCGGAAGTCCGGAGGCAGGGCTCATGGCCGCGACTCTGAGACTTCTGAACGAGCACGATATGCAACATCACCGAGCGCTCAATCGGTGACGTCTGAGTCTTAAGGTCGGTCAAAAATGGGGTGTCTACACAACCCTGTGGTTCAAAATTGGCAACTCTAAAACAGGAGAGAGAACAAGCCAAAATTCAAACGGGTTCAAAAGGTTCAGGTCGAATTTCTGGCCGGCCATATGATATTAGGGTCCTCCCAAGTGTGTACAACACAAATATGGGGTTTGGAGTTGAAGAAGGTAGCCCTAGGGTGGTCAACATTGGCCCAGAAGTGAGAAAAACGAGCGCCGGAGGGATATAACTGGTTGCTGAGACAATTGCTGGACTCCCACCCTTCAGTGACCTTCTTGGTGATAAAACAGAGGTACCTTCCAAAATTGAACGAAAACCGATGCAAAACGAATGCTCGGGGGCCAAAACACGCAGTCTGGGGTCCCGAAAACAGGCCGTTAAGTACCGAAAGTAGCATTCGACCACGAAGTGGGTCTCCCAGACCCCAGTGTCCCTCAACAGGGAGTAAATGAGATGCATGCCAAAAACCGGAGCAGTCGGAGATGGTTAGGCGGTCCCGAACCGAGGCACACGGCCTGACGGCTCCGAAAACCGGGAACCGGGCTCCGAAATGGGAAAAATGGCATGCGACCACGAAACATAGCCTATGGCCACTGAGAGATGATCTACGGGACCTCTCCCTTCCCTCAGGAAAAGAAACAGAGAAAATCGAGTCTGGTTCGCAAACCGAGGCAAGGTACAGAAGAGGGTTCGGAAGTCCGGAGGCAGGGCTCACGGCCGCGACTCCGTAACCTCAGAACGAGCACAGTATACAACATCACCAAGCGCTCAATCGGTGACGTCTGAGTCTTAAGGTCGGTCAAAAATGGGGTGTCTACACAGTCACTCACACACATGCAAGGATGCTAAAGCATAAACACTTACAGTGTACTCCGAGCCAAAAAAGAAGCTAGTCAGTAATCAATGCATGATTCTAGCTATGTTAAGATGCCTAATGCAACACATACAAAATGCAACTAAGTAGGCTCGGCTATTCTAAGATGTCATATGAATGCAACACTTGATAACATGCTTTGAAACACGTATTCAAGAAAGTGTATTAAAGTACAATGCAGTTTGTATGATACGTCGAGCCCGGTGCACGCAAGACAGATGCATGATGCACGCATGCAAAGCATAAGGATGCTAATTGAAAATGACCCAAATCTAACCACCGAAAGCGGATAAATGAAATGGAGAAAGACGTGGGGTTGGAAGACATGCATCACACACGCGCACACCTATTACAAAATTCGCCCTCTCGACGGAGGGTCCGAATGAATCAACTAACTAGCTACGCTAAGCTAATTAATTACAAATAAACTAATTAACTACTTTAGCTAATTAATTACAAACCGAATTGAATAAAATAGCTAACTTCTTCTAAGCTAATCAAAAGCGAATAAATGGCCTCAAGGATGAGGGACATGCATGCTCGATCGCGTCCTCTCGGAAATCCACTACCGTGCCTCATGATGCCTCTGTTTGTACACTTTCTGTACTTTTGAAAATTCTGAGCCACCTTAGGAACATGCTGAGGGGTGGTCGGCCAAGAGGAATGGCCATCGGCCAGATTTTATGACTATCGGCCAATTCTGATAGCCGATCGGCAGACTAGATGGCCGGTCGGCAGCTCTGATGGCCGGTCGGCCACTGTTTCCTGCAATTTCTCCTTTTTGCTGCAACAGAGCACAAACAGAGGCATGGCAGTGCATTTGCAAGGTATGTGTGCACAACCACACTCCTTATCATGTCTCGAACTCAAAGGAGTGTAGTGCTCGGTTCTCGAGCCATCAATCACGCATCTCAATGCATGATGGCCAAAGAAGCCAAGTTTGCACAATTCAATGTCAATGAATGCACAAATGACACAACGAACCTCCACCTTATCATACATGATCAAAGGTGTCGGTGACCTAAGGGATGAGGCACATTTCATCACTTTGAGTATGAAACGTCCCTCGTTCCTCGTGTTTGGATTAACATCCAATCCCAAACACAATGCAATATAACACACATGTAAACAACATGCAAAGCAAACAACATGCAAATCTTGACATGTTAACACTCATGTACAACACAATGTCATGCCACAATATGCAAACAACAATGCAATGGCAAGGGCTATGTAATGCAATACTTAATGGACCAAACCAATCTCAAACAAGCCTCATGCATGCCAAGACAATGGCCAAAACATGCTGAGAATGAAGTCCAAAAAAAAAGCAAATACAAGCATGCATACACATTGGTTCACAAACAAGGCATGAAGGCACAACTCTCAAACATATTAAAGGAGTGGAAAATGTGAGAGTGTGGCAATGAAACATGCTCTGAAATCATGTAAGGAATGATGCCAAATCATGCATATAACATAAGCATAGCATACTAGGAGGCTTAAAGCTTAAGGCTAGCAAAGGGACTTGTACCATAGCCATATCAAGCAAGCCCCAAAGGGCCAAGGTGACTCAAAACAGTCCCAAGGCAGGTCAAAACAAGGCCAAAACATGCATGGACTAGGGCTAACACATGCTAGAATAAAAGGCATGAAGCATGGAGCATACATGGCCAATGAGGAGGATTACACTACACCTATCAAAATCAAACATGAGATGGCTTTACCAACAAAAATCAAATTTATGGCATGTCAAAATAACACCAAAAATGCACTCAGATGGCAGCCCAAAAGCTTAGGCAAGATGGCATACATATTGGTTCATATTTAAGGCATAAAGCATAACCTTTCAAAAGCATTGAAAGGGTGACACATGTGAGAGTGTGACCACACTACACACATTGAAATCACATACCAAATGATGCTAAATCATGCAAATAGCCCAAGCAATGTATGCTAGTGACCATGAATCTCAAAGCTAGTGAGCAAGATTGCACTATGGCTATACAAAGCAAGGCATGCATGACCAAAACAACTTCAAACAGAGCTTAAGCATGGCAAAACATGAGTAAAAGCTTGCTGGAGTGGAGCCAAAAGCATGCTAAAACCATGGTCCAAAGCATGATGCATGGTAAGGCTATGGGAAGGATTGCATTACAAGTACATGAAGCATGCAACAAGTGATCAAACCAATCCAAAATAGAGGTATGACATGTTAGAAAAGTCACAAAAACATGCTAAGATGGAGCCTCAAGGAGATAGAAAAACATGCTAACTTGGTGAGCCAATACCACATGCAAACAAGGTACAAAAGGGGGGGGGGGACCACCTCCATCTATTTGGAGCCTCAAAACACACTTTCCACCACTGAAATTCCTCTAGAATTCAGTGGTGAAAAGGCCAAACAATGGTGATCCAAAGGCCTAAAAGAGATGGCTCAAAACAAGGCCAAGTAAGGCACAAAAGGGGGTAGACCACCCCCAACACCAAAGAGGTCCCAAACAAACACTTTAAGCACTTAAAAATGAAGCCTTTTACAGTTGAAAGTTAAGCCAAAAGAAGTATGCAAAGGTGGCTAAGTACTCAAGCAAAACAAGGCTAAAAAGAGGTAACAACTCACCCTTGAAGAACTAAAGCCAAGCAGCAACTTTTGAGCCAAACAAACAGACAAACTTTGAGAGTCCAAACAAGGTCCTCTAGCACCTCAGCAACAAAGCAATGGTGCTTTACTAGGTGTTGTAGTGCAAAAGTGAAGAGAAAACACACTTTAAGGTACAAACTCACACAAATATAGAGAGAGATGGAGAAATATATAGAGAGAGAGAGAGTGTGAGATATGTATAACTCTATCAATTTTTCAGAACCTTTGGAAAGGGAGAGGGGCCTCCCCTCTTATAGAAATCCAAGTCTCAAGCTTGTTGAACAAGCTAGAGGCTTGGTTCAATCCCTCCATACACGTGTATGGAGGATGAGTTCTATGCTCACCAGCTGTCACAGCTGGCAAAGAAATATCTGCAAAAACAAATAAAAAGGTCTCGGCCAAAAAGTATGGCCGACAGGCCAATAAAGGTGCCGACCGGCCACCACTTATGGCCGATGGAAAGAAGGAATGGCCGATAGGCATGAGGCCTGGCCGATGGGTTGTAGGGCTGGCCAACAAGCCACCTTCTTCCCTCAGAAACAAAACCATAAGTTCTTGGTCCACAACCAAGCACAAAACAGACAAGTTGAGAGGTTCTAAGGCAAGGCACGCAGTCGAGACCTTCAGGAACTCAAAATGAACACGAGCATGGATGATCATCGAGTGTTCAAACGATGATGTCCAAGTCTTGAGGACGGTCAAAAATGGAGTGTCTACACCACTGTTATTTTCGGGATTATTTGTACAATTAAAGCCAAGGTACAAATTCAAAATATTAAAAATTTATTAAAAATTGAAGCCAAGGTACAAATTTGTACAATGGAAGCCATGGTACATATTCTGCGGGACTCATACAATTATTAAAAATTTTACTTGTCTTTGAATTAAATTTGTGTGTGTTGTTTTCTGACCACACTGCCAAACAGGTACTCAGCTGGAGAACACCGGCAGAATATATTGCGTCCAAATGACCTATCACAGAAAGAAAAGACTCCGACGGTGGTTCTTCCACTCGGGGGCACTCTGACGATCAAGTCAGTAATCAATATCTGTCAAAGATAACCAATTGTGTTTAACTCACAAGTTAGAATACAAAAAGCGTATCTTAGACCCACGAGGGTGCCTTACTTTTATAGCTAACACTGACCTGATCCCTATAGAAACCTAGTTTTAATGGACTCTGGCTCAATGCTTATCTTGGACTCTCCAATAGATAAAGATAAACTTCCTAAGAGCTTTATCCTTATCCAGGCTGAGGTCCTCCCTCATTCTAGGACTCTTGTCCCTTATCCGTTTATCTCGTATTCCGGTATCTCCGCAGATAACCTCGGCCTAACGAGATCATCTCGGCGTCATGACCAGGACACGTGGCACCTCGGCTGTCACTTCGGTGCCACCTTGGCCATGTGTTGTTATTCAAAAAATATGTCCCTACAAAATTGTACAATTCAGAATTCACAATCAGTCTATTATATATCAGTTCTATTAACTATATGACATTATGATTTCTTAGATTTGCTTATAAATAGGGAAATTAAGAGAATTCTACGAGTATGAGGTTGAAAGTGCTTGTAGAGATGCATGAGGGATGGAAAATTACTAGGGTCACCTAGTGTGAGCAAAGAAACGTGATTTTCTCTATGACTCATTTACCGTTGAGCAGCAAAACATGGATTATTTTAGGGTTGGGGTATTGTTATTGAGTTTTTGGTTGTTTTTGGTCTCATCACTACGCCAAAACAGGACATTAACGATGGTTTTTTTAACAGCGATTTTCGTTACCGCCGTTAAAGGTACTATTAACGGCGGTAACGAAAACCGCCGTTAATACCGCCGTTAATGTATCATTAACGGCGGTTTCGTTACCGCCGTTAAAAAAACCGCCACTAAAGTGTCTTTAACGACGGTAATGAATGGGGATTAGCGGCGGTTTTGTTACCGCCGTTAATGATGGCGGTCTTTGCCGGCGGAGCTCCGGCGAAACTCCGGCGGAGCTCCGGCGAAACCATCTACAATAAAGTAAAAGTAATGTTTAAATATTTATTTAGGGAATATATTTCATGAAGAGTGGCCATGGTAGAGTGGTTGGTGTGGGTGGATGAGAGGTTGAGGGTTCAAGACTTGGGGAGTGCAAGAAGAAAGAATTATTTTTTAAAAAATTTGAACCTATTTACGGCGGTAAAAAACCGCCGTTTTTGATCCTATATTACCGTCGTTTTTGGTCGACTTTTAATGACGGTAATTTACCTTTTTATGACGGTTGTACTTTTTCCGACACGCGTATAAACGGCGGTAACGAAACCGCCGTTAAAGGCTTTAACGGCGGTTTTACAGCCTTTAACGGCGGTAAAAAACCGCCGCTAAAGCCCAATTTTAACGTAGTGCATGTTTATACTCTCTACAAATTATAGTGGATGTTTCTCTCTCACTAAGGGACATAGGTAGGTTTGTGTCACACTCGTATTCGTGACATAGAAAAATCTCAACAGTAAATAATAACGTGTTTGTTGCCTATCAAATATTTTTTTAGAATGAAATTTATTATCAAAAACATTATATTTTACGTTTATACTATCTACAAATTATAGTGGATGTATTGTCATATCATGATTAGTTCCTCATTTCAAATGAATCAAGGAAATAGTGAAAATAATAATATCATATAATGAATTCGTGAAAAAAATAGCAAAAAATTTGACGATATATAATGTTACTTTTTATTTTGCCCCCTTCCTTTATGAAGCTACAATCAATGTTCTTTATTCTAAATATGCTCATTTGAGTATTGATGCCACTTTTGCCTGAACTTCTTCTTTGAAGCTACAATCAATGTTCTTTAGTCTAGATATGCTTGTTTGAGTATTGATGCTGTTTTTGCCTGAACTTCCTCTTTGATTGATGTAATTTTGCGTACATCTTCTACTTATTTGCACACTAAAATATATATGAATTTTCAAGATTAAATTTTTTAATTCTTAAAAGTGAAAATTTTATTATAAAAATTATTTGAGAATCGATTCATGTTATTATAATGATAGTTGCTAAAAAAGATCAACTCAAAAATTTAAAAACAAGGTTTTAGCGACAAAATTTTGAATTAATAAATACATTGACAAAATAATTTAATTGTAAAATAGTTTATGTTTTGAGGCTAAAAATTTAGTCCCAAAATAATAACAATTCATCACTAATGTCCAAATTACATCACTACAAGTATAGGAATGAAACTTTTAGCAACAAAATTTTGTCTCTAGAAAGTAATTTTATTCCTAAATTTTATTTGTTAAATCTTAATTTGTTGTAACAGTATCAATAAATTTTCTTTTTCTGATAAAAAAAATTCTTCATTCCAAGTTCCTATTTATAAAAAAATAATTTATAAATATTACGAAAATTACATTTAATTAGACATTGTTTGGATGGAAAATATTTTTTTATATTTCATGGTAGCGGTGGCTGTGGTAGAATGAAGATGGAGACGAAGGTTGTGGCGACGGCGGCGATGATTGCGACAATGATGGCGGTGTGGTGATATTAGTAAAATTTTAATCTGGAAAACTTTTTTCACTTTTTAAAAGTTTCCCAAGTAGGCTTGTTTTCTATTGATCACATAAAATGTTTTCCGTTGATTTTCGCTGTACCAAATATCAAAAAATACAAAAAATATTTAAAAAAAAAATATTTTTCAGCCAAACAAACGGAGTGTTACCACGTTTTCTTTTTTCACTATTTTAAAAAAAAAAAAAAAAAAAATCCTTCATGCTCCCAGCGAATCATGATGCTGATGTACAATTCTGCATCTCAGCTTTAATCAGAAAAGTTCCCACAGGCATTAGTCATACCTGACCTCATAATCTAAGAATTATTTTGGTGTGGAGACACAGGGAATCACGAGAATGTTGTTTTACAATCTTGAATTCATAATCAACTTCTGACTTCTCCTTCCTTTTTTCTCATTCTCAGTGTTCAAAATTCCTATTTTAACTCTTGATTTTTAAGATAGAAACAGTTTGACATTTCAAAATGTAGATCACACAGTGTATATATATATGTCTGTTATGTGGTGGCCTCATATTAGAAAACAATATTGGACTTACATTTTTTAACCATCAAAGCTATACTTACCAAGATCCTAATATAATCTTTCAAAAATCATGTCAATTTCATTTGAAGCTCTAGCAATGTCTGGAGCTAATTACCTAGAGTTTGGAATGGACATTGAAGAATGGGAACGCCTAGACTCGGTACTGCCTCCCCATCTATACGCTGAAGACGAAGACAAAGAAGAAGAAAGAGAGGAAGACGAAGGCCCGGGGAAGAGGGAGAATCTGGTGCATGATTTCAAAGACAAAATTAACAAACAGCTCATCACCATGTGAAGAAACTTGTTGTCCTTCAAACGGAGATGGTGATGACAATCTCGGCGCAATGATGATGGAGTAACAGCACCAGGAGGCAATCCAGACTTGGGTTCGGGAGACAAGATGTTGAGGTTAACAATTGAAACTCGAATAGTTGAGCAAACTCAAAAGAGATCGTGTTTTATTTCCAATGTGTTAAAAAAAAAAAAAAAAAATAGAGAAGAAGAAGAAGAACGTGTTGAGTATCACTAGTTCAACTAGTTGTGATAATTACCTCGCAAATATGTTAAAATTCATACATAAATATAAACTTATAGTATTAAAATTACAAAAATAATAATTTTCTTGAATATTTTTCTTTTAATGTCTACATGTATATATACTGTATTAACTTGAAAAATTCAGCTACTCATTTGTATACCTATTTGTTAATAAAGTAGTATTGAGATAATAAATCGTTTATGATTATGATGTTTCTAAGATTATTAAAATCTAAGAGAAACCTGAAAAATTTAAAAATTCCTGATATATTTATTTGTGATTATGTATCAATTTTAACCAGTAAATAATAATGGGAAATTTGGCTATAAATCCCCTTTGCCTTCCTTTCATTGTTAAAAGGACTAAGAAAAAAATTATACTTTCTAAACCCCCTCATAATTATAAAGTCTTGCATAAAGGACAAATTTATTATTTAAATATTTTATATGACTATTCTCTCCCTCCCATCAAGCACTACCTCTCAATTCTCTCTCTCTCTCTCTCTCTAGAATTTCAAATGGCGGTTTCACAGAGCAGTGCTTCGCTGATTGTTCTAATGGCGGTGGTTCTAATTTTCTCTCTCATCGAAGGCTCTTTCGCAGCCGACGCACCGACGTCGGCTCCCGTCGCCGCTGCCGGAGCAATCTCGCCTTCGTTCGCCATCGGTTGCTTAATCACCTTTGCTGCTTTCGAGTTCGGATCTGCGTTCTAGATATGAAGATTTTACGATTGGATGAGATGATTTCTTGACTGATTTGTGGTTGATACGGTGTTTATGACTATCGATGATTGGTATAGAATAGTAGTTATATAGTGTATGGATTGGTTTTCTGTTCTAGATCTCTGGCGGTGGTTTTACTTCATTGCTTTCTAGTGCTATTTTAAAGCTTGTTTTATGCTATGATTCTAGCACTTCTGTTTGGTTTGTATTGAATATACTCTGGTTTGTTGCACAGATCTTCTATATAATGCATGTTTTTTTGTTGTTTCGTTTAAAAAAATATATATTTTATATGACTATTATACCCACTCTATTCCCCACTCTCTTCCTTTCCACAGATGGCCTCTTGAAAAATTGAGATTTCTCTGAAATTTTCAAATTATAGGCCTGATTCAAGGTTTTTTAGAGTAAACATCGATTGATTCAAGGATTATAGGCCTGATTCAAAGCTCAAAACTCAAAGTTCCATCGATTTTTTAGAGTAAACATCAAATTTCATTTGATAGAACCAGAGTAAAATTTTACTCTGGTTCTATTACTCTGTTTTTTTCATTTGACAGAACCAAAGTAAAATTTTACTTTTATACAGAGTAAAATTTTACTTTTAGCTTCAGAGTTTCACAGTTTACTTGTTTTTCAGAATAAAATTTTACTTTTATACAGAGTAAAATTTTACTTTTAGTTTCAGAGTGCAAAATTTTACTCTTATTCAGAGTAAAATTTTACTTTAGTTTCAGAGAGTAAAATTTTACTTTCATACAGAGTAAAATTTTACTCTGAAATATATAGTGAAGATTGCTTAATAGGAAAGCTGATAGATATGAGGGTAATATAGTAAAAGAAACAAGTTTTAAAATATCAGGGGGTTTTAAAAGTACTTATATAATTCTTGTCCTTTTGAAAGACAAATTAAATAGTGAGGGGGCTATCATCAAATCCCCCAATAATAATTGCAATCAAACAATGAAAGACGAATTGACACAACGATTAAAAGTGGAAAAACCACAATTGGAGCGCCTCCAATTGTGATAAAAAAAACTACGGGCCAAAGTCACAAAATAATCCACTAAGAAGACAAAAAGAATTACACAAATATACTCTCAAGTACCTAACAAATCCATGCCCAAATTGAACCGACTCCAATGTGCTTCTTCTACTACCGTCTTCACCTCGGAATTGTCTTGTCCAACATTGAATCCATAACGTCGATGTCAAATCTACTACGATGAGCCACCCCAGAATCCACCAAAGTTTCAAGCTCAAATTCCATAGAATCTATCGAAGAACAACTCATTCTTTTGTGAATAAAACAAAATAAACAAACCCGTTGAGATAATCCACTCAATTCATAATATAAACTCTCACAGATATCAAAGGAAACAAGCAAAAAAGATCAAGATGAAAACCCTAATACCCAAGAAGAAGATCTGGATGCCGTTGTTAGAAATGGTTTTGGAAAATATGATTTTTTTCTTAAGTTTGGTCTATTTTTTAGGTGGGACCCATACGCTAAAGTTGGCGGGTCTAAGTGGTAACGCGTTCTGTACCGCGTTGTGATTCACATGGTATATTTGGTTGCTCAAAACCATTATCAAGTGAATGAGAAATTCAAGCCAAAGTGAGCTCCATGGAAATGGAGTTTTTGGTGAAAATTCCTTAAGGTTTGAATAAATGCTTGTCCCATATTGGTTTGGAAGGAAGAATTTGGTGGGTTTATAAAGCATGAGTTTGTAATTTAGAGAGGGCCCCAAGGGGCACCCCAAGTTTGTAGAAGGGAGAGGTTATGGGCAAATTGGGCTACATCCATTGGACCCAAAAATAAACACACGAGCGCACGCCGTCACCGCCGTCCGTCCGGGCGGGCGGGCTAGCCTAGGCCTAGGCTTGGGCGCGGGTGCGTAGTGTGAGGTTGGACTTGTCCGGCCCAATACTTATCTTTTTGGGCCAAAAACATTTGAATTTAATTTTATTTTTTGGTAAAATAAAATCTGTCCAAAGTTTTAATTTCAAATTTTGATGGAAAAAATTCAAATTTGGTTTTCACTTCTTCTGAATTTCTGTACAGATTCGAATTTGTTCAATATAGTTTTTTATCTGTTCGAAATTTAAAACGAAATAGGTTCCTATCTGTTCTATAACTGAACAGATTCAGCAAATTCAAACTAGACATGTTTGATTCAAAACCAAATAGGTCTTGTACCTATTCATTCAAATCTGTACAGCCACAAAATCATCCATAAATAAGACAAGTCCTCATTTGGAATTTTTCACTCCAACTTTCGTCCCTAACTCTGTCTGCTTTCTCTGCATTTTGTTGTATTGTTTTCTTATAAGAAAGAGTGTAAACACAAACTGTGTTCGTTGTGCGAATAATTTGTAGTGCTGCAATTATTCGTAGTTGATCATTTTATCCTTTGATTTGTGTGATACATGTAGCATTATCTTCATATAATATGGTTGGACTATCTTTTGTTGTTGAAGACAATCCACATCTTTCTTGAATATGATGGATCATGGATGTAAGCCAAATACATTCTCGACTTGCTTCATGAATTGCAAATATTTCTAAGTGATTTGAAGAAGTAGCAGTCAAAGTTTGTTTTACTGATCGCCAAGATACAACAGTTTTTCCATAGGTAAAAACATATCATGTTTGTGATTTGGCTTTATGTGGATTAGAGAGATATCCAGTATCTGCATATCTGATTAACTGCGGCTTTGATTCATTTGAATAAAAGAAACTCATATCAGTTGTTCCACGAAGATAACTTAATATTTGCTTCACTCTATTCCAATGTCTTCGGGATAATGTAGAATTATATCTTGTTAATAAATTGATTGCAAATGCAATATTGAGCCTGATACAATTTATAAGATACATAATAGTACTAATTGTATGGAGATATAATACTTCAGGACTAAGAATCTTCTCACGAGAAAAACCATTAGAGTATTTAATGGAAGAGTTTCTTTTCTTTCTTCTTTTTTTTTTTTTTTCATATAAAGGTGCTTCCAGACCTTTTAATTGATGAACAAGAATTCCATTTGGCAAATGTTTGATTCAGGTAGATACAAAATTTTATTTTGCTAAGATCTTTCACTTCAAATTCATTTTAAATATTCAGTAGTTTACATAAGCTCTTCTGGAGTTCCCACAAGATTGAAATCATATATTACAACAATTGTAAATCTGGATTCTGATTATTTAATAAAAATGCATGGGCAAATCGGATCATTCTCATGTCCCTTTTTCAATAGATATATATTGAGGTGATTGTACCACATGCTTCCTGATTGTTTCAAACCGTATAAAACTCTTTGTATCTTGATAGAATAAGCACTTTTGGGTTTTGTGTTAAATGTTTCACGCATCTTAAATCCTTCAGGGATTTATATATATATATATATATATATCACTATCTTGTGATCCATAAATATGTTGTAACCACATCCACTAAAAGCATATTTAAATTTTCTATGATTACCAAACTAATGAGAAATCTAAATGCAATTGCATTCATTCATTACACGTGAATTTTCTCATAGTCAATACTAAGTTTCTGTAAGAAATTTTGCACAATAAGTTAGGCATTATATGTAACAATTTCATTTTTCTCATTGTGTTATAGCATAAATACCCACTTATATCCAACAATACCCACTTATATCTGACAGGCTATGTCCCTTCAGGGGGTTGGACTACAGGTCCAAATACTTCATGTTTTTGTAAGCAAGTTTCACTCTTTCTGTGTTGTTTCTTTCCACATTGGCCAATTATTTCTACGTCATCATTCTTCGGCAGTTTGTGGTTTATTTTCATCATTACTTCTGGTAATATTTTCACCATTATATCTGGTAATGTTTTCACTATTACTTGTAGTAATATCAAGAGCAACTTTAAACAAAAATATGTTGTCGACAACAATTTGATTTATATCCTAAACTTCTCCTGTACTCATATAATGTATTGAGATTTCATTATTTTTAGGTACATTTTCCACTTCAGGGAATAATTCTTCAAGAGATTCCTCTTCTGGAGGTTTCTTTTCTAAAGGTTTATAAGTAGGAGATTTGGATATACTTATTATAGCCTGTTTTGTGATTCTAACGTCTTCATGAGTATTTTCATTTATGGGTATGATCTCTTTAGGAGATCCAATTATGATCTCTTCGAGAGTACCGATTTTTTGTTCTTGAGCTTTCTTTTTTTGAGATATTTTGTCTTTTGCACCGACGGGTCTTCCATGCTTCTGGCGTGCCTTAGACTTGTTTGCTACTATGCCCTCTGATTGTCCGACAGGGACATCAATTCTTGTTAGGGTATTAGCTGCTGGTATATAAGATTTTGTCACATTCTTTCTGTCGATAAATGCATCCAATAACTGATTTGCAATACTTTGCAAATGAATGGTCCTTTGAACTTATAGTTCACATTGATTAGTACGAGGATCAAGATGAGATAACGTCGAAGTATTCCAAGTGATTTCTCATCGAGCTTCAGGCTGTGACTTGTCTCCTCCTAATAATGGAAAAATTGTTTCATCAAAATGACAATCCTCAAATCGTGTCTTAAACACATCACCAGTCAAAGGTTCTAGATATCTAATGATTGATGGAGAATCAAAACCAATATAAATTCCAAGTCTACATTGTGGACCCATCTTTATACATTGTAGAGATGCAATAGGGACATAAACAACGAAACTAAACACTCCAAAGTGACTAACATTTGGTGGTTGGCCAAATACAAGTTGTAATAGCAAATACTCATGATATGCAATTGGTCTGACACAAATCAAAGATGTTGCATGCAATATAGTATGACTCCATGATGAAACAAGTAATTTATTTTTCATAAGCAAAGGCCAAGCAATCAACTGAAGTCTTTTAATGAATGATTCAGCTAAACCATTTTGGGTATGAGTGTGTGCAACAGGGTGTTCAATACCAATGCCAATGGACATGCAATAATTATCAAATGCTCGAGATGTAAATTCACTGGCATTATCTAAACAAATTGTCACGATAGGATGGCCTGAAAAATGTGCTCGCAATTTAATTATTTGAGCAAGGAGTCTAGCAATTGCAACATTACGTGTAAAAAGTAAAAAAAACATGTGACCATCTAGTCGATGCATATATTAAAACCATAAAATAATGAAATGGTCCATAAGAAGGGTATATGGGTCCACGTATATCCCCTTGAATTCTTTGCAAAAAGGATGGATATTCAACAATTACTAAGTCTGGTAATTAGTTTCCCTTGTGAACAAGTAGAACATTTTAATTATTCGACGCATTATTATAGATTCTGGATGCCCAAGTTGGTCATGCCATAGCATAAACATTTTTGGGTCAGAGCACTTCTGGTGTATTACAATATATGACTCAATCATTTTTATCGTCGTATAATATAATCCAAATGAAAATGTAGGAAGTTTTTCTAATACTAGCTTCTAGCTAGAATTAGCTGAAATAATCAATAAATACTCTTCCTAACCTTTATTTATAGTTTCAATATGATAACCATTACGACGTATATCTTTGAAACTTAATAGATTTCTTCTGGATCTAATAGAAAATAAAGTTTCATCAATACAACTTTTTTTTGTTCCATTTGACAATCATAATATTGGCTCTTCCAAAGCTTTCAATTAAGTTTGCACAACTTGAGATTTTACATTAGCTTTTGTCATTATTAAATGTTTTTAATCACAAAGAATTGTGGGTGTTGTTATACTACGTACTAAACAAATATTCTTACTAATCATTTTAGAATTAGTCAATACATTAGTAAAATTCATATCTATAAACAACTAATCATCATTTTCAAAACGTGATCAAGCAGAAAAATACAAACTCCAAAAGCATCACTAAAACAAATATAATATTTAGAAATCAATATGAATATTTTCATCACCAATAATATTTCCTTTTATTGAGGCTTGCTACCTAGAAGGCAAACATTCCTGATGGAACAGATTTCAATAGTAAAATATTGTTGATAAATAATATTTTGAAAAAAATTACCAAAAAGAATGCACAATGATAAATAGTGAATTACCAAGTGAAATTTGTCAAAAAATGAATATTAATTATTTATGCATAATAATCACTCACTTTTCTAGTAGATTTGTTTGCCATGCAATATGTACCATGCATATGCAACATGAATACATGCAAACATACATACATTATTCTTGGGAGGTTCTATTATATGAACTTCTTTCATTTCCCTATAATATCTCAAGATTATTCCATTTCAAGTGGAATGGCATGATATTTTTGCTCGAATCTTTCTAAACATGTCCCCAACGGATTTTGTAATTTTACCTCAACCTTGTCCAAAACCATGACTTCTTTCTCGTCCACGATCATGAAATGCAACCTCATTCACTTCAGGGAATGGAGCAGAGCCTATTGGACAGGATTGATGATTTTTTAATAACAATTGCTTTGTTTGTTCAGCTACAAGAAGGCATGAAATCAGTTTAGAGTACTTTGTAAATTGACGCTCTTTTTATTGCTACTAAATGTATAGTGATCCTGGCTTTCCCTCTATTGGTTATTGTATTCCGGACTCGGTTCCGTGGATGTCTGTTGTTGTATATGTTGCATTCCGTCCTTTAATTCTTTTGAGTTTTAGGATGTTTTGGGCAGGTTTGTTACAGGTTGGGTGTATTTTGAAACAAATGGTTGCTGCCCAGTTTTTGGTGCCTTCGCTCGAGCGAGGCTTTTGTCGCTCAAGCGAGCTCTGTGTTTTAGTTCCTTCGCTCGAGCCAGGGTTCCTTCACTCGAGCGAGATTTGAGTGGTGTGTCTATTGGCTCGAGCGAGCATTCTTGCGCTCGAGCTTGCGCCTGCGTCTAGTTTGAACCTGAAGGTTGTGTTTCTTGTGTTTCTTGGCTCGAGCAAGCTTTGCTTCACTCGAGCGAGCGAGGACTATGTTTTGGGTTTCTTCGCTCGAGCGAGCTTTTCTTCGCTCGAGCGTGCTTCTGGGTTACAGACCTGAAGTTTCGTGTTATTGGCTCGAGCAAGGCTTTTTTGTGTCTGGTCGCTCGAGCGACCACTCATTCGTTTGAGCGAGGTTCGAATATATCAGTTCGTAGCAGTAGCTTCTTCCTCACTTTTTGATTATCTTTTATCCTCAAACCCTAGATCCGGCTACCCTCTCTCTCTCTCTACATATACCTTCTCTCTAGAAATACACTTGGTTCTTGGGCGTAGGGATGTAAGAAAAAATGAAAAAATCGACCAAACCGATTAAGCCGGATCAAACCGACTATATTTGGTCTGTTTTTTAACAAGAATCGGTCTGTGCGGTTTTTAAATTTGATTTTTTTCAGTGTTCGGTTCGGTATCGGTTTAAGCATCTTGTGCATCGATCTAAACCGAAACCGACCGATTCAACATATATTGTATTTATAATATATATATATATATATATAATCTAATAATGTAACGATATTAATAAGTATAATAAATTATTAACCTTAATTAATTAACCTTGTCATCTTTATAACCTAAGTTTGTAACCTCTTATTATATAAAATATTAACTCCAACTCATTATTCTTGAAACTTTAGTATTTTTAAACTTTTTTTTGTTTTTATTTTTGTTAATTTAGGAATTGAAAAGTACATATTAAATAAATGGATTGGATATATTTGAAATGGTAAACAAATAACTTATTTAATATTTTTATATAGATTAATGATTATATTTAAACGTGACTCAAGTTTGAAAAATTCTAAACCGAATAGACGCACCAAATCGAATCGTATCGGTTCGGTTTGGTGCGGTTTGATGGGAGAAGCAGTCTGTATCGGTGTTCAAAATAATAAAACCGACATTATCAGTTCGGTGTAATTTTTTACCTAAATACCGACCGTACCGAACCGAACCGATTACATCCCTACTTGGGCGTGTTTACCCTAGTCCCTTTGTAAAAAGTGTGGAGCTTGGTGTGGGCTACGTTTTGATCCGAAAATCATTGGGTTTGGAGCATCTCGAGTTTTCTTCATCTTCTCTATTGAGTCTCTTCATTTGAGGTAGGGATACCCTACTCCTTATGAGTTTTGACATAGATTTTAGTCATTTTGTATAAATGGTAGGTTATGGTAATTTTGGAAAAGTTAGGGTTCATCTTGGAATTATATAAAAAGGGGGTTTTCAAATGTTAAACTTCATGTGTATGTGAGACCTTGGAAGAATGGAATTATTGTTGTTAAATTGATGAAATTGAGACTTAGGGTTGATATTTGAAAAAGGGGGAAAATGCCCTAATTATGCTGAATAATTAATTTGAATAATTAATTTGGGGAAATATGAAATTGAGTTGGAAATCATGAAATTGGGAAATTATGAGATTGAATGGTGTAGTTGGATAAATAAATCACTCACCTATGAAAATGTTGATTTTATCTGTTTGATAAATTTATTATCTGTTTAGAAATAACTGCTTTGGACTATCGGTGGAGGATAACCTTGATTGTTGTAGACACTGTATGTTGATTAGGGAAAACTGAAACTAATCAAATGAGTTATGTTATTGAATATGATGGTTAAATTAACACATTGAATATGTGCTAGGATTGATCATTGTATATGATGAATTGTTTAAATACATTGCATATGTATCTTGTTTGGGAGGAGATATGGGATATACTCCATGGTTTGAGAGGAAATAGGGGATGTACCCTCAAACCTGTTTGGGAGGAGATAGGGGATGGACTCCATTGAGAACTAAGTTGGCCGGAGTGTCCAAGGTGAAAGTCCCGAAATCCTAATTACATTTGCATAACGTAGATAATTGAAGTATTGGAAGTGTTTTAATATGAGTTGTAGTCTCATTTGAATTGTGGAAAAATGGAAGTGTTTTAATATGAGTTGTAGTCTCATTTAATTGTTTGGCTAGATAATGAGCCATGTTTATGAATTTGAATCGGATAAGTAAAGAAAAGTGAAATGAAACACGGACGTATTTGTCATGGAACTGGGATGTGTTGTAAATTGGTTTACAAGTGTTAACCATTTATCGAATGCTAATGTTTTAGTTATTTCTCATACTTGGTTTAGTATATCTCTACTGGGCTTTGGCTCACCCTTTATGGGACATCATTTTCAGGTACAGATGGTATGCCACCTCCAAGGACGTAGCTTGTGAGGCTTAGAGGCTGAAAGATTTTTTTGTTGTTATCTTTTTGTATTACACATAAATCAAGCCAAGGGCTTATTTTGTATAAAGAGGTAGAACTCTTCTTTTGTTGAACCCAAATGTTGACTTGGAAAGTTGTAAGCCCGTAGGGCATTTACTTTTGTTGTCAACATGTAATACTTTTGTAATGAATACTCTGATAAATGGAAATATGTTTTATTCTCTTATACATGTGGATGTCCTAAATGTTGGGTTACATGTATTATTTTGAGGGCGTTACAAAATGAGCATATTTATCAGCGTGAAAATTTCAACACATATTATTTAGATTATATTCACTAACTGATTCATTAATTTGCAACTTCAGATGCAATCAATTATAGGGAGTTTTTTTAGGAGGATTACGTTCTTCTGGTGCTCGTATCTCTTCTTCAAATTATTTGACAAAGTAAGTGGATCTTTTACCGTAAGGTACTCATTTTTAATTCTTCTTGGAGATGGTGGCGAGTGAATATCATTGTCTTTGCGTGATCCTTTAGGGATGCTTCATTTTCATTTTTAATGGTATCTCCAAGATTTATTGCCTCAAGGTAGATCTCAACATCAAAGATTTAAGATACATAAATTTCCCAAAATATTAAGATTTATGATTTATGATTTTGAAGGATTTGACATAGTAATGCACTAAACACAACAATAACAATATATTTAGTATTATGTGAAAATATGAAGAAAAATATAGAATCAGTCTTATCATGAATCGCTCTTATAAAATATTTATTCAGAATTTCTTTTATTTACCTCAACCACTTTGTAGAAAAATCATACCAACCTTATCTGTATGTGATTCAACTTTTCTTTCTCAGCTAGTCACATTCTCGTGCTGATAATGTGTTATAAAATTAAAGCAATAGAAAAGAAAATGAGAGCTAAAGAGAATAGTAAAGAATTAGAATCAAGAGAGTAAATATTACTTCTCATTCAATCTTATGCATACCAAAACAATGAGGCAAAATTTGTGTAGATATAACATGTGAATTTGAAGAAGTTAGTGGAGATGAGAGGTTGGTGAAGTAAGTGAAAATGGTAAGGTTGAATGAGTTGTTGAAGTTGGAGAGGTAGGTAAATTAACACAACCTCATCTACTAAATTCTACCATATTTTATTAATCTCATTTTCTTATCTTGAATCAAAATAATATCTCTTTAAATGGTTATTTAAATATTAGCACTGATGGTAATTTTTCCATCAATATTCCAAATATGTTGTGTCATCTCAGCAACCTCTAGTAATAGGCCTTACGGGCCCAACCACAACAACCACCTATCAAAGGCCATGTCCTCTAAAGGCCAATTGGACCTCACCTACACAACTCATCTTATCAACTCACAATACATGTCCAACAATCGAAATATATACAACGGTACCCTTAATATAACATAAAAGAGCAAATTACGTTGGAAATTTCTGTATTTTAATTCTCATATTATTTTGATTCTTATAATTTCAATTAACTCAATTTTGATCAAGAATAACTTTATCTCAATTTGATTTAATTAATTATAATTGTTAGTATTTTTTTAATAAAAAATACGCACATAAAAGGCATGTGTCATATTTTTAGAGTTAAAATTATAAATTTACTCAATTTTGAGTTAATCTCAATTAATTCAGCGATCAAATTCTATCAAAAGTCCTAAAAGCGTTATTGGATGAAATTGACATAAAATTTAAAATTAAGAATTAAAATTAAGTTAATAAAAAATGTAAATACTAAAATGACTGTAAAAATTGTCAGTGTGATTTGTCTTGACATAAACGACCAAACAAAAGACATATACAACTTATTCTCTATTCATCTAGACCTTGCAATAGACCCAAGACTTCGAAATACCTGAAAAGATAGTCACTAAAGAGAGTGAACTAAACATGCTTACTGAATGTACTAGCTCAACAAAAATAAAAACAAGTAATAATACCAAATTGCGAGTCATCACATATAAATACTTGTGTAGAGTTCATGAACATGAACATATATACTTCTCACACTTTAAATCACTCACAAAGAAAACTCATGATATATAGGATTTCTTTTCAATTTAAAGTGAGGAATCCAGGTTTATAAATGATATTCATTCCTTGATTGAGCTCAAACAAGTAATTTCCTTCTTCAATTCCTCTTTCCTCTTGATTTGCCCCCACCTTTCCACTCTTTCCTTCAGAAAACAGTCTCTCTCTTGTCCCTCTTATCATAATTCAAGAATTATACATACAACCAACCATATATTTTAAATAACTACACCTCGCACACAAGCTCTGGGAATTAATTTTTTTAGTAACTTTTAATTTTTTTTATGAAGTGAAAAAAAATTAATGTATTTAAGAATGGATTTTTTTTTTTTTAATTGTATTGAAAATAGTAAGTTACTGTGATGTATGAATTTTTGATTTTTGATTTTATTTTTATAATCCTTTTTATTTTTATTTTTATTTTTTTTGGATTATTTTAATTAAAATTCAATTTGCCAAAAGCGGAAGAAACTAGGTGTCAAGCTCCCTCACTACCTCCACAAGCACCTCAATGACTCACACTAATTGATCATGATTAAAGATAATTAATCATACTTAATATAATGAATCATTGATTATGCTATTTTTTTTATTATTTATTTATTTTTTATCAACAAAAGAATACTTTATTGATGATAAAGGTATAAGTTACAAAGAATCTACATAAAAAAAAGTAGGGAGGTGCATCAAGCATCAAAGCTAAACTCAACAATTCCAACTAGGTTGGCACCGAAGAGCAAGCCCTATCATATGTCAGCACTCAGCCTAAGATTGGCGAGAGTCTAATCAAACAACCAAAAAAGAAAAAGAAGAAAACAATATAAAAGAGTAGAACACTCCCAAGTGCAAACTAACCCCCGAACTGCACACAGCCACTTAATGCCGAGAACAACTCCTCAGCAGGAAGAACTAACAGCAGCTTGCAGCAACAACGAAGTGGTTAAAACCCAAATCTGCATCAGCAGCAACAATAGCTTCCCATCCAAAGGCAATAGCTGGACTTCCCCTCACAAGAACAACCTAATCTGGTTTGAATTGCACAAAAAGTCATTTACAAAGTACTACAGACCTGCCACTCAACTATTGGCCCAGAAAGCTACCCTTAATTTTACAACTTCCACCAAATCAGCAAAGTTTGCTTGCCCACCATTGAAAACAATCTCATTCTTTAATTTCCAAATTGACCAAAATAAAACCAATGGCACAATCTTCCAGATGCACATTACCTTCTTCTTGAACCTAACACCAGCCCACCATTGTAACAGAGCTTCAATAGAACCTGGAATTACTCAACACACATCCCACCAACTCAAAATACCAGCCCAAACTTTCCATACCAGTGGACAGTGGAGGAGAATATGATTGACTGTTTCCACTTCATTTCTGCAGAAAACACACGAAATACTAGCATTGCCGTTCAACACCTAAATCCGATGAAGAAAAGTTATTGTTTTGACTCTACCCTGCCAAGCTAACCACCCAAAAACCTACAATTTTGGCGGTACAGCAACATGCCATAACCATTTGGCAACGTGCAAGTCAGGACCCCTAACTACTTGTAGCCACAACCAAACTGATGACACTGTGAACTGACCCAATGAATTCAAGTCCCACGACAGACAGTCATCCATTTGCCCACTATTGGTAAGGACATCATCAGCCAGTCATGGAGTCTACTTACCTCCTCTTCTTCCCAAGCTCTGAGCTGTCTTCCGAACCCCAAATTCCAATCCCCTAAACTCCCCATTCTCTGCCTATACTGCATAACAGAGCCGTCCCTATCTTCAGAAATACAGAACAACCTTGGAAATTCCTCACTGAGCTTTCTATTGTTGCACCATTTATCGGTCCAGAATTTCGTTCTCTCCCGATTCCCAACCTTCACTCTTATATTATCAAGATAAAACTCAAGTAACCAAGGATTAACCTGAGCAAGATCAAGGATACCCTGCCAGATTGGAGACACTCTCCTTACATCCCCCATCTCCGGCCCCCACCCACTACCGACCCTCCCATAAATATTGCAAATTACTGGCTTCCACAGTGCTGTATCCTCTGCGCCAAACCTCCACCACCACTTTAACAGTAAACAAACATTCATGTATGCTATGCTTCTAACCCCTAAACCACCTTGTCCTTTAGACTTGGTTAGCTTCTACCATATTACTAAATGGACTTTCTTTCTCATCACACCAAACCACCCCCCCCCCCCCCCAAAAAAAAAAAGAAGAAAAGAAATGTAGCTTGCAATTTCTCAATCAACCTAACCACTCCCTTACGCATCTTGAAGGCCGAAATATAATATAATGGTAAACATGACACAACTGACTTGAGTAACGTTAATCTTCCTGCAAAAGACAGCAACTTTCTCTTCCAAAAAGACGACTTCTTCCTCACTTTGTCGACCACTGGCTGCCAAGTTGACTTCCTTTTTGGATTAGCTCCTAAAGGAAGGCCCAAATACATCATTGGCAACTTCTGGTTTTTGCAATTCAACACAGCACTAATATTATTTACCTCACTGTCTGAAATACCCACCCCACATACAATGCTCTTGTGGAAATTTATCTTGAGACCCGACATTACGTCAAAACACCTTAAGACCCTTTTAATTGAAAGCAACTCCAATACCTTAGCTTCGCAAAAAATTATTGCATTATCTGCAAACCGCAAATGTGAAATGCTCTTGTTGTTGGATCCCACTGTACTCCACCAGAAATTCCCTCTGCCTCCACTGATGGGAACTTCTCTTGAAGAAATAATGCATTGATCTAGTAGCCACTGGAGCCACAGAGGGCTATCTAAATTGATTCCTTTCTATCGATAAGCTCCAATTGCATCATAGGAATTACAAAAATAATGTTTTGATTTTTTGAATGGATGATCTACTTGACACGTTCTACAAGATGAAAAGTTTGAATTATCGAAATAGGCCTGAAGTGAGCCCATAGTGGGCAAACTGCATGATGCAATGCAATCCACAAAAGATGTACTACGGAGAAGTTGTTCACTTTAGGTAATATTAAATTTACTAATTAATAAAAATTTAACCCTGTTGTTGACTAAAAAAAAAAAATGACCTAGTGGGATTGGTTCCGAGATTAGTCGAGATACGCATAAGTTGGTCTAGACACCTAATTATTAAAAATAAAAATAAAAACATAACAAATAACTGAAACAAAGAAATGCACCCAAAAAAAATAAAATAATGTGTAGCCCAAATTCATTTTAATCATAAATTCCATCATACAAAAATTGAATTTAAGCCACATATTTTTCTTCTTTTATTTTTTATTTTTTTTATTTCTGAATTCTTTTTCTCTAGCATTACTCTGTAATTAGACTTTACAAAAAAAAAAAAAAAAAAAAAAAAAATCATCTCTACGTTGCTCCAAAGCCTACTACAATCAAAAAGTGAGTAGCTTTGTTTGTATCATATGCTCCTGATATTTGTAATATTTAATTATAATTTATTAGGGTGTTTATGATTTTAATATAATATTTTTATCATTGATATTAATTTATGATCGAAAAGGTATTTAGCTATACCTTATATGGTATTTGATTATGACTTATTATTTATTTTTTATATGACTAATAAAAATTTAATTATAATATTTATAACAATTAATATAACAAATACAATCGATTCAATAACAACAGTTCAATGCCAAGACCCTTGTAGCAAGTTGGCATGTAGCTGCACCTTAGAGTGCAGTGAGGAAAGGTCGCCCTTGTGGCAAGTTGGCGTGTAGCTACATCTTGGGATATAGTGATGAAAGATCACAGGTTCAAACTGATGGAGCAGCGACAGCCCTTTAAGTGGTACACAAACTTTATTAACAAACTAACAAATCTAACTAATGTTTGAAAAAAAAAAAATAAATAAAGAGTATACAAATAGTCTCTATAGTTTATACGATGTGTCAATTTAGTTCATATTGTTTCAATTTACTCGATTTTGCCGCTTAATTTAACGGATTGTGTCATTTTACTCCAATAAGGCCTCATTTGGGAACAGGCTAATTTAGTAACTTTTTGGCTATTTGGCTAAAATATGAGCTAAAAAAAACTAGTATGTTTGGGATGACTTTTTGGCTTTTTACGAAAAGATGTGCAAAAAGTGGAAAGAAAAGAGAATCTTTGACTTTTTGGTATGGGTTGTTGGCTTTTTGGCTAATTTAGTAACTTTTTGACTTTTTGGCTAAAAATGATGGTTCCCAAACGAGGCCTAAATAACGATTGTTAAGTTTGGTGGATGGAAAGTCAAACTATGTGTTAATTTGGTCCCTATAGTTTACACAATGAGTCAATGGGGTCATTGTCAAAATTGAACAAATTAAAACAACAGGGACCAAATTGACATATTATATAGACAAAATCGACACATTGTGTAGATTTTCCATCCATCAAACTTAAACAATCGTTATTTATTAGACTAAAATGACATAATCTGTTAAATTAAGGGACAAAATCGAACAAATTAAAATAACAGGGATTAAATTGACACATTGTATAAACTACAGAGACTATTTACATAATTTACCAAAACAAAAATAAAAACTAAAAAAAATCAACAGTTCAAAAGGTTGACATATTCATTAATCTCCAGATGTATGGATGTTAGGAAACAAAAGGTAAAGTTAGGTTCCAATAAAAAAATAATAAAAAAATAGGTAAGATTAATGAAAAAGGTAGGCAGGTCTTGTGATGTGCGTATAAATGCGTTCATATTCTTAATTAAGAATGAGAACTCCGGATTTTTTTTTTTTCATTTTTTTACAATATTGGGATATATAATAAAATATTATTTATAATTATTTCCGAGAGTCAATTATAAATATTCATTTGAGCAGGGATAAATATGATCGCCAAAAAAAAAAAAAATGATGACTCAAAAAAATTCATTGACAATACATGAGAGGTTAAATAAATGAGAAAAGCTAGGTATATAAAATAATTTTAGTGAGAAACATAATTTTGGGGGGAACTTACTGAGAAAACTAATTAACATAAAATAATTCTGATTAAATATATAACACATTAAATAAAAGTGCTTTGATAAAAATAATTCCAGTCGTACACATCGAATAGAGCTATTCATTGTTGAAGAGATTATTTATGCCGTGGTTGTTTGGGAACTTCCATATAAGGCCAAGTTTGGGATATGTAAAAAAAGTCAAAAAGATAAAAAGTTACTCAAAAAGTTAAAAAGTTAACACTATTCACCAAAAGTCAACAATTACGGCTGCACAACTCCCAATCTTAATTTTCCTCTACAAACTAATTTTTACAATTTTTTATTATACACTTTTTCATGAAAAGTCAAAAAGTTAACCCAAACATCCATATTTTTTCCCTCAACTTTTTAGTCCAAAAAGACAAAAAATGCACTTATTTAGGACACCCCAAACAATCCCTAAGTCATTTTTTTTTTTTTTCTTTTAGTGATTTTTTTTTTCAAAATTCAGTCAATTTTTTTTTTTTTTTTTCGAGAATCCATCTTGTGTAAAAAGTAAAATTGTTTTAAAAAATTTCAAAAAAAAAAAAAAATTTTGAATCCAAAATAAGCCCCAAAAGTCTACTATTTTTTAGTTCATCTTGTCAAGTAAAAAAAATTAAAAAGTTTACTAAAAATAAAAATAAGTCACCAAAAAAAAAAAAAATCCCAAACATCTTAATTTAAAGATTGTTAAAGATCATTGACTATGCTGCTGATTTAAATATTGTGACATATGCAATTGCAGCAGAAAGTTCTTCTTCCCTTAATTACACCTTCACATATAGTTTTTTTCACGTATTTTACACGCATTCCACGTTATACTCGTGACCCCCTTTGCCCACATTAGCATTCAATCTTCAAGCTTTTTCATACTCTCCTAGAGAGACAAACAAACAGAGAGAAGATAACAATAATGTGAATTTTGCACGAGCGACCCGTGCACCATGTCAGATATAAATCTCCCCCCTTTATGGTGTCTTTGATATTTTCATACATTATTTCTTGCAAATACAGTGCAACTCTGTAACTAGAAACAATGTCTATTGAAGCTCTGGCAATGGCTGGTGTAGATTACATGGAATGTGATATAGATCTCAAGGCTTGGGAGCGATGCGGACAAGAACAACCACCTTCATATCTTCTAGCAGAAAAGCATTCAAGCAATCATCAGAATGTAAAAAATGGCACTACTGATGATAAGTTAATCATCATCAATGCTGAGTTGGTGATAAGAGCAAAAATTCAGGAATGGGCTAAGGCAGTGGCTTCTATTAAAAATGCCTCTGGTTTTGAAAAGAGAAATACATTTCTTCTAAATTAGTGTATTAAGTTATTTATCTGTTACTGTTTCCTTAAGGGTCAAAAAAAGAAAACTTCTAAAAGAAGTTTGGATCCAAATCCAAGTGGAATGTTGTATTTTCAGATCCATGGTCAAGTGTGATCTAACTAATCATGAATGCCTCTGCGTAACTGTTGTTGTGATTCTTGCTTGGGCAGATGATGTAATTATGTGTAGGTGTTAGTGCTTATGGCTTTCATTCATTCCATTGCATAATGGCTTGATTAAGGGCTCACTGAAAACTTTTTGAACCAACTTTCTTTGTTAAGTTCAATGATGCCCAAATATCATCATTTTACCATGCCAAAAGTTGGGTCTTTCGAACTATTTGATCTTGGGCCTGTTAAAAAATAGTTAAGAAGAAGAAGCCGAATAGCTCCAAAGCATGTCCTTGTGTTTAGATAATCAGTTTTTTGAACTTATTCAAATTATTTGTTTAATATGTGGAAATTAGAAGTTATACCAAATAATTTAATATAAATTCTCAAAATAAATAGGATAAATTACAAGTGCACCCCAGAAGTTTGTTTAAAATGCATATTGTCTCATATGGTTTGGAAATTTACAAATACCCTTTTGTTAGAATTTTTTATTTAAGAAAATTAACTGAAAAAATAAAATTTCTAATTATTCTTTCATACAATAATAAAATTACTTGAATTAGTAATTGAAATAAATTTTTGACTACATTAACAACTGTTAGTTGACTTGATGATTTATTAACAAAATAGAATGTTTGTTGTCAAATTAGAATTTTCAGGGAATGAGATGTAATTTTCAGAACTACAGGGGCAATTTATATTCTAAGCAAACCTCAGAAAATATATTTATAATTTATCCAAAAAATTATAAGCAATTCAAATAAATAGCACTAAATAATCATTTTGTTTCATTTAATGATGCTCAAATATCATTTTATCATGCCAAAGGTCGGTTTTTTTTTTTTTAATTGCCAAAAAAAATATATTGATGTGAAATAAACGTGTAAAAGGAGAGTAGTTAACATTTTAGAATAAAAAAATTTGAGAATGAAATCACTTTTTAGGAATGAAATATGTTAATTATTAAAAATATCATTATTGTATTTTAAGTGATAAAATTGGATATTTAGTATAATAAATTGCTATCCTTTAGAATCAAAATTTTCTTCAAAAAGTTTATATTTTGGCACGTAATTATTTTATTCCTAAAAATATATTATTAGTCTTTTTTTGTTTTGTTTTATTTTTTTTTTGTTACTTCTCTCGATGACTCAACTAACAATTGAAATTAGCCTCTTAATATTTTTTACAACAAAATTCTCAAACTCTCATACACTAATAGGTGTCCTATTGAAGGACCTTTTAACGATTAAGCTAGGGTTATTTTTAGAGATGATGATGTCAAAGATTTAAGATTTAAAATAGTGTACTTTTTCAGTGTAATTGACATATAGACTTGCCCCTTACGATTATACTTCACATGAGAGGAAAAATCTATTAGCCTTTAGTCCTACTACCTTGTGACGATTATAGGTGGAGAGGACTAACTTAAATCATGCCACTTGTCTCCCTTGGTACGCACATAAAGCACGTGCCAAGTGAGGAGATTGAATCCCCTACGAGGTCAGGTCGAGAGTGGGCTATCATGACCTGCTCGAGGAGGCATGTGCCCTGGGTTCTTTTAATGGGAATGACTTTCTTTCAATTCAAGGTTAAAAGGTATTGTTGGATTCATGAAGGTCTATCACGAATTTTGTTTCGATAATCCGAATCGTTAATGTATAAAACTCGTCGAATACTATATATCTGTAAAATATCACGTTGATCGGATATCAATAACTATGTGATCAAATCAGGTTTGTATAAAAAAAAAATTAGACGGTGAAAAATAAATGACTTACAAAAATCTGATTTGATCACATAGCTATCGATATCCGATCAACGTAATTTAGTATAAGCATATAGTACTCGATGGGTTTTACACATTGCATGGTTTAGATTATCAAGACGGGACTCGTAGTAGACTCTCATAGACTCAACAATATTCTCCAATCTAAGGGTGGTCACGGGTCGGTTGCAGCTATGGAATTTCCAATCCGCTATCAATTGACGGATTGAAAAAAATCAATCCGCATCCGTTTGCCAATCTGGCGGATGTGGATTGAGTGGATTGGCGAATTGGCGGATGGATGCGAATTGGTTTGACGGTTTAAAATTTTATAAATTTTCAATATAATTCAACTTGTGCACTTCCTAAAAAAAAAGAAAAAGAGTATTACAATCAATGACTTAAAAAAAAAAAAATACAATCACTGCATGTCTTATCCAAAGAAAGAATGTTTAAAATTTTAGAATATTACAATCATAGCATACCCTATCCACATATTACAATCATAGTATGCCTTATCTACATAAAGTATTCCAATCTGTGATTTTTAAAATATAAAAATAATTCAAGCCACCAAAACTATAAACAAAGCAGTAGTAGAGATTGTATACCTCTGTATTGTTACATCTATATCTGTTTTTGAAAATAAAAACCAACTAGCATATATCATCTTTTTTATTTATTATTTTTAGAGTTAGATTTGAAAACAAAAAAATATAGATATACATTTATTTTTTTCAATTCAAAATATATTCAAGTTGAAAACTGTTTTTCAATTGAAAACACAAACATAATATTTAAATAAATTGAAAATACAAAATCTTATAAATTACTAGAGTGCTCGCAGTTTGGTGGTTCGATTGCGGCTAAAGGAACCTCAAATCCGCCATCTGTCCAAAACTAGGCGGATTGGAAAAAATCAATCCGCAACTGTCTGCTCGTCATCACCCATCCATCCAAAATGCGGTGGATCGGTTCGGTTCGGTCGGTTTGGACGGATCGATATATCCGCTGCTCACCCCTACTCCAATTGAATCAAGGACTGAAGAAAAGTCATTCCCTTTTTTTAATGGTGGTGATCTCTTGGGTTGACACCATGAGGGGTGCATGCATCTCGGTGCGGAGGTACAAGCCACTGTTATTTTCGGGATTATTTGTACAATTAAAGCCAAGGTACAGATTCAAAATATTAAAAATTTATTAAAAATTGAAGCCAAGGTACAGATTTGTACAATGGAAGCCATGGTATACATAGTCTGTGGGACTGACACAATTATTAAAATTTTTACATGTCTTTGAATTAAATTGTACAGTTCAGAATTCACAATCAGTCTATTATATAAGTTCTATTAACTATATCACATTATGATTTCTTAGATTTGCTTATAAATATGGAAATTAAGAGAATTCTACGAGTATGAGGTTGAAAGTGTTTGTAGAGATGCAGGAGGGATGAAAAATTACTAGGGTCACCTGGTGTGAGCAAAGAAACGTGATTTTCTCTATGACTCATTTACCGTTGAGCAGCAAAACATGGATTATTTTAGGGTTGGGGTATTGTTATTGAGTTTTTGGTTGTTTTTGGTCTCATGTTTATACTCTCTACAAATTATAGTGGATGTTTCTCTCTCACTAAGGGACATAGGTAGGTTTGTGTCACACTCGTATTCGTGACATAGAAAAATCTCAACAGTAAATAATAACGTGTTGGTTGCCCATCAAATATTTTTTTAGAATGAAATTTATTATCAAAAACATTATATTTCACGTTTATACTATCTACAAATCATAGTGGATGTATTGTCATATCATGATTAGTTCCTCATTTCAAATTAATTAAAGAAATAGTGAAAATAATAATATCATATAATGTATTCGTGAAAAAAATAGCAAAAAATTTGACGATATATAATGTTACTTTTTATTTTGCCCCTTCTTTTATGAAGCTACAATCAATGTTCTTTATTCTAGATATGCTCATTTGAGTATTGATGCTACTTTTGCATGAACTTCTTCTTTGAAGCTACAATTAATGTTCTTTACTCTAGATATGCTCGTTTGAGTATTGATGCTACTTTTGTCTGAACTTCCTCTTTGATTGATGTAATTTTGCGTACATCTTCTACTTATTTGCACACTAAATATATAAGAATTTTCAAGATTAATTTTTTTTATTCTTAAAAGTGAAAATTTTATTATAAAAACTGTTTGAGAATCAATTCATGTTATTATAATGATAGTTTCTAAAAAAGATCAACTCAAAAATTTAAAAACAAGGTTTCAGCGACAAAATTTTGAATTAATAAATACATTAACAAAATAATTTAATTCTAAAATAGTTTATGTTTTGAGACAAAAAATTTAGTCCCAAAATAATAACAATTCATCACTAATGTCCAAATTACGTCACTACAAGTATAGGAATGACACTTTTAGCAACAAAATTTTGTCTCTAGAAAGTAATTTTATTCCTAAATTTTTATTTGTTAAATCTTAATTTGTTGTGTTAGGTTTTTATTCTTGCCAATCCCGTTTGAAAAAACTCCTTTCAGTTGTACTTTTTTCGCACTTTCATTTCAGTGAGGCTATGAGTTTTTAGATGCGAATCCAACCCGAATTGTGCTTTGCAGAGAAGTTTGTGGTGTTTAATTCTTTCAAGATTGCCACTTCGCTGACTATGATGGGGATTGAGCTGCCCGGTCAGCTCGCGGGGGTCCAGGGGGCAGTGCCCCTTGGCGGGTCCGGGGTAGCGCCACGGCGGGGTTGAGGGGCAGCGCCCTCGAAGCAAAATGCAAAAGTTCATTCAAAGTTGCTTGTCTGCTCGAGCGAACATTTCCCCACTCGAGCGGAGAATGCTGAGTTCCAAAAGTTTGGTGAGTCTGCAAATATACTGTGATCTATGTTTTCACGCTCGAATGTCCATTTCCCCGCTCGAGCGTACATCCAGGTTTGGAACACGTCATATAGACTCCCCGCTTGAGCATCAATTCCCAAGCTCGAGCGGACCTCGCAATTTCAAATTTTATAAATTCGCAAGTTGCTCCAAATCTAGGATTACTCCTCCAGATCTTCTTCTTGGGTATTAAGGTTTATATCTGGGGATATTTTGCTAGTTTTCTTTGATGTTTAATTGAGTATTCAACTCATGGTTTAAGAAGAATACATCAAAGGTTTGTTTGTTCATTCTATACAAAAGAGAGAGTTGTTCTTCGGTGGATTCTGAAGAATTCGAGCCTGAAGCTTTGGTGGATTCTGGAGTGGCTCATCATCAAGACAATTTCGAGGTGAAGACGGGTTGGAAGAGGCACATAGGGGTTGGTTCAATTCGGGCATGGATTCGCTAGGTAATTGAGAGTATACCTGTGTAATTCCTTTATATCTTCTTAATTGATTGTTTTGTGGCTGTTGCCCGTGATTTTTTTATCACAATTGGAGGTGTTCTAATTATGGTTTTTCCACGTTAAAATCGTTGTGTCGATTTGTCTTGATTGTTTGATTGGGATTGTTTTGTTGCTTAAAATTGATACATAATCATAAATCAATATCTAGCGGATTTCTAGATTTTTCATGTTGTAACAGTACCAATAAATTTTCTTTTGCTGATAAAAAAATCTCTTCATTCCAAGCTCCTATTTATAAAAAAAATAATTTATAAATATTATGAAAATTACATTTAATTAGACATTGTTTGGATGGAAAATATGTTTTTATATTTCGTGGTAGTGGTGGCTGTGGTGGAATGAAGATGCAGACGAAGGTTGTGGTATGGTGGTGTGGCGACGGCGGCGACGATTGCGACAATAATGGTGGTGTGGTGACATTAGTAAAATTTTAATCTGAAAAACTTTTTTCACCTTTTAAAAGTTTCCCAAGTAAGCTTGTTTTCTATTAATCACATAAAATGTTTTCCGTTGATTTTCGCTATACCAAATATCAAAAAATATAGCCAAACAAATGAAGTGTTACCAAGTTTTCTTTTTTCACTATTAAAAAAAAAAAAAAAAAAAAAATCCATCATGCTCCAAGCGAATCATGATGCTGATCTACAATTCTGCATCTCAGCTTTAATCAAAAAAGTTCCGACAGGCATTAGTCATACCTGACCTCATAATCTAAGAATTATTTTGGTCTGGAGACATAGGGAATCACGAGAATGTTGTTTTACAATCTTGAATTCATAATCAACTTCTGACTTCTCCTTCCTTTTTTCATTCTCAATGTTCAAAATTCCTATTTTAACTCTTGATTTTTAAGATAGAAACAGTTTGACATTTCAAAGTGTAGATCACACATAGTGTATATATATATGTCTGTTATGTGGTGGCCTCATATTAGAAAACAATATTGGAGTTACATTTTTGAACCATCAAAGCTATACTTACCAAGATCCTAATATAATCTTTCAAAAATCATGTCAATTTCATTTGAAGCTCTAGCAATGTCTGGAGCTAATTATCTAGAGTTTGGAATGGACATTGAAGAATGGAAACGCCTAGACTCGGTACTGCCTCCCCATCTATACGCTGAAGACGAAGACAAAGAAGAAGAAAGAGAGGAAAACGAAGGCCCGGGGAAGAGGGAGAATCTGGTGCATGATTTCAAAGACAAAATTAACAAACAACTCATCACCATGATTTCAACTTGTTGTCCTTCAAACGGAGATGGTGATGACAATCTCGGCGCAATGATGATGGAGTAACAGCACCAGAAGGCAATCCAGACTTGGGTTCTGGAGACAAGATGTTGAGGTTAACAATTGAAACTCGAATAGTTGAGCAAACTCAGAAGAGATCGTGTTTTATTTCCAATGTAAAAAAAAAAAAAAAAAAGGATCGTGTTGAGTATCACTAGTTCAACTAGTTGTGATAATTACCTCGCAAATTTGTTAAAATTCATACATAAATATAAACTTATAGTATTAAAATTACAAATATAATAATTTTGTTGAATATTTTTCTTTAATGTCTACATGTATATATACTGTATTAACTTGAAAGATTCAGCTACTCATTTGTATACCTATTTGTTAATAAAGTAGTAACAAGATAATAAATCGTTTATGATTATGATGTTTCTAACATTATTCAAATCTAATAGAAACCTGAAAAATTTAAAAATTCCCGAGATGTTTATTTGTGATTATATATGAATTTTAACCAGTAAATAATAATTTCAATCAAACAATGAAAGACGAATTGACACAACGATTAAACGTGGAAAAACCACAATTGGACCGCCTCCAATTGTGGTAAAAAAACTATGGGCCAAAGTCACAAAATAATCTACTAAGAAGACAAAAGGAATTTCACAAGTATACTCTCAATTATTTAGCGAATCCATGCCCAAATTGAACCGACTCCAATGTGCTTCTTCCGCTACCGTCTTCACCTCGGAATTGTCTTGTTCAACATTGAATCCATAACGCCAATGTCGAATCCACTACAATGAGCACCCAAGAATCCACCAAAGTTTCAGGCTCAAATTCCATAGAATCTATCGAAGAACAACTTATTCTTTTGTGAATAAAACAAAATAAACAAACCCGTTGAGATAATCCACTTAATTCATGATATAAACTCTCATAGATATCAAAGGAAATAAGCAAAAAAGATCCAGATAAAAACCCTAATAACCAAGAAGAAGATCTGGAAGCAGTTGTTAGAAATGGTTTTGGAAAATAAGATTTTTTCCTTAAGTTTGGTCTATGTTTTAGGCGGGAACCATACGCCAAAGTTGGCGGGTCTAAGTGGTAATGCGTTCTATACCGCGTTGTGATTCACATGGTATATTTGGTTCCTCAAAACCATTATCAGGTGAATAAGAAATTGAAGCCAAAGTGAGCTCCATGGAAATGGAGTTTTTTGATGAAAATTCCTTAAGGTTTAAATAAAGGCTTGCCCCATATTGGTTTGGAGGGAAGAATTTTGTGGGTTTATAAGGCATGGGTTTGTAACTTGGGGAGGGCCGCAAGGGACACCCCAAGTTTGTAGAAAGGAGAGGTTATGGGCAAATTGGGCTAGACCCATTGGACTAAAAAATAAACACACGAAAGCGCGCCGCCGTCGTCCGTTGGGTCGGGCGGGCTGGCTTGGGCCTAGGCTTGGGCGTGGGTGTGTGGTGTGAGGTTGAGCTTGTCCGACCCAATATCTATCTTTTTGGGCAAAAAACATTTGAATTTAATTTTATTTTTTGGTAAAATAAAATCTGTCCAAAGTTTTAATTTCAAATTTTGATGGAAAAAATTCAAATTTGGTTTTCACTTCTTCAGAATTTCTGTATAGAATCGAATTTGTTCAATACAGTTTTTTATCTGTTCAAAATTTAAAACCCAATAGGTTCCTATCTGTTTTATAACCGAACAGATTCAGCAAATTCAAACCAGACAGGTTTGATTCTGAAAAATCTAGAAACCCTAGATGTTGATTTGTGATTATGTACCAATTTTAAGCAAAATATAACAATCCCAATCAAACAATCAAGAGAAAGAGACACAAAGATTTTACGTGGAAAAACCACAATTGGACACCTTCCAATTGTGATAAAAAAAACCACGGGCAATTGCCACAAGACAATCCACTAAGAAGATTTAAAGAAATTACACAGGTATCACTCTCAATTATTTAGCGAATCCATAACGCCTAATTGAACCAACCTCTATGTGTCTCTTCACCACGGAATTGTCTTTCTGATGAGCCACTCTGGATTCCACCAAAGCTTCAGGCTCGAATTCTTCAGAATCCACAACTGAAGAACAACTCCCTCTTTTGTGTATAACAAACAAACCTTTGATGTACTCTCTTTAAACCATGAGTTGAATACTCAATAAAAACATCAAAGAAAACTTAAAAAAAATATCTCCAGATATAACCCTTAAGAACCAAAAAGAAGATCTGGAGAGATTCAATGAATGAATCAATGAATAGCCTTGATTTGGGAGAAACCCAACTATTTATAGAAAACCAAAACAATCCTAGTTGGGAAAGAAAACCAACTTCTTGTAGAAAATCAACTTCTTGCAGAACTCCAAAGTAATCCTATTTTTGAAGGAAACCAACTTCTTAAAGAACTCTTGTTACAACCTTGGTTTTGATCCATAGAATTTGACAACAAAAGGTCCTAACAGATTCAAAACCAAATAGGTCTTGTACATGTTCATTCAAATCTGTATAGCCACAAAATCATCCATAAATAAGACAAGTCCTCATTTGGAAATTTTCACTCCAATTTTCGTCCCTAACTCTGCTTGCTCTCTTTACATTTTGTTGTATTGTTTTCTTGTAAGAAAGAGTGTAAACACAAAGTGTGTTCGTTGTGCGAATAATTTGTAGTGCTGCAATTATTCATAGTTGATCATTTTATCCTGAGAGATAGACGTCTAAAATCTGAAAGCACCATTGAGAGAATGAATATGTCTTAAGTACACAGTGTTAAACACTGGACTTGATCAAAAATTTGTTCAAGAAATTAATTTGGTAAGTTATCAATTTACTTTCTGTTTTATTATTTTTCTGCTTCAGATTTTGATTTTGTTTTTGTGACAAAATAAAAATTTGTTTTTATTTATTTATTTTTATTTTTTGTTTTGATTTTTGTAATCGAACAATCTCTCTCCTTTTCTTTATTTCTTTTGTATTCCGTTTGTTGTTAAGTACACAAACATAATTTTATTTTTTAAATACAGTGAAGATTGTCCAACAGTCGTACCCTAGAAAACTGATTTAATCGCAGCTTTATAGCAGGCCAAATCGCGATCTTTGCTCGAGCGCAGGAATGACCGCTCGAGCGGTGTGACTTAAACGCGTGTTTCTGAACAAGTGCCTTTGCTCGAGCAATGGAAAGTTCACTCGAGCGTTAAATCTCAACTCCCAGTATTCATGACATACAGAAAAATCTGAATAGTAAATAATAAAGTGTTGGTTGCCCATCAAATATTTTTTTAGAATGAAATTTATTTTCAAAAACATTATATTCAAGGTTTATACTCTCTACAAATTATAGTGGATGTATTGTCATATCATGATTGGTTCCTAATTTCAAATGACTCAAGGAAATAGCAAAAATAATAATATCATATCATGTATTCATGAAAAAAATAGTAAAAAAAATTGACGATATATAATGTTACTTTTTATTTTAGTAAAAAAATTGACGATATATAATGTTACTTTTTAGTTTGCCCTTTCTTTTGTGAAGCTATAATCAATGTTCTTTATTCTATATATGCTCATTTGAGTATTGATGCTGCTTTTGCCTGAACTTCCTCTTTGATTGATGTAATTTTGCGTACATCTTAAAGAAATTGAGCTTTATTTCATTCATTGAGTAATACAGAGGTTCATATTCAGTATATACATGTGATGCACTGATATAACCATAACCACTAACTGCCTAACCTAACCATACTTAACTAACTATAGTTCTAACAGACTAACAACTTGATTTGCTTCATGGAGCTAGAGCTGCTATGTTGGTGACTAAGGCTGCCTTGGCTGATGCTGCAGCCTTGACTATGCTGCTGCTCTGTAGCCTGGCATGGCTGTGGCTTAGATATCTTATCATTCCCTTTCAAACTTTGGGGACATGGAAAGACCTGAAGTTTTCCTTGAAGATGTTGAAACCTAGAGATGGAAAGGGGTTTTGTGAGAATGTTTGCAACCTGATTAGTGGAACCAATGTGAGAAATGACAAGCTTCTTGGTAGCCACTCTCTCTCTCTGACATAGTGGTAATCAACTTCAATGTGCTTGGTCCTAGCATGAAAAACTAGATTATGAGCCAAGGCTATAATAGATATATTATCACACTAGAGAGTGGGCACAGAGACAGATACATGAAGCTTAGGAAGAAACATGCCAAGCCATCTTAATTTAGCAGAGACCTGAGCCAATGCTTTGTATTCTGCTTCTAAAGAAGATCTAGAGACTGTGGGATACTTTTTAGCACACCAAGAAATAGGATTAGGACCTAGAAACACACAATAACCTGTAGTAGATCTTCTATCAATAACATTGCCTGCCTAATCTGAATATGAGAATACGAACAAGAGGACCATTGGTAAAGTGAAGGCCATGACTTAATATGCATTTGACATATCTGAGAAGTCTCTTGAGGGCGGTAAAATGACTCTACAGAGGATTTTGCAAGAATTGGCAGAGATGATTAACAGGAAAACTAAGATCTAGTCAAATGACGGTCAGATATTGAAGGGCTCCCACTAAACTTTTGTAAAAACTGGGCTGAAAGAAAGGAGAATCAGTGCCAACAGAGGGAACAACCTTAGTAGCCATAGGAGTGACATAGGACTTGCAATCACTCATACTAGCCTTAGCTAAAATATCTGAAGCATACTTTTGCTGGGACAAAACATAGCCTGAAGAAGAAGAAGAGACGGAGATGCCCAAAAAATAATTGAGAGCTCCCAATTCTTTCATAGAAAATTTAGCATGCATTTGTTAAATAAGAGTGGAAATATAAAGAGAATCACTACTAGTGAGAAGAATATTATCAACATAGACAAGAAGAATGGTAATGGAAGTAGAAGTTTTCTTAACAAATAAAGAAGAATCACAAAGACTAGGGATAAAATCATGAGAAAGAAGAAAAGAGGAGAAAGTAGAGAACCAAACTCTTAGAGCTTGCTTTAAGCCATAAAGAGCGTTGTGAAGTTTACAAACAAGAGATGGATGAGAAGGATCAATGAAACCCTGTGGTTGATGCATATAGACTTTTTTTTTCAAGTATGCCATGAAGAAAGACATTTGAGATGTCAAGTTGCTTAATAGGCCAATGAGAAGTGAGAGCAAGGCATAGAAGAACTCTAATGGTAGATTGTTTAGAAACAGGGCTAAAGGTTTCATGATAGTCCACCCCCTCAGTTTGAAGAAAACCCTTAGCAACTAGCCTCACCTTTATGTCTAGCAATGGATCCATCTAAGTTTCTTTTTAGTCGAAAGACCCATTTGCAGCCCAATGGCTTGCTTGGTGGGAGGAAGAGGAACTAAAGACCAAGTGCCATGTTTTTGCAAGGCTTGATATTCATCAAGCATGGCAGCTTGCCAATTAGGAGAAGTAGATACTTTCTGAAAGGACTGAGGTTCAATAGGAGTAGCAAATGCTAACAAACAAGCAGTAGAAGAAAGTTTGGCTTTGGATTTGGTTAGCATGGAGTGAGAATTGGAAGAGGAAAGAGAAGGAAAATCTATAAAAAGAGAAGAAATGGGAATGTGGGATAAAGGTTGTTGTACATGAGCAACAGTGAGTGTAGGTGGAGACATTACCACTGCTGCTGGTGCAAAACAAGGAGAAGAAATAGGTACTGCTGATGTTGTTGCTGCAGGAGAAGACATCACTACTGCTGTTAGAGCAAGAGGAGAAGAGACAAATGCTGCTAGTGCAAAACAAGGAGAAGATATAGATGCTGCTGGGGCAGAATAAGAAGACCAGAAGAAATTATGTAAAGTAGTTAGATGAGACAAAGGAGAAGAAGAGGGGACTGTGAAGGATGAAGAAGAAGGTAAGGACTAAAAAGAAAGTAAGTTCATCAAAGAAAACATGTCTAGAGACATAGACCTTGTTGGTACTAGGATCAAGACACCTATAACCTTTAACAGAAGGTTGATAGCCTATAAACACACATGGAATAGATCTAGGTTGAAGTTTATAAGAGGTGTAGGGCTTGAGCCAAGGATAACATTTGTAACCAAAAGTTCTTAAGAATTGATAATCAGGTTTCTAAAGAAACAAGACCTCAAAAGGAGTTTTGTTAGAAAGTTTGAGTATAGGCAATCGATTGATTAAAAACACAGAGGTAGCAAGAGCATCAAACCAATACATCAAACACAATGAAGATTGATGCATAAGAGTGATGGTTGTCTTAATAAGATGCCTATGCTTTCTTTCTGCCACACCATTCTGGGCAGGTGTCTGAGCACAAGTCAATTGATGCTCAATGCCTTTTTGTTTGAGAAATTCTTGAAATGGAGTGCTAAGATATTCACCCCCATTGTCACTTTATAACACTTGTAACTGGGTAGTGAACTGTGTTTCAACAAAGGACTTACATTCTAGAAATTTAGTGAAAACCTCACTCTTATAATGAAGAGGAAAAATCCAAGTGAATTTGCTAAAGTCATCAATGAACAACACATAGTATTTATAGCTTGAACAAGAAGCTGAAAAAGGGACCCCATACATTAGTGTGTATAAGAGCTAGAGGTTTATTAATAGTGGCATTTGATAAGCTAAAAGGTAGCCTATGACTTTTGGAAACACAACAATGTTTACATAGACTTAAGGTTTTATTAGTAGACAAATGACTATGAGTAAGAACATTGTGAAGCTTCCTGGAAGAAGGATGTCCAAGCCTAAATGCCGATTAGGAGCAGCTTGAGTTGAACTAGAAGAAGAAGTCTTTGTAAAACATGACAAGTAGACTGGAGAAGAAGTTATAGAAGAAGAAGATGCAAGATGATAAAGACCATGAGAATAGGAACCTCTATATAGCTCTTTCTGAGTAGTTTTGTCCTGAATAACAAAAGAATGTTCATCAAAAGTATTGGTTCAATGATTGTCTAAGGCTAATTGATGAACTGAAAGCAAGTTTGAAGAAATAGAAGGAACATGAAGCATGTTGGTGAGATGAAATGGAAACTTAGGAGTTGGAAGTAAACCATTACCAGTATGTGAAATAGGTAAGGTAGAACCATCACCAATAGCCACCTGATCATAGCCTTGATAAGGTTGATATGTGGACAAATTACTCAGATCATTGGTCATATGACTAGTGGTTGCAGAGTCCAAGAACCAATTTGAAGCAGATGAGGAAGTAGATGATTTGCCTTTCCACAGATCTGATAGATCACAGAACTTGAATTGTGACCTGACCTACCACCTCTTTGATCCCTGGGATATTGATCCCTTGGATATTGATGACCTCCCTTGGTGGAAAAGGAACTAGGCTGAGAACCAGGATGAGAAGAAGGACCTTTAGAGCCTCCTCTACCTCTAGTGGAGTAACCTCTGCCTCGAGAACCTCTATAGCCTCCTCTGTAGCCTCTAGTAACAGAATATGCAAATGGAATTTCTGTAGTCTGAGTGTGTTTGAGAGAAGACTCAACATGGATGGACTTAGAACAAAGAAAAGCAGACAACTCTTCTAGAGAAATAGGGGCAGATCTAGCCCTAATTGTGGTTTTAAAAGCATTGTATTCATCTGGTAAACCATTGAGGATTAACAATATCAAATCCTCTTCATCCACAAGTGATGAAGCTAAAGAAAGTTGATCTGAAATAGCTTTGAATTGACTCAAAAAATCTTTCATTGTCAAGCCTTTCTTAGTAATTCCACTGAGTTTGTTCTTTAACTGATGAATGTGAGATCCAAAAAGAGATGTGAATCTCTCGGCAAGAACATTCCAGACCTTAAAGCTAGATTGACAATGAATCACAAATGTGTAAATAGATGATGATAATGTGGCTGTTATATAGCTCAAAGATGAGCATCAATAGTGATCCACTGTGTATATGCAGGATTCAGAACTTTTTGACTGTTGGAATCAAGAACAACTGAGGGAGGACATACCTCTGATCCATCAATGTATCCAAGAAGCTTCGTAGTTTTCAGAATATTGTGCAATTGACTATTCCAAACAATGTAGTTTGTTGAATCAAGCTTGGTTGTTACAAGAGCATTGAGATTGGAGATCAGCAGTGTCAGATTTAAAGGTAAAGCAGGTAAAGAAAATGAAGAACTGGAAGTTGTTGGATTAAGGTTTTGAGTCGCCATTAGAGGACCTTTGCTCGTAGGAGCTTTAGGCCTCTGATACCATAAAGAAACTGAGCTTTATTTCATTCATTAAGTAATACAGAGGTTCATGTTCAGTATATACATGTGATGCAATGATACAACCATAACCACTAACTGCCTAACCTAACCATACTTAACTAACTATAGTTCTAACAGACTAATAACTTGATCTGCTTCATGGAGCTAGAGCTCTCTGCGAATGGAGCCATTATATTGGTGACTAAGGCTGCCTTGGCTGATGTTGCAGCCTTGACTGTGCTGTTGCTTTGTGTTGCAGCCTTGATTGTGCTGCTGCTCTATAGCTAGGTATGGCTGTGGCTCAGATATCTTATCACATCTTCTACTTATTTGCACACTAAAATATATAAGAATTTTTTAGATTAAATTTTTTTATTTTTAAAAGTGAAAATTTTATTATAAAATTAGGAACATTTACACACAAGTCCTAATTTATAAATACTCCATTAAGTCATAATTAAGATTTTTTGTACCTTAAAGTCCCATTAAAATTTTAATAGTTAGAATCACCCTTCAAACAATAATTGTTCATCATTTATAATTATCTATAAATGAACATAATGATTTGACATTTATTTTTATTTTCAAAACTTTAAAATATCAACTTTCAAATTGAAAAAGTTAAAAAAAAAAAAAAAAAAAATTATATGCAAAAAAAAAAAAAAAAAATGAAAAAATTGAATTATTTTTTTGTGTAAAACTGAAAATTTTGTATCTATAAAGGAGCATAACGGAACATTGATATGTAAAACTGAAAAATAAATAAATAAAACTTTTAGAATGAAAAAATTGATAATATTCTCAGTTTTATTGGATAGTTGAATTAAACCAATAAGTAAAAGGGCAAAAACGTTTAATCTCATGCTTTATTTTTTTTTCATCAGTTAATGAAATAATTATTTGGAACATTACTATGCAAAATTGAAAATGTTCTTAATTTTAAAAATTGTGAAAAACTAATAATATTATCAGTTTTACTAAATAGGACTTATTGGTTTAAAAAATCTTAAATATGACCTAAGCTATCATAATATTTGTAAATAGGACTTTTAGGTAATTAATTCTAAAAATTATTTGAGGATCAATTCCTGTCAATATAATGATAGTTGCTAAAAAAGATAGACTCAAAAATTAAAAAACAAAGTTTTAGCGACAAAATTTTGAATTAATAAATACATTAACAAAATAATTTAATTCTAAAAAAGTTTATGTTTTGAGACCAAAAGTTTAATCCCAATAATAACAATTCATCACTAATGCCCAAATTACGTCACTACAATTACAGTAATGACATTTTTTGTAACAAAATTTTGTCTTTAGAAAGTAATTTTATTCCTAAATTTTTACTTGTTACATCTTAATTTCTTGTAACAAGATCAATAAATTTTTTTTTGTTGATAAAAAAAAAAATCTTCATTCTGGGTTCCTATTTGTGAAAGAATAATTTATAATTATTACAAAAATTACATTTAATTAGACATTGTTTGGATGGAAAACATTTTTCTATGTTTGGTGGCGGTGGTGGAATGAAGATGGAGATGGAGTTGGTGGCATGGTGGTGTGGCGACGGCGGTGGTGATTGCGACAGTGATGATGGTGTGGTGACATTAGTATAATTTAAATATAAAAAACATTTTCCGCCTTTTAAAAGTGAAAAATATTTTTTGCTCAAAGAGGCTTGTTTTCTATTGTTCATATAAAATGTTTTCCGTTTATTTTCATTTTTTATTGTACCAAATATCAAAAAATACAGAAAATATTTCCGGCCAAACAAATGGAGTGTCACCAAGTTTTCTTTTTTCACGATTAAAAAAAAAAAACAAAAAAAACCTTTCATGCTTCAAGCGAATCATGATGCTGATCTACAATTCTGCATCTCAGCTTTAATCATAAAAAATTACCACAGGCATTAGTCATACCTGACCTCATAATCTAAGAATTATTTTGGTGTGGTGACAAAGGGAATCACGAGAATGTTGTTTTACAATCTTGAATTCATAATCAACTTCTGACTTCTCCTTCCTTTTTTCTCATTCTCAATGTTCAAAATTCCTATTTTAACTCTTGATTTTTAAGATAGAAAGAGTTTGACATTTCAAAGTGTAGATCACACATAGTGTATATATATGTCTGTTATGTGGTGGCCTGAGTTACATCTATCTATACTATATATATACCAAATGTAGTTGTTTTGTCAAAAGTCTCTAAATATTTATTTTTAAATTATCATAATTTTAAAACTCTCTCTTTCCTACGTGGCAACCCTCTTTGATTGTCTTTCATATTTTCTATTTTCCTCCATTTTCTATTTGTTTGATTAATTAAAATGAAAATTATTTTCATTGCTTATGGATAAAGATTTGAATTTCAAAATTCATCTATATAGATAAACATATAAAAATTGGTAAATAATTTATGAAAATTAATTTTGTATTCTATAGATAAAGATAAAAATTAAATAATTAATTTAAAAAAGTTAATTTTGTATTCTATAGATAAAGATAAAAATTAAATAATTAATTTAAAAAAGTTAATTTCATAACTTATAGATAAACATAAAGATTAAATAATTGATTAATAAAAAATTAAAATAATAAAATTTAGATAAAGATATGATTTGTTGATCTATATATCTATCAAAAACATATATATCTAAATCTTTATTTTGATTTACTCATTTTTTTTTTCCTTCTATCACATATTAGTCTTTTTTATTTTGAATTTTTTATCATATGAAATGTCCTTATCTATAACTTCCCAAATGTAGTTGTTTTGTCAAAAGTCTCTAAATATTTATTTCTAAATTCTCATAATTTTAAAACTCTCTCTTTCCTACGTGACAACCCTCTTTTATTGTCTTTCATGTTTTCTATTTTCCTCCATTTTCTATTTGTTTGATTAATTAAAATGAAAATTATTTTCATTGCTTATGGATAAAGATTTGAATTTCAAAATTCATCTATATAGATAAACATATAAAAATTGATCCCAAATGTAGTTGTTTTGTCAAAAGTCTCTAAATATTTATTTCTAAATTCTCAAAATGTTAAAACTCTCTTTTTCCTACGTGACAACCCTCTTTTATTGTCTTTCATGTTTTCTATTTTCCTCCATTTTCTATTTGTTTGATTAATTAAAATGAAAATTATTTTCATTGCTTATGGATAAAGATTTGAATTTCAAAATTCATCTATATAGATAAACATATAAAAATTGATAAATAATTTATGAAAATTAATTTTATATTCTACAGATAAAGATAAAAATTAAATAATTAATTTAAAAAAGTTAATTTCATAACTTATAGATAAAGATAAAGATTAAATAATTCATTTATAAAAAATTTAAATAATAAAATTTAAATAAAGATATGATTTGTTAATCTATATATCTATCAAAAACATATATATCTAAATCTTTAATTTGATTTACTCATATTTTTTTTTTCCATCTATCACATATTATCCTTTTTTATTTTGAATTTTTTATCTTATGAAATGTCCTTATCTATAATTTCTTATCTTTTCTTAAATTCTTAACATTCTCTTAATAATTTTTATTATTCGTTATTATCTACTAAGTGATAAAGATAAAAATAAATAAATAAATAAATAAAATTTTGTTGGCTCTAAATAAGAAGTGTATTAATAATTAAATAATGAAGGCTGCATGGGAGGAGGCAACACAAAAATCTTACAAAATTAATTTTCGTCATTATTTTATCCAAGGTAATAATTTGATATTCTTTCTTTTAGTTGTTAAAAATAGTTTGCATTAGATTATTGCTATGTATTTTTTCTTTTTCTTTTTTTATAAGGTTGTCATTTGTTATAACATTTCTTCAATCACATCTCTAAATTCTCTCTTTGAAATTTTTGTTTTTTCAATAGTAAAGTTTAGAACTAATTTCTTATCAAATTTGTTTTCTTGGTGCATATTTAATAAAAAGATCGAGACGAGCAAAACTTTCCTATGATATATGAAATTAATGAATATAATACAAAGATGGTAGGAAAATACTATATATTTTTCGATATCTCTCTGTTATTATTAGTTGATTTGCTAGATTATATTATCAATTTAGAGCCCATATGATTTAATTCAATGTCTATGACTTTAGTTGCATTCGACCATTTTTTCATTGAGTAACCTATATAATTTTTTGGATAAATTACACTAACACCCCCTAAGGTTTCTGTTTAATACAGATCTCTCCCTCATATTTGAAAAATTACATTCCTCTCCCTAAAGTTTGTAATCTCATTACAAACTGCCCTTGGATTGCTGATGTCATGTCCTAAAATTTTCTAAATGACCATCATGTCATTTTTCCTACCATTTCTTCTTCCTATCATCATGATTACATTCTACAACTTTTCATTATTAAAAAAATCCATTAAATACAACAAAATAAGATTATGTATTGAATTTTTGTATTTTTATATTTGGTCAATTTAAAAAAAAATCATAAAATATTATATTTGTTAAGTATATCTAGATTAGGTGTGTCTAAAAAATATAATAAAAAATTACTTTAAATATTTAAAAAATTCAATAAAAAAAACATGAAAAATAAAAAAAAAAAATCCAATTTTTTGTGTGAGTTAAACCAAAAAAGATTATTTTTATTTCCCTTGAAATAACATGAACAAAATATCTGCATTATTTTATTATTTTATATGTATAAAAGCTAATGGGCAAATATGTCATTATAATCTGATATGGGGGTAAGTGTAATTTTTCAAATGTGAAGGGGATCTATATTAAACAAAAACCTCAAGGGGTGTTAGTGTAATTTATCCTAATTTTTTTTTTTTTTTGTTGGTATATAATGATTAAAGCTATCATTTGTTATATTTCTTCAAATACAATTCAAATAATTTTTCATCATTTTTTTTTTGGTAAATAAAATGGATTAAAACTATTTTCTTATATAATTTTTATAATCCTACAAAGTTCTTATCTTGATTATTTTTATTTTTTTAAAATGCTGTAGAAACTATGCAAGTATTATTCAAACTATGGAGAAAATGATTATGGAGAAGGATTTATACTTTGATATGCATGTATCATTGATAGAGGAGATCAAAGATAGAGAGTTGCTAATAGAATTAATTAATGATTTATTTGAGAAGTACTTTTTATAAGTAAGGTAACAAACTTAGATTAAATTTTTTTAAAAATTTCTTATAAATTATAATTAAAAGTTGAGATTTACTCATAATTTGGTTCCACAATAATAATATATACCACTAATTTAAAAGTCTAAGTAAATTTATAATAACTTTTTATGAGTTTATAGAATTTCTCTCTTTTAATGATTTCTTTTTTTTTTTTTTTTCTTCTTCTTTTTTCTGCATGACACTATAGTTTGATATAAGTTATTTATATTATCAAGTGATTGTGATACTATTATTCCTAACAATTTTTATAATTAACAATTTTTTATTATGCATATCAAATTTTATTGTGAAATTTTATGGGTTAATTATTGTCAATGTCTACCCAGATGGCCTAACATCATGGCTTGCCACTATTAATACATAATTCAAGATTAAAATGATTTATTTATCGCACAAAATGTATATAGTCTATTTTTCCGTGCATCGCACGGGTTACCGCTAGTTTTTGAATCATCAAAGTTATACTTACCAAGATCCTTATATAATCTTCCAAAAATCATGTCAATTTCATTTGAAGCTCTAGCAATGTCTGGAGCTAATTACCTAGAGTTTGGAATGGACATTGAAGAATGGGAACGCCTAGACTCGGTACTGCTTCCCCATCTGTACGCTGAAGACGAAGACAGAGAAGAAGAAAGAGAGGAAGACGAAGGCCCGAGGAAGAGGGAGAATCTGGTGCATGATTTCATCAAACGGAGATGGGGATGACAATCACGGCGCAATGATGATGGAGTAACAGCACCAGGAGGCAATCCAGACTTGCGTTTGGGAGACAAGATGTTGAGGTTAACAATTGAAACTCGGATAGTTGAACCCAAAAGTGATCGTGTTTTATTTCCGATGTATCAAAAAAAAAAAAAAAAAAAAAAAAAAAAAAAAAAGAAGAAAAAAAAATTAAAATTACAAAAATAATAACTTTCTTAAATTTTTTTTTAATGTCTACATTTATATATCGGTGATGCTACATGTACTAATTAGTATACTAATTACTGTACCAACACTAATTATGACATTATTATTGACCCCACTTATTAATTACATTATAAATTCCAAAAATCTCTTAAATTATGTCACATCATCAATTGATACATTAATTAGTATATCAATTGGTACATATAACATTATTCTTATATATACTGTATTAACTTGAAAGATTCAACTACTCATGTGTATACCTATTTGTTAATATAGTAGTGATGAGACGATAAATAATTTATGATTATGATGTTTCTAACATTATTAAAATTTAATAGACACTAATACAAATCTCAACTCTCCTTTTTATTTAAACATACATGTTTATTTAAATTTATTATTATTCTTTTTTTGGTACATTGATTTCTTCTAAAACTAAACAACACTGAATAAATATTTTATACTTACCTAATTTTATTTTATTTTATAATTAGATTTTTTATGAATCAATTTACGTGCACCTCAATTGATTGTAAAATCTTAAAATTAACGATCAAATAAACTTTCAATAACCCTTTAAAATAACCAAAAATCTTAGATTTTATTCTTTTAAGTTGTTAAAGTCCACCTCTTAATATACTTACCTAATTGTTACTAGCGCATGTATGGATGGTTCAGTGACTAGTCCCGTGCATTAGTAACGTATTTCAATCTTCTTCCCCAATACTGTTTGGGTGCGTTTGTTTGGACGGACTGGATAAGGGGGGATTGTAATTCATCGGACTGTTAGTCCTGGGATACATTGTCCCGGGACTATTTGGTTGGATTGGATTTGTATCCTATGTTTGTTTAGTCATGGGATTAGATGTCTGGATTGGACTATTTTTAGTAAATCCAATGTTTGGTTGGACGAACTGGATAAGGATAAATGTTCAAAAGACTATTTTACCCTTATAATCTATAATTTATAATTTAACAACACTAAAAAATTTAATTTATAAGGCCACAATTTTTAATTTATTATTTTCTATTAAATTAAATTTATATTTTATATTTTATATTTTTATTTAATATATAATTTTAAATAACGACAATAAAAAAATAATTTTATTTAATATATAAATTAAATTTTCAACAACACTAAAAAAATTTAATTTATAAGGCCATAATTTATAATTTATTATTTTTAAATAAATTTAATTTATAATTTATATTTTTTATTTAATATATAATTTTAAATTAACAATACTAAAAAAAAATATTTAATATGTAAATTTAATTTTTTAACAACACTAAAAAAATTTAATTTATAAGGCCATAATTTATAATTTATTATTTTTAATTAAATTTAATTTATAATTTATAATTTATAATTAAAATTTTTTATTTAATATATAGTTTTAAATTAACAACACTAAAAAAATAATTTATAAATGTTCAAAAGACTATTTTACCCTTTTCTAATTGTTTACTAAGTAATAGCATGGAGGGTAAAATGAACATTTCACAAAATAATCCCATGGGATACCAATCCCATGGTTTCTATCCCACACCCCCCCATGGGATAAGATAGTCCCATGTTTGTGGGATTAATAGTCCGGGGGGACTATTAGTCCGGAGCAAAAATTTTTAAACAAACAATGGACTATTAGTCCGGAGGGACTAATAGTCCAATCCCACCCTCTTATCCCTCAAAACAAACATGCTCTTTGGGTAAATTACAATTGTACCCTCTAAAATTTACTTAAAATATTGATTGTTTCATGTAGTTTAAAAAATTACAAATATTTTTTTGTCAAAATTTTTAATTTAACGGAATTAACTAAAAAAATAAATTTTCTAATTGCTCTCCAATGCTATAATAAAATTACTTGAATTATTAATTATAATATATTTCTAATATCATTAAAATCTGCTAATTGGCTTTGTGATTTATTTAATAAAATGGGTCATTTGTTATGAAATTATAAACTTCAAGGGGTGAGATATAATTTTTATAACTATAGGGGATAATTCGTATTTAAAGCAAAAATCGGAGAGTGTATTTGTAATTTATCCATACTTTTTCATGAGGTAGAGATTTTAGGGTCCTAAGCAAATTCTTAATCAACAATGCTGTACATCCTTTAATTTATCACTCCTAATGATGTGCCATTGAGATTAAATCTCATATGATAGAATGTTTGACAAATAAACATTTAACACTTATCAAACACATCATTAAGGTGATTTTTAGGGATGATAAATTAAGTATCTCAAGCATTTTTCATTCTTAATATGGGATCTTTACATTTCTACATATCACAAATAATAATAATAATAATAATCAACTTAAAAAATTAGTTATTACAAAAATATAAAAAGATAAAATATACTTAAAAGTAGGGTTGGGCAAACATCCACCCGACCCACCAAAATTGAATGGCCTAAACCAATCCGCGATAAAACGGACAGTTTCAATGGTTCGAATGGACGGATGCGAGTGCATTTTTCTCAATCGGTCTAAATTTGGATGGATGGTAGATGGGAGGGCACCCGACTCAACCCGATCCACCAACACTCTAAAAAAAATGTTATGCTTTTATAATGTGTGTTTAAAAAAAAATTAATAATTATATTTGGTATTAATGAAATATGAAAATTGAGCCTTTATTTTATTATAAAAAATACATAATAAAAAATTTTGATCCCAAAACAGTAAAAGTGAACCCGCCAAACCAATCCGCATCCATCCGTCAATCCGTACGGCCCACTCAATCTACATCCACTAACTAAACAGACAAATGCGGATTGATTTTTTCCAAATTTTTTAAGTTCCGATGAATAGTAAATAAAAGGTTATCCAACCCAATCCGCGAGCATATCTACTTAAAAGTGAACCAATTGCACCACAATATCTCTTAAACATTATTAATCTCACATTTTAGTTACAAAATTAAACCAAGAACTATTTACCGAAAAAATTAAATCAAGAATTCCGCTTTGAGATTGAATTATTAATTTGACTATTTTTTTCATTTTTTTTTATCAATAGATAAATATTGTATGGAAAATATGATTAAATAAATAATCCAATCCATAATCCAACAAGTAATAATCAATTCAAATTTTAAATATTTCAATTTTCAAGTTAAGTTAACCAACAGTAAAGTGGATCTAGAATGATACAAAATTTAATGGCATTTAAGATTGTGTTTAGAACATGGATTTATTAGATAGGGATTTGGAATGAGAAAGCAAAATGGTATGTGAAATATAACTATATTTCATTCACATTTTAGCTACATTTCCCCTTTCCTTTTCAAATTTCTACACAAATCAATGTTTCAAATACAGCTTAAAGAGTGGCTATCTAAAAAAAAAAAAAATACAGCCTAAAGAGAATATTAAAACATAAAAAAGTTCAAACTCAAAATCATGAATTGGCTAGGGCGAAGTTTGGTAAAGTAAAACAATTATTTTGAGTTCTCTATTAATCAAAACAATTTTGTTTTTGGGTTTGGTATTAAGGGCTGGTTTGGGGTGTCCTAAAAAAGTGTACTTTTTGTCTTTTTAGACTAAAAAAGTTGAGAAAAAAATATGGAGGTTTGGGTTAACTTTTTGGATTTTTATGAAAAAATGTGTATTAAAAAATTGTATAAAAAAAATGTGTAAGAGATGATTAGAGAGGGGTGGGCCACAGCCGTACACAATGCAGCCGTGAATTGGGGTTGGAAATTATTGCCTAATTTGTGTACAAAGCATTGGACGGTTTTGTTTGGCCCGTGGGGGTCATCACGGATCCCATTTTAATAATCTGAACCGTTCAATGCGTATAACTCGTCGAACACTATGTGCCTATAAAAAATCACATTTATCGGATATCGATAGCTATCTGATCAGATTTATTTATTTTCCAATCATTAATTGTAACACTATCCATTTGTTGTATATAACTGATTTGATCATATAGTTATTGATATCCGATCAATGTGATTTTTTACAGACATATAGTACTCGACGAGTGCTACATATTTAACGGTTCAGATTATCAAAACGGGACCTGTGATAACCTCCACAGGCCAAACAGCAGTGTGTGTGCAAATCACACACAATCATTTTGCCCCTGCCACTGCCGCACACAGCAGCTGCGCCTTTTGTCAATTCGTTGTGTACGGGTGTCCTAGAAAATTGATTTTTTTTTTTTTTTTTTTTTTGGTGAATAGTGATATCTTTTTTGGATTTTGGAGTAACTTTTGACTTTTTAGCTTATATAGTATAAGCGAAACCAGGCCTAAACATTGGACTTATTTAGGTATTAGTAGGTTAAAATCAAAATAATTGGGGATCATCCACTAGTAAAAATGTTTTATCTTTTGGTTTGGTGTTGAGAGCTAGATTTAGGGAGAGTTTGATAAATTAAAAAATAAAATAAAATAAAATAATTGTGTTTAGTCATCATATAATAATTATTTTTAGATGTGGTGGCCTATTTTAAAGCCCAAATCTCGGGATCTAAAGTTGCTGCTTTGTTAGCCTGCCATCAGGGCTGATTGTGTCAAATTCAGAGTTTATTTTTATTCTAAAATGATATAGGTGGATTGTTTGGACGGGAGCCTAGTTGTCAGTTCAATGGAACTAGTGATGGAGAAGTTATTTGATAGTCTTAAAATAATGCACCACATCATTCGTACCGTTATATTTGTCTAGTTGTCTCTATACATTTGTCTAGTTGTCTCTAAAAAATCTATAAAAGATTAATAGATCTTACTATTTTAATCAATAAAAATTATGTTGGTACATTATGTGTTTGTCCTAAGAATACATCTATTTGCCCACAAATATAACATAACAAAAATCACAATTTTTATCACATAATCATAAAAAATCACAACTATTATTTTTTTATATTTTAAGTATGTCCATTATAACTATACCAAAATCAAAATTGTTGTTGGTAATGGGTGCATAATTAGATTTTGGAATGACATTTGGGCTGGTGAGCAAAGTCTTAAATAGCTGTTCCCAAGGTTGTTTTTGTTATCAGTAGAGAAGGATAACACTCTTGGGATGATGATAGCAAAGAAAGGTGATTCTGAAAATTGGGTGTTGGTGTTCAGAAGGCCGCTTAGAGCATGGGAGGTGGCTGAGGAAGGAAGGCATATCAATATGCTTAATGGTTCTTTGTCAACGACGGTGGATCGTGATGATTGTTTAAGATGGTTAGCTTCCCCCTCAGGTGAGTTTAGTGTTGCATCTTTGTATAATAGGAATGAATCTCACACTATTTCTATTATTTCCTCTTTGATCTAGAATAATTTATCTCCCCCTAAATCACAATTTTTTGGGTGGTTGGCTTGGAAGGGGAGGGTTAAAACAGTGGTTTATCTACTGTGGATTGGTGTACTTTCTGGTGTTGTTCGAAATACCTGTGTTTTTTGCAATACTGATATTGAAGCTGTCAATCATGTTCTTTTCTTATGTCTATTAATTTGGAAGGTGTGGTCGAATCTGGTGGACTGGTGGGGTCTAAGGTGGGTTGCACCTGGTTCAATTGAAGGACTCCTTAATTGGTGGGTTGGGTTTAAATTTAAGAAGCTTGAGTGGATGATTTGGAAAACAATTCCTATGGCTTTGTTGTGGTCCACCTAGAAGTGCAGGAATGATTGTGTCTTTAGAGAAGTTTAGCCACAGGTGATGGATCTTTGTGAGATGGTAAAAATTAGGATTGCTTTGTGGGTTGAGTATAATAACCCAAGCTTTGCTTTTTCAGTGCATGATCTGGTTCATAATCTGCAGTTGATTAGGGGCCACGCATTATGATCTTCAAAGACTTGGTGGACTGATGGAGTTGTGAATCTTGGTGATCTAATGCTTGATGGTTGCACCATGCTAGTAATGGCAGAGGTGAAGCAGAGGAGGAGTACATCATTGTTCATTATGTTGTTGCTGATATTGCCGTGTGATCTATGAGGATTTGGGAGGTTAGTTTGGTAATGTGATTGGGTGGCTTTTGCCTAGTCTTTTTCGTGGAACTTGGTGAGGTGGTTATATGATGGGTTGTTGATTTTGGTGTCTATATATTGGTCTCTCACCAACTTTTTTGGCTTAAGATTGAACATAATTCAGTTTTTTTCTTTTTTTGTTGGTGTGCCAACCTTGTTGGGATTAGGAGATTCACTGTGATGCTTGTTCTTGCCTCTCTTTATTGATGTATTTCTTGTGTACTGCATTTTGTTTACAACAATAAAATTTATTTTCTTTTGCCGATCAAAAAAAAAAAAACTATACCATAATGGTGTGTAACTAATAATACCACATATAAATTTAAATTTTCACCATAAAAAATTCATAATTTTATTTCTTATCATAAAAAAGCATTTTCAGTCATAATAATGTTAGTAGATGATAACCCCCAAGGGTTGGCCTAGTAGTATAAGCTTGCGACTTAGGAGTTTGCTCCTCTCTAGGTCTCAAGGTTCAAAACCTCTTAGGTGTTATCAATCCTTGTATTGGGTCATTCTATACGGAGGTTTGCTCTGACTTTAAATAGGCCCCCGCTAATGAACAGTGGGATTGGTTCTCAGGGATTAGTCAAGGTGCGTACAATCTGACCCAGACATCCTGAGTTATCAAAAAAGGAAAAAAAAATGTTAGGAGATGATCCTAAAATTTGAAATCCGAAAGAGAGGGCTAAGAGGTCAACCAACGCGGCCACGCCTGCCATGTGGAGATGAAGTATTGTTCTTTAATCTTTATTATTATATTCTGTGTTGTTGATTATTTATTTTTCCAATAAAATAAAAATTTTAGTAAACGCGGCCACAATGAAAATTGGATCCTAATTTCAATCTTGTCTTGTTTTCTTCGTTATTCTGTTTTTTTAAGTGTGGTTCCAGTGATTTTTTATAGGATAAATTATAGGACTATTGATTTTTTTAATCTCTTTAAGTTTAATTTAAATAATTTAAACTTTACATTTTTAATTTTATTATAATATAATTCCTTCACTATTTATCGTTTGATTTTTAAACATAAAAAAAATGTGATGCACAATTAGAGGAATCAAGTCATAAGTTTTGCTTTTCCCCCCTAAAATAACTAAATAAAAAAATGAATTATATCGATGGTCCCTTTTTTTTTTTTATCAACAAAATGAATTTTTATTAATGAAAGAAAGAAGAAAGAAGGCCAAAAAGGCTACATCAAACAACAAGCATCATAGCATTACAAGCCCATCCCAACAAAATTGGCACCGACTTGAACACCCAATCATATGCAACCACTACAAGATTGGCGAGAAGCCAACCAAGAAAACAAAAACAACCCAAACTAGGGATGCCAATGGGGGTTAATGGGGTGGATATTAATTCTCCATCCCCATTCCCCTATAATAAATTTTCCCCATTCCCCATTCCCCATTCCCCATGGGTACCACTCTCCCTATTTCCTAATGAGTTTGAATTTTCCCCAACCCACTTTAATCCCCATTTTTATTTTATTTTTATTTTTTATATTTAATGTTAACAACCACTTTTTTTTTTTTTAATGTTCACAACAAAAACTAAATATACCTTCAATCTTTTTTCTTTCTTTTTAAATATATTTAATGTTAACAATTTTTTTTTTTTTTTTAATGTTCACAACAAAAGCTAAATATACTTTCAATCTTTTTTCTTTCTTTTTAATATATTTAATGCTAACAACTTTTTTTTTTTTTTAAAGGTTTTAGCTAAATATACCTTCAATCTTTTTTCTTTCTTTTTAATATATTTAATGTTAACAACTTATTTTTTTATTTTTTTTTAAGGTTCACAACAAAAGCTAAATATACATTCAATCTTATTTTATTTTATTTGGTTCAACAACAAAATCAAATACACATTAATTAATTAATTAAAAAGTTTGTTATAATAATCAAATATATAATTTTGAGATAATCAAATAAGTTTTAGTAATTAAAAAAAAAATGTGAAAGAACGTGGAAGATTAAAAAAAAAATTACAACAATCTCTCTCTCTCTCTCTCTCTCTCACCCTCACTCTCTCCCCTACATGTTATAAGAACCTGTTTACAATGTTATAAGAGCTTGTTTGAAGAAATAAAATGTGAAAGAACCTGTTTGAAGAAAGTGTTATAAGACCCATATTAAATTGTATCAGGGCATAAACAAGGAATTGTTTGTTGATCTCTTAGCCACAGACATTTTAGACATTAAACCATCTTTATCTTAGCAAATTTGAACCATTCATTTTAATTTATCCAAAATCTAATTATACCTTTTAACAAATCTGAACCACTCATTTTAAGATATCTATGCCTTACCACACCCAATCCATCCTCCATCCTCCATCTTCTTCCTTTAATCCTCTACGAATTTTGTTGTTTGTTACTTTTAAAAAACAAAAAATGTTTTTTCAATTAAATTTTTACTAATTTCACAACACCATCACCACTAGTCTCACCTTCACTATCACACTGCCATCACCATAGCCACTACCATCATCACTGCCGCCATCACCCCACCACTATGTCACAATCTCTGCTTTCACCTTCGTTCCATCACCACCACCACCAAATATAAAAAAATATATTTTTAATTTTTTTATAAAAAATATTTTTCATTAAAAGATATTTTCTATCTAAATAAATGAAGCATAACATTGGGAAACAAACTGATTTCAGTTAAATCTGTTCATAACTAAGAAAAATTTTTTTATTTAAAAAAAAAATTATTTAATAAGACTTTGTATCCCCTTTTTGTTTTTCCAGCAAATAAATCTTTGTACCCATCTTTTCTAACCAATCACGACTCATGCTTGTTTCGATTCTCTACAATTTCCCTATTTTCAAATACATTCATATATATATATATATGTTGTATAAATTGTGTGATAACATAAAACAAATAGATTCATACTCGTTAATTAAAATTTCAGAACAAGCAAACCATTCTGAAAATTACAATACATAACAAAATAAAATAACATAAAAAAGCAAACCGAAACCTGCACTAGACAGTGTCTTTAATTTTTTTAAATAAATTAAAAAAATTTTAGATATGCATAAAATTTGACAAGAATAATGTGACAATGTTAATTAAAGTGTATTTGATTTTATTGTTGAGCCAAATAAGATAAAATAAGATTGAATGTATATTTAGCTTTGGTTGTGAATCTTAAAAAAAAAAAAAATGGTTGTGAACCTTAAAAAATAAAAAATAAAAAAAAATAAAAACAAAAGAAAAAAGATTGAATGTATATTTAGCTTTGGTTGTGAATCTTAAAAATAAAAAAAAAAATGGTTGTGAACCTTAAAAATAAAAAAAATAATAAAATAAAAAGATTGGAGGTATATTTAGCTTTGGTTGTGGATCTTAAAAAAAAAAAAAAAAAAAAAAAGTTGGTTGTGAACCTGTAAAAATAAATAAATAAATAAAAGAAAAAAGATTGAATGTATATTTAGTTTTGGTTGTGAATTTTTTTAAAAAAAAAAAAGAAAAAAAAAGAAGAAGTTAGTTGTGAACCTGAAAAAAAATAAATAAATAAAAGAAAAAAGATTAAATGTATATTTAGTTTTGGTTGTGAATCTTAAAAAAAAAAAAAAAAAAAAAAAAAAGAAAAAAGAAAACCATATAGGGAAATTAGTGGGTACCCATCCCCTGTGGATATTTAAAGAATATCACTTACCCTACCCAATGGATAGGAAAAAAAAGGGAAAAACCCATGTATTTGGGTTGGGTCTCCATGGATACCCACATGGTAGGTTATCCATTGCCATCCCTAGCCCAAACAGATCTAACACACCCAAGAATTTCCTAAACTCCATCATAACGGATTAGATGCAGGTTAGACATAAAATCCTGCACTGTGTATGAGCAGTTCGAAGTATGCGTTTTTACCCATAAGCTAATTCTCAACTTAATCCAATCACAAATGTCACCTAGCAAAGGTTCCTTACCATTGAACACAGCTTCATTTCTGAACCTCCAAGTGGACCACAGAATTGCCAAGGGCATTGTTCTCCATATTTTGTTCTCCAGCTTTCTCCATTTAAATCCACTCCACCAATGAAGCAGACCCTCCACCGTAGCAGGTACAATCCACTGCAGCCCCTAGTAATTTAAAAGATCAGACCAGATTCTCCAAACAAAGGGACACCATAACATAACATGAGGCACTGTTTCCTCATGAGATCTGCAGAACACACAGCTGACTGAAGCGTTATGACCCAAAACACCAATACGTTAGAGGAACTCTGAAGTCTTTAACTTTCCTTTCCATGCCAACCACCCAAGAAATTGAACTTTTGGAGGAGAGACATTAAACCACAATAGTTTAGGAACTCCTACAGAACCAGAACCAGAAGACATTAGCAGAGCATAAAGAGAAGAGGTACTAAACTGACCAGATGGGCAAGGCAACCACTTCCAGAGATCATCCTTATTAAAGCTTTGAACCTGAGACTGATTCAGCAAGAGATACAATCTTTCCAACTCCTCAACCTCTCAAGCAAATAAAGCTCTACAAAAAGTAAGATTCCAGCCATTGCAGCAAGTATTTCTCTCTAGCAGCAACTTCAGAGATAGATTCTGTTCATTTGACAAACTAAATAGTCTGGGGAAGCTAAGTTTAACACACTGATTCCTAAGCCACTGATCAAACCAGAAACTCACCCTATCCCTATTCTCAACCACTATCTTAGTGCTCTCCAGGTATGAATTCAAGATATTTGGATTTGATTGAGAAATACGAAGGATATCCCCCCATACTACTGAACAATTAGCGGTTGCATTGAATTCTGGCAACCATCTCCCACCAATTGGTTTATATCTGCTGCAAATAACTCTCTTCCAGAGTGCATTGTCCTCAACTCCAAACCTCCACCACCATTTAGCCAACAAGCAATCATTCACAGTCTGAATTTTCCTAATCCCAAGTCCACCATGAGCTTTATTTCTGGCCACCTTATCCCATTTAACCAGCTAAATCTTCTTTTTCAAATCAGATCCACCCTATAAAAGAGATGCTTGCAGCCCTTCAACTACTTTAACCACTGAACTAGGCATCTTAAAAATAGAAAGATAATAAATGGGTAGACAAGACAACACTGATTTAATGAGAGTTAACCTTCCCCCAAATGAAAGCAACTTCCTCTTCCAAGATGCCAGTTTGGCCTTTATCTTATCGACAATTGGACGCCAAGTTTTTCTCAATTTTGGATTGGCACCTAGAGGCAAGCCAAGATAAGGAAAAGGCAGACGCTTACTTTTGCAGTGAAGTCTATTAGAAAACTCCTCCACCAGCTGATCTGGCACACCAATGCCGCTCACAAGACTTTTGGAGAAATTAATCTTCCGACCAGAGACTAGCTGGAAGCACCTCAAGATTCTTTTAACTGTCAACACTTCCTCCCAAACCACTTCACAAAAAATTATCGTGTCGTCTACGAATTGAAGATGTGATATTGTTGACAGTGAATCACCTTGGCCTATGACAGCCCCTTTGATAAGACCACATGACAAAGCCTTATGCAGTAGAACATTCAACCCTTCAGCAACAAGATTGAAGAGGAAAGGTGACAAAGGGTCCTCTTGCCTAAGACCCTTTTTAGGAACAAATTCAGCTGTTGGAGAGCCATTTACCAAAACTAAAACCCGAGAAGAGTGTAGTCATTCTTTAATCCATTTGATCCACCTAGCCCTAAACCCAAACATAGTCATCATGGACATAAGACACTCCCAATTAACTGAGTCATACGCTTTTTCAAAATCAAGCTTAAGAATCAAAACTTTAGCTCGATTCTGCTTCCACCAATCAACAATTTCGTTTGCTATCAAAACCCCATCCATTATGTTTCGACCTCCTAGGAAAGCAGATTGAGCTTCTCCAATCACTCTGGGAACCATTAACTTCAACCTATTTGTAAGGACTTTAGCTAGAATTTTATACAAAGAACCTATTAAGCTAATTGGCCTGCAGTCTGTAATGGAAGCAGGGTCATCAATTTTTGGGATCAGTGTAATAAAGGAACTATTGACCCCACCTGCCAACTTCCCATTATCATAGAATTCATTAAAGAATCGTAAAACATTTGCTTTAAATATCTTCCAACATTTTTGGTAGCACATTAGATTAAGCCCATCAGGCCCGGAAGCCTTATTTCCATCACAGCTTCTAATAGCTGTCCACACTTCCTCTTCAGAAAACCGAGCTTCAAGACCACCAACAGCCTCATCATGACCAATAGATTTGAAATGCCCAAGCAATTTTGGTCTCACCTTCCAATCTTCTGAGAACACCTTTTTAAAATGCAGAAATATTTCTTGTTTCACCCTACTTGGTTCTTCCAGTAGTACTCCCCCAACTGATATTGAACTTAACAAATTCCTGTTTTACCTTTTTGATGCCACTACATGAAAGAATCTTGTATTCTTATTGTCATGGCCCGAACCTGCCCCCATGGGTTAAGGACATAACCGGCCAGTAATCATGAGATTACCTATGGCCTCAAACCAAATAAAAGATATTGCAACAGAGTTAAGGGGCCAAAACGGAAGCAAACTTAAAACTTTGTCCATAGAGCCGTGCTTACATGGCATATCATAACATTTCACATTTATTTGTTAATAACCCACATCAAAGAAAGTTAACATAAAGCTTTACACAACAAGATCATTCAAGTCATGGTCAGCCAATCAAAAGCTTATATACAACCGCAATCCAAAGTTCTCGCCAACATAACAAAAATATACAAAAGAACAAAAGGGCGAAAACAAGTCTCGTGCGTGAGACGTGCGGGCTGACTCCTCAAAACTTGACTATTTCACACCTGCTTCACTTGAGCTGGGTATGGATATTGCTTGGCTCACCTACAATCACATGAATGAGAGGGAACGAAAGCCCAGTGAATAATATCAAATAAAGAAGGTACACAAATGAGATTCACATATATCAAGTGCCTTGGGCCCATTTAGAATTCTATTTAGTGCATTATTTAGTACATTAGGCGATTCAAGCCCGAACATATCAAACGGCCTCCTACTTCGTTCCTTAACAAACGGCCTCCAGCCCAAATCATTGATGTCCAACGGCCTTTGGCCCAGTCATTTATATCAAACGGTGTCCGACGGCCTTTGGCCCAATCATTCATGTCAACGGCCTTTGGCCCAATCATTTATATCAAACGGTGCCCAACGGCCTTTGGCCCAATCATTCATGTCAAACGGCCTTTGGCGCAATCATTAATGTCAAACGGCCTTTGGCCCAATCATTTGGCATAACAAATATTTGTCCACAATTGTGTTTAACAAACTTATAAGACTGATATGGAAATAAGCAATGGGATAAATAACATACTTCAAATATCTTTATTAAGATATTACTTCCAGTGATCTGCCGATGGATTTGCCCTCGTGCTTGACCCTACACATTTCATGAACACAATGGGTCATAAACGATTCAATCCGTTCTTAATTCATACATCCCTTTTAGGCTTCTTTCTTATCCTTTTAACTCATTTACAATGCTTAATGTATGCCTAAGAGTGCTTAGAAATGAAGGAGAACAAAAAAATGAAACACGAAACATATTTTCAAAATTTCAGAAACGGGGCTCTCGGCTCGAGCGCAGGCTTCCCCGCTCGAGCGAACCCCTATTGTCTGCAAAAGTGCTGGTTACCTCAATAATACGCTCGAGCGTGACTTCGGATGCTCGAGCTGAATGTCAAACTACATGGCTTGACGCTCGAGCGTGAACCTCCCAGCTCGAGCAGACACCAAAGTCTGCAAAAGTTTTGGGAACCAACATTTCACACTCGAGCGGTGCTTTCCCCGGTCGAGCGGACATGCCAATTTCTGGAAATTCCAGCAAACTACTTGAAGTTCAATCTTGCATTCAAACCCATGTATCTTGCATATTATGACTCAAACTTCACATACACATTTACTAACATGATACAACACCAAATTCATCACATTATGAAGCTCAAATCTCATGAATTAATTACATGCATGCCCCAAATTACACCAAACTTATTTTCAACATAACAAATTCATGTATTCAAAACTCATACTCTTATGAATTGTACATGCATGTGAGATATAGCTCCCATTCTCAATTTACATGATGTAGAGATGACCAAAAGCATGAACTTCAATCAAAATTCAACATGGATCATGTATTTCAAGCTCAAACATACAAATTCATGGCAATTTCTCACATGCATGTGTACATTGACTTCCAATTCATCAAAACCCACTCAATTTCATCATAATCAATTCAATTCAATTCATGTTCTTGATCACCATTCAACTTTGAATTTACAAAGTTACAAACTAAAATCCATGAATTTACTCACCTAAGAGCTTCAATTTTCACAATTGTAGTTAAATCTTGAGTCTAGCCTTCCAATTTCACAAACTTTGAGCCAAACACACAATTCTCCTTCTTTCTCTCTCTAGAGCCGGCCTCTCCCTCTCTCTCTAGAGTGTGACTTCAATTTGAGTTCAACCCCATGAATATAAGTGTATATTGGCTCCTTTTATAGTCTCTCTCTTAATCAAATTGATTAGAGTTAAATAATGGAGCTTAATTAATCGTTCTGAATCTAATTATTTTGATTCGAATAAGGTTTCAGTTAAATTTCACCATAGGCTCTAAAAATTGCGCTAATCACAATAGCATAATCAATTTCGGGTTCTGTGGCCGGTAAGGCCTTCAATTTAAATTCTAAAGCAGATAATCAAACAGATTTTCCTACGGTGAACAGATGGAAATTCAAAACCACATATATTTATATAAATGTCACTCAAAATCATATCAAACGCATAATCACAATCATAATTAAGATTAATTAGCATAATACGGACCAGGGTTATCACACTTATCCCTTTTCATACACCAGTACAACCTGGATTTTTGAAGCCAAATCCATTCAAGCTTTTGGTTCAAATCCCACATCTTCTTCCTAAGATCCCTTCTACGACCAGCCTCAGAGTCATTAAGATCTCTGAATTCTGCCACAAGGTCAAGACTATGAAGCTCTTCCTCAGCAGATTTAAGGGAATGATGTATATTACCAAAGACCTCTACATTTTATCTTTTTAAAGACGACCAAAGATTCCTAACTTTAGCTTGGATCACAAATCCAGCCCAACCTGATACATCAAGCTCCTCCCAAGACTTTTTCACAATAGATTGAAACTGGTGATGCAAGGTCCAAGCATTCAAAAAACGAAATGGTCTCGGGCCCCAATCTCGACCATCCTTCATTCAATAAAATTTGCAATTACTCTTCTATATAATAATAAAATTACTTGAATTAATAATTAACATAAATTTCTGACATAATTAAAAACTGTTAATTGACTTAATGATTTATTAACGAAATGGGATGTTTGTTGTCAAATTAAAAATTTCAAGGAACGAGATGTAATTTTTAGAACTGCAGGGACAATTTATATTCTAAGCAAACCTCAAGAAATATATTTATAATTTATACAAATAATTATAAGAAATTCAAATAAATTGCACTAAATAATCATTTTGTTTCATTTAATGATGCCCAAATATCATTTTATCATGACAAAGGTTGGTTTTTTTTTTTTTTTTTTAATCGCCGAAAAAACTATATTGAAGGAGAGTAGTTAAGATTTTAGAATAAAAAAAAAAAAAATTTTTGAGGATGAAATCACTTTTTAGGGATGAAATATGTTAATTATTAAAAATATCATTTTTGTATTTTTAGTGATAAAATTGGATATTTAGTATAATAAATTACTATCATTTGGAATCAAAATTTTCTTCAAAAAGTGTACATTTTGGCACTTAATTATTTTATCCCTAAAAATGTATTTATTAGTCTTTTCTTTTATTTTTTCTTTCTTTCTTTCTTTCGTTTATTTTTATTTTTATTTGGTTTTTACTTCTCACGATGACTCAACTAACAATTGAAATTATCCTCATAATGTTTTTTACAACAAAATTCTCAAACCCTCAGGAATACACTAGTAGTAGGTGTTCTACTAAAGGGCCTTTCAATGATCAAGTTAGCGTTATTCTTGGAGAAGATATTAAAAGTTTAGGGTTTAGAATAAATAGTGTACTTTTTTTAGTGTAATTCACATATAGACTTGCCTCTTATGATTATGCTCCACATGAGAGGAAAAATCTATTAGCCTTTAGTCCTATTAAGAGGTGACATCTAGACTATCATCATTCTAGGAGGTTAATGTTATGATATATGTCCTTTTATCTTGTGACGATTATAGGTGGAGAGGACTAACTTAAATCATGCCACTTGTCTCCCTTGGTATGCACATAAACCACATGCTCTAGTTCAAGTGAGGAGAGTGAGTCCCCTACTAGGTCAGGTCAAGAGTGTGCTATCATGACCAGCCTGAGGAGGCATGTGCTCTGGGTTTTTTTTAATGGTAGTGATCTCTTGGGTTGACACCATAAGGGGTGTATGCATCTCGTGCGGAGGTACAGGCCATGTTGATTTGAGTATAGTTGATTGCAGACAGTAGTAGAATCGACATTGCCACTATTTTTTTCATGATGATTTGTACAATTGAAGCCAAGGTACAGATTATCGAGAGTGTTCTCGTATTCTGCGGGACTCAATACAATTATTAAAAATTTTACACGTCTTTGAATTAAATTGTACAGTTTAGAATTCACAATCAGTCTATTATATGTAAGTTTTATTTTTTGAAACAGCGAATAACATTTTATTGAAGATAACCAGGTAATACAATTACAAGAGTTACCTCCAGAAAACAGATGATGCACCACTCACAGTTGAAGAGACACCAACCAGTAGAGCAACAAGAAAAAAAAACACAGAACAAAGATACATTCCCAAAATTCACAGCTACCTGCCAGAGATACACCTCCTTACTTGCCTAAGATTAACCACAAAATCTTGCCCAGTGAAGTTATGCTCAGTGAACAAATGTTTCAGCCAAACAGCAACTCTAACTTTAATCACTTCACATACCTCAGACAAGATTGGAGTTGATGCATTGAACACAACTTCATTTCGAAGCTTCCACAAGGACCACAGCACAACCAGAGGGACTCCCTGCCAAATCTTCCTCTATTTTCTGCTACAGTATTCCCCATCCCACCATAAGATTATTCCTTCAACAGACCCAGGTAAAGCCCCTTGAACATCCCACCAGTTTAGCATTTCAGCCTACACATTCCAAACAAACGGGCAAGACACCAACACATGATCCACAGATTCATTCACAATTTTGCAAAACACACACAAAGTTGAAGCAGTGTTTTGAAGCACACCAATTTTTTGAAGAAACATAGAGGTCTTAAGTCTACTCCTCCATGCTAGCCACCCCAAAAATTGTACTTTGGGAGGCAAATATTTAACCCAAACCAGTTGCTTATTCTCAGACTAGGGTCAGCACTTGCACAAGCCCCTTGAAAAACAGAAGACACAGAGAAAACACCGGATGAATCAATTGCCCACGCAGGCTTATCCACTCGATCAGCCACAAGACTAGGAGCTGTATCCAGAAGGTTTTTGAGCTGAAGAACCTCACTCTCTTCCCAGTGATACAACCTTCTTTTGAAATTGAACACCCAATACCCTTCCACTTCTTTTCTCATGTACACTGTTCTTACTGATTCCTCTTTTTCCACAGTCAGCAGAAATAAGCCAGGAAATTCCTCTTTTAAACAGGTAGAGTGACACCATTTGTCCCACCAAAACTTGATTGAACTTCCATCCCCTACCTTTATCTTCCAGTTATCCATGTAAAATCCCAGAATGGGGCTATTTGATGAAGCAATGTTGTTGATGCCCATCCAAACACTAGACACCTTACTACTAGTGCAGGGAGATGGTACCCACTCAGTAAATCTCACTTTAGACTTACTACAAATCACCCTTATCCACAACGCTTCTTTTTCATACCCAAACCTCCACCACCATTTAACTAATAAACAATCATAAACAATCATTTACCAGCTTCACTCTTCTCAGTCCCAAGCCCCCTTGATCCACTCCCTTAACTAGTTCCTCCCACTTTACCAGGTGGACCCTTTTCCTTATTTCAGACCCTTCCCAAAGAAAAGATGCCTGCAGCCTCTCAATCACTCTAACTACCCCTTGAGGCATTTTAAACAAGGATAGATAGTACACAGGCAGTGAGGCCAAGACAGATTTGATCAGATTTAGGCTACCACATAGGACAGGAGCTTCCTCTTCCAACTAGCAAGTCTGCAATGGACTTTATCCAGCACTGGTTTCCAAGTATCTTTCCTATTAGGATTAGCTCCTAGTGGCCGACCTAAATATTGCATGGGCAACTTCTTAATCTTACAGTTAAGGATAGATACAAACTTGGCTAAAGAGTCCTCAGGGACACCCACTCCACATACTTGACTTTTGTGATAATTTATTCTCAGCCCATACATAATCTCAAAGCACCTTAGTATTCTCTTCGGTTTTCTGACCTCCTCAGCTTCAGCTTCACAGAATAATATAGAATCATCTGCAAACTGCAGACGAGAGACCACCACATCAGCAGCACCTACTTTCACACCCTTAACTATTCCCATATGGCAAGCCCATGACAGTAAAATGTTTAATCCTTCAGCGACCAAATTAAAAAGAAAAGGGGACAGTGGGTCACCTTGCCTTAACCCCTTTGGGGACTAAACTTAGCAGTTGGGGATCCATTGACCAGGACTGAAATATTAGTTGTTGCCACACATTCCAAAATCCATTGAATCAATCGGTTACCAAACCCAAAATTCACCATCATTGAGTATAGAAAGCCCCAATTTACTGAATCACAAGCCCTTTCAAAATCAAGTTTAATTATCACTCCTTTCTTCTTAGATTTCTTCCATCCATCTACAACTTTATTTGCAATCAATACACCATCTAGAATATTTCTCCCCCTTATAAATGCTGATTGGGTCTCACTTATGATGCTAGGAAGCACATCTTTCAGTCTCTTAGAAAGCACCTTTGATAGAATTTTATACACAGACCCAACAAGACTAATAGGCCTATAATCTGCTAGTCCCATAGGATTCTCCCTCTTGGGTATAAGAGTAACAAAAGAGCTATTCAACCCCGTCACCAACCTTCCATTTATATGGAAATCGTTCATAAAGTTAAGCACCTCTCCTTTCATCACCTTCCAACATTTTTGGAAACAAAGCATATTGAACCCATTTGGCCCAGGAGCCTTGTTTCCATCACAATCTTTTACTGCTGCCTTGATCTCTGCCTCTGTAAACTCTGCTTCCAACCGCTCATAGTTTGAACTGCTATGAACTGATTTAAAAGTGCCTCCTAATTTAGGCCTATTCACCCACTCTTCAGAAAACTGTGTCTTAAAATGTTCCATGATCTCTAACTTCACTTGACTTGGTTATTCCAATACTATGTTAGCAATAATAATAGATGTTATTTCATTTCTACATTGTTTGCCCTTGATCATCACATGAAAAAATTTGGTATTCTTGTCCCCTTTCAGGTTCCAGTTCAGCCTTGATTTCTGTAGCCACATCCATCCTGCATTCTATTAAGACTCCAAACCTCATCTACCACTGCTCTTCTTCTAGCTACCTCAGATTGTTCAAGCACCCTAACCTCAGCCTGAAGATCAAGGTTGTGTGCCTCCTCTTCTGCTACTTTCAATTTGCGTGCCACATTTCCAAAGACCTCTTTATTCCACTGCCTAAGTGCTATTTTCAATGCCTTCAACTTTTTCTGTAGTATAAAACCAACCCATCCCATAACCTCTGACTCTTTCCAGGTTTTATCCACAAAAGAGAATAGATTTGGGTGTAAACACCAAGCATTTAGGAACCTAAACGGCTTTGGACCCTAGTCCCTTTCATCCTCCATCAGAAGTAGTGGACTATGATCGGAAATAAGTCTAGGTAACCCCCATAATTTTAAGTTAAACACCTCCATCTATCTTGGGTCCACCAACACTCTATCTATTCTACTCCATTTTTCACCAACCATTGAGTTACACCATGTAAATTTCCTACCCAGTAAAGGTATCTCATTTACTTCACAGGTCTCAATGAAGTCATTAAAATCTGCCATTCCCTTGTCCCTTCTGGAGCACCCTAGCCTCTCCCCAATATTCCTAATTTCATTAAAATCCCCACACAAGCACCAAGGTTTAGGAAAATCATGTTTCAGATTAATTAAGCTACCCCAGATTTTCCTTCTACCACCCACATCATTGGGTGCATAAATATTTAAAATGACCCACTCAAATGAATTGTATAAAGAACCTGATAAAAAAATAAACCTTCTACTGCTGCAACAGTCAACCAGCTGAAACACCACAGGGTCCCATATACATAAGAGACCTCCAACTACTCCTTCAGAATCCACTACCATATATTCCATTCCATTCCTTACCCACATTGCTCTAACATCTTTTTTTGTGAGATCAGCCTTCTTTGTTTCTTGGAGCATCACAAAATCGACATTTTTATCCTTCACCAATTTCCTTATCTTTCATTTCTTCTCCTGTCTTCCAATTCCTCTAATATTCCAGACTAATATCTTTATAAAAATTGTACAATTCACCAAATATACCCCTCTGCACTTGCAACCTACACAGCTGAGATTATGATTTCTTAGATTTGCCTATAAATAGGGAAATTAAGAGAATTATACAAGTATGAGATTGAAAGTGTTTGTAGAGATGTAGGAGGGATGGAAAATTACTAGGGTCAACTGGTGTGACAAAGAAACGTGATTTTCTCTCTGACTCATTTACCCTTGAGTAGTAAAACATGGATTATTTTAGGGTTGCTGTATTGTTATTGAGTCCTTGGTTGTTTTTGGTCTCATGTTTATACTCTCTACAAATTATAGTGGATGTTTCTCTCTCACTAAGGGACATAGGTAGGTTTGTGTCACACTCATATTCGTGACATAGAAAAATCTCAACAGTAAATAATAAAGTGTTGGTTGCCCATCAAATATTTTTTTAGAATGAAATTTATTATCAAAAACATTATATTTCATGTTTATACTCTCTACAAATTTTAGTGGATGTATTGTCATATCATGATTAGTTCCTCATTTCAAATGAATTAAGGAAATAGCGAAAATAATAATATCATATAATGTATTCATGAAAAAAATAGTAAAAAATTTGACGATATAAAATGTTACTTTTTATTTTGCCCCTTCTTTTATGAAGCTACAATTAATGTTCCTTATTGTAGATATGCTCATTTGAGTATTGATGCTGCTTTTGCTTGAACTTCCTCTTTGAAGCTACAATCAGTGTTCTTTACTCTAGATATACTCATTTGAGTATTAATGCTTCTTTTGCCTGAACTTCTACTTTGATTGATGCAATTTTGCGTACATCTACTTATTTGCACACTAAAATATATAAGAATTTTCAAGATTAATTTTTTTTTTTTATTTTCAAAAGTGAAAATTTTGGTATAAAAATTATTTGAGGATCAATTCCTGTCATTATAATGATTGTTGCTAAAAAAGATCGACTCAAAAATTTAAAAAAGAGGTTTTAGCGACAAAATTTTGAATTAATAAATACATTAACAAAATAATTTAATTCTAAAATAGTTTATGTTTTGAGACAAAAAATTTAGTCCCAAAATGATAACAATTCATCAATAATGTCCAAATTGTAGAATTTGTATAGGAAATGAAAATATCTTTTGATAATAGATCTTGAGTATAGAGTTTCCTATTTATACAATATTAGAGTTTGTTATGTAGCTATACTATATCTAACTATGTAACTGAAAACAGTTGTAACAGACTTGATACAACTGAACTGAGCTTTATGAATTACAATGCTCTTGAGGCTTGTGTATTTGTTTGTTCTGCTTGTGTAGTTGTTATCTCATTAGGCCCCCGCAAGCGAAGATGGGAGGCACGAACCATGAGCTTGTGCTGAAGGTAATCAAAGTGAGTAGAAGAAAGAGGCTTAGTGAAGATATCAACAAGTTGGTAAGAAAAACCAACATGTTTGACAACAAGTTTCTTGGAAACAAGCTGTTCACGCATATAATGATAATCCACAGCAATATGTTTTGTGTGGGCATGGAAAACAGGATTTGAGGCCAAGCTGATAGCAGAAAGATTATCACGCCAAAGCGTAGTCACACCAGAAGGAAGATGTAAGTCAGTAAGGAGCATCTGAAGCCAAGTCAGTTCAGAGGTAGCTTAAGCAAGAGCCCTGTATTCGGCTTCAGTGGAGGAACGAGAGACAGTACTCTACTTCTTAGCAACCCAAGATACAAGATTTGAATCGAGAAAAATACAATAACCAGTGGTAGATTTTCGGTCATGCACACTGCCAGCCTAATTCGCATCCGAAAAGGCATGAAGATCCAATGAACCAACAGTAAAAATAAGCCCATAATGCAAAGTACCATGAAGATAACGCAGAAGCCTCTTGACAAGATTAAAGTGAGCCACAGTGGGAGCATGCATAAATTGACAAGCATGATTGACAACAAAGGCAATGTCAGGTCTGGTAATGGTCAGATATTGTAAACCACCCACCAAGCTATGATATAAAGCATGCTGAGCAAAAGGAGTGGAAAGATCAAGAGAAGAGGAAGGCTTAGTATCCATAGGAGAAGGATAAGATTTGTAGTTTGTCATGCCAGTTTTGGCAAGTATTTCAGAAGTATACTTGTGTTGAGACAGAAATAGACCATCCGAAGTAGGTAACATAGATATACCAAGAAAATAAGAAATAGTACCCAGTTCCTTCATGGAAAATGCAGAATGCATATGGGTGATAAGCTTGGGAATTTGAGCAGAGTCACTCCCAGTAATAAGAATGTCATCCACATACACCAATAATAGAATGATTGAGGAAGAAAAGTGATGAATAAATAAGGATGAATCACAGCTACTGTTAACAAAGCCAGAAGTGATTAAAAATGAGAAAAAAGTGAAGTACTATGCACGCGGAGCCTGTTTAAGACCATAAAGAGCTTTTTCCAATTTACACACACGGGAAGGATAAGAAGAATCTGCAAAACCAAGTGGCTGATCCATAAACACTTCTTCCTTAAGAATGCCATGAAGAAAGGCATTTGAGATATCTAGTTGCTTAATTGGCCAATTGAAGTGAAGAGCAACACTAAGAAAAATATGGATCGTGGGTTGTTTAGCCACAGGGCTAAAAGTTTCATGATAATCAATATCTTCCTCCTGAAGATATCCCTTAGCAACCCAATCGAGCTTTATGGCAAGCAAAAGAGCCATCAGAATTTTTCTTGAGATGAAAAATCCATTTGCAGCCAATAACATGTTTGTGACGAGGAGGAGGAACCAAAACCCAAGTCTTTTGGCGTTGAAGAGCTTAAAATGCTTCAGACATCGTAGCAGCCCAAGCAGGGATAGTGAGAGCCTCAGACCATGCGGAAGGTTCAATCAAAGAAGAATCAGGTGAAAAAGAAATAGTCAAATGAAGGGAAAGAGTATGTTTAGATCGAGTGACCATGGGATGAGTGTTAAGAGAAGAAACTAAAGGAGCATAAAAATTAAATCAATGTGAAGAGAACCAACAAGAATGGAGGAGTGCGAAAGAGCAGGAGCTGAAGGGATACGGGTAGCTGTAGACATAGTAGGAACGGGGTCAGGAACGGTAAGAGCAGTGGCAGGAGGAACCAGAGTAGCAGCACCAGCTAGAGATATAGGAGTAGCTAGAGACACAACAGTAGTAGGACCAGGAATAGCATGAGCAGTGGCAGGAATAGACACAGGAGCAGCAACAACTGGGCAAGAAACAGAAGGCCTAAGACTAGGAGCAGTGGAAGGAAGACAGAGAGGATGGGTCGAAATGAGGTGGCCAAAAGAAATCATGAAGTTGAGATAAAGAAGGATCAGTAGAGGGAGGTAGAGAAGAGTGAGAGACAAAAGGAAATACAGTCTCATCAAAGATAACATGCCTAGAAAGAAAGACTTTTCCTGAAATGGGATCAAAGCACCTATAACCCTTAATGGAAGGATGATAGCCAATAAACACACATGGCACAGATCTGGGTTGGAGTTTATGGGAAGTGTAAGGTTTGAGCCAAGGAAAACATCGACAACCACGACTTTTGAAAAAAATAAAATCAGGAGATTGATGAAACAACATCTCAAATGGAGTCTTATTATGCAATTTGGAACTAGGTAATCGATTGATAAGAAACACAAAAGTGGCTAAAGCATCAAACCAAAAGGAGAATGGAAGAGCTGATTGATGAAGAAGAGCAATAGTAGTAGTAATTAAATGTCTAGTTTGTGCTCAACAACTCAATTCTGAGGAGGATTATGAGGACATGAGAGTTGATGGATAACACCATGGTGTTTAAGAAATTGCTCAAATTGAGTTCCAGTAAACTCACCATCATCATCAGTGCAAAACACTTTAAACTCTTGAAATTTTGAAAACACTTCACTTTTATAACACATAGGATATACCCAAGTAAACTTGCTAAACTCATCCACAAACAGAACATAATATTTAAAACTAGAATTAGAATAGGAGAATGGACCCCATACATCACTATGAATAAGAGAGAGAGTGGCTATTAACAAAGGAATTTGACAAAGTAAAAGGAAGTCTATGACTCTTAGCTACAGCACAATGTGTGCACAAGGTTTTATTACAATGAGATGAAACAGGTAACCGATATTGTTGAAGCAAGACATGAAGCTTTTGTGAAGAAGGATGACCTAGCCTTGTGTGCCAAACAACTGTGGAAGCAGAATTAGTGGCAAGACAAGCAACTGGAGATGAAACCGGCTTGTGCTGGAGAGAAGATTTGTGAGAAGGAATGGTAGATGGAATTTGATAAAGGCCATGACTATGGACCCCTTTGTAAAGAGGGATCTGAGTAGTCTTGTCTTGAATCACAAAAGACTTGTCATCAAAAGTAATAGTGCAATCATTATCAGATGTTAGCTGATGAATAGAAAGAAGATTGGAGGATAGAGAAGGTACATGAAGAATATGATTAAGCTTGAAAGGATGAGAAAGAATGGGAAGACTACCTTGACTTGTATGGTGTATGGGAATGGAGTTACCATTGCCCACAGTGACTTGGTCAGAACCATAGTATGGTTGATAGTGATGTAGATTATCAAGATCTGGAGTAACATGAGTTGTAGTTGCAGAATCAACATACCAATTTGCAGTTGATGAAGATGGAGGTGCACTAGCAACAAAAGCAGTTTTATGAGAAAAAGAAGAAGCTGAAGAAGCTACTGTATAAGAAGAATCCATCCTATACCAGCGATCGATGGCTGTGTGATTAGGCTTTCCACGGATTTGACAGATCAAAGAATTAGAAGAGTAACTTTGCTGTGAAGACTGGTGCTGTGATGAAGAGACATATCTGCCTCCTCATTTCTACGATTCAAAGAAACTCCTCTTTGAAAATACCTTCTACCTCTATTAGATGATCCTCCTCTGTAACCAGTGGATTTATGTCCTCGAAAACCAAAATGATAGTGAGATTTAGATCCTTGATCTTTGGTTGCAGAATATGCAACAGTAAGGTTTGAAAGAGACAAAGAAATTTGTGATTCAGATTCAACATGCAAAGCCTTTAAACACAAAAGAGAGGACAAATATGACATGGTGATTGGTTCAAGTCTTGCTCTTGTTACTGTCTTCAAGGCGTTGTACTCTGCTGGAAGGCCATTTAAAACAAGGAGAATCAAGTCCTCTTCCTCAACTAGAGAAGAAACAAAAGCTAATTGATCTGATATGGTTTTGACTTGGAGTAGATAATCCTCCATTGATAAGGATTTCTTGGAAACAACATTGAGTTTGTTCTTGAGTTGATGAATATGTGATCTGGATAATGAGGTGAATCTTTTAGTGAGAAGAGTCCAGACTTCACAACTTGTAGAACAGTGTAGAACAGATGTAAACACAGCAGGAGTGAGCGTTGTAGTGATGCAACTTAACAGATGAGAATCAACTTGTTTCCATGTGAGAAATTCTGAATTGGTACTCTCTTTTCCAGTAGAATCATGAATCAGTGAAGGAGGACATTAAGAAAAACCATCAACGTAGCCAATGAGATTTGTAGCTCGAAGTATGTTCTGAAATTGACTTTTCTAGATCAAATAATTTGTAGAATTCAAGTTGATTGTGACAAACGAATTCAAATTGTTGATCAGAAGAACAAGGTTGGCTGGTAGGGATAAAGATGTAGACTCCATTGAATGATCTTGAAGAAGCTTGACTCGTTGGAGTTAACAAGGTCTGATACCATGTAGAATTTGTATAAGAAATGAAAATATCTTTTGATAATAAGATCTTGAGTACAAAGTTTCCTATTTATACAAGATTAGAGTTTGTTATGTAGCTATACTATATCTAACTATGTAACTAAAAACAGTTGTAACAGACTTGATACAACTAAACTGAGCTTAATGAATTACAATGCTCTTGAGGCTTGTGTATCTGTTTGTTCTGCTTGTGTAGCTATTATCTCATCACAAATTACGTCACTACAAGTATAGTAATGACACTTTTAACAACAAAATTTTGTTTCTAGAAAGTAATTTTATTCCTAAATTTTTATTTGTTAATTCTTAATTTGTTGTAACAGTACCAATAAATTTTCTTTTGCTGATAAAAAAAAATTATTCATTCCAAGTTCCTATTTGTAAAAAAATAATTTATAAATATTACGAAAATTACATTTAATTAGACATTGTTTGGATGGAAAATATTTTTCTATGTTTGGTGGTGGTGGTGGCATGGTGGTGTGGCGATGGCGGCGGCGATTGTGACAGTGATGGTGGTGTGGTGACATTAGTAAAATTTTAATTTGGAAAACATTTTCCGTCTTTTAAAAGTGAAAAATATTTTTTTGTCCAAGTAGGCTTGTTTTCTATTTGATCATATAAAATGTTTTCCGTTGATTTTCGCTGTACCAAATATCAAAAAATACAAAAAAATATTTTTTTTCAGCCAAACAAATGGAGTGTCACCAAGTTTTCTTTTTACACTATTAAAAAAAAAAAAAAAAAAAAAAAGGAGGAGAAAAAAAAGCCTTTCATGCTCCAAGCGAATCATGATGCTGATCTACAATTCTACATCTCAGCTTTAATCATAAAAAATTCCCACAGGCATTAGTCATACCTGACCTCATAGTCTAAGAATTATTTTGGTGTGGAGACACAGGAAATCACGAGAATGTTGTTTTACAATCTTGATTTCATAATCAACTTCTGACTTCTCCTTCCTTTTGTCTCATTCTCAATGTTCAAAATTCCTATTTTAACTCTTGATTTTTTAGATCACACATAGTGTATATATAAATGTCTGTTATGTGGTGGCCTCATATTAGAAAACAATATTGGAGTTACATTTTTGAACCATCAAAGCTATACTTACCAAGATCCTAATACAATCTTCCAAAAATCATGTTAATTTCAATTGAAGCTCTAGCAATGTCTGGAGCTAATTACGTAGAGTTTGGAATGGACATTGAAGAATGGGAACGCCTAGACTCGGTACTGCCTCCCCATCTATATGCTGAAGATGGAGACAAAGAAGAAGAAAGAGAGGAAGACGAAGGCCCGAGGAAAAGGGAGAATCTGGTGCATGATTTCAAAGACAAAAAATTAACAAAAAGCTCATCACCATGTGAAGAAACTTCTTGTCCTTCAAATGGAGATGGTGATGACAATCACGGCCGCAATGATGATGGAGTAACAGCACCAGGAGGCAATCCAGACTAGTTCGACTAGTTGTGATAATTACCTCGTAAATATGTTAAAATTCATACATAAATATAAAATTATAGTATTAAATTTACAAAAATAATAACTTTCTTAAATATTCTTTTTAATGTCTACATTTATATATACTGTATTAACTTGAAAGATTCAGCTACTGATGTGTATATCTATTCGTTAATATAGTAGTGATGAGATGATAAACAGTTTATGATTATGATGTTTCTAACATTATTAAAATCTAATACAAACCAATGCAAATCTCAACTCTCCCCTTTTTTTTTTTTTTTTTTTTTTTGATCAACAAAGAAAAGGGAAACTTTATTTAAAATACATCAATAAAGGAGGGTTGAGATTTATTTAAAATCTCAACTCTCCCTTTTATTTAAACAAACATATTTATTTAAATTTATTATTATTCTTTTTTTGGTACATTGATTTCTTATAAAACTAAACAACACTAAATAAATATTGTATACTTACCTAATTTTATTTTATTCTATAATTGGATTTTTTATGAGTCTATTTAGGCGCACCTCGATTGATTCTAAAATCTTAAAATTAACCATCAGTTAAACTTTTACCTTTAAAATAACTAAAATCTTAGATTTTATTCTTTTAAGTTGTTACAGTCCACCTCTTAATATACTTACCTAATTGTTACTAGCGTATGTATGGATGGTTCAGTGACTTAGTCCCTTGCATTAGCTACGTATTTTAATCCTCTTCCCCAATACTTTTTGGATAAATTATAAATACACATTCGAAAATTTATTTAAAATATTGATTATTTTCTGTAGTTTAGAAAATTACAAATAATAAATTTCTAATTTAACAGAATTAACTAAAATATAAATTTTATAATTGCTCTCCTATGCAATAATAAAATTACTTGAATTCTTAATTATAATATATTTTTAATATCATTAAAATATGATAATTAACTTTATGATTTATTAATAAAATGGGTCATTTGTTATGAAATTATAAACGTCAAGGGGTGAGATGTAATTTTTATAACTATAGGGGATAATTCGTATTTAAAGCAAATATCGGAGAGTGTATTTGTAATTTATCCATACTTTTTTTATGCGGTAGAGATTTCAGGGTCCTAGATGATCTAAATAAGTGCACTTTTTGATTTTTTATGAAATATGAGTTGGGTTTGAAGTGATGTGTTAGAGAGATGATGCGACTTAAATAAGATGATGTGGCTTAAATAGGATAGTGACTTTTTCACTTTTTGACTTTTTTAGATCATGCCAAACAATCAACAATGTTGTACATCCCTTTAATTTATCACCCTTAATGATGTGCCATCAAGATTAGATCTCATATGATAGAATGTTTGACAAATCAACATTTGACACTTGTCAAACACATCATTAAAGGTGATTTTTAGGGATGAGAAATTAAGTGTCTCAATCATTTTTCATTCCCAATATGGGATCTTTACATTTCTACATATCATAAATAATAATAATAATAATCAACTTAAAAAATTATTTATTACAAAAATATAAAAAAGATAAAATATACTTAAAAGTAGGGTTGGGCAAACATCTACCCGACCCACCAAAACTTAATGGCCCGAACCAATCCACGATAAAATGGACAATTTCAATGGTTCGAATAGACCGATGCGAATGCATTTTTCTCCATTGACCTAAATTCGGACGGATGGTAGATTGGGCACCCGACTCAACCCGATCCACCAACACTTTAAGAAAATGATGTTATGCTTTTATAATTTGTGTTTAAAATAAAAAATTGATAATTATATTTGGTATTTATGAAATACGAAAATTGGGCTTTATTTTATTATAAAAAATACATAATAGAAAAATTTGAGCCTAAAACAGTAAAGGCCAACTCGCCAAACCGATTGATGAAAAGCTTGAACTCAATTCTCATTACAAATATCAAAGATACAAAGTGTATTTATACAAGAGGTACCTAACTGACTTAACAAATCATAACTACTTCTAACTAATCACCATGTGATACGGAAGTCAGTTGGAAGGTGTAACTGTCAGTGAGCCTTGATTTGAAGCTGAGCCATGATCTGGTACTAAGGAAGTTGTATGAGATGCAGCTGAACTTGCAGCTGTGATTGCAGTTGAATGAGCTGCAACTGTTATTGCAGCTGGATGATCTGCTGCAATAGGAGTTGCTTCAATATCCTTATCAGCCCCCTTCAAGCTGATGGGAGAGGAGTGGACCATGAGCTTGGACTGAAGAAAATGAAAACGAGAAGCTGACAAAGGCTTAGTAAATATATCTGTAATCTGATCAACAGAGGGAATGTATTTGAGAACAAGTTGTTTGCTAGCAACCTTTTCGCGGATAAAGTGACAGTCTACCTCAATATGCTTGAAGCCTATGTGAAACACAAGATTAGAGGCAAGAGCAATTACTGATAAGTTGTCAAACCAAAGAATATGAGGAATGGTAGTAGGAATAGAAAGATCATGAAGAAGCATCCGTAACCAACTGTAGCTCGACTTTTCGTGCTCCTTTCGGAAGGCGAATAGCCCTACAGTTCGGACTCCACTTGTGGTTCTAAATCTGATTTCATAAGTACAATGTGAAATAATGAAAACACAAAAAGAGTCCAAATCCAACAATTCTTTTTTGGAAAATCAATGTTTAAATCAATTGCCAAAAATGGACTGCTTTGCTAGATTACAGAGTCACCACCTAAATATTTTTGGGAAACTTAGGAAACCCAAGATTCGTGCCAAAGGCTATTAGTCCGTCATCATCAAAGTGTCTTGGCTCAGGAACTTAGGTACGAGAGGGAAATGTCATGAATTGAGCACCCCACTCGCCCGATCAAAGATCTGCCCTTACTAAGCATGATGTGTTTCTTATTTACATTACATGCTCTTGTTTCAATTATTAGCTATTCTGTACTATGTGACGCGCACACAAATATAGACTAACATGTAAGAATTGGAACATTTGATTTCGTGTTTTATTTGAAATTGTTTTTGTGAATTTGCCACTTGAAAAAGTGGGCTAAAATGGACATTTAATCAAACCATCCCAGTTCAAGCATCTAGCCTTCATCCACAGGCATTCAAACAATTATATCACTTAAGCAATTAGCCTCATAGTAGACATGCTAGACATGGCAACACTAACATTCAATGCAATATGCTAAAACAAGTAAATGCTCACCTAGTACTCCAAGCCAAAAAGGTAAAAGAGTTAGAAAAATACATGATCCTAACTATGCAATATAATTAATGCAATACACACATTATGTATTTTAATGGGCTTGGCTATGAGCATGGCATATGATTTCATTCAAGACATGCATGAGAGCACGTAATCAAGTAAATGATTTTGAACATTTGATATTTGGTTAGCATGATGAGCCGAACCTTGGATGCATCCAGGACAAATGGATGCAAAGCATAAGAATGCTAATGAAACGTGATGCCTTATACTAACCATCGTAAGCAAGTAAGTAAAAGGGAGAACGACGTGGGGTTGGAAGACATACACATTATTACAATATTGCCCTCGTGCAAGAGGGTGCGAATCAAAGTCCAAAAGTCTGAATTAAACTAATTATTACAAAATTGAATTAATAAATAAACGAGGCTAATTAACTAGCTAACTATGCTATTACAACAAAGATAACCAAAATAATAAACTCGCTATTTAAACTAATTAAGTACAGTAATTACAAATAAACAATAATAATTATTACAACACTCAATAATTAAATGAGACTAATAAACAATAAACAATATTAAATTAATTAATTACAATGATCATAACGTAAGTAAGGATGCGCAAGAATTGCATGCATGCACATGCATGGTGTTCAAGAACAGTTCTGTTTGCCCTAAGCTTGCTCTGTTTCACCTCAGCCACTGCCCTCTGTTTTCTACAAAAATAAACTACTGACCAAACATTAAGGGTCAGCCGGCCGGCCCTCAATGAAGCCCGGCCAGGTCTAGAGAAGGTCGGTCATGCCTCAATTTTGTACAAAACTCTATTTTGTGTTCTGAAGTGAAAATAGTGCAGACAGAGTTGTTCAAGCTCTGTTTGTCCTTTTCTTCCTTCTCTGTCATGGAAAAGCCTCGGGAGAAGGTTAGAATTGTTTCCAAAACCATCAATGAGCAAATTGATTGCTTGACTATTCCAGATCCAATTTTGGACAAAAATCAATAAATTTAATCAATATGACCACTCTTCCCTTCTTATCATGGAATGAATTCGAAAAAAGGAAGTAGAGACGCTTCAAGAATCATAAAAAACGCCATGAATTAGCGCATGATCATTCTTGACTCAATAAACTTGGCATAACGTCCGGCCAAGCCCAAGCAAGATGATTCATTTTCTTTATGTGTGTTAATTGCTTTTAAGCCAATTCTTTTAGTCATTTCCATTCTTTAGTTCATTTGTCCAAAGTGATGATTAAGTCCTATAAAAGGAGAGAAGCATCAAATGGGAAGTAATTCTCAACATGAAAGAGAGATTACGTCGTTGACAATGAATCTCCGTAGAGATTAAGCCATTAAGCGTGAATCTCTAGTTCATGTGTTGAATAACCATCAACCGAGTGAAACAACTCTCAAATGAAAGAAATGAGTAGCAAGTCGATTCTTAAAATGAGGTCATTACCATGGAAATTAAACAAAGAAAGGCTAAGAACAACATAATACAAGCTATGTACAAAGACTAATGCTACAACACATGAACTAATCAAAACTTGAACCAATTAAATAGTGTAGGACAACCCTAAAATAGTCTATAATAAGCCCAAACAATGGCTAAACATGTAAGAAAAGATCTCAAAAAAGCTAAACAAAAGGTAAAGGTAATGAAGCTATGTAAGCAAAAACAAGAAGGAATGGCCAACCCCTCTAATTTCAAGACTTCAAATCATGTTTTTGGCCTTAGTTCAACTTTGAAAATCAGTTCAAAAATCAAATAAAAGGAGTGTAAAGGAACCAAGGGTTGAGCTATAAAAATAGGTGCAAGTAAGGGTGTCAACCTTACCACCTTTTGTAGCTTGTCCAAACCCAAGTTCCAACACTTAAAAAAGATGTAAAATAACCTAAGAATATAAGAAATAAGTAAAAATGAAGTAAGCAAACGAAAGAACAAAAGTTACAAGCTTATACCTCTCAAAATGGAGTAAGCTTTGGTTGGTGATCAAACTTACTCTTGACACACTCTCAAGTTTGAATTATGCTTCTCAAGGGTCAATCAAGGCTCTAAGATGATGAGTCAAGGTTGTGTATGATGTATATGGATGATATAAGGTTGGTAGGTTAACTCAAAGGTAGCTTGCAATGGAAGAAGAAGGAAGAAGGAGCTCTCTCTATGTGTATAGGCTTTCTCTCAATTGTTTAACCCCTAAAACAGAGGTATATGGTCATATTTATAGAATTTGAGCACAAAAGGTGATAAATATCTTCAAAAATGGACAGCTGGCGGCCTCCAGCCTAGAATAGTGTTTCTCGCTACTGAAGCCCTGTCGGCCCTCAATAGCCACGGTCGGCCCTCAATAAGGCACGGTCGGGCCTCAATGAATTCCCTTGTTTTCTATTTTAGCCTCAACACAAAGTGGCACAAGGTGTAAAACTGAATTTCTTGGGTATGATCAGTAGGGATATGGAAGGTTTGGGGTTGTTTCGGAGCTTGAACAAGACTCCTTCGTTGAGACCTCGAACCATGCATGACACCACTTTCATCATCGAGTGTTCCAAGTAAAGCGCTCGAGCCTTGCGGACGGTCAAAAATGGGGTGTCCACACCAGCTCAATTCAGCAGTGGCATAAGCAAGAGATCGGTATTCAGCCTCAGTACTGGACCGAGAAATAGTAGGTTGTTTCTTTGCAAACCAAGATATGATATTGGAACCAAGATAGACACAATAACCCGAAGTAGATTTGCGGTCTATGAGGTCACCAGCCCAGTTAGAATCTGAGAAGGCTTGTAAGGTGAAAAAACTAGGATGAATAATCAAACCATGAGAGAGAGATAACTTAACAAATCGAAGAATTATCTTGACCAAAGCAAAGCGACCATTTGTAGGGGCATGCATGTATTGACATGTTTGATTGACAGCTAAGGGAAGATCTAGACGAGTAATATTAAGATATTGCAGTGCTCCAACCAAGCTTTGATATAACTGAGGTTGAGCAAAAGGAAGGGAAGCAACAGGATTGACAGAAGGTTTCATGGAGCTAGGTGTAGGACAAGATTTACAAGAAGTCATGCCTTCTTTGACATGAATATCAGAAGTATACTTTTGTTGAGATAAAAAATAAGAATCCCCAAGAGACTGAATTGAAATTTCCAAAAAATAGGAAATGTCACCTAACTTCTTCATGGAAAAGGCTGAATGCATATGGTGGATAAGTGTTTGAGGATGAGAGGGATTGTTGCCAATAAGGAGAATGTCATCCACATACACAAGAAGAATAGTAATAGAGGTAAAAGTTTTATGGATGAACAAAGAATCATCACAGTGGCTATTGACAAAGCCTTAAGAAATAAAAAATCTGGAAAAAGTAGAATACCAAGCTCTAGGAGCTTGTTTTAACCCATAGATAGCCTTCTGTAATCTGTACACGAGTTGTGGGGAAGAAGAATTGACAAATCCTGGTGGTTATGTCATATAAACCTCCTTATCCAAGGTACCATGTAAGAAAGCATTGCTAATATCCAGCTGCTTTAATGGCCAGTGATGATGTAAAGCAAGACAAAGCAAAATGCGAATTGTGGGATGTTTAGCTACGGGACTAAAGGTTTCAGTATAATCAATACCTTCTTGTTGCAAGAAACCTTTGGCCATCAACCGTGCCTTGTATCTGGTAATGGAACCATCATTGTTTCTTTTAATGCGGAATACCCATTTACAACTAATATCCTGCTTAGAAGATGGAAAAGGGACAAGAGACCAAGTTCCTTGAGCCATTAAGGCATTGTACTCTTTAAGCATAGCAGAATGCCAATATGGAGAGGCAAGGGCCTGTTGGTAAGTAGAAGGCTCAATATCAACAAATCCTCTTCCTCTCTAGACACTTTTCCCCCAAGATCCGTGCATTATACGCGTTTTCCAATGCCCCACGCGAAGTTGATTCGCTAAAACCTCTTGATTTCCTCTGTTTTGAACCGATTGGAATTTGTTTTTGGTGTTTTTTCCTTCATTTTCACCACTTGAGGTTTGTTTCCCTTGAGTTTCTCTTGGGTTCTTTGCCTGTTCCTGGGCTTTGACTTTTTTCTCTCGTTTTCTCACTCTGAGGGTTGATTTTTGTTGACTTTTGGCATTCTCAGCCCATTTTGCTCATTTTCACCTCCTTTTTCACCTTCTTTCCAGATGGCAGACGACATTCCTCATGATGGTGGTTCTCCAGGGATAGAGGGAGATCCCGAGCATATACCATTACCACCCAGGGTTCGACCCTTCGACCCAGAGACATACCACCCCGAGTTGCATGTACTACCGCCCTATATAGTCCGTCATTTTAGTGGATTTGCACGAGGTGTGCCAGAGGATCTCTTGCTGCGAGAGCCAAAGTCTCACTTATCCTACGATGCCTCGGAGGTATGCACTGTTTTCTTATATTTTTCGTAATGTACTTCGCATTCCCTATATAGCTCACACTGTCTTTCATCTCATCATCCCAAACATATTCACACACTATATTTCTTACATTGCCTTTCATCTGCTCATTCTGAACACATTGAACACATTCATGCACTGTATTTCTTACACTGCCTTTCGTCTGCTCATTCTGAACACATTCATGCACTGTATTTCTTACGCTGCCTTTTATCTGCTCATTCTGAACACAAGGGGACTCTCGTTTTACCTGAGGATATGGGACCACATCTGCGAGGGAGTGGTATATGGACCTCCCCGTTGGTGTCCACCAAATCGTCAACGAGGCCGGGTTTGGCTTATTCTGCATAGGGCTGTCGCGTCTTATGGCGAGCAGGTCCTTACTTGGCGCGATGGTAGAGAGGTGGTGGGACACCACTAACTCTTTCCACTTCTCTACCACAGAAGACATGACGATGACCCCGTACGACTTTGCTATGCTCACCGGTATCGAGGTAGTAGGCCGGTCGATCCCATATGATACTGACATGGGCGAGTGAGAGGTCGCCTGGATCTATTTGCTGGGGGCACGCCCACCTCTCTTTCGATCGGGGACAGTGCGGTATAGCTGGTTTGCAGATCATTTCAGAGGGACACAGCCAGAGACCCTAGAGGAGATCGAGCAGTATGCTCGAGGCTTCTTGATGTTCCTCTTTGGCACCACCTTATTCGCCGACAGGGCGAACACTGTCGGGTTATATCTATTAAGTGCCTTTGTGGACTTATCTCAGGTCCGGCATTACAACTGGGGCGGCGCTGGCCTCGCTACTTTATACTGCTACATGAGCTCGACATCTTGCAGGAGTAGGAACAGAGTAGGCGGCTACTGGAGAGCCTGTGAGGTATGCTTTACTTTTTTGCTTTACATTTCCTGCCGTACTGTCTGCTTTGCACTTTCTATTCACTGCACACACATAGTCTGATTTCTACTTTGCATTTGTACTTTCTGTATGCTGTACTGCACATCCTGCTTTCTGTATTTTCTCGGTATTCTGTATTCTCTGCATTCTGTATTTTCTGAACATTGCACACATATTCTGTTTTTCGCATTACCTGTGTTTATCAGTTGTATGCTCACTATCGCGCTTTTGCTTCCGCAGCTATGGGTGTTTGTCTATTTTCTGACACTTGCCCTAGAATCGAAGGTCGAGATGCCTCTTGGCGTGCCATACTCTCACCGGTATGACGGGAGATGCCAGCAGAGGACCCGAGAGACTCTTTTATTTTTCCATCGGTGTTTTGACACAGTGAGGGCAGCAGAGGTAACTCAAAACTCACAATTCTTTCTATCTTCAGCTCCGATTCATATTGCATATCTAATGGCAACTAACAATCTATGCATTTACTGTCTACAGATCTCATGGCAGCCCTGGGTGATGATGCCAGAGGGTGTTAGATATCAGTCCGCCGACGTTTGGGGCGCTTCTCGTTACCGGCTCGTGCTTGAGGGACCAATAGGCTGAGCCTGGTTCCTGGGCGAGTGCTTCCTACACCAGACTTTCGGTTTGCCACTACAGACAGTTCCTATGCCACCTCCGCCATCCATGCGGGCCACAGAGAGTCTCTCCTCCTAGGAGATGATCGACTTTACACGAGGCGTGGAGGCCGACTAGTTTCTAGGAGAACGGGACTATGTGACATACATCTAGAGGCATCTCATGCCTTATTTGACGGGTATTCATGCTTGTGAAGGGAGAGCAGCAGACGCCTCTTCAACGAGCAGGACTCGAGCGCCGAGGGGCAGGGCTAGAGGGGCGCCCCCCGTTAGATAGAGTTTTGGCTGGCCAGAGCTCCCGACTGAGTTGACAGGTTGGCGGTACTCCGGAGAGGCTTATCAAATTCCGATTGAGCCTCTGTTGGCTAGTCACAGATATGTCAGGACACCTGATTCACCTCTGGTATGTACTACAACTTTCATTTTTTCATTCTTGTTCAGATACTCAGACATTCATTCATTCCGGACACTAATCATACCAAATTGCATTTGCAGGCCCCCGCAGGGTACGTCAAGGGATTGCTCGAGATGTTGGCCTCATTCAAGGGCATGATCTTGAGGAGGGAGGCACTGCTCGGCTTCCATGACATCTAGGTAATTTTTCAGTTTTCTAGCGTTTCAGTCATCATATTTCTGTTGACATACTGAAACTGACACTTCAACTGAACACTTCCCTACACTGCACTGATACACTACATGTATAGATCATATCTGACACATTGCATTCACACACCGCATCTGACTTCTGTATGTACTCATGCCATACAGCATACTTGCATCTGATACACATACTGTGGTTGACATACACCACTTGCCTTTTCAGGTCCCACCTCTACCGACAGCACCGGCAGCAGCAGGAGCAGGACCATCAGCACCCCCTCCAGCAGCGAGGAGAGAGAGATAGCCTCCAGCATGTGGCCGTGGAGGACGTCGTGAGCCTATCATACGTGATGACGATAAGACCAGCGAGACTGAGGAGGCTGTAGGTCAGCATGTTGAGTCATCCGAGAGCGGAGACGGTGATGCTAACTTAGATTCTGCTAGTAGAAATGAGGCTGAGCCAGGTTCTGATGCAGAGGGTGACGACGACTCCGGTTCTGGCTCTGATTCATCATCAGGTTCAGATAGTGATGCGGATGCAGACAACTCTATAGAGTCCACTCCACCGAGGAAGAGGACGAAGAGGGCCTCTAGAGCTTGAGCCAGTCGGCGCTAATTCATATGTTTTTGCTTAGTTTCTTTTTGCTAGTAGTGTAGCACATTGTATAGCTTAGACAGTTTTATTTTCTTTAAAAACTTGTACTCTTTTGTAAAAAGAAACCATGATTGGAATAAAAACAACTTTTTGATGAAAAGTGTTGCATTTTACATTCTGAGCATTGCATTGCATCGCATAGCATAAAAAACAAGATTGAGGGACATTGAACACTGCACATTATAACGGCACTTGCTTAATTAGGTAATGAACCGACCAACACATAACAAACAGAGTAAAACAACTCAATGAACAACACAACAATTCGCTAATCAAAAACAAAACAAATACAACTCAATAAGCAATACAACAACTCGATAAACAAAGTGAAACAACTTAATAAACAAATTGAAGCAATTTACAAGCAACTCAACAAAACTACTAAAACAAGACAACAGAATGGATCAAGAGCAGAACAAAACACAGGTTCTTAGCACTCTCAACACACAGGAAGACCAAAGGAATTTTGCTGGCCATAAACAGAGGCTGTCAGCCACTAGTAGTGGCCGGTCGGCTACAAAAGGTGGCCGGTCGGCCATTAATGCAGGAGGCCTCCGGATTGCTGTCACATGTCTTCCACTCAGTGCCTTATCTTCTACAAAAGTTTGGGACCTCATAGTTTCTTCATTCCATCTCTGTTTTTGCCACAAATGGAGCCATTCTTCGTTGAAAAACTCTCAACTTGGATTGTAACTTTAGATGGCTTGAAAAAAATGAATTTTTGGGGTTTTGAGATAAATGCACTATTCCCGCTAAGTCGTACCCCGCTGTGTTTTCCGTTCCTCCATGCAGCGGCTAGATGTTGGAACCCGGCTACACATGTGATTAGCTTTGGAGGGCAAGACCTAAGCCCTACAATTGAAGAATTCCAAGTTCTAATGGAATCCCAACGTGATGAGAAAATCTTGTTCCGGTCTCGTTTTGGCGACATCCAAGCTTTAGTAGGGATGTGCGGGCTTACTTTACATGAGGCTCGATCATCAGTTCACAACGGAGAACTAGACATTTCCAATTTGATTCATCGATTTTTTGACGTCGGCAACCGCGGCGACCGTCTCTGGCAGAGTTTTCAACAGCATGCCCTTTGTTTGTGTATGTTGGCTCATTTTCTGCTTGCCCTTGGTTTCAGAGGGTCTAGCATTTGCTTGATCAAAGTGGCCTAAGTCTTGAAAGAGGGCAAGAGCTGCATTGGCTTGACACTAGCCGAGACTTTGATGGGCTTGGATGCTTTCCATCGGCGAGAAACAAATAAACTCGCAGGAAGTCTACTACTCTTGCAGGTAATGTTTCCCACCCTTCTCACATGTGTTCCTTACATCACTCGGCACTCATGCTCTGTTTTTTTCTCAAAGCCCTTTCTCACTTTTTCTCTCCACACACCTCTCTATTCTTTAATCTCTTTTATTTTTCATCATTCTCCAGATATGGCTCATAGACAGGTTGAAGGTAGTGGACTATTGCCCAGAATATTCAGCACGAGGCTATTTCTTTCATCAATGGCTAGTCGATTTCCCGAACGAAGGGTGGTGGTACCATTGGATGTGCAGCAGGTCTGCTGCTGACATTGCTTGGCATTGCCCTTGGTTTGATTTGTTCGAGATGAGCTACAGCATGGCTAGGCAACCCGGTATTCAACTGATTGGCCTGACACACTGTGTTTTCTACTTTCCATTCCGATTCAGGCATCAGTTCGGACATGACCAGACTTGCCCAGAAGAGGGGGTAGAGTACCCGGTTTCATTTCCAATCTGAGGTTCACAATTGGCTCGATACCCTAATACATGGAGGATAAGAGAACTTCTGGCTTCCGCTTCCGATTTCAGTTGCAGTCTTTCTGGTGAATGCATAACTTGGCTCGAGGATGAGGTGCGAACCAGGCCTACTTTAGCATCTGAAGCTTCCACAAGCTCTGGGAGGGGACGCAGGAACACCTGACTCATCCGTGCCCTAAGTTTATTGCTTTGATCTGTACTTTCAAGTTTTCCTTTGAATGTAACAAAAAGCAACTTTGATGTGTATCAACAGTTAGAGAACTTTGTATTGAAATCAATGAAATTGAAGTTGTGGGCACTGAAAACTTTCCTTTTGGTCCAAAAATGGTCTAAATTGTAAAAAGATTAATTTGAACAAAATCAACTTTTATTAAAACTTTTCAAAACCATTTTCGATAAGGATCACAACTGGACACACATGGAATCTACCCTCAAGATGTATAACCCTACATCCAGCAAATGGATAATTGCCCCTTATCTTAATAGCACTGCACTATACTGTAACCAACTCTCATAGTGAAGACCACAACCGAACTCTTGAATGCAGAAAAGACAAAGATGACCAGAACAATCTCATGGACAGGATAGTTGAGTTTGAAGTGTTTAGGGCTAGACTTCAGAATGAAGTTGCCTACGTATCCCAAATATGGGAATCAAGCCTTACGTAGTTCGGTTCAGGTTCACTTGGGTATTAACACTCTCCTTTTGCACTATAACTTTTACCAAGGCCGCCCTTTCTGGGTTTTCAACCTTACGAGCTCAGTTTTTCTTTTTTCTAATTTTTTTGTGCTCTAACTTTTGCTTAGGTCACCCTTTTGGGTTTTCAGTCTAGCGAGTCACTCAAAGATAGTATTTCTTCAACTTGTCCATGTTGGTTGGTTGGGAAAATTCTAGGCCATCCAGGTCTATAAGAATAACAGCTCCACCTGATCAGATTGACTTGATGATGTAAGAACCAGTCCAATTAGGTCTGAACTTGTCCCTAGGGTCATGGATGGGAGCTCGGTTGTCTTTCAGCACTAAATCCCCTTCCTTAAGATTCCGAGACTTAACTTTCTTGTTGAAAGCCCTGGCAATTCTGCGTTGATAACCTTAGACATGGTACAGTGCTTTCAACCTCCTCTTGTTGAATAGCATTAGTTCCTCGAACCTGCTCTGTTGCCAATCTGCTTCTGCTATCTAGCACTCAGCCATAACTCGCAGCGACGGAACCTTAATTTCAATCGGTAAAATAGCTTCCATCCCATAAACCAGAGAATACGGGGTTCTAGTAAATGTTTGAATTGAAGTCCTGTAGCCCCAGAGAGCAAATGGCAATTTGTCTGGCCAGTCCCTGTAGGTTTCCACCATTTTTTGTAGAATGTGCTCGATGTTCTTGTTGGCGGCCTCAATAGCTCCGTTGGTTTGCAGTCGGGATGTGGATGACTTATGAAAAGTCACATTGTATTTTTCCAACAAGTCAATCACTTTTTTCTTGAAGTGGGAACCATTATCTGAAATGATCTCATTCGGGACCCCATAACGACAAATAATGTTATTCTTGATGAACTTGGCTACTTGCGACGCTTTCAGCACTGCATAGGATTGAACTTCCACCCACTTTGTAAAGTGGTCTATTGCTACTAGGATATACTCATGCCCATTCGAGCCTTTCAGCGTAACTGTCCCAATGACGTTGTGGGGGCCGAATATTGGGAGTCGTAAAGGGGCCGAATAGTTGAACTTGGAGAGTCGAAATATATATAGCACTCAGCCCCGTCTCGCATGCTTAAATCTTATCCTATTCTCCAAATAGCTGGTTGAGCAAGGGGGTTGAGTGAAAAGCGGTTTGCTACAAAAGAAGCCGAATGGTGAATTGAAAGTGGGCCCAATCCCGAGGCCCAAGAAAGAAAAGATATAAATAGAAGAACATCAGCCAGAAAGAGGTATGTGAGAACCATTACGCTTAACTTAAAATACAAGTAATTCAGAGAGTAGAGACTGACTTGCCCGTCGGAGTGCTAATTCCGGCACCCCCGACCGTAGTGTTTTTTTTTTTTCAGGTGACTAGCTGAAGATCATGAGTGTCTCCCAGGATTAGAAGAGTATTTCCAAACAATTTCTCCACAATTGGCGCTGTCTGTGGGAATACTCAAGCATATCCATGGCGGGCGTGACGGAAGATCTTGCGGCAGTCACTATTGACCCTACACCGCAAGATGAAACCATTCCAAGCAATATGCTTGGGCCAGAGAATATTACAGCAAGAAGGGCCTTGAACTTCAGTTCACCCTCGACATCAGCACAAGAGGCAATGCAAGCGATTATGGAGCAAGCAAAGCAAAACGAACAGAGGTTGGAGATCATGATCGCTGAGAACGAGCGTCTCCGTCAGGATTTGGCCTTGAAAGTAGCGAAGTCCAAACAAGCTATACGCCAAGATCCGGAACGACCTCTGAGGGCAGGTGGTCGACGACCTCGAGCTCGATAACAGGACACTGATAGTGACTCTGACTCATTATCCCCGGAGCCCAAAAAGAAGGGTCGACTCGAAGCTACTAGTTCTTCTGAAGAGAGTGTACGTATAAGGCATAAGCGAAAAAGAAACAGTTCAGACGAAGAAGACCAGCATAATCCCTTTATATGACGGATCGCAAGGGCGGTCCTACCCAAAAAGTTCAAAGCTCCGTCGTTCACTCTCTATGATGGAAAATCAGACCCCACCGACCACATTCGTCACTACAAGCAAGCCATGACATTGCATGCAGACGACGAGGCCCTCATGTGCCGAATATTTCCCAGCAGTTTGGGACTATTGGCTATCAGGTGGTATTATAAACTAGAGCCGGCTTCGATCAAGAGCTTCCATCAATTACAGAAATCCTTCAGGGTCAGATTCATCACCAACGAGGTCCAGCCGAAACAAGCCGACTCTCTGTGGGCAATGCAGATCCAGCCAGGAGAAACACTAAGAGCGTATTCGGCATGCTACTGGGAGTGCTTTAATCTTGTTGATGACACTTGCAACGACTCCATGGCCATCACCGCCTTCAAAATGGGTTTGCATCTTGACAGTGCTCTCTGCAGCTTCTCGACTAGAAGACCCCCCAAAACAGTCTAGTCGTTGATGAAGAAAGTTGAGGAATACTGCAAAGTGGAGGATGACGCCTTGCGGGTTAAAGCCGGAAACGTGGCCAACAAGACGACCCCTTCTGAAATTGCTCAGCCGATAAGTTCCGTACCACCTCAGAGCCCCGAACCGTAGCATCGGGCTAAACGGGACAAGAGACGGGATTTTCGCCGATCGAGCGACCAATGCCCCCACCGAGCAAATGAACAATTACAAGTCGATGGCAGACGCACAAGACGCGCCGACAAGAAATAAAAGAGTTGTCAGAGCCGATCATCGCGGTTATGTCCAAAGTCTAACACCTTCCGTTCTTCAAATGGCCATCCAAAATGGTGGGACCTCCCGAAACGAGAAGACGGGATAGGCGGTGCGAGTATCACAAGGATCACGGCCATGATACTGAGAGTTGTTACGCACTGAAGGATCACCCGGATGAATTGGTACAAGATGGTCGGCTACAACAATACATCCGAAAAGTCAACTCAACCAAAGCAATAGCCTTAAGACAGGATTCCCCTCCACTCGGCATGATCCACATGATATACAGCCTGCCAATGTCATCCACGGTGCATACGATTTAGTCAAATCCCGACCCTCAAAATCAACTCACTCCGGCTAAATGGCCCATGAAGCTGTGAGCATTGCTTTTGATGATTCAGATTTGGCCGGAGTGACACTTCTCCACATCGATCCCTTGGTGATCGAGTTACGCGTAAACCGATTCACTGTTGAGCGCGCACTTATTGATTCGGGGAGCACATCGGAAGTTATGTATTACAAGACATTCACCAAACTCGGCTTCTCTGAATTGGATCTCTCTCCGGCTCCTTATCCACTATTCGGCTTCAACGCCAATCCAGAATACCCGTTGGGGAAAATCACACTACCCGTCCGAGCGGGCTCCCGAACAGTGGATGCGGAATTCTTAGTCGTCAAGCTACCATCGCCGTATAATCTCAACATGGGGCGGACTTGGTTGCATACTATGTAGGCCGTGCCAAGCAGCTATCATCAGCTGCTACGCTTCCTGACAGAGCGCGGCATTGAGCAAATCTGTGGCTCCCAGAAATCGGCACAAGCATGTTATCTCCTTGCTGAAAATACGCCAAAAGAGTTGCAAGTGAATTCAATTGAGGTGCCAGATCGAGAGAGCGTCGATGATGTTAGGCAACTCCCAAGTGAAAAGGCCACAGAAGCCCTAGATCGAGTTGAGATTGACGGTAGCCCAGACAGGTTCTTTATGGTTGGCGCCTCCCTAAATCAAGCCGATAGGCAGCAGCTAATTTCCTTCCTGCTCGGCAACCTTGATGTATTTGCGTGGACACCATATGAGATGCCGGGTGTAGATTCGTTAGTTTCACAGCACCGTTTGAATGTCGACCCTAAATGCAAGCCGATCATTCAGAAAAGCCGGCGATCAACCGCAGAGCACACTACCGCCGTTGTTGAGGAGGTTGACAGGTTGCTTGACGCCGGGGCAATCAGGGAAGTGACCTACCCTATATGGCTCTCTAATACTGTGGTTGTGAAGAAGAAAAATGGGACTTGGCAAGTGTGCGTTGATTTCACGGACCTAAACAAAGCCTGCCCCAAGGATTGTTTTCCTCTACCCAGAATTGACCAACTTGTAGATGCGACGGCACGCCATCAAAGTATGAGCTTCCTCGATGCTCACAGAGGCTACCATCAAATCGCCATGCATCCGGAGGATCAAGACAAAACTGCATTCCTCACTCCAAGAGGAACCTACTGCTATAAGGTCATGCCTTTTGGGCTGAAGAATGCAGGGGCAACTTACCAAAGACTGGTCACTTCCATGTTCAAGGAGCAACTCGGCCAGACTATGGAAGTGAACATTGATGACATGGTGGTTAAGTCCAAAGAAGAGCAAACTCATCTAGCCGATCTGAAAGAGACATTCGGCATTTTACGCAAGTACAAAATGAAGCTGAACGCTTCCAAATGTGTGTTTGGGATCGGCTCTGGCAAATTCTTAGGTTACATTGTCAACCACCGAGGAATCGAAGTCAACCCGAGGCAAATCACAGCAATCTTGGAGCTCGGCTCCCCTCATTCAGTGAAAGAGGTTCAAAAGTTGATGGGGATGGCCGCCGCACTCAACAGGTTCATCAGTCAGTCCACAGACCACTGCCAATAATTCTTTCATACACTACGGCAGAGCAAGGCTTTCGAATGGTCCACCGAGTGCGAAGTCACTTTCAACGGCCTTAAGACCTACCTTCGATCAACACCACTCTTGATAACACCTTCGGCAGGTGACCCGCTCATTTTATATCTGGCAGTTTCCGACCGGGCCGTCAGTATCGTACTGATAAAGGAAGAGCTGGGGGAGTAGCGGCCAGTGTATTATGTGAGCATGGCAATGGTTGGCGCCGAAACACCCTATCTTCCGCTGGAAAAGCTCATCCTAGCCCTAGTCATGGCAGCAAGAAAACTGATGCATTACTTCCAGGGGCATAGCATCGGGGTGCTAATAGATTATCCCCTCCGATCAGTACTACGTAGTGCAAAGCTTCAAGTCGTGTTTCAAAGTGGGCTCTTGAACTCGGCCAGTACGATATTCAGTTTCTACCTAGAACCTCAATCAAGGGACAAGTGTTTGCCGACTTTGTTGTTGAATTCACTGGGGGTCTTGCCGACTTCAAGTCTGATGAAATTCGACCGATGCCGAACTGGAGAATTTATGTTGGGGACATTTGGCAGTTGTACTGTGATAAATCATCCAATCAATGGGGCAGTGGACCCGGAGCAGTAATCATGGTTCCCGACGGCGTAATAATTGAGCAGGCTGTCAAGCTCGGCTTCGAAGCATCAAATAACGAAGCCGAATACGAAGCCCTTCTAACCAGTTTGCGGAATGCACATCTTCTGGGTGCTCGGCGTTTGCTTGTATTTTGCGATTCAAAACTGGTGATCAATCAGCTCAAGGGGGAGTACGCGGCAAGAAACGACCGTATGGCAGCTTACATGAAAACGGCTAACTCCTTGCTGGCAAAATTTGAACATCATGAATTGAATCAGATAACACGTGATCAGAACACACATACAGATGCCCTGGCTTGCCTAGCCTCCGCCATTAACTTAGAGATTAAACGGACTATCAAAGTAGGTTTCATCCCAGAGCCGAGCATTGGCCCCTCGGAGGAAGTTCAGGTCAATGTCATAGAATCTGGACCGAGTTGGATGGATCCCATTGCTGCATTCTTGTCTTCTGAACAGCTCCCAGAGGACAAGAAAGAAGCGCACAAGCTGCGAAACAAAACCCTGCGATACTACTTGGATCTGCAAGGAAAGCTTTATAAAAAATCCCTTTCTGGTCCATATTTGGAATGCGTGCATCCGGACAAAGTCGAAGAGCTTCTGACTGAAATACATGAAGGCAGTTGTGGCGCCCATTCTGGCAGGCGCTCTTTGGCTCATTGAGCCGTGACATAGGGGTATTACTGGCTGACAATGAGAGCTGATGCCGAATGTTACGTGAAAAAGTGTGAACAGTGCCAGAAGTTCTCTTCTTTGACCCACCTGCCTGCTGAAGAGCTAAGCTCCACAACCAGTCCTTGGCCGTTCGCCTAATGAGGACTTGACATCGTCGGACCACTGCCTCGCGCCCTGGGTAACAAGCGATTTTTGATTTTCACGACAGATTATTTTACAAAATGGGTAGAAGCGGAGGCACTAACACACATCTGAGATTCCGACATGAAGCGTTTTGTTTGGAGAAATATCATAACACGATTCGGCATTCCAAGAGCACTTATCTCAGATAACAGCACCCAGTTTGATTGTGGCGTCTACCAAGAGTTGTGCAGTAAGTATGGTATCCGGCCTTACTTTTCCACGCCGGCTTATCCACAAAGCAATGGTCAAGCTGAAGCCTCTAACAAATCCATCTTGGACGGCATCAAGAAGAGGCTGGAGAAAGCTAAAGGCAAATGGGTCGAAGAATTGCCGAGTGTGTTGTGGGCTCATCGAACTACGTCGAGGTGATCTACTGGGGAAATGCCGTTTGCTCTATGCTTTGGAACCCAGGCAATCATACCCCTGGAGATCGGCCTCCCAACCTTGAAATCAAAAGTTTTTGACATGGGCCAAAACGGCATGATGCTGGCCTTGGATCTGATTCTGATCGAAGAACGAAGAGACCGTGCCCTTGCATCCATGGCGCGGTATCAACAGCAACTTGCTAAGTCGTATAATCAACGTGTTCAGCTGCACCACTACACACCAGGAGAGTTGGTCTTGAAGAAAGTACTCCCAGCTGCCAGGAAACCGGCTGATGGAAAATTGGGTCCTAACTGGGACGACCCTTATCAGGTCGATTCGATCGCGGGAGTGAAGGCATATCGGCTCAAAGACATATCTGGAAGGAGTCTGCCACAGCCATGGAATTCAACGCATTTACGTAAATTCTATCATTGACCCGACTTGTGGGGCTTGATACTTGTACATATTTCACTTTTGCAATGCAAAGTTTCTCATTTCTTCATCGCGCAATTTAGTTCACAAGTCTCCGGATTCGAAGCCCCATCGGCGCATGACGCTGGTGGGCCAAAAAAGCCTCCGGATTCGGAGTGCCCTTCATGGATATCACGATTGGCCAAATAAAGTCTCCGTATTCGGAGCCCCATCGGCGCATGACGCTGTTGGGCCGATTAAGCCTTCGGATTCGGAGCGCCCTTCGTGGATATCATGATTGGCCAAATAAAGTCTCCGTATTCGGAGCCCCATCGGCGCATGACGCTGTTGGGCCGATTAAGCCTCCGGATTCGGAGCGCCCTTCGTGGATATCACGATTGGCCAAATAAAGTCTCCGGATTTGGAGCCCCATCGGCGCATGACACTATTGGGCCGATTAAGCCTCCGGATTCGGAGCGCCCTTCGTGGATATCACGATTGGCCAAATAGTCTCTGGATTCGAAGCCCCATCGGCGCATGATGCTCTTGGGCCGATTAAGCCTCCGGATTCGGAGCGCCTTCGTGGATATCACGATTGGCCAAATAAAGTCTCCGGATTCGGTGCCCCATCGGCGCATGACACTTTGGGCCGATTAAGCCTCCGGATTCAGAGCGCCCTTCGTGGATATCATGATTGGCCAAATAGTCTTTGGATTCGAAGCCCCATCAGTGCATGACGCTGTTGGGCCGATTAAGCCTCTGGATTCGGAGCGCCCTTTCGTGGATATCACGATTAGCTAAATAAAGTCTCCGGATTCGGAGCCCCATCGGCGCATGACGCTCTTGGGCCGATTAAGCCTCCGGATTCGAGCGCCCTTCGTGGATATCACGATTGGCCAAATAAAGTCTCCGATTTTGGAGCCCCATCGGCGCATGACGCTGTTGGGCCGATTAAGCCTCCGGATTCGGAGCGCCCTTCGTGAATATCACGATTGGCCAAATAAAGTCTCCTAATTCGGAGCATCAGTCGTGACTCGTTTGGGCCGATTAAGAGTTCAGATTCGGAGCCCCAGTCGTGCATAACACATTTGGGCCGAATACGGCTCCGGAGTCGGAGCGCCCTTCACGACGAAGGTTAAAACCGTTTTGTTAAGCTAAGCCGGCAAAAACCGTTTACACTTTAAAAACATACAAACATTGATAATGAAATGCTTGAATAAGTTGGGCCGACGCAACCACATAAGCAATTAAAATATGCAAACATTCGAAACAAGATGCCTAATTAGACATGTAAACATTCAAAGTCATACACAAACATTTAAAATAAAATATTTTATTAAATTATCCAATAGATACATAGCTGACGCCCAATCTGTATTGGAATGTTTACAGTATATATTTAGTTCTATTCGGCATCGCCCTCGTCATCGCTCTTCTCAATTTCGAGTCAAAAGGAAAGTCGTAACGATGATATAATGGCGACGCTGATTCAACTCCTGCTCCTTGGAGTGCCTTCGAGGCTTGGAGAGCCTTAATCCATCCATGCCTAAAGCCCTAATTCTCGCATCGGCACACCTCCTCTACGAGTTTCTCCTTGGTCTTGTCTATCTCGACTCTTCGTCCGTCGTGGAAGCCTTTTTCACAACCCACGGTCCTTGCATTTTCCACGGCAAACATGCTTACCGTATCCCGATCAGCGATCGCGTGACTTAACAACCGTTGGGTCACTCTCTCCTCCATGACCGGGTTAGTTTGACCTGTCGCACGCGGCTCGGTGGTTTGAGCCTTCCTAAGTTCCCTAAGCTCACGCTCGGCTTTCTCTGCGCGAGCCTCCAAGTTTCGAATTCGTTCGTCCTTTTTCTCTATTTCTCGCCGCGCGGCGCGCAAGCGCATGCTGGCTTCATAAGCGGTATACAGCCCTTTCACCACCCCGTGGATGCCTTCTCGAAATCCTTTGAAATCCTGCCGACCAACCATCGACTGCTGGACCTTCGGTAGGAAAATCTGTCGAGCGAACTCGACCGCTACACCTGGGTCGTTGACAATGGAGTCTGCCTCCGTCATCGGTTTATTCCCCATAAAAATCGCAAAACTCAACAGTCGCGGCGTTGCGTCGGCCTCACTTCTCGGTCGCGGTCGTGGGAAGCTTCCCCGTTGCTGTTTTTCTTTTCGGGGTGATCTACTTCGATGACTTAGAGGTTAACGTTTTTCCTGTTCTTTGGACGTCCTACCTCCTGCACGGGTGGGTTCGCTGCTGCGATTCATTACAGTGTCAAGCTCAGCCAATGTTTGCGCCTCTACTCTGTTGTTGAAGAACAGTCTATTTGATATTCGCACTTATCTAACCTCACACAACTTTGTTTTAAATTGAGTCTGAACACAATAAGTGGAGTCACTGGTGCGAAGAGTCCATCCCATTTATTTCTAAAGCTTGCAGCGCCCCCCGAGGCGATTTCATTAATGCTAAACTCCAAAAGACTGATGCCAATCGACGTGCACCGCAACCAGTCCATGAACTATTAGTATTCGGCTTTTTGGAGTTCATGCATTGGCTGGGGCAAGGGCAGATTTATTAATCTAATCGGTCAAGCATCTAAGCTCGATGCCGATCATTGTGTGCCACAGCCACTCCATAAACTATTAGTATTCGGCTTTTTGGAGTTCATGCATTGGCGGGGGCAAGGGCAGATTTATTAATCTGATCGGCCAAGCATCTGAGCCCAATGTCGATCATTGTGTGCCATAGCCACTCCATGAACTATTAGTATTCGGCTTTTTGGAATCCATGCATTGGCTGGGACAAGGGCAGATTTAGTAATCTGATCGGCTATTCAACGAGGATAAATTAAAATTGCCTAGTTATCTAATCAGCAAGTATACATGAATGTTTTATCCAAAATAGCAAAAAACAATACCTTTTATCAATACCAAAATTTAGCGCAAATAATAGCCAAATACAAAGGAAATTTTCATTAGTAAATTGGGCACAAATTGTAGCCATTTTACATATGAAAACTACTAAACAAAAAGCTACAAGTTCGCATGAAAATGCCTAGCAAAAAACTATGACTGTAGCAATACATGAAAACTACCAAACGAAAAGCTGTAAAAATACATTCAAAATCCTAAAAACAAAAACAAGTGTCGCCCAAATTAATCCTCGGAGTCAGACTCCAGCGGCTCAAGATCCACCTGCTTGTATGGAATCGGCATAGCCAATGTCACATCAGCAGCAACAAGGGCTTTGAGCCATCTGTGTTTGAATCCCCGATTTTCAAATTTGGGGACTTTTTCCAAATAGTTGGCGAGAGCAACACTTTGCCCGACCTCGAATGCCTTGGACGCCTCCGAGTCGGCTGCTTCTTTCACCTTCTTTAATTCTTCCAACTCAGCCTCCAGTTTGGCGATCGCCTCTTGGGCTAGCTTGAGCGCGTCTTCGCTTGCGTCTGCCCTCTTCTCGGCGGCCAATCTCAGCTGATCCGCATTTCTCGCCCTCTCCATCTCGGCCTCGGCCCTGGCGCTTTCCATTTTCACCCTCGCTGCCTCGAAATCAGCCTTGCTCCTTTGGCCCTCTACCTCCGTTTGTAAACGGCCAAGTCGTTCGACGGCATCATGCTGGCGATGACCTATCTCGGCTATTCTCCCGACCGTTTGCGAAATAGGAAATTAAAACCAAAACAATATTTGTATAAAAGGGAAAGACAAGGTCAAGGTATATACTAGGAGAGCCGATTGAGTGGCTAGTGCTATTGCCAGTAGATCTGGATCTGCCCGGAAAGCCACCTTGTCAGCCGGCAGTGAGACGAACGCAGCCATGCTGAGTGCGACGGCTGGGTCTTTAATTGCCGAAGCATCAGAGGAGATCGGCGTGTTTCTTATCTTCGGTTGAATGACAAAAGGCACAATCACATCCGATTCCTCTAAACGAGGCCGTTTGTCAGCACGGTTTTCTTCTGAGCCGGCCTCAACTCGGCAGGACGTTTCTCTGCCCTTTGCTCGGCCTTTTGATCGGCCTGCACAACCACCTCGGACTCGGTACTTCGGTTTTTTGCCTTTTCCTCCTCAATAATAGGCAAGGAGGGCTGAGATTCGGCGGCAGGTGGCACTTCAGATCGAATAGCCTTTGCTCTTCGCCGCGCGGCCATCCTCTCGGCATTTTTCTTTTTGGCAAGTTGTGTGAGGTTTAACCCAGCCATGTCTTCAGGGTATGCGCCAGGAAGGTCCTCTAAACCGTTAAAAACGTCGTCAAATGAAAGGTCCCCTCGGCCCAAAGTGGACGGAGGGTCGGCTGAATTGAGGCTGGCTTCCTCAAAGGGCAACTTCAAAGCCTCTACTTCCGCTTCGGACTGATTTGACTTGGCGACCTCAGCTACTTCCGCCCGCTCCGAATCGCACCCCTCGAAACCAACTTGCTGCAAGTTTTTGAAGTCGGTCAAAATAAGAGCGGCAAGAAACTCTTCACCCTTCGGAATTGGGATGTTTTCTGCCACCGAAAAGGTCGTATATGTCGGCTCGTAGCGAAGCAGAACGTGGGCCGCCCTCTCCTGTTTCTGAAGACTCGGACGACCGAAATACTTGAGCGCGACTTTGATTTCTGAAAGAACGGTGTCGTCGGTTGAAGTTAGGACTTTCTTCAAATCGTTTTCTGCATAAGAAAAACCATGAGGTCTAAAAAATGAAGCTTTGTAAATATAACAAAAAATAAACACAAGAAGCTATACGGCCACCTGGTTCGCCCCTCCGTCTAGGAATAGGATCGAGGCGATCCTCGCCTTCGCCGAATTCCCAGTTACCTTGGACATCGATCATAACATCATCGACTCGCTTCCCAGAACTGGAAAGCATAGTCACTAATTGATGGTCGGTGTCCTTGGCCCTAAGGAAATAACGTCCGTGCTGACCAGAAGACTTGGCCAAGGCATGACAATGTCGAATAGCAGGAATGCCGAGGTTAATCCTAAGGCGATGGTTTAGCTCTATAATCCCCATTATGATTCTAAAAAAGTTGACATTGGGTTGGGAAGGGATTAGACCCCAATGGCAAATCACAGCCCTAAGAAATGGGTGAAGGGGGAAACAGACTCCACCCTCTATGATTGATAGGAGAGGGAAAATGATCGTGGTCTCATCAGCCCTCTCCATATCAAGGGTGCCGTCTGTCACGAGTGACAGACGGACGTCATCAGGAATGGAAAAATGGCGTCGGAAGCCAGAAATTCGATCCGAGGAGAGGAGATCTTTCAAATGTTTTGCCATTTCCTTCAGCCTATAGGAATATGCTAAGCCAAAAACAAACCAGGAAAAAGGATTCAAAGCAGAGAAGGAGAGAACTTACAAGAGATGAAGAGGATAATGAAGGAAAGGAAGTTGCAGAGGTAATTCGGAAGGCAGTCCAGCGACGAGCACCTAAAAATGTGTATATATCTGAAAAGACGTCAAAATTTTAAATCACAATAAATAGAAGTGTATGAAGGGGCGGGAAGTTGAAATGCTAACCGAGAGGCGTGTGCTCAGACATCTGCGTTGGAATGAGGTCAACTGCCGAATTTCGGCTCTGACTTTTCGAGTTCGAAACCAAGCACTCCAGCCAACTGTCGTTAGTGGAGTGCTTGGGGGGCAATTGTGGGGGCCGAATATTAGGAGTCATAAAGAGGCCGAATAGTTGAACTTGGAGAGTCAAAATATATATAGCACTCGGCCCTGTCTCGCATGTTTAAATCTTACCCTATTCGGCCAAATAGCCGGTTGAGTAAGGGGCCAAGTGAAAAGCGGTTTGCTACAAAAGAAGCCGAATGGCGAATTGAAAGTGGGCCCAATCCCGAGGCCCAAGAAAGAAAAGATATAAATAGAAGAACATCATCCAGAAAGAGGTATGTGAGAACCATTACGGTTAACTTAAAATACAAGTAATTCAGAGAGTAGAGACTAACTTGCCCGTCGGAGTGCTAATTCCAGCACCCCCGACTGGAGTGTTTATTCATTTTCAGGTGACTAGCTGAAGATCACGAGCGTCCCCCAGGATCAGAAGAGTATTTCCAAACCACTTCTCCACAGACGTCAATTTCCCAGACTGAAAATGGCCATGGTGAAGTCATGTTGTACAGATTCGACGGTGGGATATTCATGCGATTTACATGAATTTGGCATTTGTGGCATCACAGAACAAAACCAATACAATCCTCCTCCATGGTCGACCAGTAGTAGCCCTGCCTGAGAATCTTCCGGGCTAGCATTACTCCGCTCATGCGCGATCTGCACTCCCCTCTATGGATGGCCTCCATTAGGCGCTTCGATTCTTCTGCATCAATACACAGCTTGTGCATTCCCAGATGACTACGTTTGTATAACTTACCCCTGCAGGTGATAAACTGAGCAACCATTCGCCGTATTGCCCATTTATCTTTGGCATTTGCCCCTAGTGGATAAGCCTCATTTTTTAAGAAGTTCCAGATATCATGATACTAGGGGTTCTTATCTTGTACTTCATCTATTGCGGCGATCAACTCGTAGGCCGGCGCATACCTCTGTTCAATAATGATTGGACGCATCCGGACTCCTAAAGGGATGTCTATCATAGAAGATAGAGTTGATAAAGCGTCAGTGAACCTGTTGTTCTCTCTTAATAGATGCATGAAGGTTAGCTTCTCAAGCCTTGGAATCAGAACATCCAGGGTTTGGTGATAGATTTTCATCATTTCTTCCTTAACCTTCCAGTCTCCTTTTGCTTGAGACACAACCAGGTTCGAGTCCCCAATGACGTCCAACCGTTTTGCCCCTAGTTCCAGGGCCGCTTCCAATCTAGCAATACATGCCTCGTATTCTTCCTCGTTGTTGGATACTTTAAACCAGAGTTTGAAGGCTAAAGGTACATGAGAATTGTCGGGTGCTATCAGCAACACCCCTATCCCATAACCGTGCTGGTTAGACGCTCTGTCAAAGTACATGGTCCAAATCTCTTCCTCAACCTGCATAATAGCCTCATCTGGGAATAAGTATCCTACTACCTCGTCCCCTTCCACTGGGTGATCTGCTAGGAACTCAGCTACCACTCTCCCCTTGACAGACTTGCGCATCACATATTTCAAATCAAATTCGGAGAGAAGAAGCAATCAATGGGCTAGCCTACCCGTAAGTGATGGTTTCTTGAAGAGATATTTGATGGGATCTAATCTCGAAACCAGAATTACGGAGTAAGCTAACATGTAGAGCCTCAACTTCCTGGTAGCCCATACCAAGGCTAAGCAAGTTTTCTCCAGCGGGGTGTAACGGGTCTCATATTCCAGCATCTTCTTACTCAGGTAATAGATGGCTTTCTCTACCCTATCCTCAGATTCCTGTGCAAGCATGCAGCCCATTGTTGCGTCCGTTACTGACAGATACAAAATCAACGACTTCCCCGGCTCTGGCGGTGACAACACGGGCGGGTTCTGGAGGTACTGCTTGATCTACTTGAAAGCAAACTGGCATCGGTCATCCCATTGGAATTTCTTTCCTTTCTTCAAGAGACCAAATAGTGATTCACAAGTCAGGGTTAATTTTGCAATAAACCGTCTTATGAATTGCACTTTACCTAGAAAGCCTCGCACCTCCTTTTCAGTCCTTGGTGGTGGCATTTCTAGGATGGCCTTGATTTTGGAAGGATCAACCTCAATGCGCCTTTGTGTAATCAAGAACCCCAGCATTTTCCCCGCTGTGACACCAAAAGTGCATTTCTGTGGATTCAGCCTCAACCGATATTCTTTGATCCGTTGGAAGAATTTCTCCAAGGCGGTGTAGTGGCCCTCTCTTTCCTTGGACTTGACATACATGTCGTCCACATATACCTCAACCTCTTTGTAGATCATATCGTGCAAGATAGTGGTTGTAACCCGTTGATAAGTAGCCCCAGCATTTTTCAGGCCGAACAGCATCACCCTGTAGCAGTAGGTTCCCCACGGTGTAGTGAAGGCAGTCTTCTCCTTATCCTCGGGTGCCATCAAAATCTGATTATACCCAGAAAACCCATCCATGAAGGAGAGTAGCGCATGACCTGTGGTAAAGTCCACTAACTCGTCGATGTGCGATAAGGGAAAGTCATCCTTCGGACTAGCTTTGTTCAGATCTCTAAAATTCACACACACCCGAATTCTGCCATCTTTCTTCAGCACCGGAACAATGTTGGCCAACCAAGTCAGATACTCAGATAGTAGCAAGAATCCTGCGTCTATCTGCTTGGTGACCTCTTCCTTAATCTTTAAAGCCCAATCTGGGCGTATTCTTCGAAGCTTCTGCTTGACTGGTCAGGCCTCAGGGTCAAGAGGGATCCGATGCTGTACAATCTCAGGATCGATTCCAGGCATGTCTTTGTAGGACCACGCGAAAACATCTTTGAAATCTTTTAATAAAGCGACTAAGCGCTCACACTCCTCCGAAGACAACCTGGACCCGATGTGGACCAGACGCGGATCCTTCTCAGTACCCACATTAATTGAAATGATTTCATCAACAAGGGGTTTTACAAACCTCTCATTCTCTCCATCAATCAAGTGTTTCAAAACCAGAGGAATTCCTTCCTCGTCATTTTTATCAAAATTTTGAAAGTCATGATCAATGCAATACACAAGTGGCACAGAGAAGTGCTCGGAAACAATAGTGGTATCATTCTCATTCAAAGCCTCCAGCTCATCCAATTCCTTGGTTACAACCAACTCAAAAGAAAAGGAAAAAGACGACATGGACAAAACAACGGCATCCGGGTTATCAACCCCATGAATACCGGACTCCGACTTAGAAGAACTAGAATCTGACTTCGACTCCACAGACTCTGTGGATTCAGATTCCTGCTCACTACCTAATTCAGAATTGCTGGATAGAAAGCCCTCATTTAGCTGCCAAATGAGAGAGGGTGCATTAGATGCATCCAGAGTATCACCAGAAGGGTCCACACCTAATTGATCTCCGATCATGGAAATGGTGAAGTCATCCCCCAAGCTCTCCGATTTGATCTGAGGATCCGAAAGGAGACAAGCCAGTGCTGCTCCTATCTCAAATTCACTGCTGTTGGACTCACCATCTATACTCTGTTCAGCTTCAGCAGGTAATTCAGTCTGTTCCTCTGAGGCTTCATCCTCTTGCAGCTGTAGGTTGAAGAAAATCTCAAACCCGGGCAAACGCCGCTTCTCAGAGTTCAACCATGGCTCACGAAAGCCACAAAATGGGAAGTCTTCCCCCTCCCGGACAAAATAGCCGTTCAGAGTTCCTGAATTGGTCTATGTACAAGCTCATAGTGCTTCCCACTTTGCTTAGCTTTGGCTCTTCCTGTCATTTCCTTTCCTTTCTGAACCCAGTCCTTTTGGTGGGTGTGTAGCCCAGGCCAAAGGCATAAGGGTTATGTGGCACTTCGGCCAGTGTGGCAACACCTTTCTGGCTGCTCTTTCCTAATCTCATCCTGGGTATATATTGTAGCTTATTCATGGGGTAGATTGATTGAGCACTAACGTACAACCCCTCATTAATAGCTAAGATATCTTGCACCATCCAGGCCTCAGCTAAGGTAAAACCAGACAAGAAAACATCCTCGTCGCCGTGTACAATCTCCAGTACTGGTGTAGTGACCTCCGGTAGAGGATGTATAGAAGAATTCCTAAAAACAATAGCTACTCTTTTTCTAAGAGAGTACTTCAGCATCTGATGCAAGTTAGAAGAAACAACTTTTACTTGGTGTAGCCAGGGTCGCCCAAGTAATAAATTGAAGGTAGCTGGAACATCCAGGACGTGAAACTCAATATCCTGTTGTGCCGGGCCAACTTGTGTTCTGATCTGAACTGTCCCCATCACCTCTCGACTTGTGTTGTTGTAAGCCCAGATCACCTGGGCCGTTGGTATAAAATCTGCTGGCTTCAAACCAATAGCATAGGCCGTATGCAATGGATAAACATTAATTGTAGACCCAGTATCAACCAAAACAACCGGCACCTACTTCTCTCTGCATTCAACTGAAATGTATAACTGTTTGTTATGTGCAGAGCCCTCAGGCGGCAATTCCTTATCCGTGAAGGTCAAAATCAGTGAAGCGCCTCCCAGGAAGACCAGTCCCAATAACTGTTCTGGAGTTGTGTCGATAGATAGCTTGGCCTTATCCATTGCAGACAATACTGCTTGCCGGTGTACACGTGAAGCCATGAGTAGTCCCCAGATGGATATGTCTACTTAGATCTTCTTTAGCTACTTCAGTATAGCTTCTTCCTCAAACTGTTTATCCTTCTATTTTTCAGCCTCTTTGTCCTTTCTAGATGCTTCAAGTTGGTCCAATTGTGGGGGCTTGAAGTACCGCCCGCTCCAAATCATGTGATCCACTTCCTCAGAATACCAAGTATTGTCTGGCAGATTCTATCCCCAATCTTCATCAGTGTGGGCAAGATGCAGATCATTATCTTTCCACCATATTCCTCCGGCAACCGACAGGCAATTGTCTGGTTCCGTTGTAAGTACTTTCACATCCATATCACAGTCATTCCTCGCAAGGCCTTTGGCTTTTCCAGCCTTCTGAACATTCTCAGCTCTTTCCCGTTCAAACCGCTTCAGTGTGGCCTCTTGCTCAGTATCAGTATTAGCTGTACTAACACTACTCAGTTCCTGAGCAAAATTCTTAGTACCAGTACTCTTTGGCAACTTTCTCTTGTCATCGACCATTCCGGCCTTTATAGCGGTTCTTGCTTCTGGCTGTTCCAGCTTTGGTTGAAGTCCCTCATCCACATTAGGTTCATCACTGAGCCACCCCGAATTATCTGCTGACCTATTCAGATCAAACCAGTTAATTTGCACATCTCCCGAATCCTACTCATCGAAGAACTGCAGATTATCAATGTCCTCTTCGAGGTCAACTAAGTCATCCAATCCCTGGCTTGGGCCATTCTTTCGGACTACACTAACCTCCATTCCTGTCGGCAACTCCAGCTCTGGTTTGGCCTGATTGGTTGGCACAATATAACAGCATGGGTTGTATTCCTCCTCAGATAAGTCCATGGAGCCCTCGGGCACTTGGTTGACATCCCCATTCTCCACCAAGGACACCCTGCCTTCCTCTACCACAGTCACCACCTCAAGCTTAGGTTGGGATGTGGATGCGTTCATCATGCACAAATCTGTGCTTTCCGGGATGAACAGCACCGACTTAGGTAGGTGGGAGGAGGTGATGTATATACTGGGGTCATAAAGGACGACTAGTGTTTGGATAAGGTTTACTTGCCTAGGTGGAGGGGCTTGGTTGTGTGGTAGGAGAGGATTCGTAGTGATATTGGGCTTTTTGGAAGGCACTATCACTTTGTTGTCAATGAGGTCCTGAATCTTATGACGAAGTCTAAAGCACTAGTCGGTATCATGACCATGTTGTTGGTGAAAGGAACAGTACTTAGCCGGGTAGTGTTTTGGAGAAAGAGAATTGGGCAATGGGCGTTGTTCTAACGGTTTTAAATGCCTTTTTCTGATAAGGACCCTCAAGGCTGCAAATAGAGACATGTAGAGTGGGGTGAAAACCCTCTGGCCTCAGGCTTAATGGCTGGAAGTTTGGGGGGTTGTATTGGCCATGCCAGCAAAGGGGTTGGCAGTTTTTGGTATGATGGTGACCATGCCCACATCTAAAGGCCTTGCAGCTGCACTACTGCCAGTAGTCGCATTGGAACTGCGTGTGAAAGCCCTCTTAGGCTGCTCTTTCTCGTGGTCTATCAGACCTTGCTTCATTGCATCCTCTATGTGCACCTCTATTTCATGGAAGTCAGCAAAGGTTGAAGAGGTAAGACTCTCATCTTCTATAGCAGTCTCGGTTGTAGATTACGGACCACCATTCAGATCTGGTCCTTTAAAGCAGGTTGGATGGTCATCATAGAGGCCTTGGCCCTCCACTGGGTTACAAAATCGGAGAATCCCTTCTTCGACTCTTAGCGGGTTGCTTCGAGATCACGAGTTGTGATCTCGATCTGTGTGTTGTTAGAAAATTTAGCAATAAAGGCCTCATCCATCTCTTCCCAATTCCTCTTTACAGACTTTTCAAGTTTAGCATACCAAATGGCCGCGATACCCGACAGGGTCCGGCCGAAGAGGGATAACTTTTGTAGTCTAGATAGGCCCATTGGCCGCAGAATGTCTGAAAATAGCCGCAAGTGGGCCATGGGATCACCCGAGCCATCAAAGCGGTCTATGTGCAGCATTTTAAACCTATCTGGCAATGTCACCGCCGCATCAGTATAGTTGTCCTCAATATCCGGGATCGAATTCACACCCTGAGCTCGTTTAAAAAGCTTCTCAAGCTTGCTCACTTTTAGTGCAGTAAGGTCGACCTCAAACTCAAATAGTGCCTCTGTTGGGTAAACTGGTGCTTTGGAAGTCTGGGGTGGAACTGGATCTGTTGGAATGTCCACATTTTCCTAGACATTAGTTGTAATCCCAGGTATTGGAACCCTGATCGGGGGTGGATACGAAGCAGAAGCTGCTGCTTGTTGTGGTTGTTGTTACTGCTGAAGGCTACTGATCAACTCAGCCTGCTAGGCTACAATTTCCACTTGGCGGGCAGTGACTTCCGCTTGGTAGGTAGCATCAAGCTACATATTCTCAATAGTCTATTGGAGTTGGCGGAGCATTTCTTCTATATTGACTAAGGGGTGCTGATCTATCGAAATTGGTGTGTATTCTCTTTTCGAAGTGGAAGTAGAAAACTAGACTTCGCTGAATGAAGGTAACTCTTGAACTTGTGAGTTATGCCTGACCCTCCTCCGTCTTGTAACCGGGGGTAGCAAAGCAAACACTAGTTGTCCTCTTACAAGATCCCCAGATCGGTAAAGTCGCCTTACTCGAGTCCAGAGTGCTTGGGGGGTAACTGCCTCGTCTGAAGCAATCATGAAAGACTACCTTGCAAAAAGAAAATAAAGCAAAAGAAACAAAAAAAAAAAAAAAAACCAAAAAATGCACAACACCTTGGCTCAGACAGAAACAACACGCAGTTACAATCTCAAGCTGGATAACTGTACTCAAACACTGATTTCTGCCCTAAATTTCTGCCTCAAAACTGATACCCAAACTTGCAACTGATACATACATTCTTGCAGAGTTTCACTCTAAAAGCACGTATCAGGCAAGTGAGAGCCAAAACACCCCTATGAAGGGGTAGGGTTACCCTGTCCTAATTTCATCAGGAGCTAGGGATTCGCTATGAAAACAAGTAGTTTCGAACAATTCCTACATTCAGGTGAGCAACTTGTCCTAGTTTGGAACAGTCTCTATGGCTTCCAATATGCAACTAGGTCGATTGGTCAAAAAGGGTACCTCAGCAAGACCACGTAATATACCTTTCACACCTAACACCAAGAAGTGAAAGGAGGATCAAATGGTATAGCGGAAGTCTAGATCCAAGGATTGTGTTCCCATCGTGGTAGAGCCTGCAACCGGTTAGCCTTTTGGCAAGCTTTTCCAAGCAAGCCTCCGGCAAACTGTTCAGGAATAGCAGATGGCAAACGTTGTGACTTAGGCGCACCAATGCAAATGAAAATGAAAGAAACGCATAAGTGTAGATAAAACAACATATCATGAGTTCGAGTCAAGTTCTCTAATTCCCCAGCAGAGTCGCCAGAAACTGTGGACTCGCCTTTTTCTGCGCCCCGCCTTTCGGAAAGGGTTGAAAAGAAAGGCCTCACAGTTCGGACTCTACCAGTGGTTCTGAATCTAATCTCACAAGTGCAATGTGAAATTGATAATCACCAAAGAGTCCAAATCCGGCAAATCTTTTTAAAAAATCAATTTTAAATCAAATAATGCCAAAATTGGACTGCTTTGCCAGATATAGAGTTGCTACCTAAATATTTTGTTTTTGGGAAAATTTAGGAAACCCTGACTCGTGCCAAAGGCCACGTGTCCGTCATCACCAAAGTTGTCTCGACTCGGGAACTTAGGTACGAAAGGGGAAGGTCCCGAAATGAGCACCCCCGCTCGCCCGATCAAAGATCGGTCTCTACTAATCATGATATGATTTTTATAAACATTATGTGCTTTATTCCGGTTATTAGCTCACATTACTATGTGACACGCACAAGCAAGTATAGACTAGTCACAAGACTTGGAACAATTCAACTCATGTTTGTTTTGTGAAAATGGTTTGAATTTGCCATCCTCAAGTGGGCTTAAAGATGCGGATTTGCCACCAAACATAGTGGGCTTAAAACATGATTTGCCACACCAAAGTGGGCTTAAAACTTACATTCGTTGAATCCTTCCAATTCAAACAATCAGGCCTTCATCCACAGACATTCATGCAGTTTAGCACTTAAGCACATAGCCTCATGGCAAGCATGCGAATCATGGCAATATGGCAATCACACTCATGCAAGTATGCTAAAGCATAAAATTCACCGAGTACTCCAGGCCAAAACAGAAACTAGTTAGAAAGATGCATGATCCTAACTATACGAGATGCCTAATGCAACACATGTAATAATGTAACTAAATAGGCTCGGCTACTTAATCATGGTATTTGCAACACTTTGATAACATTCTTTGAAACACGTATTCAAAGGAGTATTGAAATGACAATGCAGTTTAAATAATGTGCTGAGCCTCGGTGCATGCAAGACAAATGAATGGATACAAACATGCAAGCATAAGGTATGCTAATCGAAAATGTCCCTAATCTAACCATCAAAAGCGATTAAATAAAATGGAGAAAGACGTGGGATTGGAAGACATGCACACAAGCACGCACACTTATTATAATATTATGCCCTCGCGAAGGAGGGTTCGAATGAATAAGCTAACTAGCTACGCTAATTAAGCTAAGCTATTGCAGAACGAATTAATTAACTAATCTAGCTAACTAATTATTACAACATGATATTCAACTAACTATTCTAGGCTAATTAATATTACAAAACGGAATTAATTAGCTAAACACTTTAACTAAATAATTACAAAGCAAGTAAATTAGCTACCACTAATTAACTAAAGCAGTTAAAGGGCCTCGAGGGGCGAGGGATGCATGCATGCTTGGTTGGTTTCCTCCCGAGAATCCACCGCCTTGCCATTGTAGCCTTTGTTTGCACATGCTTAAACACCAACAATGCTGCCAACTTCCAGAATGCCTTTGCTCCAACTCAGGAGCACACTTGTGCAATCTTTCATTGATGGCCGGTCGGCTACTGCTGGTGGCCATCGCCAGTACTGGTGGCCGGTCGGCCACCCCTTCCCTGAACTCCTTTTTTTTGCTACAACAGAGTGCAAACGGAGGCAAATCAGTATATTCTCAAGGTTTGTGTGTACTGTTGTGCTCCTTATCATCACACAAGTTCAAAGGAGTGCAATTCCTGGCCCTCAAAGTATCAACCAAGCATTTTCATGCATGATGACTAAGGAACCAAGCTTGTACAAGCTTAATAAGTGTAAAACAAGACTCAACAAAACCACAACCCTATCATGTATGATCAAGGGTGGTGGTGACCAAGAAAAGTGACACGTTTCATCACTTTGAGTATGAAACGTCCCATTTTCCTCTTGTTCTAATTAATGTATGATTTGAACACGTGCAATGCAACATGAAGATGCCTTATCTTGCCTCTTTTACTTGTTCATTTTTATTTACACATTTTAGCTTACCAATCCATTCTTTAATTGATTAGTCCAAAAGTGAGTGTACTCTAAGGGAAAGAGGGCTTAAACCACTAGTGGCTTGGGCATGAAAGAGACCTCATGCCGTTGGTAATAAACCCCAAATGGGATTAAACCATTAAGCACAAATGCCTCAATTCCACACTCAAGCAAGCAAGGGGTTTAAAACCACTTTCAAAGCAAATAAAATAGTGAAGAATAGAGGGAGATTGCAGAGATTTTAGTGCTGAAATGGAGTGCAAAATAACACTAAAACATGCTTTTAACTCAAAAGAATGATGATCAAAGCATTGAAACAACAAACTAGTGAAGGAAATTGCACTACAACCATATAATTCAAGGCTCAAATGACTAAACCAGCTCATAACAGAGCAAAAACAAGTCAAAATAGTAGCCAAAACATGCTGAGATCAAGGTACAAAATGCTAAAAAAACATGCTCACATGTTAAGCTATCTAGGCATGCAAACAAGACACAAGGAGGGGAGGCTAACCCCTCCAATTTTCGACTCCAAAAGAAGGTTTTTACCACTGACATAGCTCCGAATTTTAGTGGTTAAAAGGCCCAAAATGTTTGATTTGAATATGCTAAAAGATGGTGCAAAAGTCTACACAATTAAGCAACAAGAAGGGTGGATCAGCCCTTAACACAAAATAGCCTCAAACCATCATGTTATGCCTAAAAAACCAGAGTTTTTTGTAGTTGAAAACATGCTCAAAAACAATACAAAAGGATGGCAAAATAAATAGTCAAAGCAAGTACACTAAGCAAGTGAACTACCTCTTGAAGCTCAAGCACAAAACAACCCCTAATTCCAGCTCAAACCTCCTTCAAGAGCTCAAACTAAACCTCAAAGAACCTCAGCTCAAAGGTGAGAGTGTTTGTTTAAGGATTGATGTGAAAAAGTGTAGAGAAACTAGACTTTAAGGCATAAAATAAGAAGAGGGAGAGAGAATTCTCAAGAGAGAAAGAGAATTTTGTTCTAAAATGTCTAACCCGTCCAAATGAGGGAGAGCACCCCCTATATATAGAAAATCAAGGTTTAAGCTTGAATTCATTCTACCATACACGTGTATGAAGATGCACTTCAGTGAGCAACAGTTGGTACAACTGGCAAACAAATATCTAAAAAAAGAGACAAATGGCCGTGGGCCACCACTGGTAGCAGACCGGTCACCACTGGTGGCCAACAGACACAACTTGTGGCCGATAGGTCCCTCCCTTCCAGGCAAGAGGCAACAAGCCCTTGGTCCAAAAACAAGCACAAAACAAGCAAGGTTTAGAGGCTCAAAGACAAGGCGTTCCGCCTAGGATTTCGGGTGCTCAAAACGAACACAAACAAGCACAATCATCGAGTGTACAAATGATGATGTCCAAGTCTTGAGGATGGTAAAAAATGAGGTGCCTACACCATGGGATGAATGTTTACAGAAGAAGAAATAGAAGGTAAATCAATAAAAATAGATTGAACAGAAGTAGGCTGTGCTGGTTCAATAGTAGGCTGAACAGGAATAGACTGAGCTGTTGCAGTAGTGATCGGTGTTGGGATAGGTGCAGCAGTGATCTGTGCTGGGATAGCAGAGGTCTGAGACGAAACAGAGGCAAAAGACTGGGTTGGTACAACAGTAGTCTGAGCTAGTACAGCACTAGAGAGCTGTTAAGTCAAAACAGGTGCAGGAGTTGATGGAGGAGGCTGAGCTGGTGTAGTAGCAACTGTAGGAATGGGAAGTGCAACAGAGGTTTGAGGTAAAGAAACATGAACTGCAGACACAGTGGGCAAAGAAGAAGCAGGCCAAAAGAAAGACTGAAGAGTGGACAAGGAAGAGGCTGTAGAGACAGGAGATATAGCAGAAAAATGAAAGATATCCTCATTAAAGCTCACATATCGAGAAAGATGGACTTTACCTGTGGCCATGTCCAAACATTTGTATCCTTTATAGGAAGAGTGATAACCAAGAAAAACACAGAGAGTAGACCTAGGCTGGAGCTTATTCTGGTATAGGGTTTCAACCAAGGGAAACATTGGCACCCAAACACTCTGAGAAAAGAGTAATCATGTAAAGTATGAAAAATAAGTTCATAGGATGACTTATGAAAAAGAGTTGTGATGGGTAGTCTATTAATGAGATGAGTAGCAGTTGAGACTGCATCAAACCAAAACTTGGTGGGAACACAAGAGCGATGAAGCAAAGCAATAGTGGTCTCAATAATATGTTTATGTTTGCGTTCGGAAACACCATTCTGAAGAGAAATGTATGGACAAGATAATTGATGAACAATGCCTTGGGCTTTTAGAAATTGAGTCATAGAGGAATTAACAAATTCAGTACCTCCATCAGTCCTAAGCACTTGCAATTTAGTAGAAAATTGAGTCTCAACATAAGCTTTAAATTCAAAAAATTTGGAGAAATCTTCACTTTTATAATAGAGAGGATAAAGCCAAGTAAACTTGCTAAAATCATCAATGAAAAGCACATAGAATTTGTAACCAAAAGAAGAAGAATGAAATGGCCCCCATACATCACTATGAATAAGAGATAAGGGTTTATTTATCGTAGAATTGAAAAGCTTGAAAGGAAGTCTATGACTTTCAGCTATACAACAATGAGTACAAGGAAAGACAAAAGACTTGGAGTGACTATTAGCAATAGGTAAGTGTTTTTTTAAAGCTATAAATTTCGGTTAAGAAAGATGACCCAATCTCTTGTGCCAAGTAATCTTAGATATAGGGCTAGTAGAAGTAGAAAATAAAGCATGAGATGATGATGCAAGAAGAGCATGCATAGCAGTAGTGGAAGATGATGTCAAATGTGGAAAGTGATATAAGCCATGAGCATTATGGCCCTTGTCCAGAATGGCCTTCGAGTGTTTGTCCTGAATCACAAAGGAAGACTCATCAAATGTAATAGTGCAATTATTGTCCTTGGTGAGTTGATGCACATAAAGAAGATTAGAAGAGATAGGGGCATGCAAAAGTTTGTTAAGCTTAAAGGAAAAATGAGTAGGTAAGAGGCCTTTACCTGTATGATGAATAGGAAGAGAATTACCATTGCCTATAGTGATCTGATCAGGTCCTTGATAAGCCTGATACATGTTGAGATTAGAGAGATCACGAGTAATATGATCAGAAGCAGCCGAATCAAGGTACCATGGAGAAGATTCAGTAGGGAGAGTGGACAGAGTAGAAGCCACAAAAGCTCAAGGAGAAGGATAGCCAAACGAAATGAATGCTGGAGAAGATGGAGAAGAACAATTGGAGGAAGAGGATGGATGAAAGTTTGCATCCAATCTATTCCAGCAGTCTATTGCAGTGTAACTGCTTTTACCACAAATTTGGGAAATTAAGATGAAGGTGTAATGATGACCTCTACCACGAGAATCAAATCTACCACTGTCACCACGAAAACCACCTCTAAAACCACCTCTGGAACCTTGAAATGATGAGTGTCCTCCTCTAGAAGTAGTACTAGATAAACCTCGCTAGGCAACATAAGCAATTGAAGGCTCATGAGATTGTGACTTTCTCTGTTTAGCTTCAATGTGAATCGATTCAGAACTCAATAGAGATGTTAACTCTGCCATAGAAATAGGCTCAACACCTGCTCGAATAGTGGTTTTAAGAGCATCAAACTCATCTGGTAATCCATTTAGAATGAGAAGTACTAAATCTTCTTCATCAACAGGAGAGGAAACTAGAGTTTATTGATCAGAAAGTTCTTTTATTTGAGTCAAATACTCATCCATTGATAGTGAGTCTTTTGTCAGATGAGTCAAGCGATTCTTCATTTGATGAATGTGAGATCTAGATAACACTGTGAATTGTTTACAAAGAGCATTCTAGACCTTATAGCTATGTTGCAAATGAATTACAGAAGAAAAAAATTACAGGTGTGAGTGTAGCTGTTATACACCTTAGTAGATAAGCATTGATTTTGTTCCACTGTGCTCGATCTGGATTTAGAACTTCAACACCACTTGAATCTTTGATTTGCAATGGTGGACACAAAATTGATCCAGTTGCAAAATCTAACAACTCAGTAGCACGCAATATATTTTGAAACTGAATGCGCCATATAAGAAAATTCACAGAATCAAGTTTAACTGTAATGCATGAACTGAGATTAGATATCAACAGATTGAGATTGGGAGGTAAAGAAGAAGATAGAGATGAATCAAAAGAAGCCATGGATAGGCCAGAGTTATGCGTGTGAGAGCTTTAGAGATGCTCTGATACCATGATGAAAAGCTTGAACTCAATTCTCATTACAAATGTCAAAGATACAAAGTGTATTTATACAAGAGGTACCTAATTGCCTTAACAAATCATAACTACTTCTAACTAATCACCATGTGATACGGAAGTCAGTTGGAAGGTGTAACTGTCAATGAGCCTTGAGCTGAAGCTAAGCCATGATTTGGTACTAAGGAAGCTGTATGAGCTGCAGCTGAACTTGCAGTTGTGATTGTAGCTGAATGAGTTACAGCTGTTATTGCAGCTGGATGATCTGCTGCAATAGGAGTTGCTTCAATATCCTTACCACCGATCCGCGTCCATCCGTCAATTCGTACGGCCCATTCAATCCGCATCCACTAACTAAGCAGACGAATGTGGATTGATTTTTCCCAAACTTTTTAAGTTCGGATGAAAAGTAAATGAAAGGTTACCCAACCCAATCCGCAAGCATATCTACTTAAAAGTGAACCAATTGCACCACAATATTTCTTAAACATTATTAATCTCACATTTTAGTTACAAAATTAAACCAAGAACTATTTACCAAAAAAATTAAATCAAGAATTCTGCCTTGAGATTGAATTATTTATTCTACTATTTTTTCCATTTTTTTATCAATAAGTAAATATTGTATGGAAAATATGATTAAATAAATAATCCAATCCATAATCCAACAAGTAATAATCAATTGAATTTTTAAATATTTCAATTTTCAAGTTAAGTTAACCAATAGTAAAGTAGACTAGAATGATACAAAATTTAAAGGCATTTAAGGTTGTGTTTAGAACATGGATTTAGGTACGGATTTGGAATGAGAAAGGAAAAAGATATGTGAAATGTAATTATATTTCATTCACATTTTAGTTATATTTCCCTTTTCCTTTTCAAATTTCTACACAAATCAATGTTTCAAACACAACCTAAAGAGAATATTAAAACATAAGAAAGTTCAAACTCAAAATCGTGAATTGGCTAGGACGAAGTTTGGTAAAGTAAAACAATTATTTTGAGTTCTCTATTAATCAAAACAATTTTGTTTTTGGGTTTGGTATTAAACATTAGACTTATTTAGGTTTTAGTAGGTTAAAATGAAAATAATTGGGGATCCTCCACTAATAAAAATGTTTTTTCTTTTAGTTTGGTGTTGAGAGCTAGATTTAGGTGGAGTTTGATAAATTAAAAAATAAAATAAAATAATTGTGTTTAGTCATCATATAATAATTATTTTTAGATGTGGTGGCCCTATTTTAAAGCCCAAATCTTGAGATATAAAGCCCCCGCTTTGTCAGCTTGCTATCAGCGCTGACTGTGTCAAATGCGGAGTTTGTTTTTATTCTAAAATGATTTAGGCGGATTGTTTAGATTGGAGCCTAGTTGTTAGTTCAATGGAACTAGTAGTGATGGAGAGGTTATTTGGTAGTCTTAAAATAATGCACCACATCATTCGTAGCATGATATTTGTCTAGTTGTCTATAAAAAATCTATAAAAGATTAATAGATCTTACTATTTTAATCAATAAGAATTATGTTGGTACATTATGGCCTTGTTTTGTTTGGCTTTGGGAAAAAGATTTTGGAGAAAGTTTTTGGAAAATTTGTTTGGTTTGTAATTTTTCTTAAAAAATTTCCAAAATCACTTTCTCTCTCCTACACATCAATCAATCACTTTTTCTCTCTCCTCTCTCCTTTTCAATAACTTTTTCTCTCACATACATTTACTCAATTACAACAAAATATCAAATCATTCCAAACTCCCAAACTCCAAAACTATTTTCAAAATATACGACCAAACAAACTACAAAAATTTCTAAACTCTCTTCCCAAAATATTTTTTGAAAACTTATCTCCCAAAGTCAAACCAAACAAGACCTATGTGTTTGTCCTAAGAATACATCTATTTGCCCACAAATATTACGTAACAAAAATCACAATTTTTATCACAAAATCATAAAAAATCACAATTATTATTTTTTTAAAAATATATTTGAAGTATGTTCTTTATAACTCTACCAAAATCAAAATTGTTGTTGGTAATGTGTGTAGAATTAGTTTTTGGAATGACATTCGAGCTGGTGAGCAAAGTCTTAAATAGTTGTTCCCAAGGTTGTTTTTGTTATCAGTAGAGAAGGATAACACTCTTGGGATGATGATAGCAAAGAAAGGTGATTCTGAAAATTGGGTGTTGGAGTTTAGAAGGCCGCTTAGAGCATGGGAGGTGGCTGAGGAAGGAAGGCTTATCAATATGCTTAATGGTTTTTTGCCGACAACGATGGATCGTGATGATTATTTAAGATGGTTAGCTTCCTCCTTTGGTGAGTTTAGTGTTACATCTTTGTATAACAGGAATGAATGTCATGCTATTTCTATTATTTCCTCTCTGATCTAGAATAATTTATCTCTCCCTAAATCACAATTCTTTGGGTGGTTGGCTTGGAAGGAGAGGGTTAAAACAGTGGCTTATCTGTAGCGGATTGGTGTACTTTCTGGTGTTGTTTGAAATACCTATGTTTTTTGCAATACTGATATTGAAGCTGTCAATCATGTTTTTTTGGTATCTACATTAATTTGGAATGTATGGTCAAATCAAAGGTGGGTGGATTGGTGGGGTCTAAGGTGGGTTGTACCTAGTTCAATTGAAGGACTCCTTAATTGGTGGGCTGGGTTTAAATTTAAGAAGCTTAAGTGGATGATTTGGAAAACAATTCCTATGGATTTGCTATGGTCCATTCGAAAGTGCAGGAATGATTGTGTCTTTAGAGGAGTTTAGCCATAGGTGATGGATCTTTGTGAGACGGTAAAAATTATGATTGTTTTGTGGGTTATGTATAATAACCCAAGCTTTGCTTTTTCAGTGCAAGATCTGGTTCATAATTTGCAGCTGATTAGAGGCCACGCATTGTGATCTTCAAAGACTTGGTGGACTTATGGAGTTGTGAATATTGGTGATCTGATGCTTGATGGTTGCTCCATGCTAGTAATGATAGAGGTGAAATAGAGGAGGAGTACATCATTGTGCGTTATGCTGTTACTAATATTGCTTTGTGATCTATGAGGATTTGGGAGGTTAGTTTGGTAGTGTGATTGGGTGGTTTTTGTCTAGCCTTTTTCTTGGAACTTGGTGAGGTGGTTATATGATGGGTTGTTGATTTTGGTGTCTATATGTTGGTCTCTCACCAACTTTTTTGGCTTGAGCTTGCACATAATTCGGTGTTTTTTTTTTTTTTTTTGTGCCAACCTAGTTGGGATTAGGAGATTGACTATGATGCTTGTTACTCTTGCCTCTTTTTATTGATGTATTTCATGTGTACTGCATTTTGTTTTCATCAATAAAATTTATTTATTTTTGCTGATAAAAAAAAAAAAAAACTATACCACAATGGTGTGTAACTAATAATACCACATATAAATTTAAAATTTTCACCATAAAAATTCATAATTTCATTTTTTATCATAAAAAGTATGGTTAATAGCATTTTTAGTCATAATAATGTTAGTAGATGATAACCCCCAAGGGTTGGCCTAGTGGTACAGGCTTGCGACTTAGGAGTTTGCTCCTCTCTGGGTCTCAAGGTTCAAAACCTCTTAGGTGCTATCAATCCTTCTGTTGGGTCAATCTATACGTAGCTTTGCTCTAGCTTTAAATAGGCCCCCGCTAGTGGACAGTGAGATTGGTCCCCAGGGATTAGTCGAGGTGCGCACAACCTGACTCGGACACCCTGAGTTCTCAAAAAAGAAAAAAAAATGTTAGTAGATGATCCTAAAATTTGAAATCCAAAAGAGAGGGCTAAGAGGTCAACGAACGCGGCCACACCTGTCATGTGGAGATGAAATATTGTTCTTTAATCTTTATTATTATATTTTGTGTTGTTGATTCTTTATTTTGCCAATAAAATAAAAATTTTAGTAAACGCGTCCATGATGAAAATTGGATCCTAATTTCAATCTTGTCTTGTTTTCTTCATTATTTAGTTTTTTTTAGTGTGGTTCCAGTGATTTTTTTATAGGGTAAATTATAGTACTATTGATTTTTTTTAATCTCCTTAATTTTAATTTAAATAATTTAAATTTTACATTTTTAATTTTATCATACTATAATTCCTTCACTATTTATCGTTTGATTTTTAAACATAAAAGAAAAAAAAAAAAAAAGTGGTGCACAACTAGAGGAATCACTACGCCAAAACAGGACATTAACGGCGGTTTTTTTAACGGCGGTAACGAAAACTGCCGTTAAAGGTACTATTAACGGCTGTAATGAAAACCGTCGTTAATACCGCCATTAATGTATCATTAACGGCGGTTTCCGTTACCGCCACTAAAAGTGTCTTTAACGACGGTAATGAAACCCACTTTTAACGGCGGTAACGAAACCGCCGTTAATGTCCACTTTTAACGGCGGTAACAAAACCGCCGCTAATGCCCAACCATTACCGCCGTTAATGACGGCGGTCTTTGCCGGCGGAGCTCCGGTGAAACTCCGGCGTGCTCCGGCGAAACTCCGGCGAAAACCATCTACAATAAAGTAAAAGTAATGTTTAAATATTTATTTAGGGAACATATTTCATGAAGAGTGGCTGTGGCAGAGTGGTTGGTGTGGGTGGATGAGAGGTCTTGGGTTCAAAACTTGGGGAGTGCAAGAAGAAAGAATTATTTTTTGAAAAATTTGAACCTATTTACGGCGGTAAAAAACCGACGTTTTTGGTCCTATATTACCGCCGTTTTTGGTCGACTTTTAACGACGGTAATTTGCCTTTTTACGACGGTTTCACTTTTTCCGACACGTGCATAAACGGCGGTAACGAAACCGCCGTTAATACCGCCGTTAAAGGCTTTAACGGCGGTTTTACAGCCTTTAACAGCGGTAAAAAACCGCCGCTAAAGCCCAATTTTGGCATAGTGAATCAAGTCATAAGTTTTGCTTTATCTATCAAAATCTCCGCTCTACTTTTTTACCCATTTTCTCTACTTTTCTATACATTTTTTATTTAGGAATTTTTATTGATAAATCCCATTTAGAAGTGTTTTAACCCAAGAAGTCCATGAAGGAATTTTTTAATCCATTTAGTCCCATGTATGTATAGTTTTATTCCATAAAGTCTTTTTTCTTGATTTACACTATTTTCTGGGACACTTATGCGCTTATATTTAATTTTGATACTCTTATAAATATTTTTTGAATGGTTAGCAATTTTATGATGTGAACATTCATATTTTAAAATTCACATTGGTAGGAATGTAAAAATGGGCCGTGGGCGGCCCGAAACTCGCCCGCGAGCCGGGGCGGGCCCGGCCCATTGACAATATGAATATTCACATTGACATGTTAACATTCACATTGATATGTTAACATTCACATTAATAGGAGTGTAAAATTGGCTCGCATCCCGTAGCGGTGCGAAACCCGCCCGTGGCCCATGGGCGGTCCGGGACGGGCCTAGTCCGGGCCGTTAACAATGTGAATATTCACATTGATAAGAGTATAAAATTGGCCCGCGGCCCATGGGCGGCCAAAAGCCCACCCGTAGCCCAGGGTGGGCCCGGCCCGGCCCGTTGACAATGTGAATATTCACATTGACATGTTAACATTCACATTGATAGGAGTGTAAAATTAGACCGCGCCTCGTGGCTGCCCGAAACCCGCCCACGGCTCGGGGCAGGCCCGGCCCAGCCTGTTGACAATGTGAATATTCACATTGACATGTTAACATTCACATTGATAAGAGTATAAAATTGGCCTGCGGCCCATGGGCGGCCAAAAGCCCGCCCACGGCCCGGGGCGGGGCCAGCTCGGCCCGTTGATAATGTGAACATTCACATTGATAAGAGTATAAAATTGGCCAGCGGCACAGGGCGGGCCCGATCCAGCCCGTTGACAATGTGAATATTCACATTGACATGTTAACATTCACATTGATAAGATTGTAAAATTGGCCCGCAGCCCGTGGGCGGCCCGAAGCCCGACCGCAACCCAAGGCGGGCTTGTTTCGATCCGTGACAATGTGAATATTCACATTGACATGTTAACATTAACATTGATAGGAGTGTAAAATTTGCCCGCTGCCCGAAGCTTACCTGCAGCCCGGGATAGGCCTGGCCCGTTGACAATGTGAATATTCACATTGACATGTTAACATGCACATTGATAGGAATGTAGAATTGGCCCGCGGCCCGTGGGCTGCCCGAAGCCCACCCACGACCCGGGACAGGCTCGTTTGGGTCCGGGCCCGAGCATGTTCGAGACCTAAGGTTAGGGCCTAGGCCATCACTTTGAAGTCCGGCTCGGCCCATCGGCCCGCTTAAGGCCCATTTAAGGCTCGGTCCGAGGCCCAGCCTGCCCGAGGCGCAATGTATTTTTTTGTGGAAAATAATAAAATTTTGGTAGAAAAAATTAAAAAGAATTAAAAAAAATGGCCAAGCCCGACCTAAGCTCGAGGCTAGGCCCAGGCCCACCGGCCCGACTTGAGGCTCGATCTATCGGCCCGTCTAAAACCCGAATACCCTTGTGCCAAGGCTAGGACCTAGGCCTAATTTTTTGGCTGTGGGCCGGCCTGGGAAAGGCTTGTTTGGCCCTAGACTCGAGCCTAATCCGAGACCCTAGGCTAGGGCCTGGGCCATCACTTTGAAGCCCGGCCCGGCCCATCGGCCCGGTTAAAGCCCATTCAAGGCTCGGTCCGAGGCCCGGCCCGCGCCGAGGCCTAGTGTCTTTTTTTGTGGAAAATAATAAAATTTTGGTAGAAAAAATTTAAAAGAATTAAAAAAAAATGGCCAGGCCCGTCCCGGGCCGCCCACGGGCCGTGAGCGGGTTTCGAGCAGCCACGAGGCGCGGACTAATTTTACACTCCTATCAATGTGAATGTTAACATGTCAATGTGAATATTCACATTGCCAACGGGCCGGGCAGGGCCCGCCCCGGGCCGCGGGCCAATTTTATACTTTTATCAATGTGAATGTTAACATGTCAATGTGAATATTCACATTGTCAACGGGCCGAACCGGGCCCACCTTGGGTCGTTGGCCAATTTAATACTCTTATTAATGTGAATGTTGTTGAGCTGGACCGGGCCCACCTTGGGCCGTTGGCCAATTTTATACTCTTATTAATGTGAATGTTAACATGTCAATGTGAATATTCACATTGTCAACAGGCCGGGCCGAACCCGCCCGGGCCGCGCACGGGCCGTGGGCGGGTTTCTGGCAGCCACGAGGTGCGGGCTAATTTTACACTCCTATCAATGTGAATGTTAACATGTCAATGTGAATATTCACATTGTCAACGGGCCGGGCCGGTCTCGGGCCGCGGGCGGGCTTTTGGCCACCCATGGGCCACGGGCCAATTTTATATTCTTATCAATGTGAATGTTAATATGTCAATGTGAATATTCACATTTCAACGGGCCAGACCGGGCCCGCCCCAGGCTGCCCATGGGCTGCGGGCGGGTTTCGCGCCGCCACGGGACACGGGCCAATTTTACACTCCTATTAATGTGAATGTTAACATGTCAATGTGAATATTCACATTGTCAACAGGCCGGGCCCGCCCCGGCCCAACTCGAATTTTTTCGGGCACCCACGACGATCGACATGGGCCGGGCCCCTACACATTGACGATATGAACATTCACATTGACGGTGTGAACATTCACATTAGGGGTATTTTCGTAATTATGTCACCTATAGGATTTATTGAAACATAAGAAAATAATGTGAACTAAATGGAACATAAGTAGATGAAAAGGGTATATTGGTCTTCTTATCTTAAATAGGACCTAATGGAATAGTCAAAAAGAATATGGGTTGGATGGAATAAAGCTCTTAGAAAGTGGATTTATCAAAAAAGCTCCATCCCAAACCACCCCTTAGGTTGAGTTTGAACGATTTGAGTTGCAATGTGATCATTCCATCACTTGTGGTTATATTTTTTAACTAAAAAAAATCACGTGCAAAACTAAAGGGACCTAAGTGAAATTTAAAATAATCTATAATATATATATATAATTTTAAATTCTACTTTGAGCTCTTTAATAATCTATAATTTATATATATATATATATTTAAAATATATTTTTTTCATTTATTTTCAATGTAAAATCCTATAATTTACTATAAAACTTTTTAAAATTTCTTGTAAATTTTTTTTCTACATCAAACCTACAAAACTGATGAAATTAAACCGTAACATACGGTTTGTAAGAGTTTCTCAATCATAAAAATCGAAAGGATCAGTTCGGTAATAAATATACTCTCAACACCAACCGAATCGAACTGTTTACACCTCTAAATGTAATTATCCTAAAATAAAACACTTTCGTGGTTTGGTCCAAGCGAATCATGATGATGATTAACCAATAAGAGGGTAACTAATGTCTGCTCATCAAGTAAAGCATAACATTTTCAGCAAAGACCAAAATTAGTCATATCTAACTTCATAATCAACACAAATTTTTTTTTTTTCGACAAAAAAAGAAAATTCATTGATGTAAGAGAAAAGTACAAGGTACAAAACAAATTACATCAATAAAGAAAGGCAAGTGCAAAAACATCATGATGAGCTAAATCATCCCAATTATGTTGGCACCAAAAAGCCCATCCTATCATTTGCTAGAACCCCCATAGTTGGTGAACAACCAACCAAAAAAAAGAAAAAAATTTCCTCAACACCACAGCTAAGCAAAGCAGTCCAAACAAAAACAAATCAACCATCTTCCACCACCTTCAACCAGCTAGCATCAGCAGCGGGCAAAGGTGCAGAGCACCAGAACAGACTTATCCACCATTCTTGATTCATTACTGTAGACACCCCATTTTGACTGACCTTAAGACTCAGACGTCATCGATTGAGCGCTCGGTGATTGCGCATGTTGTGCTCGTTTCGAGGTTTCAGAGTTCTTGGCTGAGAGCCTCACCTTCGGACCTCGGGACTCTTTGTACTTTGACTCGGTCTGCGAACTAAGTCTTGTTTTCTCTTCCCGGAGGGAGAGAGAGGTCTTGTAGACCATCTCTCAGTGGTCGTAGACTATTTTTCATGGTCATAGGCCACTGTTCCCGTTTGGAAACTAGTTTCCGATTTTCGGAGCCGTCGGCCGTGCGCCTCGGTTCGGGACCGTAAATCTGTTCAGAACAAGCAGGCATAATACATAGCGAAAACACGAAGTGAGCAAGAAATGCAAAAATACATTGCGGAGAATGTAAAAGGGAAGTACGTACCTCTCGCGCCTGGTGAGACAGATGAGACTCTAGCTCCCGTAGCAGTAGGTTTGTGGGTGCTCGCCGATCGAAGTCGGTAAAGTGATAGAAGGTGGTAGGAGGCAGGATGTGCTCCTGAGGGTGGTACATCTCCGGGTCGAAAGGTCGAATCCTCGGAGGCAATGACATCATGTCTGGCTCGTCCTCGGCATGTGGAGCACCTCTGTCGTGATGAAAGTGATCCGCCATCCGAATAAATCTGCAAAAATGAGCAAAAATGAGCGAAATGAGCCAAAATTGCAAAAAGTCAACAAAAGTCAACTCTCGGGAAAGGAAAAAGTCAACAAAAGTCAACTCCCGAGAAAATGTCCCAAAGTTCGAGACAAACATACCTCAAGTGGTGAAAATGGAGAAGGAAGCTCTGAAATCAAATTTTAATCAGTTCAAAGTGAAGAGAATCGAAAGTTTTCGTGAAACAACTTCGCGTGGGGCGTTGGAAAACGCGTATAAAATGCAGATCTGAGAGAGAAACGGGTATAGGGAGCAAGAGGAGCTGATTTCGGCCTTGGAGGTGTGATACAAAATGATTTGGAGCTATCCATTTAAAGATTCGAGTGTAAAAAGACAAAACTGTCCCTGTTTTCATAAACTGGTCGGCCGACCAGTTTTTCTGGCTGGCCGACCACCTTTTGGGCAACAACTGGTCGGCAGCTTTCCTAAGTGGTCGGTGGCCCTCCTGGGTGGTCTCCAAGCCCCCTTTGTTCTCCCTGTGTATTATGGTGATGATTGGAATCCTTGGCTCTCAAGAAAGTACAAGAAAAGTGCACTTTTCAGCGTGAAATGTCTCCGTGGGAACCTCAATTCAAGTCTTCGACGTGCGGCTCGTCGTCACTTGCCAAGAGCAAGGTGTATCCTTTTTGAGTACGTTGCGACCCCTCCAAGAGGTAAATCGGAGGTCGCGTTTGAGTTACCCTCTTTAAGGCTTGTACTTCTCTACTCCGCATTTTGTTTCAAACATGCTTTTGAAGTTACACTTATCCCATATTATTATGCACACCACTTGCATTGTTGTGCACGTTTCACTGGTATTATCATGCATCCATGCTTTACTTGTGTCGTCACGCACGTTTCCCTTGTATTGCTATCGGCGTCATACGTATCCGCGGTCGATATGGCGTTGAACATGTATTGCTAACTATGTTGTACTTGTTAAGTTTCCTTCTTTTACAAGCACAATATTATATGTACAGTTCATTCGAGGCTGGTGCGACCAGACGATATTGTTTGTACAGTTTATTCAAGGCTGGTGCGACCAGACGATATTTTATGTACGGTTCATTTGAAGCTGGAGCAACCAGACGAACCGGACGGTACTGTATTCTCCGTGTGAGACATAGCGAGAATTGTATGATTCTCTTACATCCTTTCTGCATGTGATGTAGTTTGGTCTGTATTCGCTTGCTTAAATTGTTGCATTTATTGTGTATATTTGCTGCATTATAGCTTTATTTGCATGATCATAGGTTATGTCCGGCATGGCGCATGTCCTTTGCATTTTGCCCCTACCTGCGGGCACATCTCTTTGATTATCTCGTCTGTTTGTCTAAGTCTTCGGCCTTGTCAAAAATAGGTCGTCTCTGGGCTTTGACATTCACTCCCGTCACTTATGACTTTCGAGTTCTGTCAAAGAGGGGAAACTGTAGACACCCCATTTTTGACCGACCTTAAGACTCAGACGTCATCTATTGAGCGCTCGATGATTGCGCATGTTGTGCTCGTTTCGAGGTTTCGGAATTCTTGGCTGAGAGCCTCACCTCCGGACCTCGGGACTCTTTGTACTTTGACTCAGTCTGCGGACTAAGTCTTGTTTTCTCTTCCCGGGGAGAGGGAGAGGACTTGTAGACCATCTCTCAGTGGTCGTAGACTACTTTTCGTGGTCATAGGCCATTGTTCCCGTTTGGAGACTAGTTTTTGGATTTCGAAGCCGTCGGCCGTGCGCCTCGGTTCGGGACCGCTTAATGTTCTCCGTTTGGCATGGTTTTTGAACCACACCTTGTTTCCTCTGCCTAGAGGAACACTGTGGTCCAGGAGACCACTGTTGTAGTTGCATACCACTTTTGATGCTCGGCAGCTGGTTTTCGGGGCTCCCGGCCGCGTGTTTCGCCTCTCGAACCCTCGTCTTGCATCCGTTTTGGTTTGTCTTGGGTACAAACCTTACTTTCCTTGTTTGGGAAGTGGTACAAGGTGGGGAGACCAGCTTTTATCCTTGGAGACCACTTTTCTCCCCGCCAGCTGGTTTTCTGGTTGGGAAACTGGTTTTCTTGGTCTTTGGGCCACATTTTCTGGTTTCCCACCCTACCATTGGCTTGTTTTCAGTGTGGAGACCACCAATTCCCCCTGCCGACCACTTTTTTACCTGGGAGACCACTTTGGGTGGTCGGCCAACCACTAAAAGTAGCAGGTCGACCACCTTTTATGGTCGGCAGCTTCCCTTCTGTTTTGTCAGACTGAATGAATGCCAGCTGGAGGGCACAAACTGTATCCACCATACACGTGTATGGAGGGATTTATCAAAGCTCTAAGCTTCTCCAAGAAGCTTTAGCTTATGTTTTTCTATAAGATAGAGGCTCCCCCTCCCTTCTCCAGGTTCTGATTTTGGCTGAGAGCATAGGCTTACACTCTCTCTATACCCCTCTCTTTCTCTCTCTATATTGGTGCTTTGCTTCACACTTGTACACACAACCTCATAACCAAACACTCTTACCTTGTTGCTGAGTTGCTGGAGAGTCTTGAGGGAGCTCAAGAGTTGGTTTTGGCTCCGAAATTTGCTGGTATTGCAGTGCTTCAAGGGTAACCTCCTTTTCCCCCCTTTTAGCTCTATTTTGGTCACTCTCTTAGCCATACTTGCATGCTTAACTTGAGATATTTGCATGTTTTGGCATCATTGAGAATGTTATTTTGAGAGCATTTAGGGCTGCTATACTTCCATATTTTCCACTCTTTAAGTGCTCTTTAGAGTTTTGCTTTTATGCCCTATTTGTGAGCCATTGCATGAGCCCCATTTTTGTGCCTTTCAAAGCCATCATCCCAACTCATTTTGCTACTGTTTTGGCCTGCATAGGGTCTGTTTAGAGTTGGTTTGGTCATTTGAGCATCGCCTTGCATGCCTCTAGTGTAATATGCTTCACTAGCTTTCGATACTTGAGCCTTTCAACATGCATTGCGTAAGTTGTTTGCATGATTCGAAGTCATTTTGTATGCCATTTTAGTGCTAGAACACATGCCATTGTACTCCATGTTTCATCTTTTCAATGCTCTTGGAGAGTTGTATTTTGTGCCTTAGGCTTGGGGCCGTTGCACTGTGCATGATCGTATGTGTTTTGATGCCTTATTTTCATCATCTTTTGGCCAGTGATTTGGGTGTGGCTGAGGCCCATCCATTTTGGTTTAAGTCCACTTAGCATTGCGCATGCCATGTAGTTCGCCGCATTGAGTATGCTGTTTGACATTCGCATTGTGTATGCTAGTCGCATTTTGTCATATTGTTGCATGCTTATGTTGTCTTGCATTGAGTATGTGTGCATTAGCATTGTGCATTGTGCATGCCATTAGCCTTGTTAGGTTGTTCATGTTGCATTCCATATTGGCATTGTGTATGCTATCATGTCCCTTGCATATTTGCATGCTTAGGTTGCATTGCATGGTTGCACACTTGAGCCGCATTGAGTATGCCATCTTGTCGCATGATTGATCATTGCATTGTGCATGCCTTGTTCATCTCGTTGTGTATGTAAGTGTCATGTGCATTGTGTATGCTAAGTGTCGTGTGCATTGAGTATGCCATTGTTAGTTCATAGCATTGTGCATGCTAGTTGCATGTTTGCATGACTTAGTTGCATTGCATTAAGATTGCATGCTAGAGTTGTATTGGTGCATGCCTTGCTTGTTGCATTATGTTTGGAATAGGGGTTAGTCCAAACGCAGGGAACGAGGGGCGTTTCATGCTTGAAATGATGAGACATGCCTCGATTCCCGGTCGCCAACACTCTTGACTACCCATGACGGAGTTGTTGGCTTTAGGTTCTTATATGTGCATTCATTTCACATTAAGTCGTGCAATTTGACTCCTCAGCCATCATGCATCGAGATGCGTGATTGGTGGCCCGAGGGTCAAAGACTACACTCCCTTGAGCTTATGCAATGATAGGGAGAGTGGTCGTGCACACATGTGTTGCGAATACTTTGCCATCTTTCTCTCTTGCCTTCTGTAGCAGAAAACCAGAAACTAGGGGCAGAAACTGGTCAGCCGACCAGATTTAGTGGCTGGCTGACCACTTTTTCTGGTTTTTCACCACAAAAGTGGTCGGCAGGTGGTCTCCACGGCCAATAGCTTGTCGGCAGCCTTCCCACAGATTCCCAGGGTGGAGTTTCAGCCTTCTAGAGCTTTGTGCAGTGTTCTGAGGTCAATTGCAAACAGAGGCAAGTCGGGGCGTCGTGAGGGATTTCCGAACAAGGCAATTCAAGCATGCATGCATCCTTTGTCATTTAAAGCAGAGTTGGGGCAGTCCACATTCATTTAGTTTGCATACTTGTTTAATTGCTAGCTTAGTTAATTTGTTGATTAGCTAGAGTTGTGTAATAAGTAGTTGTAAATTGTTATTCATTTCGTCGTGTAATAACTAGTTTAATTAGATTAGCTTAGATTAGTTAGCTGGTTCTATATTATTTATTCGGACCCTCCGTCGAGAGGGCAAATTTTGTAATAAGTGTGCGTGTGTGTGATGCATGTCTTCCAACCCCCATTTCTTTCTTCCTTTTATTTACCAACTTACGATGGTTAGTTTTAGGGCATGTTTCAATTAGCATCCTTATGCTCGCATGTTTGCATCCATTCATCTGTCTTGCATGAACTGGGCTCGGCGCATCATACTAACTGCATCGTATTTCAATTGCAAGTTGAATGCGTGTTATCTGTAGCATCTCATATGCCATCTTAGAATAGTCGAGCCTATCTTAGTTGCATTTTGCATGTGTTGCATTAGCCATCTTAAACATGAACTAAGATCATGCATTGATTTCTAACATAGCTTTTGTTTTGGCTTGGAGTACTCGGTAAGTGTTTATGCTTTAGCATCCTTACATGTGTGTGAGTGACTGCCATGATAGCATGCTTACCATGAGGCTATTTGCTTATGTGATATAACTGCCTGAATGCCTGTGGGTGAAGGTTGGGTTACCTGAATTGGGACAATTCATTGATTGCGAGTTTTAAGCCCACTTGAGAGTGGCAAATCACCATGTTTTCTAAGCCCACTTGAGGGTGCCAAAATCCGTATTTTAGCCTACTTGTGAGTAGGAAACTGTTTTCAAAGCGAATATGCATTGCTTTGTTCCAACTTAGGTAATCCAGTCTATACTTGTATGCTATGCGCATCACATAGTAATTCTAGGTTAATAACCGGAATAAGAGCACATATGTTTTCAAAAACAAGATATCATGTTAGTAAAGGCCGATCTTTGATCGGGCGAGTGGGGGTGCTCATTGCATGACCTTCCCCTCTCGTACCCAAGTTCCCGAGCCGAGGCAACTTTGGTGATGACGGACACATGGCCTTAGGCACGAGTCAGGGTTTCCTAAATTCCCCTAAAATAAAATATTTAGGTGGCGACTCTGTATCTGGCAAAGCAGTCCATGTTTGGCACTTCTTTCTAAAAATCAGTTTTTCAAAACGATTTGCTGGATTTGGACTCTTTGGTGATTTATCGATCTTGCATTGCACTTTGTGAGATTAGATTCAGAACCGTGACATTGAGTTCGAACGGTAGTAAGCCCAATGAACAAAAAGGGATTTTCCCAGGACGTTCGGGCGCGTCTACAGTTTCTGGCGACTCTACTGGGATTTAGAGAACTTGACTCAAACTCATGATATCTTGTTTTGATTACACTTATGTGTTTCTTTGCATTTCATTTTGATTGGTGCGCCTAGGACACCGTGTTTGCCGTCTGCTATTCCTGAACGGTTTGCCGGAGGCTCGCTTTGAGAAGCGTGCCATAAGGCTGACCGGTTACGGGCTCTGCCACGATGGGAACACAAACCCCGGTTTTTACCAGGGCACCCTTTTTGACCATTCGACCTAGTGCATATTCGGAATCCATAGTGACCATCCCAAGCTAGGACAGGTTGCTTACCCGATTGTAGGTTGTTTGAAACTGCTGCTGTGCGTAGTGAAACCCTAGCTCCTGACAAAATAGGACAGGGAAACCCTACCCCAACATAGGGGTGTTTTTGGCTCTCACTTGCTTGCTATGTGCTTTTAGAGTGCGTCTCTACAGGGAATGCATGTATCAGTTTTCAAGTCTGGGCATCAGGCCTGCGGGTATCAGCATCAGTGTTTTGAGAATCAGTTATATCTGCGGGTATTAGATTCAGATTTGGGGCAGTGATTTGGAAACAATGATCAGTAGTTGAGAATAGTATATTCAGCTTACAAATGCCAACTGGGTGTTGTCATACCGACTGTTTGTTGTGTTTATTTAACCCGTTATGCTGTCCGTTTTTGGTTGTTTATTTCGTTATTATGCTTTATTTATCTTTTTGCTAGGTAGTTTAGCACAATTGCTTCCGACCAAGCAGATATTTCCCAAGCACTCTGGACTAGAGGTCGCAGACTCCATCGATCTGAGGATCTGGTAGACGGACAACCAGTGTTCCATTCTTTACCCCCGGTTACTAGACAGAGGGTAGTTAGGCAAAGGATATCAGTTCAGCAGTCAGTTCAGAGGGCTTTGTCTACCCCACCTGAGTATAGTAGGGATCAGAGTTCTGTTTCTCCCGTAGAGAGGGAACATATACCAGTAGTTCAGCTAGATCAGGGTAGTATGGCAGGAATAGAGGAAATGATGCGTCAGCTCCAGGAGAGCATGAAAACCATGCAGCAAGATACTGCTCGTCAAGCAGAATTTGCCAAACAGCAGGCTGAGATCATGGCCCAACAGGCAGAGCTAATCACTAGACTACAGCAGTAAGCCGGGGCATCCGCTTCACACCAAGCCCCTCCCCCACCAAGGGTTCCAATACCCGGGGAGACACCAAATGTCCAGGAAGATACAGACATTCCGACAGGGCCGGCTCCGCCCCAATCCTACCCCAGCTATCCAAAACACTTACCAACCTACCGGATTCTCCCTTTGAGTTCGAGGTGGACCCCACAGCATTAAAAGTGAGCAAGCTTGAAAAGCTGTTCAAGAAATCTCAGGGTGTCAAGTCCATTCCAGATATCGAAGATGGGTACACCGACGCGGCCATGACGCTGCCGGACCAGTTTAAGATGCCACATATTGACCGTTTTGATGGATCCGATGATCCTATGGTACATCTGTGGTTGTTTTCAGACATACTAAGGCCGATGGGCCTCACCAGATTACAGAAGCTTTCTTTATTCGGCCGAACCCTGTCGGGTGTAGCGGCCATCTGGTATGCAAAACTGGAAGATTCCGTCAAGAGGAACTGGGATGAAATGGCCGAGGCCTTCATAGCTCAATACTCCTATAATACACAGATTGAGATCACAACTCGTGATCTTGAGACGACTAGACAGGAGCCGAAGGAGAGCTTTTCTGACTTCATAACCCGCTGGAGGGCCAAGGCCTCAATGATGACCATTAGGCCGATTGACAAAGATCAAATACGGATGGTTGTGCACAACCTTCTGCCCAAGCTCATGCAGAGAATGATCGTCCTCCTCACCCCACTTTTGCAGATTTGCATGAGATTGGGGTGCAGATCGAGGACGCTTTGAAGCAGGGTCTGATTGATAATGACAGAGAACAGCCCAAGAGAACCTTCAACCGTAACGCAAATGTAGGCACAAGCAGTGCTGCAACTGCCAGAGCCTCAGAAGTAAGCATGGTCACCGCCACTCCCCCAAGAGCCCTTGCAGCTACACCATTCACCAGTGCGTCCGGAAGCAACCCAGAAACAACCAAGTACCAACCTTGAGGCCAAAGAACCTTCACTCCATTATACATGCCCCTGTCCAAAGCTCTGGGGGTTTTAATCAAGAAAGGGCACTTGAAGCCCCTAGAGCCATAGCCATTGCCAGAAACACTTCCCCCCTCCCATAACCCAGCCAAATATTGTGCCTTTCACTAGCAGCATGGTCACGACACTGACCATTGCTTTAGATTGCGTCACGAGATTCAGGATCTCGTTGACAACAGGGTGATCGTGCCTCCGGAGAAACCGAATGTCACAACCAACCCTCTCCCACCACACAACCAAGCTCCACCTCCCAAACGCATCAACTCAATCCAAACTGGGGTCGTGTCATACGACCCTAGCATATACATCACCCCGTCTCACCTACCCAAGCCAGAGGTGTTCATTCCTGACAGCACTGACTTGTGCATGTTGGACATCTCCCGAACCCAACCCGAACCAATGGTGGTGACTACCGAAGACAGCACAAGGATGACTTCGGAGGAAAGTGGGACTAGTGATTCAGGGTCTGAGGAATTTGGGAGCTCTGCTGAGTAGGTATACAATCCGGATGGCTACATTACGTCAGTGGGCCAGGTTAGGCCGAATGTGGAATTGCCAATGGGGGCAGAGATCTTTGTAGTACGAGGGAATGGGCTTGATCAGAGGGTAGATGACTTAGCAGCTCTGGAAGGAGACATTGCTAACCTTCAGCTTTTCAACGAACAAGATCCAGGGGACGTGATAGTCAACTGGTTTGATTTTGATAGGTTAGCAGAGGTTACAGGGTGGCTTGACGACCAACCAGATATTGTTGAAGAATCTCAGCCGGAATAGGACCTGTCAGGGACAAGAACATCAGCTGTGGCTAGAAGGGCCGGAAATCAGAATGCATCACCGGAGAGCGCCGGTGCCAAGAATTTCGCTCAGGATTTGGGCATTTTGAATACAGGACATGCTGAACAGTAGGCTGCATTGACGCAGTTGGAAAGGGAAGGGATCGAAGATTTTGAGAGAGCCAGAAAGGCCAAGGCCCCCCTGGGGATTGAACTTGCTGTGTGCACAAGAACAGAGCATGCTATGAGCACATGGACGGAGGTGGTGCTGTGGTACAAGGACAGTTGTAACGGAGCCGGACAGGTGTCTGTCGGCTGTTGATGGAATGTGGTGGGAAGACGATGACCTGTGTCTCGCCCACACCGATGAGGACTGGGGGAGCAATTGGTGAAGTTGACCATATGACTAGGAGTGGGCGGTATTTCAAGCCCCCGCAGCTAGATCAACCAGAGGCGTCCAGGAAGGACAAGAAGTCGGAGAAGCAGAAAGAGAATTACTTGAAGAAGAGGCCGTGCTGAAGTAGTTGAAAAAGATACAAGCAGACATCTCCATCTGGGGACTGCTTATGGCTTCACGTGTTCATAGACAAGCTGTCTTATCGGCAATGGACAAGGCCAAACTCTCAATAGACACCACGTCTGAATAGCTGGTGGGATTGGTTTTCCGGGAGGGGCTTCCCCCGATGGTGACCTTTTCCAACAAGGAACTACCGCCTGACGACGTGAATCATAACAAACCCCTCTACATCTCTGTGGAATGTAAAAGCAAATGGATACCGGTGGTTCTTGTCGACACAGGATCCGCTATTAACGTGTGCCCGTCAAGGACGGCATATGCAATCGGGTTGAAGCCCGCGGACTTTGTGCCAACAGCCTAGGTGATAAGGGCATATGATAACACAAGCAGAGAGGTGATGGGGACTGTGAAAATTCAGACTCAGGTTGGTCCAGGACAACACGAGATTGACTTTCATGTCTTGGACATTCCCGCAACCTTCAATTTACTCCTGGGGCGGCCGTGGCTGCACCAGGTGAAGGCAGTCTCTTCCACCCTGCATCAGATGTTGAAATACCCTCACGGGAAGAGGGTGGCTATAGTTTTTGGGAATTCGTCAATCCATCCGCCGCCAGAAGTGTCTACACCAGTTTTAGAAATCGAGCAAAGCACGGAGGATGTGTTCCTATCGGGTTTTACCCTAGCCGAGGCTCGGGTCATACAGAACATCTTAGCTGTTGATGAAGGGTTGTATGTTAGCGCCTAGTCAGTATACCTCATGAACAAACTCCAGCACATCCCTCGGATGGGGCTAGGAAGAAGTGGCCGGAAGGGCATTGCAGTATCAGCCGAAGTGCCGCACAACCCACATACCTTTGGTTTGGGTTATCTGCCCACCAAAGAGGACTGGGTGAGGAAAGGCAAGGAGATGGCTGGGAGAGCCAGAGCAAAGCAGGCAGGGAAACCTTATGAGTTAGTGCACCGACCCATCCAGGGTACCCTAAACGGACGCTTTGTCCGGGAGGGGGAGGATTTTCCATTCTGCGGCTTCCCAGAGCCATGGTTGAATGCAGAGAAGTGTTGCTTGCCTGGGTTTGAGATCTTCTTTGACCTGCAGTTATCCGGGGATGACGTTGCCGAGGAGCAGACAGACCCATCAGTTGAAGTTGAGCAGTGTGAAAAAGCAGATTCTGAGAAGACCGAGATTGAAATGGGGGTAGCATTGGCTTGTCTACTTTCAGATCCTCCGATCGTACAGAAGTGCTTGGGGGATAACTTCTCGGTGTCCATGATCGGGAATGAAACGGCTGTGAGCCCACCTTCAAACATTTTGGATGCATCCATCTCACCTCCCCTCATCTGGCAGTACGAGGAGGGATTTTTATCAAGCAGCACCGGGTCAGGTAGTGAGCTAGAATCTGATTCCACCGAGTCTGTGGAGTCAGAATCAGGTTCCAGCTCGTCTGAGTCTGAGTCCGGTATTCCTGGGGGTGACAACCCGGATGCCACAGTCCTGTCTAGGTCGTCTTTTTCTTTCTCTTTTGAGTCTGTTGTAACAGAGGAATCAGACGATTTGGAAGTGATTAATGAGAATGGAATGGCTGTGGTTTCTGAGTACTTTTCTGTGCCTTTGATTTATTGTATTAATTAGGACTTTCAAAATTTTGATGAAAACGACGAGAAAGAAATTCCTCTGGTTTTACAACGATTAATTGATCAAGAGCAGGAGAGATTTGTTAAACCCTTGGTTGATGAAATCACTACAGTTAATGATGGTACTGAGAAGGACCCGCGGCTGGTCCAGATCGGATCCACGTTGTCTTCGGAGGAGCGCGAGCGCTTAGTCGCTTTATTAAAAGATTTCAAAGATGTTTTCGCATGGTCCTACGAAGACATGCCTGGAATCGATCCTGAGATTATACAGCACCGGATCCCTCTTGACCCAGAGGCCCGACCCGTTAAACAGAAACTCAAAAAGATCCGCCCGGACTGGGCTCTCAAGATTAAAGAAGAGGTCACCAAGCAAATTGACGCAGGGTTTCTGTTGGTATCTGAGTACCCAACTTGGTTGGCTAACATAGTTTCGGTGTCGAAGAAGGATGGCAGGATTCGGGTATGCGTGGATTTCAGGGATTTGAATAAAGCCAGTCCGAAGGACGACTTCCCTCTGCAGCATATCGATGAGTTAGTGGACTTCACTACAGGGCATGTGTTGCTTTCATTCATGGATGGGTTTTCTGGCTACAATCAGATATTGATGGCACCCGAAGACCGAGAGAAGACTGCTTTTACCACCCCGTGGGGGACATATTGCTATAAGGTGATGTCATTTGGGTTGAAGAATGTTGGAGCTACATATCAACGGGCTGCGACCACGATATTACATGACATGATCCACAAAGAGGTTGAGGTGTACGTGGATGACATGATTGTCAAGTCCAAAGAAAGAGAGGGCCACTACACCGCCTTGCAAAAGTTCTTCCAAAGGATCAAAGAATTTCGGTTGCGGCTGAATCCCCAGAAATGTACGTTTGGTGTTACAGCAGGGAAAATGCTGGGGTTCTTGATTACACAGAGAGGTATCAAGGTCGACCCTTCCAAAATCAAGGCCATCTTAGAAATGCCACCACCAAGGACTGAAAAGGAGGTGCGAGGCTTTCTAGGTAAAGTGCAATTCATAAGACGGTTTATTGCTAAATTAACCTTGACTTGTGAACCACTCTTTGGTCTCTTGAAGAAAGGAACGAAGTTCCAATGGGACGGCTGATGCCAAGCTGCTTTTGAACAGATCAAGCAATACTTACAGAACCCACCTATATTGTCACCACCTGAGTCGGGGAAACCGTTGATTTTGTACCTTTTAGTGACTGAAACTACAATGGGTTGCATGCTCGCACAGGAGTCCGAGGACAAAGTGGAAAAAGCTATTTACTACCTGAGCAAGAAGATGTTGGATTACGAGACCCGCTACACTCCACTCGAGAAGGCTTGTTTGGCCTTGGTATGGGCTACCAGGAAGCTGCGGCACTCCCTGTTAGCTCACTCTGTAATGTTGGTTTCAAGATTAGATCCCATCAAATATCTCTTCGAGAAACCAACACTTACGGGTAGTCTAGCCCGTTGGTTGCTTCTGCTTTCCGAATTCGATCTGAAGTATGTGACTCGCAAGTCGGTAAAGTGGAGAGCGGTAGCGGAGTTCCTAGCCGATCACCCAGTTGAAGGGGATGAAGTAGTTGAGTACTTATTCCCAGACGAGGCTATTTTGCATATCGAAGATGAAACTTGGACGATGTACTTTGACGGAGCATCAAACCAATACGGGTATGGGATAGTGGTGTTGCTAATAGCACCCGACAATTCCCGTATCCCTCTAGCATTTAAACTCCGGTTCAAAGTCTCGAACAACGAAGCAGAGTATGAAGCATGCATTGCTGGTTTAGAAGCCGCCCTAGAACTAGGGGCAAAACGGTTGGACGTCATCGGGGACTCGAACCTGGTTATATCTCAAGCTAAAGGAGACTGGAAAGTCAAAGAAGAAAAGATGAGAATCTATCGTCAGACCTTGGACTTGTTGATCCCTCGGTTTGAGAAGCTGAACTTCGCTCATCTGTTAAGAGAGAACAACAGGTTTGCAGATTCACTAGCAACTCTATCTTCCATGATAGACATCCCTTTTGGAGTCCGGATGCGTCCGATCATCATTGACCAGAAATTTGCACCAGCTTACGGGTCGATTGCTGCCATAGAAGAGGTTCAAGATGAGAACCCCTGGTATTACGATGTCTGGAACTTCTTGGAGAAAGAAGCGTATCCACCAGGGGCAAATGCCAAGGATAAAAGGGCAATCAGAAGAATGGCTGCTCAGTTCATCATCTGCGGGGGTAAACTGTACAAAAGAGGTCATTTGGGAATACATAAACTGTGTGTCGACGCCGAAGAATCGAAGAGCCTGATGGAGGCCATCCATGGAAGAGAGTGTGGAGCGCACATGAGTGGGGTGATGCTAGCTCAGAAGATTCTCAGACAAGGTTACTACTGGTCCACCATGGAGGAAGATTGTATTGGCTTTGTTCGGCGATGTCACAAATGTCAGATCCATGCAAACCGCATGAATATCCCGCCATCGAAGCTGTACAATATGACTTCGCCATGGCCATTTTCAGTTTGGGGAATCGATGTGATCGGGGTTGTCACTTCGAATGGGTCTAATGGGCATGAGTTCATTCTGGTCGCGATAGACTATTTCACAAAGTGGGTTGAGGCCCAATCTTATACGGTGTTGAAGGCTTCACATGTTGCGAAGTTCATCAGGAACAACATCATCTGTCGCTACGGGGTCCCAAATGAGATTATCTCAGATAACGGTTCCCACTTCAAGAAAGAAGTGATTGACTTATTGGAAAAATGTAACGTGGATTTTCACAAGTCATCTACATATCGGCCACAGACCAATGGAGCGGTCGAGGCCACCAACAAGAACATCAAACACATTTTGCAGAAGATTGTGGAAACCTATCGGGACTGGCCAGATAAGTTGCCATTTGCTCTGTGGGGCTACCGGACTTCAATTAGAACTTCTACTGGGGCGACTCCGTATTCATTGGTTTATGGGATGAAGGCCGTTCTACCTATCGAAATTGAGGTTCCGTCATTACGAGTACTGGCCGAGTGTCAGATAGCTGAGGCAGATTAGCAGCAGAGCAGGTTTGAAGAACTCATGCTCTTTGACGAGTGAAGGCTGAAAGCACTGTACCATGTTCAGGGTTATCAACGACGAATTGCTAGGGCCTTTAACAAGAAGGTTAAGTCCAGGAATTTGAAAGAAGGAGATTTGGTGCTCAAAAACAACCGAGCTCCCATCTACGACCCTAGGGGCAAGTTCAGACCCAATTGGACTGGTCCTTACATCATTAAGTCTATTTGGTCGGGTGGAGCTGTCGTTCTGATGGACCTAGATGGCCTAGAGTTCGCCCAACCGATCAACATGGACAAGTTAAAGAAATATTACCCATGAGTGGCTCGCTAGGCCGAAAAGCCGAAAGGGCGACCTAAGCAAAAGTTAGAGCATAGAAAAAATTTAAAATTATAAAAACTGAGCTCGCAAGGTTGAAAACCCGCAAAGGGCGGCCTTGGCAAAAGTTAGAGCGTAAAAGGTGAGAGTTAATACACGAGTGAACCTGAGCCGAACTACGTAAGGCTTGATTCCCATCTTTGGGATACGTAGGCAACTTCATTCTAAAGTCCAGCCATAAACATTTCCCCGATCAACTTTGTCCATGTGATCATGTCGGTCATCTTTGTCCATTCTGCATTTAAGAGCTCGGTTGTGAACTCCAGTGCAGTGCTATTCAGACTAGGGGCAACTTTCCAGTTGTCGGGATCCGGGGTTGTATATCTCAGTGACAGATTTCAGGCGTGTCCAGTTTTGATCCATAGTTTTGAAAAGTTTTAATAAAAGTTGATTTTGCTCAAATTAATCTTTTTACAACTTAGACCATTTTTGGACCAAAAGGGAAATTTTCAGTACCCACAACCTTCAATTATATTGATTTCAGTACAGAGTTCTCCTGCTCTTGCGTACAAATTGAAGTTGCTTTTTTATTACACTCATAAAGAAAACTTGAAAATTCTGATTAAAGCAAATAAATCAGGGGCATAGTCAGGTGTTCCCGCGTCCCCTCCTAGAGCTGGTCGAAGCCTCTGATGCCAAGCTGGGCCCAATCTGTGTCTCTTCATTGAGCCAATCTATGCATTCATCGAAAAGGGTGTAACTGAAAGTGGGAGCGGGAGCCAGAAGCTCTCTCGTCCTCCATGTCGTGGCATACCGAGCTAGCTGTGCGCCTCGGACCGGAAATGTAGCTGGGTACTCTATCCCCTCTGCCGGGCAAATCTGATCATGGCCGAACTGGCGCTAGAACCAGAAAAGAAAGTAGAACACGCAGTGTGTCAGGCCAATCAACTGAATCCCGGTCTGCCGGGACATGCTGTAGCTCATTGCCGGTAGATTGAGCCAAGGACAACGCCAAGCAATACGGTCTGCAGACAAACTGCACATCCAGTCAAACCACCATCCCTCATCAAGGGCATCACTAGACGTCACCGGAAGAAGTAGTCCGAGTGATGATGAGCAATATATATGTGAGACAGGGTGGGAAACATTACCTGCAGCAGTAGTGGACTCCCCGCGAATCTGGTCGTCTCCCGGCGATAGAAAGCATCCAAGCCCATCAATGTCTCGGCTAATGTCATGGCAATGCAGCTCTTGCCCTCTTTCAAGCCTTGGGCAACCTCGATCAAACGAACGCTAGGCCCACTGAAGCCTAGGGCAAGCAAAAAGTGAGACAACATGCACAAACAAAGGGCATGTCGTCGAAAACCTTGCCAGTGGTGATCACCGCGGTCACCGGCATTGGAAAAACGATGAATCAAGCTGAGGATATCCAATTCTCCGTCGCGGATCAAAGACCGAGCGTCGTGCATAGTGAGCCCACACATTCGTCCTAAGGCTTGGGCGTGGCCGAAGCGAAGCTGGGGCAAGATTTCTTCGTTGTGCTCAGATTCCATCAAAGCTTGGAAGTCTTCGAAGGTAGGACACATCTCTTGCCCACCAAAACTAAAGACATGTGTTACCGGGTTCCAAAACCTTACCACGGCATAGAGAAACGGAAGGTGCAGCGGAGTGCGACTCAGCGTGAATAGTGCATTTATGCCGAAGCCTCAGAAGTTCAACTTTTCCGAGCCAGCTAAGGTAGCAATCCAAGTTATGAGATTTTGGATGAGAAATGCCTCCATTTTGATGTAAAACTAAGATGGAGTGAGAGAACCACGAAGCTGGAACTTTTATGGAGGATAAGGCACTGTTTGGAGGACAAGTGTCAAAAATCTGGAGGTCGCCATGCCAACTGGTCCGCCGACCACTTTTTCTGGTCGGCCAGCCACCTTTTCTGGTCGGCCGACCACATAATTGGTTTACTGGGCAAAAAAACTGGTCGGCCAGCCACTTTTGGTGGTTGGCCATGGAGAAAAGCTGGTTTTTGGCCTTTTCCTAGTCTCTAGAAAAGAGCTCCTAGCCTTTCCACGTGTTGGGAGTGTTGAAGGTCCGAGTTTACCTCTGTTTCGGATGCGTTCCGTTGCCCCGTTTGTCCGAAATGCATTTGCTTATCGAGTTGTTAAGTTTTGCTTATTGAGTTGTTAAGTTTTACAGAGTTGCCGAGTTTTGTTCATCGAATTGTTGCCTTTTTTTATCAACAATTGTCGAAGTTTGCTTATCGAGTTGTAAACTTGCTAAGGTTTTGTTGTTTCTTAGTGAGTTAAGCTGTTTAGTTTGCTATGTTGGCTCATTACCTGACTTGGCAATGTACAATGCTCGGTTTCCATTCAATCTCATTTTTGTGCAAAATGATGCGATGCGATGCTAAGAATGCAAAATACAACACTTTTTGAACAAAAAGCTGTTTCATTCCATCATAGCTTCTTTTGTTACAACATTTTACAACAGGGTACAAGTTTTAAAGAAAATAAAACTGCCTAAAGCTAATGTGCTGCAACTACTAGTAAACAAAAAAAAAGAAAATAAAGCAAGAACATCTGCATCGGTGCTGTCCGGCTCAAGATCGAGAGGCTCTCTTCATCCTCTTCGGCTGAGCAACCTCTGCACCACCTCCACCTGCACCACCATCCGAATCGGAGTTGCCGTCCTTGGAACCCTCCCCGGCATCACCTCCTCTCTCAGAACCGGAGCCAGAGTCCTCCTCTCTGCCTGTGGATGTCTCCGACTGAGGATGCGCAGACTCCTCCTCCTCGCTGGACTCCTCATCATCTCTGATAGGCGCTCTACGCCTGCCTCGGCTGCGAGTCGAGTCCCCTCTTCCAGCCCCTCGAGAAGGCCTGGATGGCCTAGCCTGTAGTGGTGGGAGCTGAAAAAAAAAAGAGAAGGACATGTCAAATACATCAGTCAAAGTATGTATATCAGATGTAGATGCGCGAATGTTGCATAGAGTGTGTGCTTGTAGATGTAGTATGTGAATGTGGTGTGTCAGATGTGCTCTACACATGCAGTCAACCAATGGAATGGAATGTCCAATTTCAGTATGTCATCAGAAGTATGATAAATGCAAGGAAATTGAAAAGTACCGAGACGCCGGCGATGAACACATGTGTCTCCCTCCGCAGGACCATGCTCTCAAGTGAGGCCACCACTCCGAGTAACCCCTCAATATACACTTTGGGAGGCTGCAGATGTAAGTGCAAGTCATTAGTGAGTGAATGAATGAATGTCTAAATATCTGAGTGATAAATCAAAACTGTAAAGCATACCGGTGGCGAGTCAGGGTCACTGACGTATCGATGATCAGGCAATGAAGGCTCCAATGGAATTGGGTAGGATGTCCCATACCGCCAGCCTGTCAGCTCAGTCGAAAGATCCGGCCACCCAGCATACTGATAAGTCGGGGGGATCTCTCTAGCCCTACTCCTCGATGTGCCAACCCTGCTAGTCGAAGCGGTATCTGCAGCCCGGACTCGACTCGATGATGGCATGCTAGCAGCCCTCCTCGTGGGAGTACAGACACCTATCAGTGGAGGCATCAAGTATGTATAGCGGTAGGTCGCGTAATCTCCCTCCTCCAGTAACAGAATTGCATCAGTACCCAACATGAGCTCCTCGACCTCCCGGGGAATGAGTCCCTCAGTGGATCGCATATCATCTGGAGGTGCTGAGCGGATACCCTAATCAGGGTTGCCCATCGTTTGACGCATGAAGTGATCCCCCAAAAACTAGGCCCTACCAACTGGCCCCTCAAATAAAGTCCTGTATCGAGAAGCGGCCCACGCCCCAGGGAATCGAAACCGGGCTTCTCCTGACAAGGATGCCCAAGGCTGCCAAGTGATCTGCGGATAACAAGTGCATAAACTAATTAGATGTCGTAAATATGCAAGATGAATCAAAGCTGAAAACATGACGAACTGAGAGTTTTGGATTACCTCCGTCGGCCGTACAGTATCGAAGAACTGTCGGAGATAGGGCAAAGTCTCCCAGTCCTCGGCCGGCATCGACCCTTAAATCTACGAGAGAAGGGGATCTCCAGAGGTACCTCAACCTTGAGCTCAGGAGCCAGCGCCGGAAAGTAGGCATAAACCCATAGCTGTGAAAAAAAAAAAAACAAACAAGGCAGTGGTTGTCAGAATATAGAATGTACAAAAAATACAAAATGCTGAGTGCAGAATGTAGGACACAGAATAAAATGTGTGCCGTGTGTGCAGTGTATAGATAATGAAAAGTGAAAATGTAAATCAAGAGGGCAGAATGTACCTCCCAGGCTCTCCAGTAGCCACCTACTATGTTCCCCCGCCCGCGGGAGGTCGCGCTCATATAACAGTAAAGGGTAGCGAGGCCAACGTCACCCCAATCATACTGGCTGACCTGTGATAGGTCCACCAAATCACTGAGCAAATAAAGTCGGACTGTGTTCCCCCTGTCGGAGAACAGAGTGGTCCCGATAAGGAACATCAAAAAACCCCAGGCATACTGCGTTATCTCCTCGATAGTCTCAGGTATAGTCCTGCTAAACTGCTCAGAAAACCAGGTGTACCTGACTCTACCCGATGATCTGTCTATCGGCGGGCGGGCTCCCAGCAGATAAATCCAAGCCGTCTCCACTCGCCCATGTCTGCGTCATAGGGGACCGGTCGGCCGGCCACGTCAAGGCCCGTCAACATAGAGAAGTCATACGGGGTCATCGTCATGTCCCCAGTAGCTGAAAAGTGGAACGAGTTAGTGGTGTCCCACCATCTCTCCACAAGTACTCCCATGAGGGTCCTACTCGCCTTATAACGTGATATGCCCACGCAGAAAGGTTCAAATCCCGCCTCGTCCACGATGTGACGTACAACATCTGGGAGCTCCGTATACCACTTCCTAGCAAGGATCGATCCATAACCCCGTGTGGAATGAGAAGATACCTGCATTCAGAATGAACAGATGTATTCAGTTTCAAAATGGAATGTATGAGCTGCGTGCAAATGAAGTAAATGAATTGTGTGTTCAAAAATGAAGTGAATGAACTGTGTGTTCACAAATGAAAGTATATGAGCTGCGTATTCAGAATTGAAATATGTGAGCTGTATGTTCAAAGTAAAATGTATGAGCTGCGTGCAAATGAAGTGAATGAACTGTGTGCTCACAAATGAAAGTATATGAGCAGTGTGTTCAGAATTGAAATATGTGAGCTGTGTGTTCAAAGTAGAATGTATGAGCTGCGTGCAAATGAAGTAAAAATGAGCTGTGTGTTCACAAATGAAAGTGTATGAGCTGCGTGTTCAGAATTAGAAATGAGCTGCATGCCCAAAGAGTGAGCTGTGTGCCTGAAAAGTGAGCTGTGTGCCCAAAGAGTGAGCTGTGTGCTCGAAAAGTGAGCTGCGTGCACAAAGAATGAGTCGTGTGCCCGAAAATGTGCTGTGTGCCCAAAACAAACTATGTGGTCAGAATGAACCGTGCGTTCAGAGTAAGCTGTGTGCCAAATACTGTGTTACGAGCTGCGTGCTAAATGAACAAAGTATTGTTATGCATGAGTTGTGTGCCAAATGGACCGGATGGATGCGTGTAAATGTGTTCAGAACAAGCAGGCATGATACATAGCGAAAACATGAAGTGGGCAAGAAATGCAAAAATACATTGCGGAGAATGTAAAAGGGAAGTACGTACCTCTCGCGCCTGGTGAGACAGATGAGACTCTGGCTCCCGTACTAGTAGGTCTGTGGGTGCTCGCCGATTGAAGTTGGTAAAGTGATAGAAGGTGGTAGGAGGCAGGATGTGCTCTTGAGGGTGGTACATCTCCGGGTCGAAAGGCCGAATCCTCGGAGGCAATGACATGATATCTGGCTCGTCCTCGGCATGTGGAGGACCTCCATCGTGATGAAAGTGATCCGCCATCCGAAGAAATCTGTAAAAATGAGCAAAAATGAGCGAAATGAGCCAAAATTGCAAAAAGTCAACAAAAGTCAACTCTCGGGAAAGGAAAAAGTCAACAAAAGTCAACTCCCGAGAAAATGCGCCAAAGTTCGAGACAAACATACCTCAAGTGGTGAAAATGGAGAAGGAAGCTCCCGAAATCAAATTTTAATCAGTTCAAAGTGAAGAGAATCGAAAGTTTTCGCGAAACAACTTCGCGTGAGCCGTTGGAAAACGCGTATAAAGTGCAGATCTGAGAGAGAAAAGGGTCTAGGGAGCAAGAGGAGCTGATTTTGGCCTGGGAGGTGTGATACAAAATGATTTGGAGCTATCCATTTAAAGATCCGAGTGTAAAAAGACAAAACTGTCCCTGTTTTCATAAACTGGTCGGCCGACCAGTTTTTCTGGCTGGCCGACCACCTTTTGGGCAACAACTGGTCGGCAGCTTTGCTAAGTGGTCAGTGGCCCTCCTGGGTGGTCTCCAAGGCCCCTTTGTTCTCCCTGTGTATTATGGTGATGATTGGAATCCTCGGCTCTCAAGAAAGTACAAGAAAAGTGCACTTTTCGGCGCGAAATGTCTCCGTGGGAACCTCAATTCAAGTCTTCGACGTGCGGCTCGTCGTCACTCGCCAAGAGCAAGGTGTATCCTTTTTGAGTACGTTGCGACCCCTCCGAGAGGTAAATCGGAGGTCGCATTTGAGTTACCCTCTTTAAGGCTTGTACTTCTCTACTCCGCATTTTGTTTCAAACATGCTTTTGAAGTTACACTTATCCCATATTGTTATGCACACCACTTGCATTGTTGTGCACGTTTCACTGATATTATCATGCATCAATGCTTTACTTGTGTCGTCATGCACGTTTCACTTGTATTGCTATCGGCGTCATACGTATCCGCGGTCGATGTGGCGTTGAACATGTATTCCTAACTATGTTGTACTTGTTAAGTTTCCTTCTTTTACAGGCACGATATTGTATGTACAGTTCATTCGAGGCTGGTGCGACCAGACGGTATTGTTTGTACAAATCATTCAAGGCTGGTGCGACCAGACGATATTGTATGTACGGTTCATTTGAAGCTGGTGCAACCAGACGAACCGGACGGTACTGTATTCTCTGTGTGAGACATAGCGAGAATTATATGATTCTCTTACATCCTTTCTGCATGTGATGTAGTTTGGCCGACCTTAAGACTCAGACGTCATCGATTGAGTACTCGATAATTGCACATGTTGTGCTCGTTTCGAGGTTTCGAAATTCTTGGCTGAGAGCCTCACCTCTGGACCTCGGGACTCTTTGTACTTTGACTCGGTCTGCAGACTAATTCTTGTTTTCTCTTCCCAGAGGGAGGGATAGGTCTTGTAGACCATCTCTTCGTGGTCATAGGCCACTGTTCCCGTTTGGAAACTAGTTTCCGGTTTTCAAAGCCGTCGGCCGTGCGCCTCGGTTCGGGACCGCTTAACATTCTCCGTTTGGCGTGGTTTTTGAACCACACCTTGTTTCCTTTTCCTAGAGGAACACTGTGGTCCAAGAGACCACTGTTGTGGTTGCATACCACTTTTGATGCTTGGCAGTTGGTTTTCGGGGCTCCCAGCCGCGCATCTTGCCTACCGAACCCTTGTCTTGCATCCATTTTGGTTTGTCTTGGGTACAAACCTTACTTTCCTTGTTTGGGAAGTGGTACAAGGTTGAGAGACCAGCTTTTATCCTTGGAGACGACTTTTCTCCCCACCAGCCGGTTTTCTGGTCGGGAAACTGGTTTTCTTGGTCTTTGGGCCACATTTTCTGGTTTCCCACCCTACCATTGGCTTGCTTTCAGTGTAGAGACCACCAATTCCCCCTGCCGACCACTTTTTTACCTGGGAGACCACTTTGGGTGGTCGGCCAACCACTAAATGTAGCAGGTCGACCACCTTTTCTGGTCGGCAGCTTCCCTTCTGTTTTGTCAGACTGAATAAATGCCAACTGGAGGGCACAGACTGTATCCACCATACACGTGTATGGAGGGATTTATCAAAGCTCTAAGCTTCTCCAAGAAGCTTTAGCTTATGTTTTTCTATAAGATAGAGGCTTCCCCTCCCTTCTCCAGGTTCTGATTTTGGCAGAGAGCATAGGCTTACACTCTCTCTATACCCCTCTCTTTCTCTCTCTATATTGGTGTTTTGCTTCACACTTGTACACACAACCTCATAGCCAAACACTCTTACCTTGTTGCTGAGTTGCTGGAGAGTCTTGAGGGAGCTCAAGAGTTGGTTTTGGCTCCGAAAATTTGCTGGTATTGCAGTGCTTCAAGGGTAACCTCCTTTTCCCCCCTTTTAGCTCTATTTTGGTCACTCTCTTAGCCATACTTGCATGCTTAACTTGAGATATTTGCATGTTTTGGCATCATTGAGAATGTTATTTTAGAGCATTTAGGGCTGCTATACTTCCATATTTTCCACTCTTTAAGTGCTCTTTAGAGTTTTGCTTTTATGCCCTATTTGTGAGCCATTGCATGAGCCCCATTTTTGTGCCTTTCAAAGCCATCATCCCAACTCATTTTGCTACTGTTTTGGCCTGCATAGGGTCTGTTTAGAGTTGGTTTGGTCATTTGAGCATCGCCTTGCATGCCTCTAGTGTAATATGCTTCACTAGCTTTCGATACTTGAGCCTTTCAACATGCATTGCGTAAGTTGTTTGCATGATTCGAAGTCATTTTGTATGCCATTTTAGTGCTGGAACACATGCCATTGTACTCCATGTTTCATCTTTTCAATGCTCTTGGAGAGTTGTATTTTGTGACTTAGGCTTGGGGCCGTTGCACTGTGCATGATCGTATGTGTTTTGATGCCTTATTTTCATCATCTTTTGGCCATTGATTTGGGTGTGGCTGAGGCCCATCCATTTTGGTTTAAGTCCACTTAGCATTGCGCATGCCATGTAGTTCGCCGCATTGAGTATGCTGTTTGACATTCGCATTGTGTATGCTAGTCGCATTTTGTCATATTGTTGCATGCTTATGTTGTCTTGCATTGAGTATGTGTGCATTAGCATTGTGCATTGTGCATGCCATTAGCCTTGTTAGGTTGTTCATGTTGCATTCCATATTGGCATTGTGTATGCTATCATGTCCCTTGCATATTTGCATGCTTAGGTTGCATTGCATGTTTGCACACTTGAGCCGCATTAAGTATGCCATCTTGTCACATGATTGATCATTGCATTGTGCATGCCTTGTTCATCTCGTTGTGTATGTAAGTGTCATGTGCATTGTGTATGCTAAGTGTCGTGTGCATTGAGTATGCCATTGTTAGTTCATAGCATTGTGCATGCTAGTTGCATGTTTGCATGACTTAGTTGCATTGCATTAAGATTGCATGCTAGAGTTACATTGGTGCATGCCTTGCTTGTTGCATTATGTTTGGAATAGGGGTTAGTCCAAACACGGGGAACGAGGGGCGTTTCATGCTTGAAATGATGAGACGTGCCTCGATTCCCGGTCGCCGACACTCTTGACTACCCATGACGGAGTTGTTGGCTTTAGGTTCTTATATGTGCATTCATTTCACATTAAGTTGTGCAATTTGACTCCTCGGCCATCATGCATCGAGATGCGTGATTGGTGGCTCGAGGGTCAAAGACTACACTCCCTTGAGCTTATGCAATGATGGGGAGCGTGGTCGTCCACACATGTGTTGCGAATACTTTGCCATCTCTCTCTCTTGCCTTCTGTAGCAGAAAACCAGAAACTAGGGGCAGAAACTGGTCAGCCGACCAGATTTAGTGGCTGGCTGACCACTTTTTCTGGTTTTTCACCACAAAAGTGGTCGGCAGGTGGTCTCCAAGGCCAATAGCTTGTCGGCAGCCTTCCCACAGATTCCCAGGGTGGAGTTTCAGCCTTCTAGAGCTTTGTGCAGTGTTCTGAGGTCAATTGCAAACAGAGGCAAGTCGGGGCGTCGCGAGGGATTTCCGAACAAGGCAATTCAAGCATGCATGCATCCTTTGTCATTCAAAGCAGAGTTGGGGCAGTCCACATTCATTTAGTTTGCATACTTGTTTAATTGCTAGCTTAGTTAATTTGTTGATTAGCTAGAGGTTGTTAATAAGTAGTTGTAAATTGTTATTCATTTCGTCGTGTAATAACTAGTTTAATTAGATTAGCTTAGATTAGTTAGCTGGTTCTGTATTATTTATTCGGACCCTCCGTCGAGAGGGCAAATTTTGTAATAAGTGTGCGTGTGTGTGATGCATGTCTTCAAACCCCCATTTCTTTCTCCCTTTTATTTGCCAACTTACGATGGTTAGTTTTAGGGCATGTTTCAATTAGCATCCTTATGCTCGCATGTTTGCATCCATTCATCTGTCTTGCATGCACCGGGCTCGGCGCACATACCTATCATACTGCATCGTATTTCAATTCCAAGTTGAATGCGTGTTATCTGTAGCATCTCATATGCCATCTTAGAATAGCCGAGCCTATCTTAGTTGTATTTTGCATGTGTTGCATTAGCCATCTTAAACATGAACTAGGATCATGCATTGATTTCTAACATAGCTTTTGTTTTGGCTTGGAGTACTCGGTAAGTGTTTATGCTTTAGCATCCTTGCATGTGTGTGAGTGACTTCCATGATAACATGCTTACCATGAGGCTATTTGCTTATGTGATATAACTGCCTGAATGCCTGTGGGTGAAGGTTGGGTTACCTGAATTGGGCAATTCATTGATTGCGAGTTTTAAGCCCACTTGAGAGTGGCAAATCACCATGTTTTCTAAGCCCACTTGAGGGTGCCAAAATCCGTATTTTAGCCTACTTGCGAGTAGCACACCGTTTTCAAAACGAATATGCAATGCTTTGTTCCAACTTAGGTAATCCAGTCTATACTTGTATGCTGTGCACATCACATAGTAATTCTAGGTTAATAACCGGAATAAGAGCACATATGTTTTCAAAAACAAGATATCATGTTAGTAAAGGCCGATCTTTGATCGGGCGAGCGAGAGTGCTCATTGCATGACCTTCCCCTCTTGTACCCAAGTTCCCGAGCCGAGGCAACTTTGGTGATGACGGACACATGGCCTTTGGCACGAGTCAGGGTTTCCTAAATTCCACCAAAATAAAATATTTAGGTGGCGACTCTATATCTGGCAAAGCAGTCCATGTTTGGCACTTCTTTCTAAAACTCAGTTTTTTAAAACGATTTGCTGGATTTGGACTCTTTGGTGATTTATCGATCTTCCATTGCACTTTGTGAGATTAGATTCAGAACTGTGACATTGAGTCCGAACTGTAGTAAGCCCAATGAACAAAATGGGATTTTCCCGGGACGTTCGAGTGCGTCTACAATTACTCAACACCAAGACAAACTCAAAACCATAGCTCTTTTGTAGTCCATATAGTCACAAAAACATATAGCAAATCTAGCAACAACAGGCTCTACTGCTGATGACAGTACATCAATGTAGAACATCAAAACTAGAACAACAGACTGAGCCACCAAAACAAACAGATACCAGAACATCAAAGCATCATAGAGCAGATTAGCAATAACAGGCTCTAGCAAAAGCAAGACCAATGTGCCACCAGTCAATAGGCAAAAGAATCAAAAAAATAGAACAGATAGAACAGACTGAAACCACTACATTCACTGAAACAGAACAAGCATAACCTATTGTACTTGTAAAGTAGACTAGTTCATACCTCCAAAACCAGATAAAACAAATAAGATGCTGCATATTGTAAACCAAATAAACAAGCTCAACCAGATAAGCTCAATCAGATAAATAAGCTGCTGCATATTGTAAACCATTTCTGATGCAAAACAAATAAGCTCACCTAGATAAACTCACAACACAAAAACTCACTTAACCACCAGTCCTGAGGCAAAACTTAACCTGCTGCATATTGTAAACCAGATCATTCACAGAAGTTGCCATATGTAATGGCGAAGCCTTTACCCACAAAGCTACTCTAACTTTCACAATGTCACGTAGAGCTTCAAAGTCTGGTTGAGATCCATTGTAAACACACTCGTTTCTATGCCTCCATGCAGACCAAACAGTTGCCAAAGGGATGACCATCCAGATCTTCTTAGCTAATTTTGACATTCTGCAACCATACTACCACTGTAGTAGCCCATCTACAGAACCTGGCAATACCCACTGAAAACCCCACCATCTTACAATGGTTGACCATAGCCTCCAAACAAAAGGACAGAAAAGAAGAATATGCTCCACAGTTTCAACATTCTCATGACAGAAAACACATTCTAGATTAACACTCCCATCAAGTATACCAATTCTACGAAGAAAGCGGGAAGTTTTCACCTTACCAAGCTGCCAACCACCCAAAAAATTGCACTTTGGGAGGAGCAAAATTATGCCAAATAGAGCTTGCCATTGTCAGAACAAGTCCAAGAAGGGATTCACTCCATTTATACGCTGATGCTACACTAAACAGCCCAGATGAATCTGCTATCCACTTTAATTCATATGGTTTATCACTGCAAAGAGCCGGTGCACACCTAAGCAAACAGACTAATCTATGGACCTCCTCCTCCTTGTAGACCAACAAGTTTCTTCTAAACTGAAGATGCCAATCAGCAACGGCACTCATATTCTCAAAAAACACCCTTACCACCCCATGCTTATCATTAGATAGAGAGAAGAGTCTAGGGAATTCTTCCTTCAAACATACATTGCCAATCCACTTATCCAACCAAAAGTGAGCTCTACTCCCATCCCCCAAAGCTATCTGAGAATTGTGGAGATAGAAATTATGCAAGTCTAGATTCAACAAAGCTACATTAAGAATATCCGTCCAGATTTTAGATCCTCTACCTTCCAAAGTTGGAAACCATTTCCCATTCTAAACATTATATTTTGAGCAGATCACTTCTTTCTAGAAAGTTTGATTATCAGCTCCAAACCTCCACCACCATTTTAGCAACAGGCATTCATTAAAAGTTCTAATCCCCCTCAAGCCCAAACCATCTAGATTCTTATTCTTGGCAATCACCTCCCAACGGACCAAATGCACTTTTCTTCTGAGATCGGATCCTCCCTACAGGAAAGCTGATTGCATTTTCTCATTCTCCTAGCCACCCCTACAGAATTTTTAACAATGATAAATAGTACACATGCAGATTGGACATAACAAGTTTGATTATCAGCTCCAAACCTCCACCACCATTTTAGCAACAGGCATTCATTAAAAGTTCTAATCCCCCTCAAGCCCAAACCATCTAGATTCTTATTCTTGGCAATCACCTCCCAACGGACCAAATGCACTTTTCTTCTGAGATCGGATCCTCCCTACAGGAAAGCTGATTGCATTTTCTCATTCTCCTTAGCCACCCCTACAGGAATTTTTCACAATGATAAATAGTACACATGCAGATTGGACATAACAAACTTAATTAAGGTTAATCTCCCAGCAAAAGAGAGCACTATTCTCTTCTAGTTAGCTAATTTCTGCTTGAATTTGACAAGAACAAGTTTCCAAGTACTTCTCCTACTGGGTTAACCCCCAATGGCAGTCCCAAATACATTATAGGTAGCTTCTGATGAAGGCAATTTAGATTAGAGGCAAACTCTTGCAATATTCCATCATCCACCCCAACACCACAAATAACATTCTTATGATAATTTATTTTCAGCCCCGATGCCGTCTCAAAACATCTTAAAATTCTTTTAATATTATAGACTTCCTCCCTCTTAGCTTCACAAATTCATAATCAACACTTCATAAGCATTATTTAAACCAATCTCATTTAGGGATCGCCCTCAATAACCCAAACCACATTCGCCAATTAAAATGAGAGGCAAATAAATACATTAAAAAAATAAGTAAGGTAACCAAAGAAAATAAGCAAAAAAAAGAAAAAGAAAAAGAAAAGAACATCTCCTACTACCCCAAGTAAAAATCAATGCAAGAACAGTTAAATATATAGATCAACTGAAGAAAACAACAGACAAAACAATTTAGAAAACAATTACAATTAGGCTCTAATCTTGATGGTAGCCGCGTTTATTGAACTCCTAGTCCTCTCTTTTCGATTTCCAACCTTAGGATCATCAACTACCATTATTATTATGACACTTATAACTACTAATTCTATTGATCTTGTCCTCAAGCATTTTTGCATCCTCCCTAAACCCAAGTCTAGATTATTTAGACACCCCATTTTTGACCGCCCTCACGACTTGGGCGCCACCACTTGCACACCAAATGATGAATTGTATATGCTTGTCAAATGCTCGAAGTCTTCAGTAGAATGCCACAGCTTTGAGCTTTCAAACCCTACACACCTTTTGACTTGTTTTTGGACAAAAAAAAGACAGTTTTTTAAGCCTAAAAAAACTTAGGACCTACCGGCCACCACTGTGGGCTGCCGACCACCAGTGTAGGCTGCCACCCACTTGTGTGGCCTGCCGGCCACTTATGTAGTTTTGCAGATATTTTGGCCAACTATGCCAGCTGTTTGCACAGATGCATGCACCTGCCTATACGTGTATGTATTGATATTTTTGAGGGAGTTTGATGTTTTTCTATATATAGGAGACCTCCCCTTCCATTTTTAAGGTTGAACATTTTGGAGCAAAATTATCTCTTTCTCTCTCTACAGTTCTCTCTCTCTCTCTCTCTCTCTCTCTCTCTTACAAATTCCTAAGCATTTGCCTATACACTCTAAACCAAACCTTGTGGTATTTGAGTTGAGGTACTTTTGAGCCTACTTTGAGCTCTTGAGGGTGTGCAAGTGTTGGTTTAACACTTGGAAAGGGTTCTCCTCTTCAAGAGGTATTAATCTTGGCTTGTTGCGTTGCTTTATTTTCTATTTTGCCTACTGTTTTAGAGTGTTTTTGGGCTGTTTATATTCTGTATTTTTGGGCTGAAACTTGTGGTTTAAGGCCATCAGGGGTAGAGGTGTGGATCACTCTTCTTTGTACCTCATTTCTTAGGCCTTTACCCTTGTGTTTCCCACCTCTTTGTCCACCTTTCTTGAGCTTTTTAATACTGAATTTTAGAGCTTTTTCAATGGTTAAAACCATGTTTTGAAGTCCCAAAAATGAAGGGGGTAGTCTCCCCTCCTTGTGCTTGTTTACTAGCTTAACATGCTCCATGTTTTAGCTTATTGTTCAGCTATTTTTGTCTTAATTCTAGCATGTTTTAGGAATGATTTAGCACTGTTTTAGGACTTTTTTTGGTTTTTCATTGCATTTGAGCTAACTATTGCATGCTTGTAGTGTAATTGCCCTTATAGGCTTGGTAGTTTAGGCCTTAGCCAACAACCTATTTGAGTTGATAGTGTTTATTTCAAACTTTCCATACTTAAGATCACCTTTAATTACCTCTGAAACCTCCCTCCTTTCTTAGCTTTTGGTTTGATTTGAAAGTTGTTTCAAGCTACTTGTTTGTTTAAGCTTGAGATTGAGGTCTTGTGCTTAATGGTTTAATCCCTTTGGGGGTTCATTACCAACGTCATGACACTTCTCTCGTGCCTAAAACAACTCTTGGTTTGGTGCTCCTTTCCATTAGAGGACCTAAAGCTCACTTTTGGACTCAATTGATTAAGAAATGGTTGGTAATTAAAATGTAGTAAAATGAGGATTAAAAATGATGCAAGATAATAATCAACTTGGGTTCAATCAGACGTTAATTGAACCCATTGAGTCTTGAGTCGTTTCATACTTGTTAGTGATGTAAACGGTTCAAAAGTCAATGTCAAATACTTCCCTTGATCAATTCATGATAGGGAGGAGGTTTGAGAGTCTTTCTTGTTGCATTTATTGAAATTATACACCTTGGTTCATAGGCCATCATGCAATGAAATTCTATCGATTGATGGTTTGTGAATTGAGCTTGCCACTTCTTTGAGTTGTTTTAATGATAAAGATGGGTAAGGTGTACAAACATATCGTGAGAATACCCTGTCTTGAGAATACCCTGTTTTGAGAATACCCTGTTCTGTTGCAGCAGGAAGAACTAGGATTTTGTGGCCAGCAGGCCACTATTTCTGGACGGTAGGCAACTAGCTATGGCTGGCCGGCCACCATTTCTGGCCTGCCGGCCACTTTTGTCAAATTGAGCAACAACCTTTTTTGGAACAGAACAGAGCAGAGGCTAAGGTAAAAAGATGTTCTACTGTGCAACAGAAGCATTCTTCATGTTGTAATTAATTAATTAGTTAGTTCCATAGAATAGTTAATTAATTAATTGGTTTTTGTAATAACTAACTAGCATAGTTAGTTTATTCGATTTGTAATAATTATTTAATTTGTTTTGTAATAGCTAGTTAATGAGCTTAGCTAGTTAGTTTATTCGGACCCTCCTGCGCGAGGGCACAGTTGTAATAACGTTTATGTCTTCCAACCCCACGTCTTTATTCTTTTTATTTACTTGCTTATGATGGTTAGTTTAGGGCATCATGTTTTGTTTAGCATCTCTCATGCCTAGCATCCATTGTCTTGCATGCATTAAGCTCGGCACATCATTCTAACTTGCATTCTTAGGTTAACACTTCTTTGAATACGTGCTTAGACCACGTGCTATCAAATTGATTCACGTGTCATAATTAATATCCGAGCCTATTAATTGCATGTGTTGCATTAGTCATATTGCATAGTTAGGATCACGCATTATTCTAACTCTGTCCTCTTTTTTGGCTTGGAGTACTAGGTAAGCTTTTATTTACTTTAGCATATTGCATGTGTTAGTATTGCCACGTCAAAAGCATGTTCACCATGAGGCTAAGTGCTTAAGTGATAAATTGTTTGAATGCCTATGGATGAAGCCTAGTTGCTTGAATTGGAATAATTTGAGTAATGTTCATATGCGATCATTTTTCAAGTGGTACATATTCGAAACTCTTTCAATTTTTACAAATTAGTCTATACTTGTGTGTGCATCACATAGTAAGTTAGCCTAATAATCGGAACAAGAGCATATAATGTAGATAAGAATCGCATCATGATTAGTAAAGGCTGATCTTTGATCGGGCGAGCGGGGATGCTCAATTCATGACCTTCCCTCTCGTACCTAAGTTCTCGAGCTGAGATAATCTTGGTAATGATGGACACATGGCATTTGGCACGAGTCATGGGTTTCCAAAATTTCTCAAAAATATTTAGGTAGCGACTCTGTATCTGGCAAAGTAGTCCATTTTTGGCATTTTAATTCCAAATCGATTTTTCCAAAAGATTTGCCCGATTTGGACTCTTTGGTGTTTATCTATTTCACATTGCACTTGTGAAATCAAATTCAGAACTGCGGGAGTCCGAACTGTAGGGCTAGTCGTCTTTCGAAAGGAGGACGAAAAGTCGAGCTACAGATTGCCTCCTCCAACTCCATCATCGTCATCATCATCATCATCATCATCATCATCATTGTGGTCGCCATCATGATTGTCATCACCATCTCCATTTGAAAGACAATTAGTTTCTAGCACTAGACTCCCCCTCTTTCTCGAGCCTCTATCTTCGCCTTCTTCTTCTTCTTCTTCTTCTTCTTCTTCATCGACGTATAGCTGGGAAGGTACTTCTGAGTTGAGGCGTTCCCATTCTTCAATGTCCATTCCAAACTCTAGGTTATTAGTACCAGACACTGCTAGAGCTTCAAATGAAATTGACACGATTTTTTTTTGGAGATTTGAAAGATAATTAGTATCTTGGTGAGTAGCTTTGATGGTTTAAAATATATATATATAACTCTAATTGTCTTCAATACTTGTGTACCCACCCAACAAACACATATATATATATATATATAGTTTGAAATGTCAAACTGTGTTGTCAAAATTCACAAGTTAAATAGAGAGAAGTCGAAGTTAAATATGAATTTAAGATTGCAAAGCACCATTCCCTGTGTCTCCATTCCAAAATAATGCTTATGCAGAGCAGATTATGAGGTCAGATATGACTGACATTTGATGATTAAAGCTCTGATGCAAAATAGTTAATCATTATCATGATTAGCTAGGAGCAGAGCATGAAAGAGTTTTATTTTAGAATAAACTACAATAAGTGTATATAGTTTAAGTGAATTCCCACTTAATCGTTTAGTTTGAATTCTAAATTTTTAATTTGTTATAATATAGTCCTTTCCTTATGTTTTGTTAACAATTTAAACAACAAAAAAAAAAAAACTATTCGTGTAAAATTAAAAAGATCACAGTAAAATTCAAAAGAAAGTAATTTTTATAGTTTCTTTTTAATTCCACTTTGTCTCTCTAGTTTTTCATGTAATTTTTTTCCATTAAAATAATCTAACAAGTGATGGAGGGACCATAATGTGACAAAACTAAAAATTTAGAACTTTTTTTTAACAAAAGCATTGAGTTCAATTGTTCAAATTTAAATTTTGAGCACCAAAGTAAAATTCACACAGACTAAAGGATTAACTATATATTTTATCATTTTATTTATTTATTTATTTTAGAAGTGTACGAGCACGAAATAATCTTCTCGCATAATCCTGTTGATCAAGTTTGTACTCTTCCAAATGTCGTTGTTTTACTTCCTGAAAACACAAACGTGAGCTAGCCGGCGGGTGTGTGCTGAATACTTCTCTGATGCCTAAGTCAGCAAAATAGACAAATAGACAAAAGCTCTGTGTATTCGAGAATCAAAGTTGAGATACCTGTACATAGGTTCTGTTGTGAGCTTTTATAGTTTTTGTCTGGCACAATTCTAGTAGGACACTTATTCCTCAATGTAGAGTCCTCCTAGGAATCACACTCCTGAAAGATAATTCTTATCCTTCAACACTCTCCTCACTGCTTAAACCAAGTGAGATGGTTTTACCACGGTTGAATAACAGTATGACTGAGCTAACACTAGCCCTTTAACATACTCAATCTGGTGCTGTCATATGCAACGTCTAGCTCGATCCCTGTCCACTTATACCTCGGTTTGGCTGTTTAGACCAAGCTAACCGCAGCAACCTTTGACCAAGCTAACAAGGGTGAGGTCCAATTAGCAAAGCCAAAACACCTCGGCCCATAGCTCGGCCCAAACTTCTCCTGGCCCAAGCTCGTTAGTGTTTAGACCGAGCTATAGCAGCTCCTATCTCGGTTCGACGTGCGGCCCAACTTCCAAAGAAGCCTCTTCCTTAGCTCGGCCCAATTTATTTATAAATTACCAGCCTCTTCCTTAGCTCTGCCTGCTACTTCGGGTTCTTCATGATCTCTTTTCTGACTAACTCTTGGTACTTAGCCATCCTCTCATCTTTCGCCTCGTAGTCGCCTGAAATCTGGTTTACTACTAACTGGGAGTCACTGTAAACCATTAGCTCGGTGGCCTGCATGAAAAGTGCTGATTTGAGGCCTGCTAAAAGCGCTTCATACTCCGCCTCATTGTTTGATGCTGGGAAGCCAAGGTTGACTGCTTGTTCCACTATTAGGCCATCTGGTGAGATGAAGACTATGCCAAGTCCTGCACCGTGACTGTTGGATGTTCCATCCACGAAGAGTTTCCACATCTCTCCAACGAATAGCTTCCAGCAAGTAGATGGATCGGACGATGTTTTGGGATCATGAGTGTTACTGGTGTTTTCCTCCAAGTCCATACCGGCTATAGGTGTTATATCTTCACTGTCAGACTGCCTCAAGTCTTTGCTTTTTGATGAGTCCTCACTGGGAATGGCATGGTTCATTCCTTCTCTCTGATCCTTAAACTTGTGTGGTTTGTAATGTGGTTGGGTATCCTGTATCAGGGGTTGCGCATTTCCTGCGGCACTTTCCATCCCCATTTCGGTTGTACCAGTCAAGTCAACTGGGCAGATGTGATGACTTCCTAGTGTGAACTCAGCCACAAATTCTACCAAAGCTTGGGCTTTTATTGCAGTTCTGGGTTGAAACTTGACATCGAACTGTCCCAATTCCACTGCCCACTTCAAGATTCGTCCTGAAAAATCTGCTCTCTCAAACAAAGCTTTTAAGGGAAAGGCTGTTAGGATGTTTATGGTGTGGGCGTGGAAGTAATGCGATAACTTTCTTGAGGCCATCATCAATGCTAAGGCCAGCTTTTCCAATGGTAGGTGCCTAGTTTCTGCACCCAGCAAGGTTTTGCTAACATAAAAGATAGGCAGGTGTTGGATTCCTTCCGCTCTGACCAACACTGCGCTGACTGCATGCTGCAAAACTGCTAAGTACAAGAAGAGCTCTTCTCCCGGTACTGGGTTACTAGCAAAGACAGAGAGGTCATGTAGTCTTTCATGCTCTTTAGGGCGCAGTCGCATTCTTCATCCCACTCAAATTTGGCCTTTAGTGCTTGGAAGAATGGTTGACATCTGTCTGATGACTGGCTTATGAACCGGTTGAGTGCGGCAGCTAGGCCAGTGAGATGCTGCACCTCTTTTTTTACTATGTTGGGCCTCTCGAGATCCTGGATTGCTTTAATCTGAGAAGGGTCTGCTTCTATACCTCGGTTGGTCACCAGAAAGCCTAGGAATTTGCCTGATCCTACGCCGAATGCACACTTGGATGCATTTAGGTGCAACTTGTTCTTCTTCAGGATTTGGAACATCTCATCTAGGTCCCTGAGATGGTCCTTCTCATCCTTGCTTTTAACCACCATGTCATCTATGTAAGCCTCCATTGTTCTGCCTAACAATGGTTCAAACATTTTGGTGACCATCCGTTGGAATGTAGCCCCTGCGTTTTTTAGGCCAAAGGGCATGACCTTGTAACAATGCAATCCTCTAGGCGTTGTAAAAGATGTGACCTCCTGGTCTGGTTCATACATAGCGATCTGATGGTAACCTCTATACGCATCAAGGAAGCTAAGTCGATTGTGTCCTGCCGTCAGGTCTACCAGTTGGTCTATCCGTGGTAGGGGAAAACTGTCATTTGGACATGCTTTCTTGACTGTTTTGTAATCCACGCAGACCCACCATTTTTCGTTCTTCTTTGGCACTACTACTGTATTGGAGATCCACCTAGGATAGTGCACTTCTCTGATGGCTCCTGCCTCCAGCAAGTTTCCCACTTCCTTCGCCACTATCTCTGCGTGGTGGAGTGTTGATCTGCGAGTGCGCTGTATAATTAGTCTGGCAGTTGGGTGGACATTCAGTTAGTGATAGACGAAGTTTGGGTCAATGCCAGGCATGTCGTATGGTGTCCAGGCAAACATTTTGATGTTAGAGGTTAAGAATTCCACGACCTCTATTCTCTCAGTGCTGGATAAAGACGAGCCGAGCAAAAAGAACTTTTCTGGGTTCTTTTCATCTATCCTTACCTCTACCAAGTCTTCCACTGCCTTTTGTTCAGTTGCCTTGCCAACATCCGCAAACAGTTCATTACTCTCAGGCTCTTCCACCATCTGTACATACCCTTTTGCAGCGTGGCTGCCATTTACTGTGACGAAGCACTGTTTTGACATAATTTGGTCTCTTAAGACCTCTTCAATTACTCTGGCTTCGTTGGGGAATCGCAATGCTTGATAGTAGGTTGACGCTACCGATCGCATGGTATGCAACCATGTCCTCCCGAAGATTTATTGTAAGTGGAAGGGACTTTCAATACCCAGAATTCCACATGTTTCGTCATGGTTCCTACCTTGACTGGGAGGATTATCTTGCCCACTGGCCACTCTGGCATTGAGTTGAATCCGATTAGGGGAGATGTTGCAGGTGCCAAGTCTTTGTCCTCCAGTTTCAGTTGTTTGAAGGTTTCATAATACATTATCTCACATGAGCTTCCTTGTTCAATCAAAATCCGCTTGATGTCGAAATTCTTGACGCGTAGAGTGACAACCAGTGCATCATTGTGAGGGCAATATATCCTTGCTAAATCTTTGCCTGAAAAAGTTATGACATTTGTGGCCTCTGTTCTCCCCTTTTTGATAGCAGGTTGTGCACTTAATACCTCCCTTAAGTGCTCAGCCTTTTTGATCATCCCCCTGAGCTCACATACCTGCTCAGGTTCGAATATCCCATGTATAACGTTAATTACGCCTTGAGGTGAAGCGTCGACCGACATCCCGTTTGGTTTGTTGTGGTTCTGGGGGGCTGGCTGTGTCCCTCATTCTATGTACTGGTCCAGGTGCCCAGCTGCCACTAACTCCTCCAGATGTTGCCTCAACGGCGTGCAATTTTCAGTGCGGTGCCCCTTTTCATCATGGAAGGTGTACCGGGACCTCTCGTCATAGTCTTTTTGTGCTTCTCCAAACGTAGCTGGCCACCGGACGAAAGGTTCATTGCGTATCTCACTGAGAATCCGGTAGATAGGTTTATTGAACACTATGGTAATGGCAGTGCAAACTCTTAACCTCCTTTTGTCTGGGTCCTCTCTGTTGGCCCGCCTGCCTCTCCCATTCCTGCTTGGTTGTTCTACCGCATTGACTTTTGCTGTAGCCTTTTTATCTGGTATTGATGTTGTGCCAGATTTTGCTTTAGCATGGGCACTATTTTCCTCCACGCAAATATGTTGGTGCACTCTCTCCATTAGGGCCTCCATTCTGAGAGGTGGCGTCATAGTAATTGAGTCCCTCAATTTGTTTCCGACTGGTAGACCCCTTTTGTATTGTGCGATGGTGAGATTTGTAGGGCAATCCCCTATCTGGTTAAAAGTCTCCCAATATCGACTGTTGTAAGACCTTAATGTCTCATTTTCGCCCATGTCAATGAAGAGTAGCTGATCAATCTCTACCGGTGTCTTGGTATTTGTTCTGAATTTGGTCATGAACGCCTCTGCCAATTGTGCCCATGAGGTGATGCTTCCTTCTGGTAGCCTTTCGAACCAGGTTAGACTTAGGTCGCCAAGGCTAGATGGGAACAGGATACACATCAGGGCCTCGTTTCGCCGGTATACTGCTATAACCTAGTGAAATTGGCTTAAGTGCATGTAGGGGTCTGTCTTTCCCTCATAAGTAGTGAATTTGGGCTGGTAGAAGCCTGAAGGTAGTGGTACGTTCTCTATTGCTGGAACGAACGGCGAGCTCTGTAACCTTGCTAATACTTTGTCCGTGGGTTCGTAAGCAAGGTGTGGCATTGGCTTTCCTACCTCGACACTCCCATGTGTCCTAGGGGCCAATCACTGTAGTGTTGAAACTCTGCGTGGGTCGCGAGCCCTGGTGTCCTCCGTCCATCGGGCCCTTTCTTCAAGTACTGTTCGCCAGTCAGATGATCTGGGCAACTCTGTGTGCCTAGATGTCGTCTGGTGTGTGTGCGAGGGCCGATATGTGCTTTCCTCAGTACACGACCTCTCAGTTCTCGTTCTCTCAGACCTAGAGTAACGAGTCCTAGAAGTCCTCGATTGAGTATCGCCTGTTTTAAGGCTCCTGCTTTCTGCTTGCGATGGTGTGACCTGCCTGTCACGATCTTCTGAGTGGCGAGAGGGTGTGTTGCCTTTGCGCTTCTCTTCTCTTGCCATCCATTTTCCCTTCATCTGGCGCTTCATTGTCTCCATGTCTGCCGCCATCTTCCTGATTAATTCATCTTGTTCCTTAACGCGATCCTCCAGAACTTGAGGGTCCAACCTTCTCCTTTGTCTTTCGGGACTTTGAAAGCGACAGGGCTAGTGCCCCACCTTTCTCTCGCGTCCCTCCGGGAGTTCTATCGCTGGAGTTCTAAATCCGCCATAGGTGGGATAGAAGGTAAACCTTCGTGCCTCCCACCCCCCTCTGGGGTTTGCCCATCAACAGCGGATTGCGACAAGTCTTCATCGTGCGTCATTGCTTTCCACTAGAAATGAGAACTTGATCAAGAGGTTTTGTTCTTTGTCTACTTCCCACAGAAGGCGCCAATTGTACGAGCACGAAATAATCTTCTCGTATAATCCTGTTGATCAAGTTTGCACTCTTCCAAACGTCATTGCTTTACTCCCTGAAAACACAAACGTGAGCTAATCGGCGGGTGTGTGCCGAATACCTCTCCGATGCCTAAGTCAGCAAAATAGACAAATAGGCAAAAGCTCTGTATATTCAAGAATCAAAGTTGAGATACCTGTACATAGGTTCTGTTGTGAGCTTTTATAGTTTTTGCCTGGCACAATCCTAGTAGGATTTTTATTCCTCAATGTAGAGTCCTCCTAGGAATCACACTCCTGAAAGATAATGCTTATCCTTCAACACCCTCCTCACTGCTTAAACCAAGTGAGATGGTTTTACCACGGTTGAATAACAGTATGACTGAGCTAACACTAGCCCTTTAACATACTCAATCTAGTGTTGTCATATGCAACGCCTAGCTCGGTCCTTGTCCACTTATACCTCGGTTTGGCTGTTTAGACCGAGCTAACCGCAGCAGCCTCTGACCGAGCTAACAAGGGTAAGGTCCAATTAGCAAAGCCAAAACACCTCGGCCCATAGCTCGGCCTAAACTTCTCCTGGCCCAAGCTTGTTAGTGTTTAGACTGAGCTACAGCAGCTCCTATCTCGGTCCGACGTGCAGCCCAACTTCCAAAGAAGCCTCTTCTTTAGCTCGGCCCAATTTATTTATAAATTACCCTCTCAATAAGTACAAAAGAAAACTTGACAACTTGGTGCGTTCAGACTTCAGTGCTTAAACAAACTGAAGCATGGTTGCTGGGATTGTGTTATTGGATTTTTTTATATATATAATTAAATGTCTAATTAATATAATCTTCATAATATTTACAAATTATTTCTTACCAATTCAAAATTCCTTTTATAGTTGCAACTTGTATGTCTAATCTAGTATAATTTTTATAATATTTACAAATTATTTCTTATCAATTTTGAAGAGAAAAAAAAAGGAAGATTTATTATAAAATCATTTTTTAAGTGTTTGTATCCCAATTAGTACGTACGATATTCTTATATTTCAATAAGTCCTATTATTTGAACATTTGATATACCAAATCATAATTCTCGTATTTAAGGTATTTTATGGACATTTCTATCCTTATAAATATTTTTTGAACGGTTAGGAATTTGGTGATGTGAACATTTATATTTTATAATGTGAATATTCACATTGATAGTGTGAACATTCACATCGACAATATAAATATTCACATTGACATGTTAACATTCATATTGACGGTGTGAATATTCACATCACGGAACATTTGCACTGTAAATGTGAATATTATTAGGGGTATTTTGGTAATTATGTCACCCATAAGACTTATTGGAATATAAGAAAATAATGTCGACTAAATTGAACAAAGTAGGTGAAAAGAGATTTATGAAAAAGTGTCCCCAAAAAAAATAGCAACAAGAATTGGGAGATTACCAACGCAGAACAATACGACCTAATTCATCAAGAAGAAACCTAATAGTCCTCATATAGGGGTTAATTACATTTAGCATCCTTGCATTTTTATTGTAATTTTATTTTTGGTCTTTCATTTTCAATTGTAATAGCTAATCCTTTATACTTTAAGTCAAGAAAGAATAGCACCATTCCGTTGATCAACTGTTAATAAGGTTAATGAAATTTGTCATTTGAGGTCTCTACTTAACATATTTTTTAAAATTTTTTTGTCTCGTTAACGTTTGTATATTTTCATTAAAATTTTACTTAAATTCTTATACTTTTAATAAAATTTTACTTTATTTCTCTCACATTTAATTTTCATTAATCTTATTAACGATAGATAGACGAAAAAATAAAATTATAACTTGATTTATATTATGAAAGATTAACTGTCATAGTTAGAAGTGTAAGCGAAATTATAGTGAAGGAGTAAGTGTGAACGGAGTGACCTGACACATCTCCGATGACGTATACATTGGCCACATCACCAGCAGTCACATGGAGACTTGGATTCCACGAGCATATTTCATGCATTAATATAGTATTTTTACATACACTGCACACTATACACATGATCTCCACTTATTTAGGAGGATAGATATTACTAAATAAAGAGAAATGTTAAATTTGGCATGACATCATCCCAGTCCTGCATTAAAATTATTAAACCTCGAACTGATTTTGGAGCTGGTCGATACGAGTATATGACTTTCCCAAATAATTTTCACAGAGAGAGAGATCACGGGTATATGATTTAACAGTAATGCTAAGTATCATGAAAAGTCTTTTATGAAAATGATCATGAAAGATTTGTGACCTTTAGATTACACTTAGAATAAAGCACCACACACTAATCAAGGTAATCTAAGGGTCACAAATCTTTCATGGTCATTTTCATGAAAATTTTTTCATGATTCCTAACATTTCCCATGATTTAAATTGAGTTCATGAGTTTTTCCCATTCATGAGCTTCCCGTGTGTGTGTCTCCTTTTTTAGTTTAAAAGAAGCATTCATAATTTCATGTATAAATTATCCACTTTAAGTTGCCTTTGGCATCATCACTAGTGATAAGTTAGTTATTTTGCATATATTCTATTTTCTGAAAACTATATACTGGAAGAAGAAGAAGAAGAATGTCTGTTGAAGCTCCAGCAATGGCCGGCGTAGACTGCATGGAATGTGAGATAGAATTTGAAACATGGGAACACCCACCTCCTCCATATCTTCTTCTGGCTGAGGAAAATCCAAGGAATAAGGTTGAGGAGGATGTGAAAAAGGGTGTTGCTGACAATAATAAGAAGTTGGTACTCATCAGTAGCGATCAGCTCCTGAAAACAAAAATTCAAGAATGGGCTAAGGCAGTTGCTTCATTGAAGACAACAGTTCAATTTGAGATGACAAATGTATTTAGCTAATATCATGATGTATCACACTTCTCTTTTGAAATTATATATATGTTTCTTACAAAACTATGTTAGAAGATTTTTAAACAATACATTGCTTTAAGCATATGCATTACCACCACAAATCCAACAATCACACAAATCTGACACAATTGCTATATGTCTTCTTTTAGCTACAATCAAATGTGGTGTTCTTTCTATTGGGATTTTTGTATATATCCCCGAATGTGAACGAAAGGCCACCACACACAACAACAAACAAACAATAATTGTACAGAGATGTATATGATTTTTTTTTTAAACTGTCGCTAAAACTCACAATTAGTATTTTTTGTGACAATTTTTAAACTGTCGTTGAAAATTAACAATTAGTAACATTTTTTAATAGTGTTTGATAAATAAAAAAAGGAAAATGTTTCGTAGCTCGAAACATTTGCCCCGAATGGCTCGATTTCGAAGCAGAGGGGAAGAGAGAAGCAGAGGGAGAGGGAAAGAAAGAGAGAAGCAGAGGGAGTGGGAGAGAAAGAGAGAAGCAGAGGGGAAGAGAGAGAGAGAGAGAAGACGATCGTTGCCCAGCCGCCGATCGTCGCCCCGCCCAGCCGCCGATCCGCCGATCGTCGCCCAGCCCAGCCCCGCCGCAGCCTCCGACCGTCGTCGCCCCGCCTCCGCCTCCTCCTCCCCGAATATTATGCCCCCTCCAGTCCTCCTCCTTCTCCTCCTCCTCCTCCCTCCTTCCTCCTCCTCCTCCTCCTCCTCCTTCTTCCTGGTCTTCGTTCTTCTTCTGCAAAAAAAAAAAAAGTCGAGCCATTCGGGCTCCCCGTTTTCGAGCTACGTAGCGCGATCGATAAAAAAAAGCCATTAATTCTCACAGAACCTATTGGACAATAACGTGTAAGTCCCCCTAAATTTTTTGGGACCGAAATAACATTGATGTGTCCAAATTATCTAATTGCCTAAATTTAACTCTTTTTTTTTTTTTTTTATCGGCAAAAAAAACCTTTATTGATGAACAAAGATCTCATTACATCAAGAAAGGAAAAAAAATGGGTGCAAAAAGTATCATAGCGAGACAAACCAATCTCAACTAGGTTGGCACCAATATGCCCGTCCAATCCCTTGCTAGCACATTATCCAGAGTTGGTAAGTAACCAACCAAAGCCAAGAAAAAACAACAATTGGAAAAACAAAACAGCACAACAGCATCCCATCAATCTATCCTCTGTTTTCAAAAACCAAGACACAAACAACAATAAGCATATCAAAACAACACCAAAAACATCACAACAGCACAACACCAAAAATAAACTCTACAGCAACAACAATTAGCAATAACTAGCATCAGCCCAATACCAAGAATAGCACTGCAGCAACAACCATTAGCAGCATCCAAAGACAGCAAAACCAAACCAGCAACAGCACTAGCAACAAAACAGCAGCAACAACACCTCTTCAGCAGCACCAAACCAGTGAGCTACCAACAACAGCAGTTGCATCTCTGCACCTCATAACAGTGGCACACAACAGTAAATTTCCTCTAAACAACATCTCACCTACAGCAACATAGCAAGGACATCCTCCCAGCAGGAACTATGCACCAACACCTCTTCTGACCATTAATTGATGCTGTCGAATACCCTTTACATACTCATATTCTCTATCATTCTTTTTCTGCATTGATCTTCTTTACTTGTTAATTAATGCTTTGTTTCCTCGCTGCAATAGGTGTGAGATTCCAAATCTTTTGTGCTTTTTCCTTCATGATCAATACAGTTGCACTCCCAATGCCCAAGACAGCAAACTGCGTCAGCCATTAAGAAAAAGCTCCACTGCTACCCCAAGCTACACCCAATAACAGGCCACCCTAGCAGCCCACCACTTGAGTTACTAGATGAATTTTCTTACCAGATGAATATTCCTTACAATGTCACCAACATCATAAGAACAATCAGGATCAAATGTTTTCAACCACAGCGCTGATCGAACTTTAATAAGCTCACATAACTCCTCCAGAATTGGTTGCTTGTTAGAAAAAATACACTCATTTGTACATTTCCACACAGACCATACCACAACTGAGGGGATAGCTCTCCAAAACTGCCTTTCTTTCTTTCTGAAATTCCAACGCATCCACTATTGAAATAAATAGTCAACAGATACTGGAGTTGCCCAAGATAGCCTCCACCAGTCAATTATTCATGCCCAAATTTGGCATACAAATGGACACAACAGCACTGAATGGTTTACTAATTCCATTTTTGATTTGCAGAAAACACACGAAAAGTCCACATACTTCTTAATACACCAATTCTATTTAGATAATTTGTTATCTTAGTCTACCTTTACATGCCAACCAAGTGAAGAATTTGGTGTGGAGAAAAATTATTCCATATCAAACCAGCTACTGTCAAAGTAGGTCCCAAATTGTAGATTACCCCATTTGTAGGCATTGCTTACCTTGAAACCCCCTACTTGATCAGCCTTCCGTCCCATATGATTCTCTATATCCATATTTAACCTTGGCCTTACACCCAACCTATCAATAAGCCGTACCACTTTTTCTTCCTCCCATGCAAGAAGATTTCTTCTAAAATTGAAACACCACCTATTTGAACCAACCTTTCTTGAGATCAGCACACTCAATGACAGCTCTTTCTCTGTACTCAATTGATACAATCGAGGAAATTGAGCACACAAACTAAAATCTCCCAACCAATTATCAACCCAGAATTGTACTCTTCTACCATTCCATACTCTTAGTTCCATATTTTCCATGAAGAATTGAAAAAGTCTAGGATTAGATTATGCCACATCCAGAATGTCCCTCCATATTTTTGAAGTAAAACCTGCTACAGTAGCTGATGGCAGCCACCTCCCACCTATAAATCCATACTTGCTACACACAATTGATTTCCAAAGTGCATCATCTTCCACAACATACCTCCACCACCATTTGAGTAACATGCATTGATTTGTAAGTCTAATGCCAATAATCCCAAGACCCCCTTTTTGTTTATTCATTGTAATCTCTTTCCATTTGACTGAGTGGATTTTTCTCCTAATTTCTATACCACCCCACAGGAAATTTGCTTGTAGCCTATCAAGTTCCTTAGCCACACTTTCAAGAATCTTAAATAAGGACATATAATAAACAGGTAATGAGGACATAACATATTTGATGAGGACCACTACCTGCAAAAGACAAGAGTCTTCTTTTCCAACTTGAGAGCTTCTTCTTAAAATTGTCGATGACTGGTTTCCAAGATAGTTTTCTTCTTGGATTGGAACCTAGTGGTAAACCAAGATATTTAAAAGGCAACTTATGACTTTCGCAGTTAAGTTTAGACGCAAAATCCTCCACCAAATCCTCTTCCACACCCACTCCACATACCATACTTTTGTGAAAATTTATTTTCAACCCAGACACAACTTCAAAACACCTTAAGATTCTTTAATAGCAACAACTTCAGACCACTGAGCATTACACATGATTATGGTATTATCTGCATGTTGAAGGTGGGATACATTGAAACCCCTATGACCCACATCCACTCCTTTAATAACTCTCATGTCTTTTGTTCTTTTTAACATGATATTAAGCCCTTTAACTAGAACATTAAACATGAGGGGTGAGAGTGGATCACCTTGCCTTAGCCTTTTCTTTGGACAAAACTCATCAGACGGAGAGCCATTCACAAGTACAGATACTCTAGATAAGGCAATGCATTTCTTTATCCAACCCAACCATTTTTCTCCGAAACAAAAGTTTACTAACATCTGAAGGAGAAAATTCCAATTTGCAGAGTCATATGATTTTTCAAAATCCAATTTAAGGATCAAACCCTTAATTCTAGATTTCTTCCACCAATCCACCACTTCATTAGCTATAAGAACCCCATCCATGATGTTCCTTCCACTCAAGAAGGCTGATTGGGCTTTATCAATCACTGCTAGCAGCACTCGTTTAAATCTGCTTGCTAAAACTTTGGATAGAATTTTGTAGACAGAGTTGTTCAAGCTAATTGGTCTATAATCCCCAATGGATGAGGGATTATCATTCTTTGGGATAAGAGTTACAAAAGAACAGTTCATTCCATACCCCAACCTACTATTATCATGAAATTCTTTCTTAAACTTCATTATATCATTTTTCATTACCTTCCATCCTTTCTGAAAACACAACATGTCAAAACCATCCGGCCCAGGAGCTTTATTTCTATCATACTCTTTTATTGCTGCCCAAACCTCTGCCTCAATGAACTTTTTTTTCTAGAATTTCATTGACTTGATTGTGATTCACTTGATTAAAGTAACCTCCAAGTAAGGGCCTGCATCTCCATCCCTCATCAAACTGATTTTTAAAATGGTTGTACATTGCTTGTTTAATATTTGTTGGTTCTTCAACAACACCATCCTCAACTTGCAATGAATTGAGCATATTCCTACTATGCCTAGTGGTTGCCATTATATGAAAGAACCTTGTGTTCTTGTCCCCTTTTAGTGTCCAATCCAATCTTGACTTTTGTAACCACAACCATTCCTTTCTTTTTCTAAACTTCCATACTAATGCTTTAAGCTCTTTCCATCTTGCTACTTCTGATTCGGATAGGGCTCTAGATTCAACATATAAATCTAGAGCATGTGCTTCAACTTCAGCCTCTTTAAGCTTAATTTACACATTCCCAAACACTTCAATATTCCAATTTTTAAAGGCTAGTTTCAATGTTCTCAGGTTATTCATAATGACATACCCAGCGCAACCTCTACCTGTGTATCTTCCCATACCTTTTTCACTTCTTTAAGAAACATAGGATGCAGAACCCAAGCATTTATGAGCCTAAAAGGTCTAGGTCCCCAATCTCTATCATCCTTCATCAATAATATGGGGCAGTGATCGGACAAAAATTTGGGTAACGCCCACACTTTGAATTTGAACCATTGTAACCATTCTGGGTTAACCAAGAATCAATCAATTTGGCTCCAGCTTTGAGAATTACCCCATGTGTATTGTCTGCCCATCATAGGAATGTCCAGCAATTCCACTTTATTTATGAAGTTTCCAAACTCAAACATACCCCTATTCCTCATTGAGCACCCTTTTCTCTCCACAATTGAAGTGATTTCATTAAAATCTCCTTCTAAACACCACGGTTTAGGATATGATTCTTTCAATTTGGATAACACCTCCAGAAATGCCTCTTATCTGTTTCCTCATTTGGTGCATACACATTCCTAATTACACATTCAATACTCGAATAAACTATACCTAATAACAGAACAAATCTCCTAAAGCAGTAACAATCGTTTAAAACAAACACTTTAGGATTCCAAATGCACAATAAACCCCCCGCACTGCCTTCAACATCCACATCCACGAACTCCATAAAGTCGATAAGCCATAGTGACCTAGCAAATCCCTCATCAACTTCTGATCTTTTTGTCCTTTGAAGCAATATCATATCACTTTTTTATTTTGTAAAAACTCCTTAATTCTTCTCATTTTCTCTACCCTTCCAAGCCCTCTCACATTCCATGACATAATCTTCATTTAACAGCTTCAATCTCTCAAAAATCACCCTCTGGTGTAGCTTTAAACACCTCCCTTAATCTTTTTTCCTTCAAGTCTTGCCTCATCTTCCTCTTCCATTTGGATGATCATGTTAGTTATTTCAATTTCTTTTCCTTCCAAAACCAAGCCCAGGGCCTTCCCCAGCTTAATTGTTTCCATAGTTTCTTGTTGAAGGTTTATGTGCCTACCTGAACTGCTACTAATTGACACAGAAGCTGAAATTGCAACTATAGCCTCACGAAACAGAGCACCTCTCTAGAAACCACCTCTGAAAGTTGTGCCTCTTTTTCGAGGCTTTCTTCTTCTCCGGAGGTCTTTTCTTATTCTTCACTGCTAATTATTTCTACTCACAAATGGTTGGGCTATGCTTTGAAGGTATCCTTGAGCTGTTGAAGAATAATGTTGCTCCTTTTGGTCTCCTTTTGAGTTTTACTTATTGAACCAAATGGATGATTACCACAACCTAACACAGGTCTTGGATTGTCACTTGGCCCAAATACCTGCAAATGTGTCTTTTCCACCACACCTGGGCTAACATTTACTATACTAGAACCAGCCTTGTTATCAACTAGCCCATTCTTTTCAATACCAGGCTGGGCTTCCTCCAATACTACCTCTAGATTTACATTGGGCATTCTAAAATCAGTCTTACTTAAGTTCCTTATAAGTCCAATTAAGCCCATGGCAGTTCCATCTCTCTGTCTTTTCATCTCCTCTATGCTCTGTACTGTTCTCTCTCGCATGCCATTCTTGAGTCCTGAACACTCAATTAATGGTCCCAGAGCAAGTTTTTGAGCGCTACACCATCATCAATATCATTTACCATTGAAATAGAAGTGAAAAGGTGAGCGTGATCCTTAACCAATCTCTCTACACCAGCTTTGCTCCCCTTGTTTAACGCTACATCATCTTGGGCTTCCACCTCATCCTCTGTGCATGCCACGTCTTTGCCTTCTTCCATGTTTCCATGGCAATACGCAACACTTTGTTCCTCTCTATTACTATTCCCCTCTGACCCTTTCTAACATTGGTTACCTTTGGAAGTACCATGGTGCAACTGTGATCCAACACCATGATTACATTCTTCAACTACCCATATTGGGTAACAACTACCTTTACTATCCAAGATGACCAATTTATCAATACGTTCCAAATGTGAGGACCAAATTCTCATTCTACCATGCTTCAGGGAATCCATGTTTAGAGTACATCATCAATCTCCATGACATCTCCCCATACTTCTCTTATCTTTTGAAAATTTTTCCTATTCCACAGGTTTGGAGGGACACCATAACAACTAAGCCAAACTAATCTGTCATTTTCCACTTTCATCCCCTTTTCCCAATTGGTGCACGACTCACACCAATCATGTATCCATTCACCTAACTCATTTATCTTGGCCTTCATATCAGCTGCTGAAGCAAAGGATAGGTAGACTATTCTCCCGCCATCTTCTCAAACTTTCAGATCTGTCCACCCTCTGTGCTGGAGTTCGTTTTGAAAAGCTACACAACTATAATTCTTTCGCAACTTGACTATTAGACTTTCATATAGCCACCCATTTCTATACTTCTCTGCTTGGATTCTAGTATCATTTCCGCATCATGCAGTCGGTTCTTTTAACACTTCAGCATATGATCTTCTTTGTACACCTCCAACAGTTTCAGACCTTTATGCTGCTTCTCTTTCTTGCTTCGTAGGCTCTTGTCGCCTGTGGAGTTGTTTCCTGCCACCCTTTTTCATTCCGAAATCTGTCTTCTTCACCTTTAATGTCTTGTTTTCACACCAGACTCCATGAACTTTTTGGATAGCAACCTCAGCAGCTACCGACCAATCAAAACGAACAAAACCAAACCTAGACTGTGTTGCTTTCCTCTTGTTTGGGATGAAAACATCCTTCACAACCCCAAAGTTTGTAAACATAGCATTCAAACCTTTAGGACTCACAAAATCAAGAATATCATCAACAAACACTGTATATATGTTTAATGATGCAGCAGGCCTCCCAAATCTTTTCCTAAACACCGGTTTCCATCCTGCTCTTCCTTGAGCCGCCATTTTTTAAGAAGTTTCATATATTTATGTTTAATTTGTCTAAATGTCACTTATTTTCCCAAATGTCATCTATCTGTTCACGTGTCACTTATTTGTCCAAATGCCTCCTATTTCTACACATATATCTATTCACTTATCTGTTCAATGTTACCTACATATCCACATGTCACCTACCTATCTAAATATCACATATTTGTACACGTGTATCTATTCACTCAACTATTCAATATTACCTATCTATCCATCTCACCACCATCAACTGCCGTTGACAAGCACCGATGACTTTTCAAACCAATTTTTCAATTACTTTCCAAGAATTTTCTAAATAACTTTTCATTGGTATGAATTTTTCATCAATTAATCTTAAAAATTATTATAATTTAGTTGAAATAATTACACTTCTCTAAATCCCAAATCCCAAGTGCGTGGTAAGTTGAGGGTTGATAAGTGCCTCATAAAGTCTAGTTATGAATAGCTCCACATACATTACTAAGGGTTTAGCAAACCCCAATAAAAAAATTTAAAAAAAAAATCATTATGAAAATTTGTTTATGTACTATTTTAGGTATGGGAACAATTTCTCAACAGTCCACTTTCAGTGAATTACACCGTGTAGTTTGCCCAATCTAGTCTTACCTCGATAATCAGAATTGTACATGGTTCATTGATTAGATCATTCATACCAAAAATTAAGTTATCAAATATCAGTACACACATTGAACCGCATTTTTCTCTAAACCTTAAACCTTAAAAAAATTAACAATCAATTATGGAAATAATGCATCTTATTCATTTTTTTTTAAACCAGAGACCCCGTGAAGTAAATTATTGCACCTACGGTCCAACCAATTGGAAGAGAATCAATAAATTCCTTTTCGGGAGTGATTCATCCTTCCTGAATGTAGCATACAACTTGCCGTTGTATTGCACTCTCAAAGTGTCCTAATCAACCAACTTTATCGAGAAAGATTACTATTTTTTAGGTCAAGGGGTGGATAAAAAAAAAGATATGCACTAACTAAAACTAACTAAAATAGAATTTTACAATTTTTTATTTCTTACTTATTCTGAGACTTTCCTAAATACTTCAAATATTCAAATCACGAAGTCACAATTGGTCAAATAATATGACTAAATTACTAGTAAAAAATGAATAGGCCCAGCAGCGTGCTTTTGCCGTTGGTGTTCTTTCTGATCTCTACGCATTTCACCGCTCCACTGAAAATTCCCTCTGCCTCTACCGATGGGAGCTTCTCTAGAAGAAATAACACATTGATCTAGTCGCCACCAGAGCCACAAAGGGCTATCTAAATTCATTCGTTTTTGTCGATAAGCTCCAATTACATCATAGGAATAACAAAAAAAAAGGTTTTAAGTTTTTGAATGGATGATCTACTCGACATGTTCTAGAAGATGAAAAGTTTGAATTATCAAGATAGGCCCTAAGTGAGCCGACAGTGGACAAACTGCATGGTGCAATGCAATCCACAAAAGATGCACGATGGAGAAGTTGTTCACTTTAGGTAATATTAAATTTACTAATTAATAAAAATTTATCCCTATTGATGACTAAAAAAAAAAAATTTAACTCGGTGGGATTGGTTCCAAGATTAGTCGAGATGAGCATAAGTTGGTCCAGACATCTGATTATAAAAAATAAAAACAAAAACATAACAAATAACTGAAACAAAGAAAAACACCCAAAAAAAAATAATAATAATAATGTGTAGTCCAAATTCATTTTAATCATGAACTCCATCATACAAAAATTGAATTTAAGCCACTTACTTCTTCTTCTTCTTCTTCTTCTTCTTCTTCTTTTTTTTTTTTTTTTTTTTTTTTAACTTTGCTATTTCTGAATTCTTTATCTCCAGCGTTACTCTGTAATTAGGCTTTAATAAATAAATCATCTCTATGTTGCTTCAAAGCCTACTACAATAAAAAAAAAAAAAGTGAGTAGCTTTGTTTGTATCATATATTCCTGATATTTGTAATATTTAAATATAATTTATTACGGTGTTTATGATTTATTATAATATTTTTATGATTTATTGTGATATTAATTTATGATAAAAAATATCTTTAGCTATACCTTATATGGTATTTGATTATGACTTATTATTTATTTTTATGACTAATAAAAATTTAATTATAACATTTATAATAATTAATATCACAAATACAATCGATTCAACAATAGTTCAAAGCCAAGACCCTTGTAGTAAGTTGGCATGTAACTGTACCTTAGACTGCACTGAGGAAAGGTCACCCTTGTGGCAAATTGGTGTGTAGCTGCACCTTAGGGTGCAATGATGAAAGATAATGGGTTCAAGTTGATGTAGCAGTGACAGCCTTTTTAGTGGTACACGAACTTTACTAACAAACTAACAAATCTAACTAATGTTGAAAAAAAAGGATATATTATAGAAATAGTTTCTGTAGTTTACATGATGTGTCAATTTAGTCCATGTTGTTTCAATTTAATCGATATTTCCTCTTAATTTAACGGATCGTGTCATTTTTGTCTAATGAATAACAGTTGTTAAGTTTGGTGGAGGGAAAGTCAAACTATGTATCAATTTAGTCCCTGTAATTTACACAATGTGTTAATTTGGTTCTTGTCAGAATCGAGCAAATTAAAACAATATGGACCAAATTGACACATTGTGTAAACTTTCCACCCACCAAACTTAACAACCGTTATTTATTGAACTAAATTGACACAATCTATTAAATTAAGGGGCAAAATTGATCAAATTAAAACAATATTGACCAAATTAACATATCGTATAAATTACATGGACCATTTGCATAATTTACCCAAAAAAAAAAAAAACAACAATTCAAAAGGTTGGCATATTCGTTAATCTCCAGATGCATGGATGTTAGGAAACAAAAGGTAAAGTTAGGTTCCAATAATTAAATAAATAAAAATAAATAAAATAAAAAAGGAGGTAAGATTAATGAAAATGGTGGGTAGGTCTTGTGATGTGCGTATAAATGCGTTCATATTCTTAGGTCAAGTTTGGCTAAACAAAATAAGTGCACTTATTTCATCTTTTTATCTTTTTTGGATCACATCAATCAACATCTCCTCTCTACTTTTTCTACACATAATACAATAAAAGTCAAAAAGTACACTTATTTATTCTTCCCAAACTTGGCCTTAATAAAGAATGAGAACTCCGGAAATTTATTTTTTTTTCATTTTTTTACATTATTGGGATATATAATAAAATATTATTTATATTTATTATTTTTAAATTAATTATTTCCAAGAGTCAACTATAAATATTCATTTGAGCAGTGATAAATATGATCACACAAAAAAAATGGTGATTCTAAAATAAAAAAAATTCATTGACAATACATTAGAGGTTAAATTAATGAGAAAAGCTAGGTATATAAAATAATTTTAGTGAGAAACATAATTTTTTGGGGAACTTATTGAGAAAACTAATTAACATAAAATAATTCTGATTAAATATATAACACATTAAATAAAAATACTTTGATAAAAATAATTTCAGTCACACACATCGTACCCATTGTTGAAGAAATTATTTATGCCTTGCTTGTTTGGGAACTTCCATATAAGTCACATTTTTTTTGCTCATAGTGATTTTTTTTTTTTTTTTTTAAATTCTGTCAAAAAAATTATTTTTTTTTCGAATCCATCTTGTGTAAAAAGTAAAATTGTTTTAAAAAATTTCAATTTTTTTTTAATCCGAAATAACCCAAAAAGTCTACAAATTTTTGCTTTTTTTCGTTTGTTTTGAAATTTAAAAATAATAATAATTTTCATCTTGTCAAGTAAAATCTAGAAACTTAATTCTTTTAAAAAACATTAAAAAGTTTTCTAAAAATAAAATAAGTCACCAAAAAAAAAAAAACCCAAACACCTTAATTTAAAGATTGTTAAGAGATCATTGACTATGCTGCTGATTCAAATATTGTGACGTATGCAATTGCAGCAGAAAGTTCCTCTTCACGTATTTTACACACATTCCACGATATACTCGTGACCCCCTTGGCTTTTTCATACTGTCCTAGAGAGACAAACAAAGAGAGAGACCCGTGTGCCATGTCAGATATAAATCTCCCCCCTTTATGGTGTCTTTGATATTTTCATACATTAATTCTTGCAAATACAGTGAAACTCTGTAACTAGAAACAATGCCTATTGAAGCTCTGGCAATGGCAGGTGTAGATTACATGGAATGTGATATAGATCTCGAGGCTTGGGAGCGATGCGGACAAGAACAACCATCGTCATATCTTCTAGCAGAAAAGCATTCAAGCAATCATCAGAATGTAAAAAAAGGCACTACTGATGATAAGTTGTATTGGGAAAAACTACTCACATTACATAATTTTACATTGCATATCGCAAAATTATGAGATGAACAAAACAAACCTTCAATCCCAGAAAAAATAACATGCTGAATAAAATACAGATAAAATATAAAATAGTTAAAGGAAGCAAACCGAAGCCTGTGTGATACCACAGTCTCCTTAAAATAGATTCGCCGCCTCACCGTTGGGTGCTGGAGGTACGCCGGCGTCTACTTCCCAGGATACGACGGTTTTTACCAGCTACAACAGAAGTACCTTCTGATTAGCTTAGCGAACGGACAACGGCAGCACTCTCTCTCAGGAAGAAAATTATAGGAGAAGTAGACTGACAGTGTATGGATGTCAAGGAAAAATTCTATATATCTTTTCAAGGAATAGGGCCTCCTTTTATACACCATGGGGGAGAGGGGAGGAGCCTCTAGCCATCAAGGCTGGCAACTAATGCTAGCAAAACTGCCCAATCAATTTTGTAAAACTGATGAGCCTTAAATGTGTGAGTTATATACACATTTATGAGGCAATTTCTCATTCAATCATTTTTCTCCAACAATCCCCCACATGAATAAAAATTGACCGAATACAGCAAACGCTCAACGTTTATCAACAAAGACTCGGAAAGAGAGAGAGCACACAGACTAACCCTGCATCAGAAAAGGTAGTTGTTGGCCTTGAACCTTTCGTAGTAAAAGCCTATCGGATTTACTGGCTGACCAGTGAACGTGATGTCTTGAACTGTTCTGCCGTTTATGTAAACCGAGACAATAGACCTCACACAGGAGTTAGTCCAACCATTGTTCTTGTTCTCACTGGTGTGTCCGGTATGGCCCTGGAACACTAGCCTGGTTCTGTAAGTGTTTTTAAAGAATTCAGCCTTGGCAATTCTTAAAGAAGCGGCCCCACTTCGCACTCACATAGGTGACCTAGATACGGTATTTCATTATACCACATCACTAGGGTCATTAAAAGCATTAGCTTAACGTTCCACCCCCACAGGGCATCACTGGATAAAGGAATGGGCAAGAGGATTTACCTCTTCAGTGACTCACCCGTTACACGAAGTTAGGTTGTCCCTTTGAACCTAGATCTTGGGATCTCCAGTCAACTAGGTTGGGTTTTCCGTTCCGGTAACCTTTACTAAAGGCCTTAACCCCATTCCTCTTGACGACTTTTCTACTAACTCTCGAGTTAACCCTTTGGTTAGCGGATCCGCAATGTTGTCCTTAGACTTGACATAGTCTAGAGAGACAACTCCATTTGAGAGTAGTTGTCGTATGGAATTATGTCTACGACGGATATGTCTAGACTTTCCATTATACATATTACTCTGTGCTCGACCAATCGCTGATTGGCTATCGCAATGAATACTGATAGCTGGCACAGGTTTCGGCCAACGTGGAATATCCTCAACAAACTGGCGAAGCCATTCAGCTTCTTCAGTTGCTTTATCTAAAGCAATAAACTCAGATTCCATCGTTGATCTCGAGATACACGTTTGCTTGGCAGATTTCCAAGACACGGCTGCCCCTCCGAGGGTAAACACATAACCACTAGTGGATTTGGAACTTTTATATCAGATATCCAATTTGCGTCACTATACCCTTCTAGTACCGCTGGGTATCTGGTATAATGCAGCCCATAATCCAGGGTGTAACGGATATACCCCAACACCCGCATAATGCCCTTCCAATGAGTAGCATTAGGATTACTCGTGTATCTACTCAGCCTACTAACAGCGTAGGCGATATCCGGCCTTGTACAACTCATCAGATACATCAAACTCCCAATGACCCGAGAATATTCTAGTTGAGAGACACTCTCACCATTATTCTTGGTCAAATATAGACTTAAGTCTACCGGTGTCCTAAACATACTTGTATCTGACTTTCCAAATTTCTCAAGTATCTTATTAACATAATGAGCTTGAGAAAGTACAATACCACCAGATGTTCTGGTGATCTTAACACCCAGAATGACATCTGCAAGGCCCATATCCTTCATGTCAAACTTAGAGTTTAACAATCTTTTGGTAGCTTTAATCATTTCATCATTGCTACCAACAATGAGTATGTCATCAACGTATAGACACAAAATGACATAACCTTTGTCAGTGTCTTTAACATATACGCACTTATCACACTCATTGATTCGAAACCCATTTGACAACATAGCATTGTCAAACTTCTCATGCCATTGTTTGGGAGCTTGCTTCAAACCATACAATGACTTGACAAGCTTACAGACTTTCTTACTTTTTCCTGGAGCTGAAAACCCCTCGGGTTGCTCCATGTAGATTTCTTCATCTAAATCTCCATTTAAGAAAGCTGTCTTTACATCCATCTGATGTATTTCTAAACCACGTAAAGCTGCTATTGCAATCACCATGCGAATGGATGTAATCCTTGTCACAGGTGAATACGTATCAAAGTAATCCAGGCCTTCTCGCTGTCTGTATCCTTTGATAACTAGCCGAGCTTTATATTTGTCAATTGACCCATCCGCTTTCATCTTTCTTCGAAAGATCCACTTACTCCCCAAGGCCTTACTGCCTGGGGGTAGATCAACCAACTCCCAAGTATGGTTCTGTAAGATGGAATCAATCTCACTTTTAATTGCTTCTTTCCATAAAGGACTTTCAGGTGAAGTCACAGCTTCATGGAACGTTCGAGGTTCTCCCTCTAACATATAAGTCAAGAAGTCTGGACCAAAGGACTTTGTGGTTCTAGCCCTTTTACTCCTTCTTGGCTCATCTACTTCATCAGCTTGATCATCTACTTGATCAGTTATTTGATCAGCTGTTTGATCATCCATGTGATCATCTATGTGATCGTCTTCGTGATCATCTATTTCTTTCATGGAACTCGGAACCCTGTCTTGGGGACGACACGGAAATACATCTTCAAAGAAAGATGCACTTCTAGATTCCATGATAGTATTCTTGTGTATATCTGAAATATCAGACTTGTGCACAAGAAATCTATATGCACTACTATTTTGTGCATAACCAATGAATATACAGTCCACGGTTTTCGGACCTATCCTAACCCACTTGGGTGTAGGTACCGCCACTTTTGCAAGACACCCCCACATTCGTAGGTATTTATATGAAGGCTTGTGACCTTTCCACAACTCATATGTAGTCTTGTCCACTTTCTTCCGTGGTATTCTATTAAGAATATAATTCGCGGAGAGAATTGCTTCCCTCCATAAGTTCTGTGGCAACCCAGAACACCATTTGACTGAGGCGAATAAGGCGCTGTGGTTTGGTGAATAATCCCAAATTGAGCACAAGTCTCGGCAAACGGGGATTCATACTCACCACCACGATCACTTCTCAATGCCTTGATTTTCTGGCTTAATTGATTCTCAACTTCATTCTTAAAAAGAATAAATTTATCAATAGCCTCGTCTTTGCTTTTAAGCAAATACACATAACAGTATTTAGTGCAATCATCAACAAAAGTGATGAAGTACTTGTTGCCACCACGTGATTGTACAACTTTCAAATCACACACATCACTATGCACTAAATCCAAAGGCTGGGTACTTCTTTCAATAGAATGAAAAGAAGACCTTGTCAATTTTGCTTCTACACAAGTTTCACACTTGTGTTGTGGATTAATCTTGAAAGATGGTATGTGATCTAACTTGATTAATCTACGTAAAGAGTCAAAATTTACATGACCCAATCTACCATGCCATAAATTAGGGGACTCAAGCATATAAGCAGAAGAAGAAGCTTTCTCATTAATCTTAGGGATAAGTGTCATTACATTCAATTTAAACATACCACCTGACATATATCCCTTCCCCACATAGACCCCGCCCTTGGTCAACACGACCTTGTCTGATTCAAACACCATGCGGAAGCCATGCTTGCTTAGGAGAGACCCCGAGACAAGGTTCTTACGAATGTCCGGCACAAAAAGGACATCGTTCAAAGTCAGTTCTTTTCCTGAAGTCATCTTCAGGATCACCTTGCCTTTACCCTCAACAGCTGAAGTTGTAGAGTTGTCCATAAACAACTTCTCCCCGTTTGAAACCAGTTCGAAAGTTGTGAACATTCTCTTCTCTGCACAAATATGGCGAGTGGCCCCAGTGTCCACCCACCACTCCCTCGGGTTTGACCCCACCATGTTCACTTCTGACACGACTGCTAACAGATGCATGTCGTCCACATCGTGTGACAATTCCTCCATTTCAGCCATATGTGCCCGGTTTTTGTGTTGCGGAGGGTTTTTCCTGTAGGGCTTCTTCTTCAGGCAATCAACTGCCCGATGCCCGTCACTTCCACAGTTGAAGCATTTGCCATTAAACCTAAAAGTAGGCTCCTTTGGCTTATAGGCTGGCCTTTTGGAGATTTCTCCTCTAGCCCCCAACTTTGAGCTTTTGCCTGTCGGTGGTTTATTCCTTACCCCCGAGGACTCGCCATGCTCAACCATGTTGGCTTTGACAGTGGAGGTACTCCCTCCTTTCTTCCTGTTGTCCTCTTCAATCCGGAGCCTGACAACGAGCTCTTCGACTGTCATCTCCTTCTGTTTGTGCTTCAAGTAGTTCTTGAAGTCTTTCCAGCCGTTAGGCAGCTTCTCAATCAAAGCAGCTGCCTGGAATGACTCACTTAGGACCATCCCTTCTGCATGTATCTCGTGCAGAATCACTTGGAACTCTTGGACTTGACTCAGGACAGTTTTAGAGTCCACCATCTTGAAGTCTAGGAACCGGCCGACGATAAATTTCTTTACCCCAGCATCCTCGGTCTTGTACTTTTTGTCCAAGGCATCCCACAACTCCTTAGCCGATTTCTTGGCATAGAACACATTGAAAAGCGGGTCCGCCAAGCCGTTCAGAATGTAATTCCGGCATAAGAAGTCTGCTTGTTTCCAAGCATCCAGAGCCATGAGCTTTTGTTTATCTTGCTCATTCTCCTCTACGGCTGGTACATCTTCACTCAGAAACCTCGCAAGGCTTAGAGTAGTCAAATAAAACAGCATCTTCTGCTGCCATCTCTTGAAATTCACTCCCGTGAACTTCTCCGGGCGCTCGTGATGATTGAGCGGTCCTCCCGGAACAGCCGGAGTAACAACAGGAGGATTGACCACAGAGGTCACAGCAGGGGTTGGCAAGCCAGTCGCCCCGGGGTTCGGATCCCCACCAACATTAGCAGCAGCAGCAGCAGCATCAGAGACAGTTGCCATTTCTGAAAAATTACAGCAGAATTTTCACTATTCTGTATTTCCAGAAATCAAACTTAACACTAGAAAATCCCACAATTGGAAATTTAATTCAAAACTAGTCTCACCACGCAACCTAGAATCGAACATGGTCAGGAAAGTTTCCAGGAAGACTGGAGGGGTCACACCGGTCCCACTTAAAACCCAGTTAACCTTAGACAAAACTTTCAAGAGCATGTTGACTCCTAGTCCATGGGAAACAACTTTAAGAATTAAATTTTCCAAGGGATGAACTAGGTTAAACACACCAAGTTCCAAACTGTACAAGCAATTACAACAAAATTGCTACAATAATTACAAGCAAATAAAACGTGCTTTACATATTGGTGAATAACCACAAATGAACACTCAAGCAAACAATTGCTTCAAATATTTAGTCCAAATTAATCATTTTTCCCATTCCCATAGGTATTCCTGCAATAAAGAGTTAGCAGCAAAATACAACAAAACCTCCCTCAGCTTTTCTTTGCTTTTGGCAAAGTAGTGATTGAAGGGGAGGGTACTAGCAAACAAAATAATAAATAACTGTAAGTAAAGATTAAAACCAACCCTTAAGTTACACATCTAGAATTTAAACTAAAAAAAACTGTAAAAATTAATTGCATAATAAACATGTAATTAACTATACAAGTTACAAATCCAAAAATAAATATAATTAAACCATATTTTGAATTGGTAAATGTTACATATGAACTTATGGTACACTAAACATGTAATTAATTGAGGCAAGTTACAAACATTTTATAACTCCTAAACACTTAAATCACATTACTAGGCAAGAATTGCAAATGACATGATTAACATGCAAATAATTCTAGAGAAATTAACATGAATTAAATATAGGCAAGTTATACACTTTACAACTCCACACCTAAATTAAAAATTAATAGGTACAAGTTACATGTAAATTTACTACCTAATAAACATGCTAGAAATGTAAATTACACTAAAAATTAAAACCGAATGAACATGTAATTTATATTGTAAACTAGAAGTATGTGAATTCGAAGCATGTAAATCTAGAAATACAAGGCATGAACCGGTACACCATAAATTAATAAATTAATTAGAAAATACAATGAATTAACGTTGCACCAATGGAACTCTTCTTCCCTATTGATAACAGTGGCCTATTCCATGCTATGGGAAGACCAAACAATAGCATACACAAAATGGCAAAATCAAAAGCTTAACCCTGTGTACATGCATCTAATAAACCAATTAACTCGCTAGTACTACCAGTGGCCAATTACATGCAAAATTATTACACACACCTATGAATCTATTAATCTAATTCTATGATAAACGTCGAATCTATTTTAAGCTTGTTGGGAAAAACTACTCACATTACATAATTTCACATTGCATATCGCAAAATTATGAGATGAACAAAACAAACCTTCAATCCCAGGAAAAATAACATGCTGAATAAAATACAGATAAAATATAAAATAGTTAAAGGAAGCAAACCGAAGCCTGTGTGATACCACAGTCTCCTTAAAATAGATTCGCCGCCTCACCGTTGGGTGCTGGAGGTACGCCGGCGTCTACTTCCCAGGATACGACGGTTTTTACCAGCTACAACAGAAGCACCTTCTGATTAGCTTAGCGAACAGACAACGGCAACACTCTCTCTTAGGAAGAAAATTATAGGAGAAGTAGACTGACAGTGTATGGATATCAAGGAAAAATTCTATATATCTTTTCAAGGAATAGGGCCTCCTTTTATACACCATGGGGGAGAGGGGAGGAGCCTCTAGCCATCAAGGCTGGCAACTAATGCTAGCAAAACTGCCCAATCAATTTTGTAAAACTGATGAGCCTTAAATGTGTGAGTTATATACACATTTATGAGGCAATTTCTCATTCAACCATTTTTCTCCAACAAGTTGATCATCATCAATGGTAAGTTGGTGATGAGAGCAAAAATTCAGGAATGGGCTAAGGCAGTGGCTTCTAGGAAAAATGCCTCTGGTTTTGAAAAGAGAAATACATTTAGAGAGACTTTTTCTAAATTAGTGTATTAAGTTATTTATCTGTTACTGTTTCCTTAAGGGTAAAAAAAAAAGAAAACTTCTAAAAGAAGTTTGCATCCAAATCCAAGTGAAATGTTGTATTTTCAGATCCATGTTCAAGTATGACCTAACTAATCATGAATGCCTCTGCATAACTGTTCTTGTTGTGATTCTTGCTTGGGCAGATGATGTAATTATGTGTATGTCTTAGTGCTTATGGCTTTCATTCATTCCATTGCATAATGGCTTGATTAATGGCTCACTGAAAACCTTTTGAACCAACTTTCTTTGTTAAGTTCAATGATGCCCAAATATCATCATTTTGCCATGCCAAAAGTTGGGTCTTTTGAACTAGTTGTTCTTGGGCCTGTTAAAAAATAGTTAAGAAGAAGAAGCCGAATAGCTCCAAAGCATGTCCTTGCGTTTAGATAATCAGTTTTTTTAACTTATTCAAATTATTTATTTAATATATAGAAATTAGAAGTTATACCAAAAAATCTAATATAAATTCTCAAAATAAATAGGACAAATTACAAGTGCACCCTTGAAGTTTGTTTAAAATGCATATTGTCTCATGTAGTTTGGAAATTTACAAATACCATTTTGTTAGAATTTTTTATTTAAGAAAAGTAACTGAAAAAATAAAATTTCTAATTATTCTTTTTACAATAATAAAATTACTTGAATTAGTAATTGAAATAAAATTTTGACATCATTAAAAACTGTTAATTGACTTGATGATTTATCAACGAAATGAGATTTTTGTTGTCAAATTAAAATTTTTAAGGAACGAGATGTAATTTTCAGAACTACAGGGGCAATTTATATTCTAAGCAAACCTAAAGAAATATATTTATAATTTATCCAAAAAATTATAAGCAATTCAAATAAATTGCACTAAATAATCATTTTGTTTCATTTAATGATGCCCAAATATCATTTTATCATGCCAAAGGTCGGGTTTTTTTTTTAATTGCCGAAAAAAATATATTGATGTGAAATAAATGTGTAAAAGGAGAGTAGTTAAGAATTTAGAATAAAAAAAAATCTGACAATGAAATCACTTTTTAAGGATAAAATATTTTAATTATTAAAAATATCATTATTGTATTTTAAATGATAAAATTGGATATTTAGTATAATAAATTACTATCCTTTGGAATCAAAATTTTCTTCAAAAAGTATACGTTTTGGCAAGTAATTATTTTATTCCTAAAAATGTATTTATTATTATTATTATTATTTTTTTTGGTTACTTCTCTCGATGACTCAATTAACAATTGAAATTAGCCTTCAAATATTTCTTACAACAAAATTCTCAAACCCTCAGGGATACACTAGTAGATTTCCTACTGGAGGACCTTTCAACGATTAAGTTAGCATTATTTTTAGGGATAATGATATTAAAGATTTAGGATTTAAAATAGATTGCGTACTTTTTGAGTGTGATTGACATATAGACTTGCCCCTTATGATTATGCTCCACATGAGAGGGAAAATGTATGTCACGCTCTCAAAATAATACAATAAAGATAACTCATATACGGAATAAATATGAGAAACAATATACTTTCATATATCAGAGTTCACTGTTTAACAACTAGTTAAATGCCATGTAGGCTTACATGTTTCCAAGTCATTGCTTGGTTACACAAATTGAGTCTCGCTCATTACATCTTAAGTCATTGGCTTTACAAATAACAAACATACACACATAAGGCATAATTAAGAAGCTCTTGCTTCCCAAAACTCCATTCACGCTATTGCCTTGGAGGAAGCATCTCACATGTACCTGAAAATGATATTCTCATATAGGGTGAGCCAACAACCTAGTAAAAATAATCTAACACAATTTATGAGGTTTAGCAAAGGTATAAATACCACGTACAAAAACAATACCGATCCTGAAACATCCACAAGACCTGCATATCCATATGCCACTAAGACCAACCTTATTCCTTTTTCTTTTAATTTCATTTCCAGTTCATATATGCTACTCAATTCATGAGTTAAATTCGTTATCTTTCAACAATCAAAATGAGACTACAACTCAATGATTTTTTAATTATGCAAAACTCACATAAACACTTCAAACCTGCCATTTTACGGATATTTTGTCCGAAGAAATCGGCACCCATTTATATATAAAATTTCGGGTCTTTCACCCAGGACACTCCGGCCAACTTGCTTTAAGTGGAGTCCATCCCCTTTCTCCTCCCAAACAAATATATATATGCAATGTATTTATAAACATAATCACATATGGAGTACATCCCCTTTCTTCTTCCAATAAACACACATATACAATGTATCTATAACATGGTCATATTCAATGACACCAACAATGGATTAGCATTAAATCGCCTAATCCTCATGTAATTTCTACAACAATCATATATATCCTCCACCGATAGCCCAATGCAATTATTTCTAAAGAGATGTTCAATATCAGAATAAATAGTTTATTCAAAACTTCCATAGGTGAGATAATATATATCCAATATCACCATTTATAATCACAACCTTCCAATTTCACGTTTTCAATGTTAATCCCAATTATTTATGCAAAATAATAATTTAATCAAAATTAGGGCAAAATCCCCATTTCACCAAATATCAACCCAAATATCAAAATCAACTATTTTGGCACAACATGATCTTATATTCAAGCCTCATACTCGTTTACCTCATATTCATCAAAACCCCTCTTTTCATTTGACACCCAAATCCTAGATTTGTCCAAACCACAACCAAATCTCATCATCTATACACAATAGCAAATAACTAAGCTAAAAATCATATTAGAGTGTAGAAAATCCCTACCTCAAGTTTGAAGAAGAAACGAGTTGAATCCCCAAAATCAACGATGTCTAAACTCGATCTCCACCGCACACAACGCAGCCCTCGCCTAGATAACCAACTTTGATGAAGGACTTGGATCTAAATCCCAATGGATTTGGAGAAATCAAAGATCTTGTGAGGTTTTTGGTAGGAAATGTAGAGAGAAGGGAGAGAAAATGTTTTTAAAGAGAGAGATATACAAAAAGTGACATTCAATCAGCCCAAAGAGAGAAGAAAAGGAAAATTCTGGATCTACCTAACTTCCCGCACCTCCAGCCGCACCTACCTTTTTAGCAGTGTGCTTCAGCCCCCTGCCCTGTTTTCCGCACGTGCGGCCTCATTCCCTGCACGTGCGGCCCTCTCCCGCACTCCAGACCGACCGAGCAGACAAGCAACTTCAAATGCGTTTTGCATTTTTGTTTTGAGGAGCGCTGCCCCTCAACCCCGCCAAAGGGCACTGCCCCCTGGACCCCCATGAGCTGACCAAGCAGCTCGACCCCCGACCAGCCCAGTCGAAGTGGCAAAACATGAAAAAAGGATCGAAGCCGGGATCGCTACAACCTTCCCCCCTTAAAGAATTTCGTCCCCGAAATTTTAAATCAAACTACCCAAACAAAAGGGTTTCTAGCGATCAAAGCCACGCTATTTCATTTATAATTTACAACATTAGTTCTCAACCAATTTTCACCATCACATCATGGTTTCCTCATTAATAACCACCTTCCAAATACTCATAAACATGAAGCCTTCCAAAAAGTAATAATAATCCACAACAACTTCATGCTTAAAATAACAACATGTATTTAACAATTTCAACACGTTTCTCTCAACCACATGAGGGTATTACAACGAAAAGTAACTTAAAAATTTTCAAACAAATCCGGATATTTGGAGTGGACTTCCGCCTCCCGTTCCCATGTTGCTTCCTCAACCCCATGGTGTCTTCACAACACCTTTACCAACAGTATGGTTTTGCCCCGTAGCACTTGCTCTCGGGTATCTAATATTTGAACCGATCGTTCTTCATAAGAGGCATCTTCATCTACCTCCAAGTCAACTCAATCAAGAACATGAGAAGGGTCGGGTTCATACTTCCTAAGCATAGATACATGAAATACGTTGTGAACTCTTGAAAATTGTGGCGGTAAAACTAACCGGTATGCCACTTCCCCAATTCGCTCTAAGATCTCAAAAGGCCCAATGAACCTTGGAGATAATTTGCCACTCTTACCAAATCTCATCAAACCCCGCCTTCGTGAGATTTTTATAAACACATGGTCACCATCTTCAAAGGATAAAGGTCATCTCCTCTTATCGGCATAACTCTTTTGTCGGCTTTGGGCCGTAGCTAACCTCTTCTGGATGAGAACAACTTTCTCGGTTGTCTCTCTAACAATTTTCGGACCCAGTAACGGTGCATCACCCACTTCGGCCCAACAAACCGGTGATCTGTAAGGTCGGCCATATAAGGCCTCAAATGGTGCCATCCCAATACTAGCTTGGTAACTATTGTTGTAAGCAAACTCAATCAATGGTAAGTGTCTTTCCCAAGGCCCCTTAAAATCAAGGACACAAGCTCTAAGCATGTCCTCCAAAATCTGAATGGTACGTTCCGATTGTCCATCGATTTGAGGATGATAAGCGGTGCTAAGAGTCAACTTAGTTCCCAACGCCTCTTGAAGGCATTGCCATAACTGGGCAGTAAAATGAGGATCCCTATCTGACACAATAGTCACAGGGACTCCATGAAGTCGAACTATCTCTCTAATGTACAACTCTGCCAAGCATTCAACCGAGTCGCTGGTGCACATCGGAATGAAATGGGTAGACTTAGTCAACCTATCAACAATCACCCAAACGGTGTCATTGCCTCATTGTGTTCTAGGAAGCCCAACTACAAAATCCATGGTAACACGCTCCCATTTCCACTCGGCTATTGGTAAAGGTTGTAACAAACCCGCTGGTCTCTGATGCTCGACCTTCACTTGTTGACAAGTAAGGCACTTTGATACAAACACAGCCACATCTTTTTTCATACCTCTCCACCAAAACTGGCGACTAAGATCATGATACATCTTTGTGCCTCCCGGATGCACCGCAAGGCGCGAATGATGAAACTCTCGGAGTACTTCCTCTCAGCAAGACTCCGGTACAAACAAACGGTCACGGTATCTCACACTTTGGTCGGGATACACAGTCAAACCTCTTTCTACCTTCCCATTGGAAATCTTCTCTCAGCATGACTCCACCTCAAGGTCACCCTTTTGCACTTCTAACACTCGGTTCACAAGTGTAGGTTGTGCAACTACTGAAAACAAAGCTGCAGACTCAACAGACTCGCCCAGATGCAAGTCAAATTCATTAAGAGTACCCAACATCTCCCATTCGACTCCTCATATAGCCGATTCGTATATTCGGCTTCATAAGCCCCTGGTCAGGGCCGAATTGCCTTCGGCCTAATGTCTCAATCAAATGCCTTGGCCTCTTCCTCATTGATTATATTTGGCCTCCATAAGAAGTTATTTGGTGGTCTTAAAATAATGCACCACATCATTCATAGCGTGATATTTGTCTAGTTGTCTCTAAAAAATCTATAAAAGATTAGTAGATCTTACTATTTTAACCAATAAAAATTATGTTGGTACATTATGTGTTTGTCCTAAGAATACATCTATTTGCCCACAAAAATAACATAACAAAAATCACAATTTTTGAATATATGATTTCTATTGAATGAATGAATGATTACATGGGTTGATATCTTTATATGTGAAGTTGATACAAATCTACTAACTTAACCACAACTAACTACCTGACTTAATTATGGTCAAATTCTAACAAACTAGTTGTTTACAACTGTGTAACCTCTCTGAATTACCCCACGTGTATGCAATTGTAATTGTGGCTAAGACTGCAGCCTTGGCTGCCTTGTATTATGCTAAAGCTTGGATTGTGGCTGCAGCTCTTGTGGCTTTAGTAGTGGCCTCGCTTGTGGCTGCAGTTGTAGCTCTTGTGGCCTTAACAGTGGCCCTGGTTGTTGCTGCAGTTGTAGCTCATGCTTTGGTTATAGCTGTAGCTTGGACTCTTGCTCTGTTTTCTTATCAATCCCCCTCAAACTTAAGGGACTGTGAAGGGCTAAAGGTTTTTCTTGAAGATACTGAAATCGTGCCATAGACAAGGGTTTAGTAAAGATGTCTGCAATTTGATCTGTAGTGGAGATGTGATAAATATGAAGCTTCCTGGTTGCCACTCTTTCCCTCACATAATGATAGTCGACTTCTATATATTTGGTTTTAGCATGAAAAAGAGGATTATTGGTCACGGCAATAGCCGATAAGTTGTCACACCAAAGAGTATAAGTAGGAACACTAACAACACGCCAATCCAACTAAGCTCTGTAGAAGTTTGGGCTAGTGCTATGTATTCTATTTCTGAAAATGATCTAGAGATAGTAGCTATTTCTTAGCAGACCAAGCAATTAAATTGGGACCAAGATAGATACAATAGCCAATAGTGGACCTCCAATCAATAACATTACCAACTCAATTTGAATTCAAGAAAGCATTGAGAATGAGACGACCACTGGAGAAGTAAAGGCCATGAGATAAGGTCCCTTTGGGATATCTGAGTAACCTCTTGATAGTAGCAAAATGACTGTTTAATGGTGTTTGCATGAATTGGTAGGCATGATTCACTGCAAAAACTAAGTCTGGTCTAGTAATAGTCAAGTATTGAAGTGCTGCTACCAAACTCCTGTAAAGAGATGGCTGGGAGAAAGGTAAATCATCATATGAAGATAGGAGAGAACTTTTAGTAGCTATAGGAGAAGAGTATGGCTTGCAAGAGCTCATGCTAGCTTTGACCAAGATTTCAGAGGCATACTTTTGTTGAGAGAGAACATAACCTAAGGATGTCTTGGTAACAGAGATAACAAGAAAATAATTGATATAGCATAGTTTCTTCATAAAAAAAAATGTAGAATGCATCTCTTGAATGAGAGTGTGAATATAATGAGAATAACTGTTGGTGAGGATAATATCATCTACATAAATAAGAAGAATGGTGATGGAGATGAGAGTCTTTTTGACAAATAAGGAGGAGTCATAGTAGCTAGAAATTAAACCTTGAGTAAGAAGGAATTGAGAAAAAATAAAGAACCAAGCCCTAGGGGCTTGTTTTAAACCATAAAGAGTTTTTTTGAAGTTTACACACAAGAAATGGTTAAGTGGCATGAACAAATCCTTAAGGTTGATGCATATACACCTCCTTCTCAAGAACTCCATGTAAGAAAGTATTACGTATGTCGAGTTGCTTAAGTGGCCAATCAAAATGCAAGGCAAGACATAGAAGAATTCAAATGGTCAGCAACTTGGCCACAGGACTAAAAGTCTCAAAATAGTTCACCCATTCTATTTGCAAAAATCCTTCGGCAACCAATCTGGTCTTGTGTCTAGCTATGGAGCCATCTAAGTTCTTTTTAAGGCGAAAAACCCATTTACACCCAATTGCCTGTTTACCAAGGGGTAACAGAACAACATATCATTGTTCCTTGTCTTTGAAGAGCTTCATATTTATCAACCATTGCAGCCTGCCAAGCAAGGGAAGAGGCCTCTTGATAAATTTGAGGTTTAAAAGTATCAATGGAGGCAAGAAGACGAGTAAGAACAAAAGGAAGCTTAGACTTGGACCTGGTGATCATATGATGAGCATTAAAAGATGAAGAACAAGGAAGATCAATAAAAATAGAAGAAATAAGAATCAGAGAAGAAGGGTCAGTGGAAATATGTGGAATAATAGGTAAAGGAGATGGATGTAAGGAAGAATGAGAGGTTGAAGAAGGATTGACTACAGTAAGTGGCACTATAGAAGTAGAATGATCTGAAGGTGCAAGTGAAACTAAGGGAACCAAAGAAGAAGGGAAATCTGATCTAGAAAAAGAAACTGGTTCAAAAGAAGAAGAAGAAGAAGAAGAAGACCAGAATAAATCAAGTAAGTGAGGAATAGATGAAGAAGATGAGGTTGAGGAATGAAATAGAAAGGAAGATTCATCAAAGACAACATGTGTTAAGGTATAAACTTTTCTTGTTTTAGGATCTAGACGTCTGTATCCTTTAATGGTAGCCTATGAAAACACAAGGAATTGACTTTGGTTGAAGTTCATGAGTAGTGTAAGGTTGAAGCTAGGGATAACATTTACAGCCAAAAGTTCTTAAGAACTGATAATTAGGCTTTTGCTTAAACAAAACCTCATATAGTGTAAGGTTATTAAGCTTGAGAGTAGAAAGCCTATTGATGAGAAAAACTGCTATAGAAAGAGCATCAAACCAGTAAAGAAAATGATGAGATGAGTGATGCATAAGAGTCATTGTGGTGTCAATAGAATGCATATGCTTTCATTTAACTACACTATTTTGAGCAGGTGTATGAGGACAACTTAATTGATGCTCAATCCCTTTTTGTTTAAGAAAAGTTTGAAATTGATTACTCAGATATTCGCCTCCATTGTCACTTCTTAAAATCTAAAGTTTTGTAGTAAATTGAGTTTCAACAAAAGCCTTGAATTTAAGAAATTTTGTAAAGACCTCACTATTGTAATGAAGAGGAAACAACCAAGTGAATTTGCTAAAATCATCAATGAACAACACATAGTATTTAAAGCCTGAAATAGAAGAGGAAAATGGTCCCCAAACATCAGTGTAAATAAGTGCCAATGGCTTATTTACAGTAGAATTTGACAAACTAAAAGCCAATCTATGACTTTTGGACACACAACAGTGTTCACACAAAGCAGATCCTTTATTAGAAAGGAAATAAGATTTAGGTGCTAAATGCTAGTGAGACAAAATGTTGTGAAGCTTCTTAGAAGAAGGATGACCAAGTCGAAAATGCCAATTTGAAGTGGTTAAAGATGTGGTGGAACAAGAGAAGCATGCTTGAGAAGAGGATGCAGAAGATGAAGGTGTAAAAAGATAGAGACCATTTGCATAGCATCCCTTATACAACACTTTTTGAGTATTCTTGTCCTGAACAAGAAAAGAGTTTTCATCAAAAGTAATAGTGCAATGGTTATCCACTACCAACTGATGAACTGAAAGTAAGTTGGAGGAAAGAGTAGGTTCATGAAGCATTTTAGTGAGATGAAATAGAAAATTAGGTGTAAGAAGTAGTCCATTACCAGTGTGGGCAATAGGTAGAGCAGTACCATCACCAATAGCCACTTGTGCATTGCCTTGATAGGCTGATAAAAAGAAAGGTTGCTGAGATCATTGGTCATATGGCTAGTAGCTCCAGAATCAAGAAACCAATTTGAATCAGACTGATGTGAGCCTGAGTTTGAAGCAGAGGCATCGTAGAATTTAGTATTAGCTTGAGATGGTGCTGAGGTAGGTGAATAGGCTGAAGATAAATTCTGAGATGCCTGAAAATAAGCATCAAGCCTGTACCAACTGTGTAGGGCATTGTGATTGGCTTTACCACAGATTTGACAAATCACTAATGCATGGGAATTATGGCTTGTCCTACCTCTTGAAGATTGAGTTTGAGTGTGGCCCTCTATTTGATAATAACAACGATTATTCTGATGATTCTGAGAGCCTGAACCTTGAAAGCTGCCTCTATCCCTACCTCTTGAAGAACCTCTTCCTCTGTAAGAACCTTTGTAACCACCTCTATTTAAATAATGACCTATGTTTGCAGTATAAGCAAATGGAACTTCTGAGGCTTGTATGTCCTTGAGGGAAGCTTCAACATGTATGGACTCATAACATATCAAAGAACATAGATTTTCCATGGAGATAGGATCTGATCTAGCACGAATGGTGGTTTTCAATGCATTATACTCATCTGGTAAACCATTGAGAATTAACAAAACTAAATCCTCATCATCCACTTGTGATGAAGTCAAAGCTAACTGATATGATATGACCTTGAATTGATTTAGATAATCTTCCATGGTTAATCCCTTTTTAACAATTCAATTAAGCTTGTTTTTCAACCGATGTATGTGAGATCTGGATAGTGAAGTGAATCTTTTGGCAAGAACACTCCAAACCTCATGACTTGTTTGACAGTGTATTACAGTTGTGAAAATAGATGGAGACAAAGTTGTAGTTATACAGCTCAAGAGATGAGCATCAATGGCAATCCATTGAGTGTAATTAGGATTTAGAACTTCATGATTACTGGAATCTAACACAACTAAGGGAGGACATACTTCTGATCCATCAACATATCCAAGAAGTATAGTCACTCGCAATATGTTCTGCAACTGACTTCTCCATTTGATATAATTTGTTGAATCATGCTTGGTAGAAACAAAAGATTTGATATAAACAATGTAAGATTTGAAGACAATATTGTAGATGAAGAAGAGCTTGTTGTTGTGGCTGGGTTTGGAGATACCATTGAAGCACTCTTTGAAGATCGATGCTCGCGAGAGCCTAGGGCTCTGATACCATAAAGTTATTTTGAATATATGATTTGTATTGAATGAATGAATAATTACATGGATTAATATCTTTATATGTGAAGTTGATACAAATCTACTAACCTAACCACAACTAACTACTTGACTTAACTATGGTCAAATTCTAACAAACTAATTGTTTACAACTTTGTAACCTCTCTGAATTACCCCATGTGTATGCAATTGTGATTGTGGCTAAGACTGTAGCCTTGGCTCTATGCTGAAGCTTGGATTGTGGCTGCAATTCTTGTGGCTTTGGCAGTGGCCTTACTTGCGGCTGCAGTTGCAGCTCTTGTGGCCTTAACAGTGGCCTTGGTTATTGTTGGCTTTTTTCACTTTCGAAGGTTAATAATGTAAATTTAAGCGTGCCAGCAATGATCAATTAGTCCTTATAGAATATTAATTGCCAACCAATTATCAGACGATGGTGTTATAGTTCTTTCAACCTTAATGAAAATGACTTTTACTGGTGGCTTGTTTAAGAGAAATTAGAAAACAATAATAAGTGAAGAACAATTTCAGAATCTGAATTTCATTAAGAAAATGAAAACTTACAATGATCTGACCCAGCCTCGTAGAGGTTCACAGCAACAAACTATTTGAAATTACTTCTAGGAAATGAAGTGCGGTTTAGGAATTGAAGTGCTAGAAATGTAAACAACTGGAAAGTGTAAAACTGGACAGAAAATGAAGTAAATAAACTGGTTTCTGGATCTGAGTCTGGGTCTTTCATTTTGGGGCATTCCTTACTATTTATACTTCTCAGTGGTAACCGTCGAAGTGGGCTTCCAACCGTCAAAATATTCTCCCATGATTGCTGAACATGTCTCTCACAGTCAATCCCACTATGCCTGTCTTGCAGTTAGGCTTCTCTTCTAATTTGAATTTAAACTTTATGAGTAGCCATTAGGCCACATCATCTTGTATCTCTCGATTGTTCGAGTGCTATACAGATCCATTATTACCAATACGAATTGCCATATGTCTGATTTTGATTGGCAATTTGTATTAACTCCCCAAATTGCCTTCTTTGTGCCACGTGTTAAATTGTGATTAGCTTTTACAGCCAACATTACCCCTCGCACTAATATACCCAATACTTGGTGATATTAGTGAACTAGTGCAATCTACCCACGTTCTAGGACGTGCATGGACTCTATATATTCTGGGAGTATAACTGCTTTTTGAATAATGAAGCAGTGAACTTCATTAAATCCTTGTGCTTTGCACTACCATTCTTTGAGTAGACGAAAAGACTAGTACATCCCCAATGGCCAATCACACATTCTCTTACATTGATCGAGCATACGAGGAGTCTTTGGAAGATGATTGCAGGACTCGAAAGAACCTTACTGCATTTATTGGTTATATCTATCCGCCTTTATTTATACAATTTATGGAAGCTTTTGCAAATTACCAACCTTTAGACCAAGAATCTGCCAACTATAAATCTTTGGACCAAGCATTTGTAGGAATGGATCTTGGAAGCTCCTCTTCTGTCCCACCACTCTCCGCATGGGACAAAGCCGCCTTTTTTTCCTCCCAGTCCGCTGGCTGGGAAAGTTGGTCAAAACCTGATGAACCCCAATTAAGGGAGCGGATTCATCATCGATTTGTTGAATTCGATGATCCTCTTTCTATTCCTCCTTATGCTTGGATCTCAGTGGTTTACCCCTATGTACCCATTGATCACCAACGCAATCTGGAGGACAACTTGCTTGTGGCATGGTACATGTCTTCTATGCCAGCGAAGATAGTGTGAGCAACTCCTCATCCAGAAAAAGCACAAGGATATAATCCGTCATTCTTGGCTAAGAAGGCAAAACTTTGCTCTTCTGACTGGCTCAAATGCATGAATAACCCCCAGTTCCCCTCTTCCTTCGGGATGGATCCCTCTACACCTACTCTCCCTTAGAATCCTCATTGGATGGAGGAATTGAAACTTACTCTTTTCGAGAATCATTTTTTTTTCTTCCTACCAACTTCCAGCTTTTCCAACTGCATTTGAGAGATACCAAGCTCAACTTCTGCTTTTTGTCTTCTCTCACTTGCCTTTCAATGTTCTTGGAGATGAGATTCCTCTCAAGAACTTCCAATGGGCCTGTGATGTTATGATTCAAGGTCATGTTTTCAACCCCATTGCCCAGACAGAACTTCAAGCCTTTTTGGATCAACTTCCACTCCTTTTTCATTGGCACAAAATTTCTTTGGCTACTAGTGACTCTTTGGATGAAATCACAGCCAATCGAATTCAGACACAGTACGAAGCAGAGAACCTTATTGAAGAATATGATGACTTCAAGAATAAGGATTTAGCTTACTGGGATGATTTAAATATGGACGAAATGGAACAAGGCTTGAAAGAGACAGAATTCGAGACGAAAGCTGAACAACTTTTTCACTAAATAAGAGCATACCAGCTGCAACAACCTAGCTTTTATAGGATAGAAAATAGAATAAAGAAAGAACATAAGTTCATTGAACATTGCTAGGTTAAATTTAATGAACTTGTTACTCTTTCTATTTCCTATTATTATGAAATCGACTTCGTAGCCAAGTAGGCTTTTATAATGTAATTACTTACATATCAATAAAACTAGGGTTTTCTTTCCCTATTTGGCATGATTTGGTTTTATGTTCCAATTGCATGCTTGTGACCATTTTATTCACATAATTCAAATAAAATTAGAGCTTCGAATTAACCAATTTTTTCTTCGAAGCCTAATTTGAACATCTCCAAAGTATGGAATACTTGAAGCTTGATTTGAATATCTCCAAAGTATGGAATACAATTGACAATCTTTACCTTAGGTCTTCTCATTCCAATCGCATGGTCAACATAATTTAACAGCTTTGAATTAACCAACCTTTGTATCAAAGTTACTTTTAAGTACTTCGAAGTACTTTTAAAAGTAACAATGCTGCTTTAAAAAAAAAATGTTTATTTTGACAGAAAACCCCAAAAGGAATTTTTCATGTTTAGGCAAGTCTTTTTGGATTTTGATCCTTTACTTGACCTAGTACTGGCTTTGTAACTTTGAAGTCTAAAACATTAAATAAGAATCAAATTCTAGCTACAGAATACTTTAAAGGTCACTTCGAAGGATTTTATCTTTTATAAGAAACCTAAGAGCAAGTCCCCAATCCCTTCGAAGCAGACCAAACCTAAACATTCTTGCATTCTTAGGTGTAAAATGTGCTTCGAAGTCAACTACATGCTCTCGAAGCCCTAGCTGGATGTTTGACATCTGGCTTCGGAGCCAAATCCCGACTTTGAAGCCAAATATTTGTTTTCAAAGCCAATCTAAGTGTTTGAGATACGTTTCTCTCCCAAACAATCACCCTTGAGAGAAACTTTTCATGTTGTACTTTCAGGACTCCTACGAATTTTAAGACAAAGGCTTAAACTTATATGGGTTCCATAATCAGCCAAACAATTATCTCAAGTCTTTTTACCCATTTAGACTGACTGGGCATCTTTTGGACAGAAAGGTTTAAAAAACTCTTTCCCTTCGCACTTTTAACTTACTTGCTCGCCCAAAAGACAAACCCTTCATTTCTATTGCTCTCTCCTCCTCTTTACTCTTTTTCTCAGCTTCGTCCTTCGAAAAATTCTGCTAATGGCTTCTTCCTCCTTGAAAGTACCAGTTGTGGAGCGTGTGAGTCCATTTATAGCTTTGAAAATGGTCATTGCTGAAGAGTGTGAGAAATACAAAGCTAGCAAATAAAGTGCTATCGATAGGCACATTAGCAATAGGAATATGTGCTTGGACCCATTTTTAGGAAGACTCCTGCTCAGCTTCCTGCTTTATACCTGCGTTTGGAGAATCACTGCCTTATCTATGAAGGTGGTCTGGATTGAGGAAATTGGAGGATGAACCGACCCCATCGCTGCTGGCCCACAGTAAGGCCAGAATGGGAAGAATGGTACAATCGAGTTATTCTCGCTAAGTCATTGGATCTCCAAGAACTTTGCCTCTCCAACGCCCTTCAACTATCCAGGTTCACTATTTCGGAGGATCCATTTTTAATACCTGTTGCACTTTGTTTTTGGAACCCTACTTTTAATTTCTTCCAATTTAGATATGGTATGATGGCCCCTACTATCCTTGACATCTGCCACTTTTTAGGGTTATCCCCTACTGGCACTCCCTTTGGTCCAGACTATTCTGACCTTAACGTCTCTTTTTCTATTCCTCCTTTGAACTCATCCTATAGTGACTTTGTCAAATTTGAGAACAAAATGAAAGGTCCTGTAACTGATAGGGAACTCTTTTCCTTTTTATTGTATTGGCTTTGTAAATTCCTCTTATGTACCTCTTCTTAGAAGATTATGCATGAGTTTGCCCTTCTCGTTAAAGCTTTTGTTTTGCATAAAAATGTAGCTTTAGCTCCATATGTTTTGGGTCATGTCTACAGAACTTGCTTCCAATTTTGTGAAAAACCCATGGATACCAATCAAGGAGGCCCATTTTGGATACTTCAACTTTGGCTTTTTGCATACTTCACTAACTTGCACTCTAAATGCCTGAGATTTCTATCACCAGACCCTACCTCTTATGGCATGAAGTTTGCCAGGGTCTCTCTTTACCCTTCCAATTTTGCCTTCTACTTTTCTTTTTTCTATCGACTTCCAACTTCCCCTTCTAGCATCTTTTTCTGTCCATTCGAAGGCAACATTGGACCAGCCTAGCTGAGGGCCTTTTTGGGTGACAAGTCTTGCTCTAGGCCTCGACACAAAGATATGTGGGCTTCCATTCTAATTCCAAGGGATCTTTTCATTGGCACTGTGAATCCTAAAGCTTATAAGTGTATTTTTGAGCCCTACTGACCTACCCAATTTGCTAGGCAGTTTGGATTTACTCAAGGGATTCCTGTCCCTCTCTGCAACCAATCCAACTCAAATCTTATAAGCAGAGAACTAAAAGTTTCAAGGTCCAGATTGGAGGAAGCAACCTCCAAGTTGATCCAAGACTTGATTGATTTTGAATACTTACCCTTCGTTCCTCAAGGCAATACATTGAAAAGATACCAGAATTGGTTGACGACCAATATGGAGGTGCACTTGGCCATCCTCCTCAAGATATGTTAGTGGGACTAGATGTGCCTCAAGCCAAGTCCAAGGAGACTAGGCTCATCATTCCTTCTACAATTCCTACTATCTCAACTCCTACTCCTGCTCCCACAGAGACTGCTCCTGCTACCTCTCTTCCTCCTCCTAGAGTCACCAGGGCTGCTTCGAAGAGAAGCATGCACTTCCACTTTTCCTTTCTCTTCTCTTTATAATGCCTTGTTCATCTACTTATAGTTTTCTTTTTGCTGCAGGAGCTTCACAAGTAGACTCTCCTCAGAGGGCTCAAGCCCTAAGCATTCTTAAAGACAAGCAGCAACAACAACAGAAGAAAAAGAAACTAGTGCTTGATCCTGAAGAAGAGGAGGTACCTGAAGTTCCTACAGAAAAGGAACAAAAAGCACTGCTTAAGAGGAAGAAGAAAATAACAGTCTCCCCTTTTGATTTCATTGATGACCTTACTCATCAGGCAGCCACCAAGGCAGTAGAGAGGGAGCAATCTAATGAATTGGTGGTTTTCTAGAAATATGAGAAAATGAGGCAACAGCAGATATTAAGGAATGAAGCTGCTATTGCTGATACACTTCAAAGGAAAACTGCAATGAGGCAACAAAATGCCAAACATTATGCTCTTCGCAGTTCTCCAACCATTACTACCACCACTTCTGAAGTTGGTAATTCCCTTTAGTTTCTCTAGTAATTTCATTTCCCAAGTTTTCAGCAATAAAGCTTACAATTACTTCTTATTTTTTGTCTTGCAGCAACAGTTACTCCACCTCCTCCTCCTCCTCCTTCGACAATGGCTTCTTTTGTCCTGTCTGAAGTTAAAAGGCCATTAGAGGCAACCTCGAAAAGGAGAAGAAAGATCAACACCGAAGTACCCTTAAGTGTAAAGCACATCTAGACAGTACTTCCACTTCCCAGCTCTACACTTTCCATACCTTTTTTGAGGCAAGCCATCCCTATTTCTTTAAGTCCAGGTTTAACTCCATATCTTCCTCATCTAACTTTTACCTCAATCCAATTTACTCTCCCTACAATCTTGGCTGCTCCTTCATCACCTGAGAAGGCCCCATTTGTCACCTCATCAATGATAACTGGTGCTTCTAGAAAAGATACTGGTAGCTTACCAATTTCTTGTCCACCACCACCATCCAGCTTCAGTCCCTCTTCCCTTGATCTGCTGGTGGCTAGGACTATAAACACTGTCAGGGACACTTCAACCCCTTCTCCTATCCCTATGCAACCATCTCTTCTAGACCTTTCTGCACCTTCCATGTCAGTGGAAGAGATGGACATTTTGAAGCCCGGTTAGCTAGCCTTTTTGACACACCTTCAACTACTCTAGCAGCCAGTAGTGAAGCTAAGCTATTGGTCCTTGCTGACTCCCTCTTGGAAATTTTTTAGAGCTCTTCAACTATCAGCAGAGTTTCCTTGCCTCCATTGGACTTAGGCACCTGTTTGGAATTGCTGACATCATTTTCAAGGATCCTATTCAAAGCCTTACAAAGACCCATACTTAAGAATGGTTTCCTCCAATGCTGCAAAGTCATTGAGCAATCCAATATGGCCATTTCAAGCCACTTATGTCAGGCAGCAGCTACCATAGATTTCTATGTCAACATTTTTCATATTGCTAAAGCTGCAGAAGAGAAGCTATTGAAAGACAAGGAATTTGCTTACCATATACATACTGAGGTATCTGAATTGAAGGGATAACATTTCTCTGCTTCTCAGTTTCACATTTAGTTTTTGGAGAAAAAGGCCCAATTAGAAGAGGAGTTAGCAGCAGTTAACCTAGCCTTGGATTGAACTGCTACAAAGCTACAAATTATCAATCAAGGGCTAGCTGACCGTAGGCAAGACATGGCTACAGCCATTCAGTTCTTCACATCCCTTAGGAGTAGAGAATCAATTATAAGGGAACAACTGAAGCATTATACTGATTTTTAGGCCAATCTATGGCTGCATGTACTTAACTCTTTATGAAATGAAATCCTTATTTAATATTTGAGTGTTTTCATGCTTTTTTTGTTTAGCATTTCTCAAACTTGTGTTTTCCACACAGTTGGATAATAAGGCTTCAAATACCTGCCATTGATTTTCTTGGGATGTACATAACCATTTAGATTTCTGAGATGGTATGCTCTCCCAAGAAAAACTCTATGAACTTGATATTGTCCTTCCCAATTAGGTGACCACTTACCAAATTTATGGCTTTTAATTCCTATTGGGAGTATTGTTTTCCACACCAAATCACTTTCATTAAAGCTAATATGCTTAACCTTCTTATTATAATTTTTGGCTGTCTTTGCCTTTTGAAACAGAATATTATTTAATGTCAAAATTCTAGCTTCATCTATATTCTCTAAATCCAAAAACATGCTCTAATGATATTGCTCAGGAGTTAACTAGTCTTGGGACTTCACCTTCAAGGACCTAATGTTAATCTCCACAAGCAACACTGCATCATGCTCATATACTAAAGCATAAGGAGTGACTCCAATACTTGATCTTGGAGAAGTCCTATAAGCTCATAATAAATCCAAAAACAAGTTATGTCAATCCCTAGGATTGTCTTCCACAACTCTTTGTATTCCTTTTTTCAAGGACTTGTTGGATGATTCTGCGTGGCCATTTGCTTGTGCATAATAAGAGGTTTAATTAATAAGACTAATTCTAAATTCTGCTGTGAAAGATTTTACCATCTTTCCATCAAATACAGTTCCATTATCTATAGTTATGGTCTGTGGGATGCCAAATCTATGAATCAAATCTATAATAAATCCAATAGCTTCAGTTTGATCCACAACCTTATATGGTTTAGCTTCGACCCACTTAGTGAAGTAATCTATGGCCACTAGGATGAAACAATGATGCTTCGAAGAGGGTGGATGTATTTTCCCTATCATATCCATAGCCCAACCTCTAAATTGCCAAGGCTTCACAACTGCATGCAAATCAGTTATTGGTACATGTCTTATTATGCTATGCTTTTGGCATGCCTGGCAACCTATAGCATACTCTATACAATCTTTAAGGATGGTTGGCCAGTAGTAGAAATGCCTTCGAAGCAACCATCTCATTTTCACACCAGGCTGATGGGCACCACAAATGCCTTCATGGACTTCAGTCATGGCTATCAATGCCTCCTTTGGCCCTAGATATTCCAATAACAACCCATCTGCTCCATTTTTGTAAAGAGCATTACCATACACTATGTATTGCATAGACTGTAATTTAATCTTTCTGCTGGCCTTCGAAGATGGGCCAATTAAGTACTGCATGATTGAATGCCTCCAATCTTGATCTTGTAAGTCATTATGATTGACTTCCAACATAACATTCCTTTTAGCTAAAGGTAGTATTAATTTTTGATATGTTGCTTGACTTATGTTCAATTGAGTGTCATCCCTCATTTTGAAATTCGAAGCCTAAGCTACATCATTCACTTGTTTGACTACCAATTGAGAATCTCCAAATATATCAACTGCATGAGCTTGTCCCCTTATTAAAGCTTCATATTCAACTTGATTATTGGAACAAGTAATTTCATCAACCCTGAAACCATGTGTGGTTTCTATCTGCCGTCGTGACTTAATTACAACACCAATTCCAATAAGACCATTGGCCTTTGATCCGTCGAACCACATCTGTCATGGCCCAACATTAACCATACCAATATCCATTATCTCCTGGCTTTCTGTTTGACATGGATGATCTGCCAAGAAGTTAGCCAAAACTTGTCCTTTTACTGCCTTTTGGGGGACATATTCTAGATGAAATTCTGATAAAGCTAATATCCATTTGCCAATTCTTCCTCTCTACATAGGTCTAGATAATATGTACTTAACCAAGTCTGTGGTTGCAATTACTAAGACAACAGTAGACAAAAGATAATATCTTATTTTTATTGCTGCAAAGTACAATGCAAGGCACAACTTTTCTACAGCTGAGTATTTACATTCACAAGAATTTAAAAACCTACTAAGGTAATAAACTGCTTGCTCCTTACCTTCTTCATTGTCCTGAGCTAGGAAAACTTCCAATGAATCTTCAGCTGCAGCAATGTATAACTTCAAGTGCTTGTCGCTCCTTGGCGACATCAACACCGGAGGCTTAGCCAAGTAGGCTTTAATTCCTTCGAAAGCAGCTTGATGCTCTGCTATCCACAAAAACTCCTCTTCATCTTTCAACTTTAACAAAGAAGAAAATACTTAGTTTTCCCTGCAGTGTTAGAAATAAATCTTCAGAGAAAATTAACTTGACTAAGGAACTTTTGTACTTCTTTCTTACTTGATGGAGGTTTGGCCTCAATGATGGCTTTGGCTTTATTTTGATCAATCTGTATTCCCTTCTTGTGCACATGATACCCCAAGAAGTTTCCAGCTGATACACCAAAAGCACATTTGAGATGATTAAGTTTTAACATGAACTTTCTCATTCTTTCGAAAGCTACTACCAAGTGAACCAAGTGTTCCTCCATACACTGGGACTTTACAATAATATCATCAATGTAACACTCTAGGTATCCTTCAATAAGATCATGAAAGATAGTATTCATTGCCCTCTGATATGTTGCCCCAGCATTCTTTAGACCAAATGGCATTTTTATCCATTCGAAGGTGTCAATATTCCCAGGACACCTGAATGTTGTCTTGTGGACATCCTCTTTTACAATGCAGATTTGGTTGTAACTAGAATGCCTATCCATCATAGACAAAATCATGTGTCCTGCTGAACTGTCTACCAATAGATCCACTATAGGCATGGGGTATTCATCTTTTGGAGTTGCCAAGTTCATATTTCTAAAATCGATACGTACCCTCATCTTGCTATTCTTTTTAACCACAAGCACAATATTAGACAACCATTCAACATACCTGGCTGTTCTAATGAAGCCTGCTTTAAGGAGCTTGAGAATTTCCTCTTTCACTTTCTGAACCACTTCAGGGCTTATCCGTCTTGGTTTCTGTTTGTGTGGTTTGAAGTTAGGCTTCATAGAGAGCCTATGTTCCACTAATGACCTATCCAATCCTGGCAGTTCATTATAAGACCACGCAAAATAATCCTTATATTTCTTTAGGACTACCAACAACTAGTTCTTCTCAATAAAACTTAACCAAGGACTGATATAAGTGGGTTGCTGTGCAGAACCTTCCCCTAAATTGACTTCTTCCAAGGGGTCTTGTACTTGAGCACTTAGTAATGCTTCTCCTTCGACTTCTTTCTGCCTTCAAAGCAATTTCTTTGTTTTGTTCTGCTCCCATCTTCTCTGGTTCAACATCTTTGCCTTCTTCCTTATAGACGAAATCTGTCCATAAGGCTTCTTCTTCCTTTATTTCCTGAACTTTTGTTTCGATGTCCAATGCACAGTACTTATCAAGGGTCAAAGGCCTAACCTTTTGTTGCTCCTGATTACGGCTAACCACTATGGCTTCCCTCTCTCGTTTTTGAACCTTCTGGACTATTGATTTTATGTCCAATGCTGAAAACTTGACTAAAGCCCAAGGTCTAGCTTCTTGGGTCTCATCTTCTTGCCTACAACCAGGCATCATTGTCATCCTTGGTGACTAACTCTTCATCAGCACTCTCCTGCACTAAGTGCTTCAGGTGTGCTACTTCCTCATCAGCCGTCACTTCGGTTGTTCTATCAGGTTTCCTCAATATACTGAGTGGTGTCACTCCTTCAGTATATAACTTGGCCTCTGCAAAATCAACACAAGCGATAAAGGGTCGAGGGTGTGCGTTGATCTCCTCTATCTCTCCATTGCATAAGGTACACATTTGTTGGTGTGGATCCAATCCCTGCCAAGTAAATCATTAGATTTGGCATTACTATCTATAACAAAGAATGTTGTCATGCAATCTCTAGTTCTCACACTCAAGTTTATGGGCAGGATACCCTAAGCCATCTGCTTATCCCCAACGAAGCCAGCAATGGTTGTGCTGGTTGGGATTAATCTGGGGTTTCTTTTTTCCAATTTCTTCAAAGAGAACTTTGAAAGCAGGTTCACTGCTGCCCCGTTATCCACTAACACCCTATTTTTTTGTATCCCATCGAAATAAGCCTTGATATACAAGGGCTTAATGTGCTGCGCCATAGATGTTGTAAGATACTCGAAAGGATACGAGAGATTAATACTCACTTCCTCACTTTCATCTTCAGTTTCCATTGGTGTGGCTACTTCAAACTCATCTTGAATCATGCTAACCTGTGAATCTTCATTAGAAACTGGAATAGGGTCATCTTCCTGACTTTCTTGGTTTCCATCTTCAGCTTGGAACTCTTGTGGCAATATATATATATATATATATATATATATTTACCATGTTTACTGACACTGGAGGAAATGAGCCAAACTGAACTGCTGGCTGCACTTGTTTCTTTTTCGAGCTAACTTGTTCAGTTATTTCGGAAGCATCTTCCATGCTGCACTCTGGTACCACATTACTGGTGACTTCCTTCGAATCAACTCGTTTGTGGTCTGCTCCCGTTGGCTTTTTAACCAAAAAGGTCTATTTAGCCATGAAGGCTTCAAGAATCTCATCTTCAACCATTTCTTTCCTTTGGCTTAGTTCAACTTCTCCTTCTGTCTCATTGTTGCTTTCCATCAAGGCCTTTTCAAGGCCCGTTAAGCTAGATCTTTCCTTAGCTTTCAGTTTAGTGTGAACCTTAACCAACTGCTCTCTGCTAACACTTCTTTTATTCTGAGGAGCCAGTTTTAGACTTTCTTTTTCCTCTGTCTAGCCTTTTGATTGGGCTAATGAAAAACTCTCTCCACTTTCCTTTAGATCCTTTTGGTACTGGGTGTACCTTCGCTGAATCTTCCTCTTTTGAGACCTAGAGATTACTGGAACCATATCTAGTTCCTTTGTTTTTGGGTGCTTGACTAATACCCAATTATTTGGAGCCACCAAGGGAGGTTTAATCATTCTACCCTTGTCTCCAAATACATTTCTCTGTGTAGGTATTTTCTTAGGCTTGTTCTGCACGACAAACCAGTCTGGTACCCCAGATACCCATGAACTCATTAGTTCAGTTACTGAACTTGCTTTCCCAGTCTTTGAAGCCACCTTCGAACCTAACTGTTGAGGCCAATCACTAGCTCTGGCACCCTGTCTCAAGCCTAATTTAGGCCTTCTTTCAAGGTAATTGCCTTGCATCTTGTTCAAAGTTGACTTTGGAGGCCAATTACTGGCTCTGATTCCCTGACTTGAGCCCAATTCAGGCCTTCTCTCAAGATAATTGCCTTTCATCCTATAGTAATTGGTGGTCTAAACTCATGCAGAAGTCTCTTACCCTTGGATTGCATTCTAATGGCTAGTGGTTCAGCTAAGAATGGCTGTTGTCTGGGACCAGTTGGGTATGGCCTCTTGTTATAGGTATTGGTTGGCTTAGGGTGTCTCTGTACATCCTTGTAATATTGTTTCCCATTAATTGGGAGCCCTTTCAGCCATTTGTAACTTAACCTCCGTTGCATGGCAGCTACCTCAAGAGAGTCATCATCTAGTGCTTCATCACTAGAGTCATCCTTTTGGTCCGCAAAGCTCTGTCCATTTGCTGGTGAACTTCTGGTATCCTTCTTGAAAATAGTCTGGCTAGTAACATGCATCTGTACATTAACCTCCTCCAATTCCTTCAAGGATAGGTTTTGGAAATCTGGCATGCCAACATTGGATGTAACCTCCCCAATCTCTGGGAACGGGTTGGTGTCAATCCCCATAGCTTTCTCTGTTTTGGCTGGAAACTTTAAACTCCCCTTTCGAATCTATTCTTGGATCCTGTCCTGAAAAACAATACAGTTTTTAGTTAAATGAGACCAAGAATTGTTCTATTTACAGTACATTTTTCCTCTAAGTTCTTCTAGGGTAGGGATCTTAACTCTCTTTGGTAACTTTAGGAAATTTGCTATAAGCAAATGATCAAAAATGTCATCTATTTTTGTTAAATCAAAAGAATACTTCCTATGAAGGTCTTTCTTTTTAAACTGTTGGTCTATTGTGGTGTTCTTCTGAATTAACACCTCACAGGTCATAGGCTCTTTCCCTACGATTTCTGCTGCATCAATTTCATAATTAGGGTCCTTATAATAAGTCTTATATGATGCATTACTTCGATCCTATCCTATTCTTCCTCAAGTAAAGATTCATATCTAGACACCTTATAGGTTAATTCCACTAAGTCTCGAAACTTCAGATGAATCAAACTTCTTTTGAAGCTTGAACTCTAAACCATTTTGAGCCAATCTCACAAATTCAGGCTCTGGTAGAGTGACTCTGAATCTGGCAATAAATTAAGCCGCCTTCTTATTAGGCCTTTGGCTCAACCTTACCAAATCTGCCATGGAAACTTCAGGCTCTGTTTAGAAGAATTGGGCATGAAATGCCTTCTCCATTTGCTGCCAAGTTTGGATAGAGCCAGGTGTAAGGTTAATATATCATACAAAGGCTGCCCCAGTTAAAGAATTTGGAAAGAGTCTCAACTTCATATAATCATTATTGGTAAATTCACTACATTGGCCTGCGAACCTGGCAATGTATTCTACTGTTGATTGGTTTTCATTTCCATAAAAGAGAGCAAAGTCTGGTATTCTCAATCCCCTTAGGTATTCATGCACCCTATCCACCCATTTTGGGTATGGCTTTTTATATACAAGAGTCTAAACCCCCCGAGCTATAGGTCCACACATTTGTCTAACAATATCAGTAATTTGGTCCCTAGGAACCATATTTTGTGCTTGTTGGACTACTACTAGAGGAACAAACACAGGATTTGTTGGAATCCCATGTGCTTGAGGTCCTCTTGGTCCATAGGGAAGTATATTTAGGACTGGTTGTCCCTGTGGTACTGGCTGCTATTGGGGGTATGGTTGACCTCTCTGGGCCTATCCTACGAAAGGACCTGCGAAAGGTGCTGCAAGAAGAGGAATAGGTGTTGTTTCTCTCCCAGCCACAGGAAACCCTTCCAATCCCCCGGTGTGAATTCAAACAGAGGATTAGTGAACCCCCTTGTACCAAGCATGGTTTCGAGCATGGGATTTGGAAACATTCTCATGCCATTTTCTTGTGTTAGCCCAGATCCACCAATTTGTAAGGCTTCGCTGTTAGGTAATGAGATATTTTGATTTACCAAAGGTCTCAAAGGAGGCTCATACCATGACTGAGGTACAGGTGATGGTCTTTCATAATTTTGATTACTAGTCTAACCATTAGTATGTCCATTAATTTGCATAGGCTGTTTATCTATAGCCAATCTTTGCTGAAGAACATTTGAATTTTCCTCTATATGCCTTGTGATAGTTGGTTGATGGGAATTAATTTGATCCATAAAGGATGTTGCACATCTTTCCATTGTATACATTAACTGCTATCCCACGGCATCTACCAAGCCTCTCCACAGATTCATTGGCTGGGTAGACGGAATAGTGAATGGCCTAATTCTATGGCTTTGTCCAATATTTTGAACATGTGGTGCATGTTCCGAGGTGCTGGTTTGTTCGACCATAGGTTCTGATGAGATAGGTGCTTTCATAGGATGTGTTATCACATTATCCTTTAGATTAGGTACTTCTACCTCTCCCTCCACACCTTTTTCTAGGTGTTCATTTTCTCCTTGTCTCCTCCTATGTCTAGCCATTTTAGAGTCCCATTGGGCATGCCAAAAACATATGTTGGCTTTTTTGGCTTTTGAAGGTTAATAATGTAAATTTAAGCGTGCCAACAAGGATCAATTAGTCCTTACAGAATATTAATTGCCAACCAATTATCAGACGATTGTCTTATAGTTCTTTCTGCCTCAATGAAGAGGACTTTTACTGGTGGCTTGTTTAGGAGAAATTAGTAACCAATAATAAGTGAAGAACAATTTCAGAATCTAAATTTCATTAAGTAAATGAAAACTTACAATGATCTAACCCAGTCTCATAGAGGTTCACAGTAACAAACTATTTGAAACTACTTCTAGGAAATGAAGTGCAGTACAAGAATTGAAGTGCTAGAAATGTAAAAAACTGGAAATCATAAAACTAGACAAAAAATGAAATAAATAAACTGGTTTCTGGATCTGAGTCTGAGTCTTTTATTCTAGGGCATTCCCTGCTATTTATACTTCTCAGTAATAACCGTCAAAGTGGGCTTCCAGCCATCAAAATGTTCTCTTATGATTGCTAAACATGCTCTTTCACAGTCCGTCTTACTACGTCACTCTTGCAGTTAAGCTTTCCTCCTGATTTTGAATTTAAAATTTATGAGTTAGCGTTAGGCCACATCATCTTGTATCTCTCAATTGTTCAAGTGCTATGCAAATCCATTATTACCAATACGAACTACAACATGCCCGACTTTGATTGGCAATTTGTATTAACTCCCCAAATTGTCCTCTTCGTGCCACGTGTTAAATTGTGATTGGCTTTTACAAATTATACAGTCAACAGTTGTGGCCTTAACAGTGGCCCTTACAGTGATTTTTAGGGGTGATAAATTAAATGTCTCAAGCATTTTTCATTCTCAATATGGGATCTTTACATTTCTACATATCATAAAAAATAATAATAATAATCAGCTTAAAAAATTATTTATTACAAATACATAAAAAGGTAAAATATACTTAAAAGTAGGGTTGGGCAAACATCCACCCGACCCACCAAAACTGAATGACCCGAACCAATCCGCTATAAAATGAACAGTTTCAATGGTTCGAATGGACGGATGCGAATGTATTTTTCTCAATCGACCTAAATTCGGACGAATGGTAGATGGGAGGGCACTCAACCCAACCCAATCCACCAACACCCCTAAGAAAATGATGTTATGCTTTTATAATGTGTGTTTAAAAAAAATTATTTAATAATTGTATTTGGTATTTATGAAATATGAAAGTTGGGCCTTCATTTTATTATAAAAAATACATAATAAAAAATTTTGAGCCCAAAACAGTGAAGGCCAACTCGTCAAATTAATCCGCATCCATCCGTCAATTTATACGGCCCGCTCAATCTGCATCCACTAACTAAGCAGACGGATGCAGATTTATTTTTTTCAAACTTTTGAAGTTTGGATGAATAGTAAATGAAAGGTTACCCTACCCAACCCAATCCAACCCAATCCGCAAGCATATCTACTTAAAAGTGAACCAATTGCACCACAATATCTCTTAAACATTATTAATCTCACATTTTAGTTACAAAATTAAACCAAGATCTAATTACCAAAAAAATTAAATCAAGAATTCTGCCTTGAGATTGAATTATTTATTCAACTTTTTTTTTTCATTTTTTTATTATTAATAGATAATTATTGTATTGAAATTATAATTAAATAAATAATCCAATCCATAATCCAACAAGTAATAATCTATTCAAATTTTAAATGTTTCAATTTTCAAGTTAAGTTAACCAATAGTAAAGTAGAACTAGAATGATACAAAATTTAAAGGCATTTAAGGTTGTGTTTAGAACATGAATTTAGGTAGAGATTTGGAATGAGAAAAAGGTATGTGAAATGTAAATATATTTCATTCATATTTTATTTATATTTTCCTTTTCTTTTTCAAATTTCTACACAAATCAATGTTCCAAACGCAGCCTAAAGAGAATATTAAAACATAAAAAAGTTCAAACTCAAACTCATGAATTGGCTAGGGCGAAGTTTGGTAAAGTAAAACAATTATTTTGAGTTCTCTATTAATCAAAACAATCTTGATTTTGGGTTTGGTATTAAACATTGGACTTATTTAGGTTTTAGTAGGCTAAAATCAAAACAATTGGGGATCATCCACTAATAAAAGTGTTTTATTATTTAGTTTGGTGTTGAGAGCTAGATTTAGGTGGAGTTTGATAAATTAAAAAATAAAATAAAATAATTGTGTTTGGTCATCATATAATAATTATTTTTAGATGTGGTGGCCCTATTTTAAAGCAAAAATCTCGAGATCTAAAGCGGCCGCTCTGTGAGCTTTCTATTAGGGCTGGCTATGTCAAATTCAGAGTCTGTTTTTATTCGAAAATGATTTAGGTGGATTGTTTGGACTGGAGCCCAGTTGTCAGTTCAATGCAACTAGCAGTGACGGAGAATTTATTTGCTGATCTTAAAATAACGCACCACATCATTCATAGCGTGATATTTGTCTAAGGCTAAGTTTGGGAAGACTAAATAAGTGTACTTTTTGACTTTTCTTGTATTATGTGTAGAAAAAGTAGAGAGGAGATGTTGATTGATGTGACCCAAAAAAGATAAAAAGATGAAATAAGTGTACTTTTTTAGTTTAGCCAAGTGTCTCTAAAAAATTTATAAAAGCATAGTAAATCTTATTATTTTAATCAATAAAAATTATGTTGATACATTATGTGTTTGTCCTAAGAATACATCTATTAATTTGCCCACAAAAATAACATAACAAAAATCACAATTTTTATCACATAATCATAAAAAATCATAACTATTATTTTTTTGTATTTTAAGTATGTCCTTTATAACAATACCACAATGGTGTGTAACTAATAATACCACATATAAATTTAAAATTTTCACCATAAAAATTCATAATTTTATTTCTTATCATAAAAAGTATGGTTCATAGCATTTATTATCATTATAATGGTGCTATTTGGTGTAGCCTATTGTAAGCTAAAAGTTAATAATCAAAAAGTAAAAATCAAAAGCACCCATTCCCCAACTTCTAAGTAATCAATTTTTCTCATCTTATTTAAGCTATTTTTACCTAAAAAACTTTAAATAGAAACTGTATTAAACAGATTGACATAAATTTCTAAATTAAAATAAATTATAATCACCCCTATAATCCACGCCAAACAACCCCAATGTCAGTAGAGGATCCTAAAATTTGAAATCCAAGAGAGAGGGCTAAGAGGTCAACGAACACGGCCACACCTGCCATATGGCAATGATGTATTGTTCTTTAATCTTTATTATTATATTATTTGTGTTGTTAATTCTTTATTTTGCCAATAAAATAGTAAAAAAAATTAGTAAACGTGGCTACGATGAAAATTGGATTCTAATTTCAGTCTTGTCTTGTTTTCTTCGTTATTCTGTTTTCTTAGTGTGGTTCCAATGATTTTTTTATAGGGTAAATTATAGTACTATTGATATTTTTAATCTCTTTAATTTTAATTTAAATAATTTAAATTTTATATTTTTAATTTTATTATAATACAATCCCTTCACTATTTATCGTTTGATTTTAAAAAAAAAAAAAAAAGGTGCACCACTAGAGGATTCAAGTCATAAGTTTTACTTTTTCCCTCTAAAAATTGATAAAACTGAGTGGATTAATCAGTTTTAATTAAAACCGACCGAAATTTTAGTTTTTATTATGTTTTTCATAATATACAATCTGTTTTGGTTATGAAACTTTTTATATCGATACAAATCGAATCGACCGAATATTATATTTAAATATTTTTATATTATAATTTCTTGAATATTTTATGAGAAGTAACTAATATAATATATTTTTGTGATAAAAATTAGAGAGAAAAACATTTATAGAGCAATTTTCATATATTTTCTTCATTTATTTTCAATGTAAGATTCTATAATTTACTATAAAACCTTTTAAAATTTTATGTAAATTTCTTTTATACCGACAAAACTGATAAAATTGAACCGTAGCATACAGTCTGTATCAGTTCCTCAATCATAAAAATCGAAAGCAATGATTTAGTACTAAATATACTCTTAATAGCGACGGAACTGAACCGTTTACAATCCTAAGTATTATTGTCCTAAAATAAAACTTTTTCATGGTTTGGTCCCAGGCAATCAGGATGATGATTAACCAATAAGATGGTAAGGTCTACTTGTCAAGTAAAGCCTCAGCAAAGACCAAAATTAGTCATATCTAACTTCATAATCAACACTTTAGGGATCGCCCTCAATAGCCCAAACCACATTCTTCAATTAAAATGAGAGGCAAATAAATACATTGAAAAAAAATAAGGCAACCAAAGAAAATAAGAATAAATGGAAAAAGAAAAGAACATCTCCTACTACCCCAAGTAAAAATCAATGCAAGAGCAGTTAAATATACAGATCAACTGAAGAAAACAACAGACAAAATAATTTAGAAAACAATTGCAATTAGGCTCTAATCTTGATGGTAGCCGCGTTTATTGAACTCCTAGTCCTCTCTTTTCGATCTCCAACCTTAGGACCATCAACTACCATTATTATTATGACACTCATAACTACTAATTCTATTGATCTTGCCCTCAAGCATTTTTGCATCCTCCCCAAACGCAAGTCTGGATTGCCTCCTCCAACTCCATCATCAGCATCATCATCATTGTGGTCGCCATCATGATTGTCATCACCATCACCTTTTGAAAGACTAGTTTCTAGCACTAGACTCCCCCTCTTCCTCGGGCCTTTGTCTTCACCTTCTTCTTCTTCTCCTTCATCGGCGTATAGATGGGAAGGTACTTCTGAGTTGAGGCGTTCCCATTCTTCAATGTCCATTCCAAACTCTAGGTAATTAGTACCAGACATTGCTAGAGCTTCAAATGAAATTGACATGATTATTTATTTTTTTTTTTTTTTCTCGGTAGATTTGAAAGATAATTAGTATCTTGGTGAGTAGCTTTGATGGTTTAATATATATATATCTCTAAATTGTCTTCAATACTTGTGTACCCACCCAACAAACTTATATATATATATAGTTTGAAATGTCAAACTGTGTTGTCAAAATTCACGAGTTAAACAGGGAGAAGTTAGAAGTTGAATATGAATAGATTGTAAAGCACCATTCCCGTAATTCCCTGTGTCTCCATACTTAAATAATGCTTATGCAGAGCAGATTATGAGGTCAGATATGATCACTAACATTTGATGATTAAAGCTCTAATGCAAAATGGTTAATCATCATCATGATTAGCTAGGAGCAGAGCATGAAAGAGTTTTATTTAGAATAAATTACAATAGTCTATAGGCCGTTTCTTTTCAAAGTAAAATGGTAAAGATTCGTAATGAGAGAATTAATAGTGAGAGGATTAACTAAAATTGTATTTATGTTGATGATAGTTGTTGGTATAAGGATTGTTAAATTATTTTTATATAAAATAAATATAAAATACAAAAATATTAAACATTAATGTTCAAAAAAAAAAAATGTCCAACTTGTAAAAAATAAGTAATAAAATAAAACAAATAAAACTATAATTTTTACTTAACAAAAAATACAAAAAAATTTAACATTAATGTTCAAAAAAATATGCCCAACATGTAAAAAATATTTTTAAAAAAAATAGTCCAGTAGACTATTTTCTAATACCAAGTCTTAAGTCTCCATCATAATCCCCTCCCCAAGGCCCATCCTAATTCGGAGGGAATTATGAATCCTCTCTCCATCTCCCAAAACAAACACAACATTAGTGGGTCTCACCTCTATCTCAATCTCAATCCCTCATCTATCTCCCAAAACAAACGGGGCGATATAGTTTAAGTGAAATCCCACTTTGGTTTAGTCTTTTAATTTGAATTCTACATTTTTAATTTGTTATAATGTAATCTTTTTGTTATGCTCTGTTAATAATTTAAACAAAAAACGTATTCGTGTAAAATTAAAAAGATCAAAGTAAAATTTAAAACAAAATAATTTTTATAGTTTCTTTCCAATTCCACTTTGTCTCTCTAGTTTTTCATGTAATTTTTTCTGTTAAAAAACTCTAACGACAAGTGATTGAGAGACTATGCTGTGACAAAACTAAAAATTTAGAATTTTATTTTGACAAAAGCATTGAGTACAAATTGTTTAAATTTAAATTTCGAGTACCAGAGTAAAATTTTACTCAAGCTAAAGGATCAACGAAATATTTTATTATTTTATTTATTTATTTATTTTACAAGTACAAAAGAAAACTTGATGACTAACAAACTGAAGCATGGTTGCTGGGATTGTGTTATTGGATTTTTTTTTATATAATTAAATGTCTAATTAATTTAATCTTCATAATATTTACAAATTATTTCTTACCAATTCAAAATTCCTTATATAGTTGCAACTTGTATGTCTAATCTAGTATAATTTTTATAATATTTACAAATTATTTCTTATCAATTTTGAAAAAAAAAAATAACAAGAAGAATTGGGAGATTACCAACACGGAACAATACAACCTAATTCGTCGAGAAGAAACATAATAGCCCTCATATAGGGGTTAATTACATTTAGTATCCTTGCATTTTTATTGTAATTTTATTTTTAGTCTTTTCATTTTCAATTGTTATAGTTAATCGTTTATACTTCAAGTCAAGTTATAATATCACCATTCCGTTAATCAACTGCTAATAAGACTAATGAAATTTGTCAGGTAAATCTCAATCCTGGTTTGGTACTGAATGCAGGGGTTTATTGGAGTGTTTTTGTATTTTTGTGTTTTTCTTCTTTTTCTTTCTCTTCTCCTATTCTTTTTTATCTGTGTTGGAGTATGTAGTTGTTAGAGTTTGTAGTTGATTGAGGTGGCTGATCTGTCAACTTGGCTACTGGTATGGCTCTATGCTGCTGTTGCTAGTGTATCTAGGGGTTTATTTTTGGTTTCTTGTTTCTTTGGGGATTGTCTCTTTTTTGGTTGGTTGCTCACCAATCCGATGTGATGTTGTAGATGATTGGGTTTGTTCTATGGTGTCAACCTAGTTGGGATCATATTGCTTATTATGATGCTTGTGCATCCATTTTCTTTATTGATGTATATTGTAATTCTTTTACATCAATAAAATTCCTTTTTTGCTGATTTAAAATAAAAAATAAAAAAAATAAAAAAAGCTAATGAAATTTGTCGTTTGAGGTTAACTTCACATTTTTTTTTTAATTTTTTTTTTGTCCCATTAACATTTGTGTACTTTCATTAAAATTTTATTTAAATTCTTACACTTTAACTAAAATTTCACTTTATTTCTCATTTTTAATTTTTATTAATCTCATTAACGATAGATAAAATTATGACTTGACTTGTATTATGAAAGATTAACTGTCAAGTTATAAGTGTAAGTATTAAAGTGAAATTATAGTGGAGGGGTTAAGTGTGAACGGAATGAGATGACACATCTCCGATGACGTATACATTGGCCACATCACCAGCTGTTCATGCATTAATATAGTATTTTTACAAACACTGCACACTATACACATGATCTCAACTTATTTAGGAGGATAGATATTAAATAAAGAGAAATGTTAAATTTGGTATAACATCATCCCAGTCGTGCATTAAAATTATTAAACCTCAAACTAATTTTGGAGCTGGTCAATACGAGTACATGACTTTCCCAAATAATTTTCAGAGAGAGAGATATCACGGGTATATGATTTAAATTCAGTTCATGAGTTTTTCCCATTCATGAGCTTCCCGTGTGTGTCTCCTTTTTTTGTTTAAAGAAGCATTCATAATTTCGTGTATAAATTATCTGTTAGAAATGGTTGGGAAAATTTCCGAAAAAACAGAATTTTTTTCTAACTTTGGTTTATTATTTAGGTGGGATCCGTGTATCGATTTTTGCGAGTTGAAATGGTAACGCGTTCTATACCGCGTTGTGATTCACGTAATATATCTGGTTGCTCAAAACTATTATCGAGTGAATGGGAAAATAAAGCCAAAGTGTACTCCATGAAAATAGAATTTTGGTGGAAAATCCTTAAAGGCTTGAAAAATGGCTTGTCCCACATTGATTTGGTGGGAAGTTTTGAGTGGGTTTATAAGGCATGGGATTGGAACTTGGGGTGTGCCCCAAGGGGTACGCAAGTTTTGTAGAGAGGGAGGTTATGGGCAAAATGGACTAGACCCATTGGATCTAAAAATCACCACACACGCACGCCGTCCGGGCGGGTGGGCGGGCGGCCTTGGATGCGGATGCGTGGTGTGAGGTTGGGTTGGGGTGTGCCTCAAGGGGTACCCAAGTTTTGTAGAGAGGGAGGTTATGAGCAAAATGGGCTAGACCCATTGAACCCAAAAATCACCACACGCGCGCCGTCGCCGTCCAAAAATCACCACACGCGCGCCGTCGCCGTCCGAGCGGGCTGGGCTGGGCTGGGGCGTGGTGTGAGGTTGAGTCGGGCTTGTCCGGCCTAATACAAATCTTTTTGGGTCAAAAACATTTGAGTTTTATTTTGAAATAAAATCTGACCATTTTTATTTCAAAATTCTGGTTTGAAATTAAATTCAAATTTTGTAATACACCTCTCTACAAAATTCTGTCCAAACCGAATCTGTTCCACCTGAACAGATTTCAAATCTGTTTAATTTTCAAATTCAATGCAGATTCAGTTATCTGTCCAATTCAAAACCCAATAGGTTCAGTACCTGTTCAAACAGGTTGCACCTGTTTAATTCAAAACCAGCAGCCACCAATCCATCTATAAATAAGCAGCTCTCATTCGCCAATTCTATACTTTTGGCTACTAATTATTTTTTAGTTGCTAAAAAACTTAACTTTTGTCGACCAAAATCGGATTTGGTCGCCGAAGATGCACTTTCAGCTATCAAAATTTTGGTCACCAAAAAATTTTATTCTCGCCTTAGGATTTTAGTTCTCCCGCGCTAAAAATAACCACTTTTGGCGACTAAACTTATTTTTTAGTCGCCAATTGTAGACTTTTGGCTACTAAAATTTTTTTTGACACCAAGAAGCTTTACTTTTGGCTACTAAAAATTTTTTAGTCACTAAAACTCATATAATCAGCGACCAAACTTAGTTTTAGTCGCCAATTGTAGACTTTTGGCTACTAAAATTGTTTAGTCGCCAAAAAGCTTTACTTTTGGCAACTAAGCTGTTTTGGTCGCTGAAAGCTATACTTTCAGCGACCAAATTTTTTTGGTCTGGAAATTTAGTCGCCGAATATGCTTTTTCCTGTAGTGTATATTGAGTTTAATTCATTTATTTTTAATCATTTACTGCATTTTTAAATTTTAGAAAATATATTGGCATTTTTTATTTTTTCAAAAATGTCATTATAAGCGTGGAAAGTTTTTGGCTTAGTGGCATTTCTCAAAATGCTATAAAATATTTGTTTATGACACTTTTCACCTAAGTGCCATAAAAAGTAATTTGCACATACCTAGTGTCCTAACATTTTTTTAAAAATGCCATTGCAACTAAAGTTTAGTGGCATCTATTAGTAAATGTCACGAACATAATTTTTTGTGTCATTATTTTATAAAATGCCATAAAATTGATGTGACATTTCTTTATTGAAATATCACTAGAGCCTTATATGTTTTGTGGTTCTGTGGCATTTTTCTAAAACATTTAATGCCAATTTTTATTTTTGTGGCATTTTCTAAAAACATGCTATTAGTGTAGTGTCACTAAAGTGTAAATTTATTGTAGTGACATTTTTGTTGTAGTGAAATGACACTTTTTTTTAATTGAAATGCCACTAGAGCCTTGTATGTTTGTGGCTCTATGACATTTTTCTAAAAAATGCCACCAAATATTCTTTTTGTGATATTTTTTAAGAACATGCCACTAGTATGGTGTCACTAAAACATGTTTTTGTTGTAGTGTTGTGACACTTGTTCATTGAAATGTCACTAGAGCCTTTTATGTTTGTCGTTTTGTGGCATTTTTCAAAAACGTACCACTAAATATCATTTTTGTGGCATTTTCTAAAAATATGCCACTAGTGTAGTGCCACTAAAGTATGTTTTTCTTGTAGTTTTGTGACACTTGTTCATTGAAATGTCACTAGAGCCTTTTATGTTTGTCGTTTTGTGGCATTTTTCAAAAACGTGCCACTAAATATAATTTTTTGTGGCATTTTCTAAAAATATGCTACTAGTGTAGTGCCACTAAAGTATGTTTTTGTTGTAGTGTCACCAAGTTTTCTATTTTCAATATTAATAAATAAATAAATAAGTTCCTTTCTCTCTCCAAGCGAATCATGATGCTGATCTACAATTCTGCATCTCAGCTTTAATCATAAAAAATTCCCACAGGCATTAGTCATACCTGACCTCATAGTCTAAGAATTATTTTGGTGTGGAGACACAGGGAATCACGAGAATGTTGTTTTACAATCTTGAATTCATAATCAACTTCTGACTTCTCCTTCCTTTTTTCTCATTCTCAATGTTCAAAATTTCTATTTTAACTCTTGATTTTTAAGATAGAAACAGTTTGACATTTCAAAGTGTAGATCACACAGTGTACATATATATATGTCTGCTATGTGGTGGCCTCATATTAGAAAACAATATTGGAGTTACATTTTTGAACCATCAAAGCTATACTTACCAAGATCCTAATAGAATCTTCCAAAAATCATGTCAATTTCATTTGAAGCTCTAGCAATGTCTGGAGCTAATTACCTAGAGTTTGGAATGGACATTGAAGAATGGGAACGCCTAGACTCAGTACCGCCTCCCCATCTATACTATGAAGATGAAGACGAAGAAGAAAGAGAGGATGACGAAGGCCCGAGGAAGAGGGAGAATCTGGTGCATGATTTCAAAGGCAAAAAATTTACAAACAGCTCATCACCATGTGAAGAAACTTGTTGTCCTTCAAATGGAGATGGTGATGACAATCACAGCCGCAATGATGATGGAGTAACAGCACCAGGAGGCAATCCAGACTTGGGTTTGGGAGAAAAGATGTTGAGGTTAACAATTGAAACTCGGATAGTTGAGCAAACTGAAAAGAGATCGTGTTGAGTGTCACTAGTTCAACTAGTTGTGATAATTACCTCGTAAATATGTAAGAATTCAAACATAAACATAAAATTATAGTATTAAAATTACAAAAATAATTCTTAAATATTTTTTTAATGTATACATTTATATATACTGCATTAACTTGAAAGATTCAGCTACTTATGTGTATATCTATTCGTTAATAAAGTAGTGATGAGATGATAAACAGTTTATGATTATGATGTTTTTAACATTATTAAAATCTAATAGAAAGCAATGCAAATCTCAACTCTCGCTTTTATTTAAACAAGCATATTTATTCAAATTTATTATTATTCTCTTTTTTTTGGTACATTGACTTCTTCTAAAACTAAACAACACTTGAATATAAATTATAGGGGAAATTACTAATAAGTTCTACTTTTTAAGTCCTATTTATAAATTTATCAAGTGATAAATTTATTAGTTTTTTGTTTTTATGAATAAATTTATAGTGATAAATTTATCAGTCTCTTATTTTTATGAATAAATTTGTCAGTTAGGACTTGTAAGTAAATAAACCTAGTTAATAGAACTGATTGGTAAGTGCCCCAATATTATATACTTATCTTATTTTATTTTATTTTATAATACAATTTTTTATGAATCAATTTACGAGCACCTCAATTGATTCTAAAACTTTAAAATTAACAATCAGACAAACTTTCAATAACTTTTTAAGATAACTCAAAATCTTAGATTTTGTTCTTTTATGTTGTTATAGTCCACCTATTAATTTACTTATCTAATTGTTACTAGCGTATGTATGGATGGTTCAGTCCCTTGCATTATAGTTACGTATTTCAATCTTCTTCCCCAATATTTTTTGGATAAATTACAAATACACCCGTTAAAATTTACTTATAATATTAATTATTTCTTATAGTTTAGAAAATTATAAATAATCTATTGTCAAAAAATTTTATTTAACAGGATTAACTAAAAAATTAAATTTCTAATTGCTCTCCTATGCAATAATAAAATTACTTGAATCACTAATTATAATATATTTCTAATACCATTAAAATATGCTAATTGGCTTTATGACTTATTAATAAAATGGGTTCATTTGTTACAAAATTATAAACTTTAAGGGGTGAGATGTAATTTTCATAACTATAGGCGATAATCCGTATTTAAAGCAAACCTTAGAGAGTGTATTTGTAATTTATCCATACTTTTTTATGTGGTAGAGATTTCAGGGTCCTAAGCAAATTCTTAATCAACAATGCTATACATCACTTTAATTTATCACCTTTAATGATGTGCCATTGAGATTAGACCACATATGATAGAATGTTTGACAAATCAATATTTGACATTTATCAAACACATTATTGAAAGTGATTTTTAGAAGTGATAAATTAAGTGTCTCAAGCATTTCATTCTCAATATGGAATCTTTACATTTCTACATATCATAAAAAATAATAATTAGCTTAAAAAATTATTTATTACAAAAATATAAAAAGATAAAATATACTTAAAAGTAGGGTTGGGCAAACACCCACCTGACCCACCAAAACTGAATGGCCCAAACCAATCCACTATAAAATGGACAGTTTCAATGGTTCAATTGGACTGATGCGAATGCATTTTTCTCAATCGGCCTGAATTCAAACAGATGGTAGATGGGAGGGCACCCGACCCAACCCGATCCACCAACACTCCTAAGAAAATGATTTTACGCTTTTATAATGTGTGTTTAAAAAAAATTATTTAATAATTATATTTGGTATTTATGAAATATGAAAATTGGGCCTTTATTTCATTGTAAAAAATTTTGAGCACAAAATAATAAAGGCCAACCCGCCAAACCAATCCACATCCATATGTTAATCTGTACAATCTGCATCCACTAACTAAGCAAACGGATGCGGATTGATTTTTTCCAAACTTTTTAAGTTCGGATAAATAGTAAATGAAAGGTTACCCAACCCAATCCGCGAGCATATCTACTATTGCACCACAATATCTCTTAAACATTATTAATCACACATTTTAGTTACAAAATTCGACCAAGAACTAATTACCAAAAAAATTAAATCAAGAATTCTTCCTTGAGATTGAATTATTGTCATGCCCCAGATTTACACAGTCCGACTCACGTGAATAAACCACCCAACGATGAACAATAGATAACAACTCTCATGCAAATGAATATAATATAGTCGCACAATTGATGATTTCATATATTCCTAAATACAACATCTAAGTCAAATGGATGTTCTGTAACTAAAAGCATACATAGATATTAAAAATTAAATTGAACGCCTTGAGGCTAACATCTTTCACAAAGGGTGTAACCCTTACAAGAATGGCACACAACCAATAAATAACATAAATGGCTCATGGCCTACAAATAACATAACCACGCTACACGGTTCCGAACACAGTTTCACATCTCAATCAACATCCATACATGTACACCTGAAAAATATTTTCAGCCACGTAGGGTGAGCATAAAGCCCAATAGAGAATATTTCAAAAACTAAACATGCTCCACCATCATAAATGATCATGATGCAATACATAAATACAATATACCTAAATGCATTTTCAAATCCATCTGATTTCTCAACAAAAAATTTTCTTTCCAATTACCAAAACCTTACATTTAATCAAAACGTTTTTCGAGTTCAAAATATCTATTTAATAGAAAATCTCTTTCCAAAAACCAATTCAGGTATCTCAATACCAACTAGTAAATACACTACTAAATCAAATACGAATACATCGCTAAACAATGGCAAATACTTTGCTAAAACCTTTTTCCAAAACATTCTTTTAAGCCAAAACGATAATAAATAAAATGGATAAATCTCCAAGCCTAGTGTTCATACGAGTAACTATACAAGTCACAAGGTCATTTTTTTATCGGTGCTAACCGGAAGGCTCGACATCTATCGCGCGAGTTTAAGTTTTTTACCAGGAACACATACGCCAAGTTAATTCTGCTTTAACACCCCTTCATCGCTTTACCACTTTATTTATCTTTTTCCAATAACACAATACATGTGATTCAAAATATTATTTTCCAAAACGATGCAAATGTTCCAAAACAAAATACGAGAATTTCGAAAACTTCTTTCCAAAGATACGGTTTCAAATTCCAAAAATCCATTGCATGCTCCATGATATGAATGATTTCAATTTGCCTAATCCACATGCAATTTCTAACACAGGGCAATGCTATCCTCCATCGATAACCAAAACAGTTATCTTTAATGCAATAATTAATAGATAACAATACAGATATATTTTTTCAAAAGAGTAACAACACCCATTTTCAAAATCCCACAATCATTTCCTTTCTATCTCTTTCTAACGAAACCATTCACCAAAAATCATTCCAACTCCCAAAACAATATCATTTAGGATTTTTTAATAAACTTGGGTTTTTCCACTTTTAGAAATCCATTTGCAATTTGTATACCAAAAATAACCATAGTAGCATAACTAAAGCCCAAAAATCTCCAAATTTCACAAAACCCTCAAGCCCAAAATAACATTTCAAAATCAACCAAATGACTACCAAATATAAATAACAAAATACACAGCAAATATGCTACCAACTCACATTGAGTTAAGGAAATAGACCCTACATCAACTCCGGAAGAGGAGAAAGTCAAAAAGCCCCAAAGGCCAATGTCGACGAAAACATGAAGCTCTTGGATTAAAAGAAAGCCCCTGATGAGATCTACAACATTTCTCAAAGGATCAAGGTGAAAAGATGTCTCTAATCGAGTACATCTAGAGATCTATGTAAGAAAAGTTGAGTTTAGAGAGAAAATGAGAGATTCACGGCTCAAAGAGGGAAAAGAGTGAGAGAGAGAGAAAATAAATGAATTAGGAAAGTGTGTTTGAGGTCTATTTATAGTGATAGAACAATAGCCCTAAAGTTAATGAAAAGAATAAGTCAAAAACCCAAAAATTAGGGCCAAAACCGAACCCAAACTTCTGGAAATAAGTTGCAGGGGTTAACACCCAAGGCAGTGGTGTCGACCCTCAAGAAGAAATGCTGAGACACTTATGTTTGCAGCAGACAAGGGGGTTGACCCTCGAACCCGTGGTGTCGACCCCAAAAACCAGTAGTCACTCCCAGGACACAGTAGCAAGGTGGTGTCGGCCCCAAAATTTAGTAGAGACACCAAGAGTACGACAGCTGTTGGGAGAAAACAAAACAAAAATCCAATTCGAAATATCCGAATCTGGCACAAAAATAGCGGAAGTAGTTTATTCTCCCTCTTTGTGTGAACCTATTAAGAAGCAATTTAATAGAGCACAATATATTCTGCAAATAATCTGAAAACGATAATCCAACAATCACACAATAAGGCAACAACAATTTTTTAACGTGGAAAATCTTCCCGATGTGGAAAGGAAAAACCACGGGACCGTAGTCCACCAAATATCTCCACTATCAACAAATAATGGGTATACAAGAGTTCTCTCTAGATAGAACTAAAGGCAAACAATCAAGAACAACTTACAAATAAGCTTTCTTGGCAACCAAAGATCAAAATACAAAGTTTAGGAAAGATCTCACTAAAATGGGTACTGCTCACGAGCCAAAAACCAGCAGTAGAATACTCCAAATCTGATCTCCACCGTCCAGAATTTAGAGTCTTGAGTTGTGAACTTGCCTACCAAATTTCAGCTCAATCGGACCACAGATGCTTGTTGATCGAATAGCTTGATCACTGCTGGACAGAATTTCTCCAAAACCCTTAGCCTCTCCTCTCTTCTCTGTTTTGGTGGCTGCTGTATATCTCTTTCTCTAAGTTGAAAGGGTTTGTAAAACTACTCATGGGCCAGAACATATGGACCAAAACATTTAAAAAAAAACAACCTCTCCATGTGGGCTTTGGAACTCACATAGGTTTTACTAAATATTTTTGGGCCATTCTCCACATAGGAGGGAAACCCAACCCAACAAATCTCCCCCTTTCCAACTAGGTGGAGGGATTCTCCATCCTGGCAATCGAGCAACACGTCTGAAGCTTCTCCCTTACCAGAGCTTTTGTTAACATATCAGCACCATTATTATCAGTATGAATTTTTTCAAGTTCCAACAACTTATGATTAAGAATTTCTCTTATCCAATGGTACCTCACGTCAATGTGCTTCGACCTCGAATGAAATGTAGAGTTCTTAGCCAAGTGAATAGCGCTTTGATTATCACAAAACAACACATATTGTTGTTGTTTGAAACCAAGCTCCGTCAAGAACTTTTTCATCCATAGCAACTCTTTACAAGCTTCCGTTGCCACAATAAACTCTGCCTCTGTTGTAGAGAGTGCAACACATTTTTGCAACCTTGACTGCCAAAAGACAGCTCCACTTGAGAAGGTAATCAAATAACCCAAAGTAGGCTTACGGGTATCCACATCTCCTGTCATATCTGCATCAGTGTAGCCAACTAAAATTGGTTTTTCATGTCCAAAACTGAGTGTCAAGCTGGAAGTGGCTCTAAGATATCTCATTATCCACTTTACTGCATTCCAATGCTCTCTTCCTGGATTTGAAAGAAATCGGCTAACTACACTAACTGAATGAGCTATATCTGGCCTTGTGCAGACCATTGCATACATTAAGCTTCCTACAGCTGAGGCATATGGAACTCTTTCCATATCTTCCTTCTCTTTATTTGTAGAAGGGCTTTGATTAGTGCTTAACTTAAAATGAGTAGCAAGAGGTGAGCTAAGCACTTTAGCATTATTCATATTGAATCTTTCAAGCACTTTTTCAATTTACTACTCTTGTGACATGTACAACTTCTTCTCTTTTCTGTCTCGATAGATTCGAATACCAAGAATTTGCTTTGTTGGCCCCAAGTCTTTCATGGCAAAGAACTTGCTTAGTTGCTTTTTCAATTTGTCAATTCTTGAAGGATTCCTGCCAACAATCAACATGTCATCAACATAGAGCAGTAAAATAATAAAATCATCATCAGAGAATTTCTGCACAAATACACAATGGTCAAAAGTAGTTTTCATGTAGCCTTGCTCCCCCATCACTGACTCAAACTTCTTATACCACTGCATGGGTGCCTGTTTCAGACCATAAAGACTTTTCTTTAGCTGACACACATAATCCTCTTTTCCTTTCACCCTAAAACCCTCTGGTTGCTCCGTGTAAATCTCTTCCTCCAAGTCACCATGAAGGAAGGCAGTTTTCACATCCATTTGCTCAATCTCTAAGTCTAGACTAGCGGCTAAGCCAAGAACCACACGAATAGAAGACATTTTTACAACTGGTGAGAAGATCTCATCAAAATCAATGCCTTTTCTCTGACTGAACCCTTTAACAACTTGTCTAGCTTTGTATCGTGGTTGTGAAGTGAGTTCATCATGTTTCACCCTGTACACCCACTTGTTCTTTAAAGCTCTATTGCCCTTAGGCAGCTTCACCAACTCAAAAGTGTGATTGTCATGCAATGATTGCGTCTCATCTTGCATCGCATCAGCCCACACCAGCTTATGGTCATCTTCCATGGCTTCTGCATAACACTCGGGCTCTCCCCCATCAGTCATTAACACATAGTCATCTGCAAAATACCAAGTGGAAGGATGTTGATCTCTAGCCGACCTCCTGGTTGGAACATCTGGTGATATCTCTGATGTTGCCAACTGCTCAAGAGTCTCATTACCTGTCTCAGCCTGTAAGGGGTCATCTGCATCACCTAGACCTTTTTGGTCATCCTAAACATCAAGTTCAACCTGTGCAGGCAAATCTGTCAGAGGAACCGGATCCAAGTCAACTAGACCATCACTATGCCAGGACATTGTGTTCTCTGCTTTCTTAATATCTTGTATAGTTTGATCTTCAATAAACACAACATCTTTGCTTCTTACTAGTTTCTTGCCAACTGGATCATATAACCTGTAGCCAAACTCATCTAGGCCACAGCCTAGAAAAATGCACTGTCGGGTCTTCATATCGAGCTTAGACCTCTCATCCTTGGGAATATAAACAAATGCTTTACATCCAAAGACACGCAAGTGATCATAGGAAACATCCTTGCCAGTCCAAACTCTATTTGGTACATCAAATTGAAGAGGAACACATGGTGTGAGATTAAGAACATGTACAACTGTGCTCAAAGCCTCACCCCAAGCATCTAACTCTTTCAACCAGTGTCAGCAAGCATCTAACTCTTTCAACCAGTGTCCTGTTCATCCTCTCAGCTAAACCATTCAACTGAGGAGTCTTCGGGGGTGTCTTTTGATGTCGAATACCCTGTTGTCTGCAATAATCATCAAAAGGACCGCAATACTCTCCTCCATTATCTGTTCTGATGCACCTGAGCTTCTTCCCAGTCTGTCTCTCAACTAAGGCTTGGAACTGTTTAAAAGTCTCCAACACTTGATCTTTGCTTTTTAAAGTGTAGACCCACAACTTCCTTGAATGATCATCTATGAAGGTCACAAAGTAACGAGAGCCACCAAGTGTTCTTGTCTTCATAGGACCATAAACATCTAAATATACCAAATCAAGTATATTTGGCTTTCTTGAAGGAGGGGAACTCTTGAAGGAAACTCTATTCTGCTTTCCTGCCAAACAGTGAGTACACCTTTTCAAAAGTGCATTTTTCATTCCAGACAGAAGATTCTTTTTAGCCAATGTTGCCAGGCCTTTCTTACTCATGTGGGCAAGCCTTTTATGCCACAATTCCACTGTAGACTCATCATCCACTGCATTAATAACTTCTTTGGGGAGCCTTGCCTGCATTACGTACAAAGTAGAATGCTTCTTGCCTTGAGCCACAACCATAGCACCCCTTGCAATACCCCTCATCATCAAGTTTACCTGCAGAAATCAAATTCATACGGATATCAAGAATATGCTTTACATCTTTCAAAACCAACATCGTGCCATTATTCATCTCCAAGTGCACGTCTCCAACACCAATGATTTTGGCCAAGCCATCATTGCCCATCTTTACCGAACCAAAGTCACCAGGTATGTAGGATGTGAAGAAATCATTTCGAGATGTAGCATGAATAGAGGCACCACTATCAATCACCCAGTTGGTCTCATGGCAAGCTATATTAATAACATCTTCATCATAAACAATGAGAAAGTCTTCGGAAATAGCGGTGGCAACTCGATCATTATCCTTTCCATCATGCTCAATCCTTTTCTCCTTGTTCTCTCTCTTCAATTTTCTGCAATGTTTCTTGATGTGCTCTTTCATGCCACAATGATAACACTCAGCATTAGCAAACTTGTTGGACTTGCTTCTACCTCTATCTCTGTTTTTCGGACCTCTGCTGTTGCTTCTCCCCCTCCTTTCTGTAACCAAAACCTCTGACTGTGAAGAAGATCCCTGTGATTTCCTCCTCATCTCTTCATTTAAAATACTGCTCTTAGCCAGATCCATATTGATTACACCATCTGGGGCCGAGTTAGATAATGACATTCTAAATGTCTCTCAAGAGTCCGACAATGTACCAAGCAAGCATAACCCTTGTACCTCATCATTGAACTTGATACCCATTCCAGCCAACTGATTAATTACTCCTTGAAAAATGTTCAAGTGATCTATCAATGGGGTTCCATTTTGGTATCTCAAAGTCATCAATTGCTTTATTAGAAACATTTTATTGTTTCCAGTCTTCCGAGCATACAATTGTTCAAGTTTGTTCCAGAGTGTACGTGCATGTGTCTCTCCACTAATATGATTCAAAACATTATCATCCACTTATTGCCTAATGTACCCACAAACTTGTCGATGTAGTAATGTCCATTCTTCATCAGATTTATTTTTTGGTTTTTCAGTAGCAAATACCGGTAGATGAAATTGCTTCACATAAAGGAGGTCTTCCATTTTTCCTTTCCATGAGTGATAATTAAAGCCATTCAAAGTAACCATTCAACTCAAATTTGCTTCCTTTATTCAAAACAAGATACACGACAATATGAACCAAGCTCTGATACCACTATGTTGGGAGAAAACAAAACAAAAATCCAATTCGAAATATCCGAATCCGGCACAAAAATAGCGGAAGTAGTTTATTCTCCCTCTTTGTGTGAACCTATTAGGAAGCAATTTAATAGAGCACAATATATTCTGAAAATAATCTGAAAACGATGATCCAACAATCACACAATAAGGCAACAACAATTTTTTAACGTGGAAAACCTTCCCGATGTGGAAAGGAAAAACCACGGGACCGTAGTCCACCAAATATCTCCACTATCAACAAATAATGGGTATACAAGAGTTCTCTCTAGATAGAACTAGAGGCAAACAATCAAGAACAACTTATGACGTAGGTAGGCCCATAAAGGCCATAACCCACTATGAACAACCCAAGCCTACCACTTAGGGCCCAATACATAACCCAACTGATAAGGCCTAGCACAGCTGGAAGTCAACATGACTTGAAGGACCAATGATATTCAGACACGTGGCAGGTAAAGGGCAAGCCACATCAGCAGACAAAGATCTACAAAGTTATTGCCACTGCACATCGCCATTAATGAAGCCCCTCACAGCATTTATTACGACAACACCTCTCCGTCGGGACAACACGCCCTCACCCTGAACAAGGTAAGCTACAGCATAGACTTTTGGCCAAGGTGACAGGTCGGAAGGGACAATGAAATGATTACCAAAGGATATAAACAGACGTTGAAGACAAGAAGAAGGTTAAGCTTTTCTATCACTACTCCATCTCTATATCATAATTCTCTCTCTCTCTAACTTGCTCGTCGGAGGGTTCGCTGGGGGACTCCCTGTTCCCCGTTGAATTCTTGTGCAGGTCTTCAAGCAGGCTTCGTCATTCGGACATAGGCTTGAGGAGCGTGGATCAGTCCGACCCGTTCTACCCTCATAAACTGCATCATCAGTTGGCGCCATCTGTGGGAACGCTTTGCTCCGCGCGCCAATTGTGCTCATTGTCGCCGGAGACCCTGTCCCAATAACCCTTTCCTACTACCCATCAAAGTGTATGGTCACGACTAGATCCATGGCTTCTCACCATAATGCTGCCGACCATCAGACCGACCCCCTCAATCCAAACAACCCACCACAATATTTCATCGAGCTTACCAACAGCATTAACCGCATGGCCGAGCAAAACCAAGCCCTGATTAATGCTCTACTCCAAAGAAACCTTCCTATGTCCCCTCCACCACCTCTAGATATTCCCCCCAACCAAGAACGAGCCCCGATCCATACCATTCCGCAGCCTAATCCACCCAACTGGGAAGGCTTGCAACCCCCTCTCCAGGGTATGAACCTGCCACCCCGGGGCCCACAACCATCAATCCCGACACCAGCCCCGGAAGGGGAGGCCAGCAGCGTCCAGGCCCCGCTCCCCTCTGGTGGTGACAACATCCCTCTCTGGGACGCGGAACTCCGAGCCATGAAGCTCCAACTCCAAGGGGTTATGCAGAACATACAATATAAACCATCTACCACAACCAACTCCCCATTTGTTGCCTCCATCAAAGACAAACCTCTCCCTCCTAAGTTCAAAATGCCCACCATCGACTCTTTCGACGGTATGACGGACCCAGTCAATCATTTGGAGACCTACAGAACCCTCATGATCCTTCATGCATTTCCCGACGAGATCATGTGTCGGACTTTCCCCGTAACACTCAAGGGGTCGGCTCGCCTTTGGTTTAGTCAACTCCCAGCAGATTCCATCTCCACTTTCCAGTACCTCAGTGACTATTTCCTCAGCCATTTCATAGGAGCCCAACGCCAGCGACGTCCGGCAACCCAACTCCTCAACATCCGTCAGACCGAGGGGGAGTCGCTGCGCGGTTTCGTCACTCGCTTCAACACCGAAGCCCTGCAGGTAGCGAAAAACGATGACAAGGTCATCCTTACGGCATTTATGGCAGGCCTACGGTCATCTGATTTCCTTTTCTTCCTCTCAAAAAACCCCCCGACCTCCATGGCAGCCCTACTCTCCAAAGCCCAAAAATACATGAACGCCGAAGATTCCCTAATCGCTCGTCAAGATCCTACAGCCAAAAACCCGACCTCCCGAGAAAAGCGAAAAGATTTAGAAGCCAGAAACACCCAGTACAATACCCAAACACCACATTATACTGACCGACCCCCCCGAGCCGACCGGCCGGTACCAATCCGACCGCCCAGTCGGTTCAAGCGGTACACACCCCTTAACTCCCCTATAGAACAAGTCCTCAACCAAATCCAGCGGGACTACTATCGTTTTCACCAGGACCACGACCATAATACCGATGAGTGTGTTAACCTCAAGGATCAGGTCGAGACCTTAATACGTCAAGGACGACTTAGCCGGTTCACGGACACCCGCCCCCAGCAGAGACAAAAGACAGAGCCCACCAAAAACACCCACCAACACACTCCTCCCCAGCAGCCAGCCCAACCAAATCAAGGCCATGATCGCCCTCCACAGCAACCTCGGGCACAAGGTAATCCCGCCCCACCTGTTGGAGAAATTAGAGTTATTTCCTGCGGGCTTGCTTGTGGAGGACCATCCTGCTCGGCTCAGCGGGCAAAACTCAGGAAAATAAGGCAAGGCTCAGACAAAGAAGTCGCCACGTTGGACCGACCCTCCAAACACCCCAGGCAGTGGGCCGAGCCTATCACCTTTACGGACTCCGACTGCACAGGCATCCGTTACCCTCATGACGACCCTCTCGTCATTTCTACCCTCCTCTCCAACTACAAGGTCAGACGGGTTCTCGTCGACAATGGCAGTTCCTCAGACATCATCTTCCTCAATTGTTTCTGCCAGCTCAAGCTTGGGGAAGAAAGTCTCTTTCCCCTCCAAACCCCTTTGGTCGGTTTCACGGGTGACCGGGTGACCTCCATCGGCTCCATCGATCTTCCTATCACAATTGGCGAATACCTGCGGCAGACCACAAAGCTGCTCACCTTCCTTGTTGTTGATTGCCCCTCTACTTACAACATCATCCTTGGCCGCACTGCCATAAATGCTTTCCAAGCTATCACATCCACTTACCACCTTGCCATCAAGTTCCCCACCGATTTGGGGGTCGGAACAGCAAGGGGAGAGCAGACCGTGGCCAGAGAATGTTACGTTGCCTCACTGAAAGAAGTCAAACTGAAGGAGGCTATGATCATTGAAGGGCTCGATGTCAGAGATGAAGACGAGCTGGTCAGGGGGGAACCAGTGGAGGAGCTCGTCGAAGTCCTTGTCGACCCCACCAACCCGGCCAAAATCGCCAAGATCGGAAGCCAGCTATCCCCCCAAGCCAAGGCCGACCTCACCGCCCTCCTAGTTGAACACAACGAGGTGTTTGCCTGGACTCACTCCGATATGCCGGGTATTGACCCCTCTTTCATCAACCACTGTCTCAGTGTTGAGCCCCATTTCCGAACTATCCGCCAGAAGCAGCGCATTTTTCACCCGGAACGCAATAACCTTATTGCTTCTGAAGTGGACAAACTCCTTGAGGCACAGTTTAACGCTAACGTGGACTACCCCAGATGACTGTTGAATGTTGTTCTGGTTCGTAAAAACAATGGGAAATGGCGACTCTGTATCGACTACTCTGACCTCAACTGAGCTTGCCCCAAGGACAGCTACCCTCTCCCTCGTATAGATCTGCTGGTCGACGCCCCGGCCGATCATCAAATGCTCAGTTTCATGGATGTCTTCTCTAGATACAACCAAATCTTGATGCACCCATCTGACCAGGAACACACCTCCTTCATCACCGACCGAGGCACCTACCATTATCGTGTAATGCCATTTGGGTTAAAGAATGCTGGGGCCACTTACAAACGGTTGGTCAATGCCGTCTTCCATCATCAAATAGACCGGAACATGGAAGTATATGTCGATGACATGCTGGTCAAGAGCAAGCTCTCCACCGATCATCTGGCCGACCTGCAAGAAACCTTTGCTACCTTACGAAAGTACCAGATGAAACTCAATCCGGAAAAATGTGCCTTCGGCGTAGGATCTGGGAAGTTCTTGGGATTCATGGTCAGTCAGCGGGGCATCGAGGCTAAGCCCGAAAAGATTAAGGCCTTAATCTTTATGCAGTCACCCAGAACAGTCAAGGAGGTTCAGAGGCTTACTGGCCGAGTGGCCGCCCTCAACCGCTTCATTTCCCGAGCAACGGATAAATGCCTCCCCTTCTTCAAGGTCCTTCAGCAAACTTTTGAATGGACGGCGGAGTCTGAAGAGGCCTTTTAACAGTTGAAACAGTGCATGGCTAACCCTTCCCTACTTTCTCAGGCCATCGAAGGCGAACCCCTCTTTCTCTATCTAGCCGTGTCACACACTACAGTCAGTGCAGCACTCGTCAGGGAAGACAGCTTTGTCCAGCGACCGGTCTACTACATCAGTCGGGCTCTTCGGGGGGCGGAACAGAACTACCTACTGTTAGAAAAAGTGTCTTGGGCCTTAATCACCGCCTCCAGACGACTCCGCCCCTACTTCCAAGCCCATTTCATAGTGGTCCTCACTGACCAACCGTTGAAGAAGATAATGCAACAATCAGAGCTTTCTGGCAGACTTATGCAATGGTCGGTCGAACTCAGTCAGTTTGATATCTCCTACCGGCCTCGGACAGCAATCAAGGGACAGGCTGTTACCGACTTCATCCTGGAATTCACCAACCTCCCCCCAACCACAGCTCCTCTACCTCCGCCAACCCCTACCGAGCAAGAAGACCCCCACTCTTGGACCCTCAACGTCGATGGATCATCCCGCAAAGAAGGTAGTGGGGCTGGTCTCATCCTCACCGCCCCTGACAGTGGTTATTTCGAGTGTGCTCTCCGCTTCCTATTCGATGCAAGCAATAATGAGGCCGAGTATGAAGCATTGATAGCAGGTCTCCGCCTAGCCAGAGACATTGGTGTCAGCCACATCCGAGTGTTCAGCGATTCCCAGCTTATTGTTGGGCAAATTACGGGGGAGTTCGACACCAAAGAGGACACCATGCGGGCATATAGGGATGTTGCCCTCCCCCTTGCTCGCCTCTTCAATACCTTCCACATCAAGCACATCCCTCGGGCAGAAAACTCCAAGGCAGATGAAATGGCTCAGTTGGCCTTGGCAGACCAGTCAGACCTCAATCACGGTGTCCGCCTTGAATACCTGACTCACCCTGCCATTTCCCCAAACCAACAGCAAGTCTACTTTCTCCAAAACGAGCATATCCCCTAGGCGGCAGACATCTTTCTGTATCTAACAACGGGGGAACTTCTAGCCGACAAATAGCAGGCCGCCAAAGTCAGGGCCCGGTCGTCCAACTATATTCTTGTTGATGGTCTTTTGTACAAAGGGGCTTTTCACGCCCATACCTGAGATGCCTCAATCCTGCTCAGGCGACTTACGTGATGAGAGAAATCCACGAGGGTATATGTGGCAATCATTCGGGTGGCAGATCCCTAGCCCACAAAATACTTCGCACTGGCTATTTCTGGCCCACCCTCAATCAAGACGCAACGGACTTCGTGCTCAAATGTGATAAGTGCCAACATTTTGCCAACATCCCCCATGCTCCCCCTACAGAATTGATTACACTCTGTAGCCCGTACCCGTTCGCCAAATGGGGAATTGACCTGGTCAGTCCACTGCCCACTGGCCGAGGCCAAACCAAATTCGCCATTGTCGCCATCGATTACTTCACTAAATGGGTGGAAGCAGAACCCCTCGCCACAATCACCGAGCGGAACACAACCAGATTCATCTGGCAGTTGATCGTCTGCAGATTTGGCATTCCTCATGCCAGTGTCTCCGACAACGGTAAACAATTCGACAATGCCAAGTTCAGGAAATTTTGTGCAAAGCTCCAAATCCAGCCGTGCTTCTCCTCTCCAGGCCATCCCCAAGCCAATGGTCAAGTTGAGGTCACCAATCGTTCCCTCATGAAGATCATCAAAACCAAGCTGGAAGCTACTAAGGGACTTTGGGCTGAGGAGTTACCCAATGTACTCTAGGCTTACCGCACCACCGCTCGAACCCCCACTGGGAAGACTCCCTTTCGTCTAACATACGGCGCAGAAGCGGTCATCCTAGTGGAGATTGGTCTTCCTACCCCCAGGGTTCTACATCCGAATCCAGAACTAACTGAAGAGTTACGTCGGGCAGACCTAGACCTGATTGAAGAGCTCCGAGAAACAACTGCAGTCAGACGGGCCTCCTACCAACAGAAAATGAGAACACATTACAACCGCAGAGTCCGACCAAGGGAGTTTGCCGTAGGGGACCTTGTTTTGCAAGAAGTAACTCTTGCCACCAAAAATCCGACTGAGGGCAAACTGGCAGCCAAATGGGAGGGACCTTACGTTGTGAAAGCCAGACCACGTCCGGGCACTTACCGACTGCAGGACATGGAAGGTCGAGACCTCCCCCATCCTTGGAACGCTGAACATTTGAAGTGCTATTTTCAATAAAAGTTGTATTGTTGTATCGTCCAAGTTGTTGTATGTTCTTTTTGACAATCTATGTTCTCATTTTCTCCTCATATAATGTAAACCTATGATCCCATGGGCCACACTTTGTATGACAGCAAGCTTATATCTCAGTTATCTGTGGTATTCCAATAACGCTTTGATTGCAGCCTCGGCTAGACCGAGTCACTCAAAGCCTCAGCCAGATTGAGCATAAAAAGCCTCAGCCAGACTGAGCATGAAGAGCTCAGCCAGACCGAGTCGCAAAAAGCCTCAGCCAGACTGAGCATAAAAAGCCTCAGCCAAACTGAGCATGAAGAGCTCGCCCAGACTGAGCATAAAAAGCCTCAGCCCGACTGAGCATAAAGAGCTCGGCCAGACCGAGTCACTCAAAGCCTCAGCCAGACTGAGCATAAAAAGCCTCAGCCAGACTGAGCATGAAAAGCTCGCCCAGACTGAGCATAAAAAGCCTCAGCCCGACTAAGCATGAAGAGCTCGGCCAGACCGAGTCACTCAAAGCCTCTGCTAGACTGAGCATACAAAGCCTCAGCCAGACTGAGCATGCAGAACCTCGCCAGACTGAGTTACTTCAAGCCCCAATCACTCGGCATTGAATTTTTACAAGTTCAAATTCACTCTGCATTGAGTTTTTCCTACATTCACTCTGCATTAAATTGTTACAAGTTCAAATTCACTCTGCATTAAGTTTTTCCTACATTCACTCTGCATTGAATTGTTACAAGTTCAAATTCACTCTGCATTGAGTTTTTCTCACATTCACTCTACATTGAATTTTTCTTACAAGTTAGACTTCACTTTACATTGAGTTTTCCTTACATTTTACACTTCACACTACTTTATACATAAGCTTTATACAAGTCGTCATTCTCATTCATTCCAGATGTGCAAACAAAAGCAGTAGCATGAAAACAAGACTCAATATTTTATTTATTCACAAACTTATACATAAGTTTCTTACAATCATTCAAAAGCAGAAGCCAAATTCAAAAAAAAAAAAAAAAAAAAAAAAAAACCTAAGTACAGGTTTTATTCACACTAGTCACTCCTCCTCGCTTGACACAAGGTCTTCTTCTTCAATGCCCTCATCTAGGGGGGTCTGGGCCACGTCGTCTTCATCAATCCTTACACCACTAAGGTCCAAGTCTGAGAACAGTTCTTCTGCCTTTCGCTTAAACATCTTCCAGCCACTGTCCCAGAACTCAGCCATTTCGTGTTTGTAGAAGTCCGACCGCTGGAAGCTCTCAATAACTTCTGCTTCAGTCCTGCCTTCAGCGGTCGTTCCCGACGAGCCCGCCCCCCCAGACACCTCCCTTGCCAAGTTGCTGGCGACCGTGGCATCGACTGCCATCTGAAATTTAGCAGACCCCTTGAATTGCTCTACTGCTGCAACGCACAGATCGGGGTATGCTGCCCTTTCAGAGGTTGCCTTGGTTCTTTCTTCCTCCAACTCCTTCTGCAATCTTGCCTTCTCCTCCATTGCCTTAGCGCGCTCATCCTCCAGCTCCTTCTGCAGCCCAACAATCTTCACGTTTGCTTCATCCTTCTCTTTGATCTGCTGGGCACGCAGGTCTTCATTGTTCGCCATGGCCTCTTCAAAACGATCATTGGCGACCGTGCAAGCATTTTTAGCCTCTTCTAACTTCTTCTGCTTGCCAACTAGTTGGAATTCGAGCGACACTACCTTACGGCGTTTTGTCCTCTACCTCCAACTTGGTCGCAAGCAGCTCAGCATGGACTCGCGCGGCCACATTGCGCTGCACAATCTCCAGTACCTCCATCTTCTTCGCCTTTTTAGCCTCCTCCAACCCCCTGGCACACGCACTCCGCGCAGCCCTCCGCCAACCCACGCTTTCCCTCCTGAAATTTTCGAGTTGGGCCTCCACCTGCCCCAACTTCTCCCTCTCCCTCCTCCATTCGCCCTTCGCTGCTGCCGCCTTATTCAGCAGGGCCCCCGCCAAAGCAGCCGCCTCCATTTGGGCTGAGCATAACCCCTTCATCAGCTCAACCTCAGTATAACCCGCCACCGAGCGGACGGCTGCGTCTTCCACCACCCTTAAGAGACGGTCTGCAGCCATCCTGGCCTCTTTCCCTTCCCCTTCCACTCGCCCAGACACCGCAGGGACGTGGTAGAAGGCGGTCTTCAGCTCAGGCCTCTTTCCCTCTTCTTGGGGTGCCAGACCCTCCTGCAGTTGTGGCTCCACCCTTGGCTCAGCGCCGACCCCATCACTCTGCGTTTGCTCACCAAGGCCAGTCGCCCTACCCTCTCCCTCTTTGGCCTCCCCCTCCAATCCCATTTCAGGGGTCCCCTCTGCCTCCCCCTCTAAGGGAATCTGCTCCGTCGTCGCCTCCTTCATCTCCTTCAAGGCAAGCTCCCCCTCACTCCTCCTCAATCTCTTCTTCCTTTTTACCACTCCCCCCATCTCCTCGTATGCTTTCTCCTTCAACGGGTCAACTGGGGGCAGTCGTGGCTCAAATCTACCTAAGTCCTTTTCCCCCAGGGGTTTGGGACGCTGTCAGATCCTCTCCCCAGCGATCGACTTTGGCGGTTGGTCTGCCTCAGACTCTTTGAACTTACTGGCTTTGGCGAGAATGGTCATATCCTCCGCCTTTTGTGCTTTTCTTCTCGCCTCTAACTCCGGCGGTCCCAAGTCTCCACCGATCGGCTAGGGGCCCAACCCTGCCACAAACAAGGCTGATGGCTGCACAAGTTCATCCCATCGGGCGCCCTCCTTCTCCCTCCATTCTTTCACCCTCTTCACTCTCACCTCTGCTGCTGCCCCCAGTTTCGGCTCCACAGACTTAGTGGGCACTTTCCAAACCACCGCGGCACATAAAACCACCGCGGCCTCCACCCTTTATCGACGATGGCAACCCCGCTACCAACCCCTTCCCTGCCGTCGCCTGCAAAGTGACCCAAGTCTCTTGCTGCCCCGACGCCTTGTAGCAAGCAAAAAACTCGTCCACTGTCATGGCCGCCCCCTCGTTCGCCTTTGGCCATGCGCTCGCGCAGGCTAGTACAATCTTCCACGCGTTGGGCATCAATTGACCCGGCGCCACTTCCAGCCGGTTTAGGACACCAACTACTACCTCCGGAATCGGCAACCTCAACCCTCCCTTCAACGCCTCCTCATACAGGGCAAACTCCCCCGGTCGGGCGTCGGATGGGCTCTCCTTCGTGGATGGGAGCTTCAACTCTATTTCGGCGGGAATTTGGTACCCCTCGCGTATACTCACCAACTCCCTCGCGGTGATAATCGACTTATCGGCCTTTGTATGCCAGTGATCTGGCTCCACCTGGCTGATCGACGCCAGCGCCGCCATCATTGTGGACGAACCCACTCGCCTCTCCGTCCTGTATTGCTCTGCCAAATCCACCGCGTCGTCGTCCCCTAGTGGATCAACCCTGGCGTTTGCAGTTTCTTCTTGGGCCATTTCTGTGGTGTGTCTATGAATAGCTTCAGATGCGGGCACAAGGAAATTCAAAAAATGTCGCAAGGGTGTATCACTTGTAACGAAGGTGTCTATACTTGGAGCGTTTTGATTTCTTGAAAAAAGGTAGGTAAAACGTATAATACCAAAAGCCCAAGGCTTGCCTGTATTCCAGAGGTCGCAATTAATTTTCGCCAGTTTGAAAAACTTTCAACCATCCGCCAAAACTGTCTTTTCAAACACCCATTATGACCTATCGTTTCACTTCTGGCCCAACGCCTAACCTCCCCCCCACCACGAGATGCTGCCACGTGTACGACCACGATTCACTGCCCCCTTCCCCTACCCTGTCTTTTCCACTTTAAGTCATCACGTGACCCACCGCCTCTCGAGCCCCGCACCCCGCCACCTCACCCTTCGTGGTCGGCCCTCCTCATAGTCGGTTCCTTCACTCGGCTACCCTTCACGGTCGGCCCTCATGGTTGGTTCCTCCACTCGGCGACCCTTCGTGGTCGGCCCTCCTCATGGTTGGTTCCTCCACTCGGCTACCCTTCGTGGTCGGCCCTCCTCATGGTCGGTTCCTCCACTCGGCAACCCTTCGTGGTCGGCCCTTCTCATGGTCGTTTCCTCCACTCGGCTACCCTTCGTAGTCGGCCCTCCTCATGGTCGGTTCCTTCACTCGGCCACCCTTCGTGGTCGGCCCTCCTCATGGTCGGTCCCTCGGTTACCCTTCGCAGTCGGACCTCCTCACGGTCGGTCCCTCCACTCAGCCACTTCCTTTCATTCGACCTTCAACCCCCATCTTCCTCATTATTCCCTTCGTTGGACTAAAGCTGCACTTGGGAATGGGAGACTACTGACGTGGGTAGGCCCATAAAGGCCATAACCCACTATGAACAACCCAAGCCTACCACTTAGGGCCCAACACATAACCCAACTGATAAGGCCCAGCATAGCTGGAAGTCAACATGACTTGAAGGACCAATGATATTCAAACACGTGGCAGGTAAAGGGCAAGCCACATCAGCAGACAAAGATCTACAAAGTTATTGCCACTGCACATCACCATTAATGAAGCCCCTCACAGCATTTATTATGACAACACCTCTCCGTTGGGACAGCACGCCCTCACCCTGAACAAGGTAAGCTACAGCATAGACTTTTGGCCAAGGTGACAGGTCGGAAGGAACAACGAAATGGTTATCAAAGGATATAAGCAGACGTTGAAGACAAGAAGAAGGTTAAGCTTTTCTATCACTACTCCATCTCTGTATCATACTTCTCTCTCTCTAACTTGCTCGTCGGAGGGTTCGCTGGGGGACTCCCCGTTCTCCGTTGAACTCTTGTGCAGGTCTTCAAGCAGGCTTGGTCATTCGGACATAGGCTTGAGGAGCATGGATCAGTCCGACCCGTTCTACCCTCATAAACTGCATCATCAACTTACAAATAAGTTTTCTTGGCAACCAAAGATCAAAATACAAAGTTTAGGAAAGATCTCACCAACATGGGTACTGTTCATGGGCCAAAAACCAGTAGTAGAATACTCCAAATCTGATCTCCACCGTCCAGAATTTAGAGTCTTGAGTTGTGAACTTGCCTACGAAATTTCAGCTCAATCGGACCACAGATGCTTATTGATCGGATAGTTTGATCATTGCTGAACAGAATTTCTCCAAAACCCTTAGCCTCTCCTCTCTTCTCTATTTTAGTGGCTGCTGTATATCTCTTTCTCTAAGTTGAAAGGGTTTGTAAAACTACTCATGGGCCAAAACATATGGGCCAAAACATTTAAAAAAAACAACCTCTCCATGTGGGCTTTAGAACTCACATGGGTTTTACAAAATATTTTTGGGCCATCCTCCACATAGGAGGGAAACCCAACCCAACAACAGCAAGGTGGTGTCAACCCTAGGAACCCATGGTGTCGACTCCAAAAACAAAACCAAACATGAAAGGGAAGAAGAACGACTACTACGGATGTGGTTTCTCATATCAAAAAGCAATAAATGGATCGGGTCTAAATCAGGATCGCTATAATTATTTCTTATACTTTTTTTTTCAATTTTTTTTTTATCAGTAGATAAATATTGTATAGAAAGTATGATTAAATAAATAATCCAATCCATAATCCACCAAGCAATAATCAATTCAAATTTTAAATATTTCAATTTTCAAGTTAAGTTAACCAACAGTAAAGTAGAACTAGAATGATACAAAATAAGCATTTAAGGTTGTGTTTAAAACATGGATTTAGGTAAGAATTTGGAATGAGAAAGGAAAAAAATATGTGAAATGTAACTATATTTCATTTACGTTTTATCTACATTTCTCTTTCCTTTTTCAAATTTATGTACAAATCAATGTTCCAAACACAACCTAAAGAGAATATTAAAACATAAGAAAGTTGAAACTCAAAATCATGAATTGGCTAGGGTGAAGTTTGGTAAAGTAAAACAATTATTTTCAGTTCTCTATTAATCAAAACAATTTTGTTTTTGGGTTTGGTATTAAACATTGGACTTATTTAGGTTTTAGTAGGTTAAAATCAAAATAATTGGGGATCATCCACTAATAAAAAAATTTTATTTTTCAGTTTGGTGTTGAGAGCTAGATTTAGGTGCAGTTAAATAAATTAAAAAATAAAATAAAATAATTGTATTTAGTCATCATATAATAATTATTTTTAGATGTGGTGGCCCTATTTTAAAGCCCAAATCGCGGGATCTAAAGCGGCCGTTTTGTCAGCTTGTTATCAGGGTTGGTTGCGTGATTCAGAGCCTTTTTATTCTAAAATGATTTAGGTGGATTGTTTGGACTGTAGCCCAGTCATTAGTTCAATGAAACTAGTAGTGATGGCCTTAAAATAATGCACCACATCTTTCATAGCGTGATATTTGTCTAGTTGTCTTTAAAAAATCTATAAAAGATTAGTGAATTTTACTATTTTAATCAATAAAAATTATGTTAGTACAATATGTGTTTATTCTAAGAATACATCTATTTGTCCACAAAATAACATAACAAAAATCACAATTTTTATCACATAATCATAAAAAATCACAACTATTATTTTTTTTAAATTTTAAGTATGTCCTTTATAACTATCCACAATGGTGTGTAACTAATAATACTACACATAAACTTAAAATTTTCGCCATAAAAATTCATAATTTTATTTCTTATCATAAAAAGTATGGTTAATAGCATTTTGGGTCATAATAATGTTAGTAGATGATCTCAAAATTTGAAACCCAAAATTTGGTTATATTTTTTAACCAAAAAAAATCACCTACAAAACTAAAAAGACCAAGGTAAAATTTAAAATAATCTATAATTTATAAATAAATAAAATATATATATATATATATATTTAATTCTACTCTGATCTCTTTAATTTTGCATGTGATCTTTTTTCTTTTAAAATTTAATGTTGCATAACAAAAAGATCACATTACAAAAAAATTAAACGTGAAATTTAAATTATAAGAAGTAAAGTAACACTTGGCTTGAACTACAAGAATAAATGGTGTAATTAGGGATGTAAGAAAAATTGATAAAACCGAGACGATTGATCGAAACCACCCGAAATTTTAGTTTTCATTTTGTTTTTCATAACATATGATCTGTTTTGGTTATGAAACTTTTTACACCGATGCAAACCGAATCGACTGAATATTAAATTTAAATATTTTTATATTATAATTTCTTGAATATTATATGAGAAGTAACTAATATAATACACTTTTGTGATAAAAATTATGGAGAAAAACATTTATAGAGCAATTTTCATATATTTTCTTCATTTATTTTCAATGTAAAATTCTACAATTTACTATAAAACCTTTTAAAATTTCATGTAAATCTCTTTTCTATATCAAACAGACAAAGCTGGTAAAATCAAACCGTAGCAGATGGTCTGTATCAGTTTCTCAATCATAAAAATCGAAAGGATTGGTTCGGTGCTAATGTACTCTTAATACCAATCGAACTGAACCGTTTACAATCCTAAGTATAATTGTCCTAAAATAAAACTCTTTCATGGTTTGGTCCCAGCGAATCGTGATGATGATCAACTAATAAGAGGGTAACTAAGGTCTACACGTCAAGTAAAGCCTCAGCAAAGACCAAAATTAGTCATATCTAACTTCATAATCAACACTTCATAAGCATTATTTATACCAATCTCATTTAGGGATCGCCCTAAGTAGCCCAAACCACATTCTTCAATTAAAATGAGAGGCAAATAAATACATTGAAAAAAATAAGGCAACCAAAGAAAATAAGAATTAATGGAAAAAGAAAAGAACATCTCCTACTACCCCAAGTAAAAATCAATGCAAGAGCAGTTAAATATACAGATCAACTGAAGAAAACAACAGACAAAATAATTTGGAAAACAATTGCAATTAGGCTCTAATCTTGATGGTAGCCGCGTTTATTGAACTCCTAGTCCTCTCTTTTCGATCTCCAACCTTAGGATCATCAACTACCATTATTATTATGACACTCATAACTACTAATTCTATTGATCTTGTCATCATCATCATCATTGTGGTCGCCATCATGATTGACATCACCATCACCAATTGAAAGACAACTAGTTTCTAGCAATAGACTCCCCCTCTTCCTCGGCCCTCTGTCTTCGCCTTCTTCTTCTTCTCCTTCATCGGTGTATAGATGGGAAAGTACTTCTGAGTCGAGGCGTTCCCATTCTTCAATGTCCATTCCAAACTCTAGGTAATTAGTACCAGACATTGCTAGAGCTTCAAATGAAATTGACATGATCTTTTTTTTTTTTTTTTTTTTTGGGGGGGGGGGGGGGGGATTTGAAAGATAATTAGTATCTTGGTGAGTAGCTTTGATGGTTTAAAATATATATATATAACTCTAAATTGTCTTCAGTACTTGTGTACCCACCCAACAAACTTATATACATGTAACTCTAAATTGTCTTCAATACTTGTGTACCTACCCAACAAACTTATATATATATATAGTTTGAAATGTCAAACTGTGTTGTCAAAATTCACGAGTTAAACAGGGAGAAGTTAGAAGTTGAATATGAATTTAAGATTGTAAAGCACCATTCTCGTAATTCCCTGTGTCTCCATACTTAAATAATGCTTATGCAGAGCAGATTATGGGTTCAGATATGGCTAGCATTTGATGATTAAAGCTCTGATGCAAAGTGGTTAATCATCATCATGATTTGCTAGGAGCAGAGCATGAAAGAGTTTATTTAGAATAAATTACAATAAGTCTATATAGTTTAAATGAGTTCCCACTTAGTTTAGTCTTTTAATTTGAATTCTACATGTTTAATTTGTTATAATGTAGTCCTTCCGTTATGCACCGTTAACAATTTAAACAAAAAAAAGTATTCATGTAAAATTAAAAAGATCAAAGTAAAATTTAAAATAAGTAATTTTTATAGTTTCATTTCAATTCCACTTTGTCCCTCTAGTTTTGCATGTAATCTTTTTCTGTGAAAAAAAAAAAAAAAATCTATAGACAAGTGATGGAGGGACCAGACTGTGACAAAACTAAAAATTTAGAATTTTTTTTAACAAAAGCATTGCGTTCAAATTGTTCAAATTTAAATTTCGAGTACCAAAGTAAAATTTCACTCAAGCTAAAAGATCCACGATATAGTTTATCATTTTATTTATTTATTTATTTTAGAGTTACAAAAGAAAACTTGATGACTTGGTTTGTTCAGAAGCATGGTTGCTGGGATTCTGTTATTGGAATTTTCTTTTTATATAATTAAATGTCTAATTAATATGATCTTCATAATATTTACAAATTATTTCTCAGCAATTCAAAATTTAATATAGTTGAAACTTGTATGTCTAATCTAGTATAATTTTTATAATATTTACAAATTATTTCTTATCAATTTTGAAAAAAAATAAATAAATAACAAGAAGAATTACCAATACAGAACAATAAGACCTAATTCATCGAGAAGAAACCTATTAGTCCTCATATTGGGGTTAATTACATTTAGCATTCTTGCATTTTTATCGTAATTTTATTTTTAGTCTTTTCATTTTCAATTGTTATAGTTAATCTTTTACACTTCAAGTCAAGTTATAATATCACCATTCTGTTAATCAACTGTTAATAAGGCTAACGAAAATTGTCATTTGAGCTCAACTTAACAAATTTTTTTTTTTTTTGGTCTCATTAACATTTGTGTACTTTATAAAACCTCCGTCATTTCTCTCTCTCTCTATCTCTCTCTAAAACCTCCTTCCCCGGCCTCTTCTTGGACTGGCCGGCCGCCGCCTCTGGCTATGGCGGTTGGCTGGCCTAGCTCGTTTTCGGCGTTTGTATGTTAGTTTCTTCTTTCAATAAACTTGAGTCCCCCATTTTTCCCGACCTAGGTGTGTTCTATGTTGCTGCGGGTGAGTTTTTTTGTGGTGAGTCGAGGGTCGTCCAAGTATTTCTTCAGGGGCCGACCATGTTTGTCATCAAATGTCTTCTTGTGTTTCAACCTTGCCCGCTACAGCTGATTCATCAGGGGTCGTCCAAGGATTTCATTCGAGCGCTTTTTTGCGAGTAGGAGCTTGAGGGGTGCACTCTGGTTCAGATTGGTGGAGCAGTATCGATGCTCTGTTTGGGCAGAAACATGGGTGTCATAGGGGATCCAGTTCTGTCCGGTTTGCACTCAAGCGCTCCTCTTCGAGTAAGAGTTTGAGGGGTGAACTTCTTCCATATGTATGGAGGTGTCCCAGCGGGTGGTCGGTGGTCGGTGGGTGTGTGGATCCGCGGTGTGAGATAGAAGAAGATCAGTTGGTTTCAAAGATATCCTATCAGCCGCAGTCGAGGCAATGCTATTGGTAGAAGAGGAGTTCGTCGGAGAGGAGTTCTGGAACTTCCACCACCACCGCTGGAGAGGAGTTGCAGCAGCATGGAGTTTTCCGGTGTTGGCTATGGAGTTTGGCAGCAGCATAGGCGTGGGCTGCAGTAGAGGCATAGGTTTGGGTTTTGGGTGTGGCAGCAGCATAGGCATGGTGTGGGCAGTAGTATAGGAGTGGTTGGTGTGGGCATTGGGAGTTGCAGCAGCTGAGGTGAGGTGTGGGCTGCAGCAGAGGCATGGAGCGAGCTGCAGCAGCATAGGTGTAGGCTTCGGGAGTTGTAGCAGCATAGGTGAGGGCATGGGGTGATGTTGAAAGTTTTTAGTGTGGTAATTGGGTTGATCAGAGGTGTTTGGTGGGTTGATTTTGTGGGGATTCTTGTATTTTATTGTCTGGTTAAGTTCTTCTTAACTTTTTTGTTTTCAAAAAAAAAAAATCGTGAGGTCAAGGGGTTGGTTGTATGGATGCGAGTAGCAGTAGTAGGGGTATTTTTATACTTCCGAATCTCTCTCGAAGCATATCGTCTTCATGTACCTTTAATTTCATGCTGTTAATGAAATTTTTCTTTGCTGATCAAAAAAAAAAAACATTTGTGTACTTTCATTAAAATTTTTTACACTTTTACTAAAATTTCATTTTATTTCTCTCACTTTTAATTTTCAATAATCTCATTAATGATAGATAGACAGAAAAGTAAAATTATAACTTGACTTACATTATGAAAGATTAACTGTCATAGTTAAAAGTGTAAGTATGAAAGTGAAATTACAGTGAGGGAGTCAAGTGTGGACGGAGTGAGATGACGCATCTCCGATGACATATACATTGGCCACATCACCAGCAGTCGCATGACTTGGATTCCACGAGGATATTTCACGCATTAATGTAATTTTTTACATACACTGCACACTATACACATGATCTCAACTTATTTAGGAGGATATATATTATCAAATAAAGAGAAATGTTAAATTTGATATAACATCATCCCAGTCATGCATTAAAATTATTAAACCTCAAACTAATTTTGGAGCTGGTCAATACAAGTACATGACTTTCCCAAATAATTTTCAGAGAGAGAGAGAGAGAGAGAGATCAGGGTATATGATTTAAATTGAGTCCATGAGTTTTCCCATTCATGAGCTTCCCGTGTGTGTGTCTCCTTTTTTAGTTTAAAGAAGCATTCATAATTTCATGTATAAATTATCCACCGGCATCATCACTTGTGATAAGTTAGTTATTTTGCATATATTCTATTTTCTAAAAAATATATTGTTAGGGAAAATATGTGATTCCTCACAAGTAAATCAATCAATGAGAATAAAAATTAATGCGAAAAAATTAAATCAAAGGCAACACATGAATTTTACGTAGTTTCCTCAATGTAAGGTACGTCCACCGGATCGAAATCCGATTCCACTATCAACCAAAAAGTTTCCAAACGATTACAAACGAGACACAAATAGTCTCACAAACCCACCTTTAGGTGAATACCAAATAATCACAAATAAACAAGAAGAAAGATCTCACCAAATAGATGAACAAAAAATCTTCAAACCAAGATTGTAGAAGATCCAAAATTACGAACCAAATCCACTTCAAAGTAGAGCCGACTACCTTGAAGCCCAAAGCACCGAATTGAATTTATATCAAACAACCTGCTGTCCACAGCAAACCCCACCGAATTGATCTTCTATTGTTTCTATGGCAGCGACACACTTTTCCTCTTTTTTTCCTTTTTTCTTTTCGGGAACAACAAAGCCATATATATATATATGGTTGGGTCTTGAGTCTTTTTATCAAACCCTAACTATTACCAAATTGAATTAGGTCTCCATAAATTAGATATAATGTATAAGAATATATTATAACTAATACCAAATCAAATTAAACTCTTTAACCAAAACCAATTGGGTCCCACACTCCAATAAGGAGGTATACCCAACAATTCTCCCCCTACCGACTTAGGTGAAGATATCAACCATACCCGCCAAAGTTCGACACTTCAAATGTTTGTCCCTCGACAAAGTCTTTGTCAACATATCTGAAATATTATCATCCGTGTGAACATTTTCGAGTTGCAACAATTTCGAATCTAACACATTACGAATCCAATGGTATCTCACATCAATGTGTTTCGATCTCGAATGAAAAGTAAAATTTTTACTCAAGTGAATAGCACTTTGACTATCACAATAAAGCAGATACTTTTCTTACTTCAAACCCAACTCTTGCAAAAATTTCTTCAACCATAACTCTTCTTTGCAAGCTTCTGTAATGGCAATAAATTCAACTTCGGTAGTTGAGAGAGCAACACATTTTTGTAATTTAGATTGTCATGCCACAGCTCCCCCTGCAAAAGTCATCAAATACCCCGAAGTAGATTTCCTTGAATCAACATCACCGGCCATGTCAGAATCTGTGAACCCATCAAGCATCGGCTTACCATCCCCAAAACACAAACACACCTTCGAAGTCCCTCAAGATACCTTAGAATCCATTTTACCGCTGCCCAATGTTCTTTACCCGGATCAGAGAGAAAACGACTCACCACACCAACGGCATGAGCAATATTCAGCCTTGTACAAACCATGGCGTACATCAAGGAACCAACTGCTGAAGCATAAGAAATTTTCAACATCTCTTCCTTGTCTTTCTCACTTGTAGGACATTGATTCGAACTAAGTTTGAAGTGACCCGCAAGTGGACAACCAACCAGCTTTGCTTTATTCATGTTGAACCTCTCAAGAACTTTCTCAATGTAGCTTTCTTGAGATAATCAAATCAGCCCATCTTTGCGATCACGAACAATTTTCATACCAAGTATTTGCTTTGTCGGTCCCAAATCTTTCATAGCAAAAGACTTGCTCAACTCCAATTTCAACCTGTTTATCATGGTAGAATCTTGACCCACAATTAATATGTCATCAACATAAAGCAAAAGAATAATAAATTTACCATTCGGGAAATTTTTCACAAACACACAATGGTCCAAAGTGGTTTTAGAAAAACTATTATTCATCATGAAAGAGTCAAATTTTTTGTACCATTGCCGCGGGGCTTGCTTGAAACCATACAAACTTTTCTTCAATTTGCAAACAAATTTCTCTTTTCCTTTTTCCACAAAACCTTCCGGTTGCTCCATAAAATTTCTTCTTCAAGGTCACCATGAAGAAATGCGGTCTTCACATCAAGTTGCTCAACTTCAAGGCTCATACTTGCAGCCATGCCAAGTACAACCCGAATAGAAGACATCTTCACAACCGGCGAGAAAATCTCATCAAAGTTAATACATTTCTTTTGCCCAAAGCCTTTCACAATAAGACGTGCTTTGTACCTCAGATTCTTCCTATCATTCTTCAATTTGAAAACCCACTTATTTTTCATAATTTTCCTCCCTTTAGGCAACTTCACTAAATCATAAGTTTGGTTTTCAAGCAAGGAATTCATCTCCTTGTTTATGGCCTTTTTCCAATCACCTTTCTTTGCATGCTCAATTGCTTCTTGGTAGCTCTCAGGCTCCCTTTGATCGGAAATCAACACAAATTCATTGGGAGGATACTTTCTTGAAGGTTGTCGGTCCCTTGTAGATTTCCTTAACTCAAGTTGTGGTGGTGGTTCTTGAGTTGGATGCTTTTCCTCAATTTCTGGCTCAACTTCATTAAGATTAGCATCATCCTCTACATCTTCAATGGGTGGCTGCACATCTCCCCCGTTTTCATCATCAATTGAAGATGAAGGAGATGGATCCATGTCAATGAGGTCATTAGTTTTTGGCTCCGATTGATCACCTTTGCCAAAGTCTTCAATTGTTTGGTCTTCAAGAAACACAACATCACGGCTTCGAATGACTTTCTTGTCGACCGGATTCCACAATCTATACCCGAATTCATTACACCCATAGCCAAGAAAAATACATTGTCTTGACTTATTATTAAGCTTGGACCTCTTATCTTTTGGAATGTGAACAAAAGCTCGGCAACCAAACACTCTCAAGTGCTCATAAGACACATCTTTACCGGTCCAAACTCTTTGTGGAAGATCACCATTCAAAGGATAGGAAGGTGACAAATTGATCACGTCAACAGCTGTCTTCATTGCCTCACCCCAAAAGGATCTTGGCAATTTAGCTTGTGAAAACAAACACCTTGTTCTTTCCACAATGGTGCGGTTCATCCTCTCGGCAACCCCATTTTGTTGAGGAGTCTTCTTAACTGTCTTTTGGTGCCGAATACCTTGGCTGCGACAATACTCATCAAATGGCCCAATGTATTCACCACTATTGTCTAATCGGATGCACTTCAATTTCTGCTATGTTTCTCTTTCAACCATGGCCTGAAAATGCTTAAATACTTCTAGAACTTGATCTTTAGTTTTTAGTAGAAAAGCCCAAACTTTCCTTGAATAATTATCAATGAAAGTAACAAAATAAAGTGCACCACTATGCGTTCTAACTTTTAAAAGACCACAAACATCCGAATGAATCAACTCCAAGACATTTTCTTTTCTAGAAGCAACATTTTTATGAAAAGAAACTCTATGTTGTTTACCCGCCAAACAATGAACACAAGTTTTAAGATGTGTACCTTTCAAACCGGGTAGAACCTCTTTCTTGAACAAAACTTGTAGCCATTTTTCACTCATATGCCCAAGTCGCTTGTGCCACAATTCAGTAGAAGTATCTTCTTCAACTGCATTGACAACACCTTTACAAATTTTTCCTTGCATCGAATAAAGTGTATGAGTCTTCTTGCACTTAGCCACCACCAAAGATCCCTTTGTGAGCTTCCATATTCCATCACCAAATTCGTTGTTGAAGCCTTCATCATCTAGCTTCCCAGTAGAGATCAAATTGAGGCGAATGTCAAGAATATGCCTCACATCTTTAAGTAACAATTTGCAGCCCAAATTTGTTTCTAAGCAAACATCACTCATGCCAATAATCTTGGACAAACCTTCATTACCCATTCGAACAGAACCATAATCTCCTTTAGTATAAGTAGTGAAGAAATCAACTCGAGAAGTCACATGAAAAGAAGCACCAGAATCAATCACCAATTGCTCTCTTGGCCTACAAAATTAATACAATCATCTTCACAAATGATGCAGCGTGAAACGTGAAATAGTAACAATCTTAAAATCCGTTGATTCAAACAAGAATACCAGAAGTAAGATTCCTCTCTAGACTCGTTGATTCACAAAGAATACCGAGAATAAAGGCTCAACAATGGTTGATTCGCAAGAATACCCAAAGTCGGATCAAAAGAATATAAAACTCGAAATATATTACTTCTTAAAAACTCTCCTTGCCCTAAGGCTTACATCCATTATTTATAAATAAAATATAGACCTAACTTAATTAAAAAACACCTAGAATTAACAACTACTAAAACATAGATCTAACTTAATTAGGAAACAACTAGAATTGGCAATTGCCATAAAGCAATACAAAAATAAGGAAACTAAATAACTAAATAATTCCATAATAATATTAATTTTAAAATAATAAAATAAAAATACTTATTTTCTAAAATTCAATCTGCATCAACAAACGACCATGAGATCATCTATAGTAACTGCTGTTGTGTCTTCTTACTTCTTATCCACACTTTTGTCACCCATTTTCTCCTTGTTCTTGAGCTTTCGGCATTCTTGCTTCATGTGCCTTTCTCGTGGCAATAATAGCACTCAATATCTTTCTTTGAAAAAGAATCATCTTTCGATTTGTCACGGCTTTGATCACGACCACGAGGAGTCTTACTCCTCCCTCTTGTTTTGCTTCGGCCTCTTACAACGAATGCTTCTGAATGAGAGGAACTCACTGATTTTCTTCTACTTTTCTTCATTCAACAAGCTACTAGTGACTTGGCCCATTGCTTTCGATTCTAATCGTCACACGGCTTTTGTACATCAATCAGGACCGTCGGGGAATTAACTGTGCAATCTAGAATGAGAATCTCTCTTTTCTCAACATTAGAGTTGTGACAAGTGCCTGTGACATTCTGCGTTCTTCTTGTCTCCCGTTTCGGGCAGACTCGTAACATTCGTCCTACAATCTTATCATCAAAAATAATTTTCATAGAAGCATTGTTTTAACAATACTCTTTATTTCATTCAATTGTTCCGGAATAAGGCTGTCCTCTTTATATTTTAAATTAACCAACTTACGAAACAGAAAAGTTTTATTTGTGGCTAATTTCCTATCATAAAGACCTAATTTTTTCCATAAATCATGTGCTGAAGTTTCAGTAGCAACATGATGAAACACACTGTCATCAATCCATTAACAGATAACACCAACGGCTTTTCGATTAAGCCTATTCCACTCATCATCTTTCATATCGTCGGGTTTGCCACTATCACCCATACAAATCTTTACAAAATAATAGGTCCTCCATTTTAGTTTTCCAGGTTACCCAATTGCTTCCATTAAAGCTAGACATACGGCCCACATTCCCCTCCGTTGATTTACACAAATAAATAAATCCAAATAAACCGTAAGCTCTGATACCAGTTGTTAGGGAAAATATGTGATTCCCCACAAGTAAATCAATCAATGAGAATAAAAACTAATGCGGAAAAATTAAATCAAAGGCAACACAAGAATTTTACGTGGTCCCCTCAATGTGAGGTACGTCCATGGGATCGAAATCCGATTCCACTATCAACTAAAAAGTTTCCAAACGATTACAAACGAGACACAAATAATCTCACAAACCCACCCTTAGTTGAATTCCAAATAATCACAAATAAACAAGAGGAAAGTTCTCACCAAATAAATGAACAAAAAATCTTCAAACTAAGATTGTAGAAGATCCAAAATTACGAACCAAATCCACTTCAAAGTAGAGCCGACTACCTTGAAGCCCAAAGCACCGAATTGAATTTATATCAAACAACCTGTTGTCCACAGCAAACCCCACCGAATTGATCTTCTATTGTTTCTATGGCAGCAACACACTTTTCCTCTTTTTTTCCTTTTTTCTTTTCGGGAACAACAAAGCCATATATATATATGGTTGGGTCTTGAGTCTTTTTATCAAATCCTAACTATTACCAAATTGAATTAGGTCTCCATAAATTAAATATAATATATAAAAATATATATAACTAATACCAAACCAAATTAAACTCTTTAACAAAAACCAATTGGGTCCCACACTCCAATGTATACCCAACATATACACTGCAAAAAGAAGAAAAATGTCTGTTGAAGCACTAGCAATGGCCGGCGTAGACTGCATGGAATGTGAGATAGAATTTGAAACATGGGAACACCCACCTCCTCCATATCTTCTTCTGGCTGAGGAAAATCCAAGGAATAAGGTTGAGGAGGATGTGAAAAAGAGTGGTGCTGATAATAATAAGAAATTGATACTCATCAGTAGTGATCAGCTGCTCAAAACAAAAATTCAAGAATGGGCTAAGGCAGTTGCTTCATTGATGACAACAGTTCAATTTGAGATGACAAATGTATTTAGCTAATATCATGATGTATCACACTTCTCTTTTGAAATTATATACATGTTTCTTCCTTGAGATTTACATATACTCCACACACAAAACTATGTCAAAAGATTTTTAAACAATACATTGCTTTAAGCATATGCATTACCACCACAAATCCAACAATCACACAAATCTGACACAATTGCTATATGTCTTCTTTTAGCTACAATCAAATGTGGTGGTGTTTCTGTTGGGATTTTTCTATATATCCCCGAATGTGAACGAAAGGCCACACACACAACAAACAAACAACAATTATACAAAGATTTATATGATTTTTTTTAAACTGTCACTAAAATTTATAATTAGTATTTTTTGTGACAATTTTTAAACTGTCGCTGAAAATTAACAATTAGTGACATTTTTTAATAGTATTTGATAAATAAATAAAAAACGTCATTAATTCTCATATAACCTATTGGACAATAACACATAAGTCATGTCCAAATTATCTATTTGTCTAAATGTTACTTATTTACCCAAATGTCACCAATCTATTCACGTGTCACTTATGTGTCCAAATGTCTCCTATTTCTACACATATATTTATTCACTTATCTATTCAATGTTACCTATATATCCACATGTCACCTATCTGTCTAAATATCATATATTTGTACACGTGTATCTATTCACTCATATGTTCAATATTACCTATCTATCCACCTCACCGCCATCAACAGCTGTTGACGGCCACCAATGACTTTTCAAACCAAATTTTCAATGACTTTCCAACAATTTTCTAAATGACTTTTCATTGGTATGAATTTTTCATCAATTAATCTTAAAAATTATTCAGTGTGTTTGGTTTCAGTTTTCTAAATTCAATTTTTTTGAAAAGTGAGTTTTTTGTTTTTATTTTTGTTTTCGTGTTTTTTTGTTTTTAGTGAATATTTTTAAAATTTTAAGCATTTTTTTTATTTTTTTAGATGTACCTTACTTAGATGTATCTAAAGAGTAAAATTTTTGTGACAAAATATTCCAAAAAAATTAATAAATACACAAAAATACAAAAAAATATACTGAATTTTTGTTTTTTTTTTTGTTTTTGTATTTTTGGTATTTAGTGAATTTTTTAAATACTTTTTTCACGAAAATTATACTTTTTAAGTGCATTTATGTTGGTGTGTCTAAAAATTAAACAAATTTCTTAAAATATTTTTAAAAAATAGTAAAAACAAAAAAAAATATGAAAACCAAGAAAATCAAATTTTTTAAAAAATGTTTTTAGAAAATTCAAACCAAGCAAAGTGACTATAATTTAATTGAAAAAATTACACTTATCTAAATCCTAAATCCCAAATCCCAAGTGCTTGGTTAGTTGAGTGTTGATAAGTGTCTCATAAAGTCTAGTTATGAATAGCTTCACATACATTCCTAAGGGTTTAGTAAAATTTTTAAAAATAAATAAATAAATTATTATTATATGAAAATTTGTTTATATATAATTTTAGGTATGGGAACAACTTCTCTACCGTCCACTTTCAGTGAATTGCACCATGTAGTTTGCCCACTCTAGTCTCACCTCGATAATCCAAATTGTACATGGTTCATTGATTAGATCATTCATACCAAAAATTAAGTTATCAGATATCAGTACACACATTGAACCATATTTTTCTCTAAACCTTAGACCTTGAAAAAATTAACAATCAATTCTGGAAATAATGCTTGCTATTCATTTTTTCAAAACCAGAGACCCCATGAAGTAAATTATCGCACCTACTGTCCAACCAATTGGTAGAAAATCAATAAATTCTTTTCGGGCGTGATTCATCCTTTCTGAATGCAGCATACAACCCCCCGTTGTACTGCGCTCTCCAAATGTCCTAATCAACTAACTTTATTGAGAAAGATTACTGTTTTTTAGGTCAAAGGGTTGATAAAAAGAAAGATATCACTAACTTAAACTAACTAAAATAGAATTTTACAATTTTTTATTCTTACTTATTCTGAGGCTTTCCTAAATACTTCAAATATTCAAATCATGAAATCACAATTGTTCAAATAATATGACTAAATTACTAGTAAAAAGTGAATACGCCCAACAAAGTGCTTTCGCCATTGGTGTTCTTTCCGATCTCTACGCATTTCACCGCTCTACTGAAAATTCCCTCTGCCTCTACCGATGGTAGCTTCTCTTGAAGAAATAACACTTCTCTGTCTAAATTGATTCATTTTTGTCGATAAACTCCAATTGCATCATAGGAATTACTACCAAAAAAAAAAGTTTTAATTTTTTGAATGGATGATCTACTCGACATGTTCTACAAGATGAAAAGTTTGAATTATCGAGACAGGCCCAAAGTGAGCCCACAGTGGGCAAATTGCATGGTGCAATGCAATCCACAAAAGATGCACTACGGAGAAATTGTTCACTTTAGGTAATATTAGATTTGCTAATTAATAAAAATTTAACCCTGTTGATGACTAAAAACAAAATTTTACCTGGTGGGATTGGTTCCGAGATAAGTCGAGATGCGCATAAGTTAGTCCAGACACCTAATTATAAAAAATAAAAATAAAAACATAACAAATAATCGAAACAAAAGAAAAGCACCCAAAAAATAATAATAATAATGTGTAGTCCAAATTCATTTTAATCATGAACTCTATCATACAAAAATTAATTTTAAGCCACATACTTTTTTTCTTTTTCTTTTTTTTATACTTTGCTATTTCTAAATTCTTTATCTCTAGCATTACTCTGTAATTAAACTTTAATAAATAAATAAATAAATCATCGCTATGTTAGTGAGTATGGTTAATAGCATTTTCGGTCATAATAATATTAGTAGATGATCCTAAAATTTGAAGTCCAAAAGAGAGGGCCAAGAGGTCAACGAACGCGGCCACACCTGCCATGTGGCGATGAAGTATTGTTCTTTAATCTTTATTATTATATATTCTTTGTGTTGTTGATTCTTTATTTTGCCAATAAAAAAAAAAATTAGTAAACACAGCCACGATGAAAATTGGATCCTAATTTCAATCTTGTCTTGTTTTCTTCGTGTGTGAGTGATTTTTCGATCACACTGCCCACCTTAGTAATTCAGCTGTAGAACACAGGCAGAATAGATGGCACCCTGCTGTCCTGCACAGAAAGAGAAGGCTCCGGCGGTGATTCTTCCACTCGGGGGTACTCCGACGATCAAGTCAGTATATCTCTCAAAGATAATCAATAGTGTTAAAAATAATGCTCAAATAGACCCACGGGGGTGCCTTTCTTTTATGGTTTACTCAATCCCAGTCCCACTAGAAGCATGACTTCTATGGACTCCAATTCTGTACTTACTTTGGACTCCTCAAGAGATAAGGATAGACTCCCTAAGAGTGTCATCCTTATCCATCCTAAAGTCTTTCTTCATCCTTGGACTCTTGTCCCTTATCCAATCATCTCGGACTCCGGTATTCTCACAGATAACATCGGCAACTCCGAGATCACCTCGGCATAACTACCTCGACACGTGGCACCTCGGCTGACACGTCGGCGTCACCTTGCCACGTGTTGGTACTTTGAAAATATATCCCCACAACTGCCCCTAGGTTCTATTACCTCGGCATTCTGAGGTGATGGAACCTATATCGTTCCTCTTTCCAGTACATTGGCATAAGAACTCTTCAGCCGAGATCGTTTATTTCTAGGCCGACATGTCTTCTTTCAGGAACAAGAATTCCACTGAACTCTTTTCCATGCATGAGCTGTCATGCATCACTTTTCAACCGTTCTACTTACATGTTTCATCATCATTGGCTCGTGCTTGTGACGCGCTTGTAAGTCGTCTTGCATCTGTCTGCGCCGTCTGACGTATGCGATATTCCAGGCGTAATAAATGCTTCTATTTTTGCCGCCGTTTCAAGTTTTTTGACAAAACTTTTGCCTCTTGCTGTTGTCTCTTCACTTTTGCAATCGATTTTACTTACTTTCTCTCTCTCTAAACTCTTTCCCTTGAATCTGCCATTGCTCAAACCTCAAGCTCTGCAACTGCTATCATTCTTCCATTCCAGTGAAGCTTTCGTCATTCCGTCGTGTCTGCAACCGTCGCCTGACTTCGGCAATCTTTATACCGGCTTCATTTTTCCTGGTAAGCCACCGTTCCTTTCGTTCTTAACGCCTTCGATATTCTTCATTATTAGTTTTCCATTACTGTCTTGTTCAAACATCTATCTTGCGAACCACATATCTGAATGCTTTAATTTTGCTTTCGTCCATGTCTTGAACACTTGCACTGTTTCACCACTTTTTTGTCACTGTTCTTGACCCTATATCTCCTGTATTCTTTATACTTTTGAGAACCCTACCTCTGCTCTTGATTCTGAAACTTCATTCTTTGTTTCTTGTTTTCTGTGTTTCCTTCTAGATCTGTGCCCCCAATCTTTGCTTTCATAGATTCAGTTTTGGGATTTGTTTATAGAACCTACCAACTCTTAGGAAAAACTGAAACAACCCTTACCAGTATTTACCTAGGTTTTGCCGAGGTCTTAAAAAACCCTTTAAGAACATCCCCTTTCTGAAGTCAAATACCTTTACGCAGACATTATGGGCATGTGGAAACATAGGGTAGATACCCCAACCAAACTTGAATACTTTAGGGAAGAGTTCGCCATTCCTGCCGACGTCCATCTGAGACTGGCTGGGGATGACGACTCTATCATGCCCACAGATGATACGATGCCCTTTCCCATTGTTGCTTTTACTGAATGTGGACTTCGGCTTCCACTTAATCCCCTTTTTCGTGAAGTTCTCCATTACTATAAGTTGAACCCCATGCAACTTACCATTAACTCTTATCGAGTGATTAATGGTATTATATCCTTAGCCAAACAGGAAAATGTTAGGATAACTTTAGCTGATATTCAGTACTGTTACACCATGTGTGCCCTCAATCTGAAAGAAAAAGGCTACGTCTATTATCTTAAGTCGAGGTCTACAGAGTTCAAAATTGTAGCCGACCTCCCAGACTCCAACAAGGGGGCTGGAGATGACTGCCTCATTACCTTGGGAAATTGGGAGTTTGCCCTGGACGAGGATGCCCATCTCTACCCTCTTCCTCGGTCAGTTTAAAGAGGGCAAGGGTAAGAGCCCAGTGTCAATACTTAGTTGTTTCTTTCAAGTCCTCAATACTCTGTCTGTTTCTAATGTTTGTTCTTCTTGCAGATGTTCGTAAGCCACCGAAAAGCTTTCACCAATCCTATGTCCCTAGCAAGGATTTGAAGAAGCTTTTGGACTTGCCAGTCCAGAAAAGGAAAGCACCTTTGCTTCTTAACTTCATTCTAACATACAAGTCGATTTTGCCCGACGTCCCTAAAAGGAAGAAGAAAAGCCCTTCTCCACCTTCTGCCACAACTCCACTGACTGCATCTACATCACGAACAGACCAAGGATCAACCTCTGATCCAGTTGATCAGCCATCAACTTCAGCCCCATACTTAATCCCAATACCAGAAAAAAAAACGTCGGCATCGTCCGGTCCTCACTGCCAAGATGGGTCGCGCAAAACCAGTTGCCAAGGATCTTTTGTCCAGCCTCCCTACTGATGTTGACGCTCAGCCAACACAAACCATGCCCCCACCGAAGCAAAAAAGAGTAAAAAAGGCCCAGCCAAAGGTTAAAGTAACTCAGGTTCACTCTGAGGATAATTTGCCTATTTCCAAACTGGCTGAGAGTGAGAAGACTTCTTCTGTTCCTGCCAAAAGGTCTACTGAAGCCCAACCCTCTGAGTCCTCCAAATCGAAGAAGCCGAAGTCGTCGTCTGCGACGACCTTGGGGTCTAAAAAACCAAATATCCCCTGGGCGCCTGCAATCACTCTGGAAGACAAGCCTGTCATGGCCAACGACAGTGCCGACGACATCAATATCGGCGTAGCCCTCAGTACTGCTCTTCTTCTTCCTGGTGATCTTGAAAAGAATGCCGAGATGAGCGAGTACGAAAACTACGCTCTCATGCTTCAACGTTGTGTTCAAGTAAGTTTCTTCACTTGGTAACCCGTCTTTCTTTATCTTTTCATACTTGTAAAACTTTGTAATAACTTTCGCTTTATGCTCTTTCAGGCTGTTCAGCATGCCCACTCCTTCTCCATACAATCTTTTGAGAATAGGGAGAAGTTGACCGATATGAAGAGGGAGTTAACTGCCCTTCAGAAAACCAACAAAAGTCTTCAATCAAAAATGAAGAAGTTGGAGGACCAGGCCGAGGCTGCCCTTAAAGCCCAAACTGAGGCCGAAGAGAAGGCTGATGCTGCTGAAGCTATTAAGAAAGTTGCCGAAGCTCAAAAGAGGGAGGCCGAGGAGAAGACGGCCCAAGCCGAGAAAGAACTTGAGAAGGCCCTGGCCACCAAGCAAGCTGAAATCGATGCAGCTGACGCAAAGGCATACGATCAAGGCATAGCCGACATTACCGAGGCCTATGAAAAACAAGTGAGGGAGGCATGCAACAGGGGTTTCTCCCTTGGTTGGATGTCCCTTGCCAAAAAGCTTGATGTTCTTGAGGATTCGCTTCTGAGAAAGGCCGACGCCATTCCTCTTCCTTTTCCTCCACCCCCACCAGCTCAATCCGATGGCGAAGCTGAGTCTGAAGATGAAGATGAGGATGAAGATGAGGCTTTGGTTAGGAAATCCAAGGGGGTTGTTGTGGCTAAGTCTCCTTCTTTGAATGAGCAGGTCCTGGACTTAACTCAGGACGACGAAGGTGACGGAGTTGCAAAGGAACTTACCCCGGAACAGGCTTCCTCCGACGTTCTTGTAGCTGAAAAAAGCCTTGATGAAACACTAGCTCAGATCGACGCCGAGATCGAGGCGGAAAAGACTGCCGAGGTATCTACACAACAATCGTCTGAGGTCCAGACCCAAGTTACTGTTGATGCTGAGGAACCTTAATTTCCATGTTTTTCTTTCGTTTCTTTTGTACTTTGTGAGTTTTTTATATGGCCGATGTGCCTTCTTCCGAACAGTTATACTTTGATTGTTCCCTCTTTAATAAAAAACTACAACTGTTTTGTCTGAATGCCTTAATCTTTATTTTCTCTTGATTACTTCTGTATGATTCTATACTTAGAATATTTTGCATGCCTTTCATACTTTGCCTCCTTTGTGCAATCTTCTCGGGGTTACATACCTCGGGTATAATAACTACAAGCTTTACTTCGGCAAGCTACTGACCTGCAAGCTTTTCATAAATTTCAACAAGTGTAAAACACATACTGTTTTAATTTCAACCTATAAACTTTCCTCAAGTTATAACAAGTGCTAAACAATGGTCTACTTGTAAATTGCTACAAATTTCAACAAGCGTTTAAACAATATACTTAGCTTTTATTTCAACCTGTAAATTGCTGCAAATTTCAACAGATGATCATATGTCGGCTTAACGTCATCTTGTAAATTGCTACAAATTTCAACAAGTGAAGATAGGGAATCAGCTTAACTTCAACTTGTAAATTGCTACAAATTTCAACAAGTGAAGATAGGGAATCAGCTTAACTTCAACTTGTAAATTGCTACAAATTTCAACAAGTGAAGATAAGGAATAATCTCGACTTAACTTCAACTTGTAAATTGCTACAAATTTCAACAAGTGAAGATAAGGAATCAGCTTAACTTCAACTTGTAAATTGCTATAAATTTCAACAAGTGAAGATAAGGAATAATCTCGGCTTAACTTCAACTTGTAAATTGCTACAAATTTCAACAAGTGTTAAGCATATTCTTCTTCTCTTTGCCCCTAATGTGAACCTGAGTTCCACTTGGGTTCTCATTATTCAGAAATAATATTGTGCATCTTTTATCAGTGTAGAGGAATTCTGCTATGATTTTATTGATGACGTTGAAAAAATAACAAGGAACATCTAATGATAGAAAAATTTCAGATTACAAGTGTTCCATGGTCTAGGCAATGCTTTGCCCTCATTATCTTCAAGTCGATAGGCTCCATTGCCTAATACCGAAGTAATTCTGTAGGGTCCTTCCCAGTTTGGGCCAAGCTTGCCCTCTCTGGGATCCTTCTTGTTGCCGATGACTTTTCTCAGGACTAGGTCGCCGACTTGAAAATCCCTTGGATTGACCTTCTTGTTGTAAGCTCTGGCAAGCTGTTGATGGTATGCTGCGAGCTGAATTGCAGCTTTCTCTCTTCGTTCTTCCAAAAGATCCAGATCTCGGGCTAAGAGTATGTCATTAGTCCCATTCTCAACTCCCTGGGTTCGGATCCCTAGGATGCCGACTTCCAGTGGAATGACTGCTTCTGTGCCATAAGCTATAGCAAAGGGGGACACTACAACAAAATTGAGTTTTTACGACTCCACATTAACGGCATACAGTAAATGCAAGCCGTGGTTTCTCACTTTTACGACATGCTTTTTTTGCATGTCGTAAATACTTTTCCAACCACGGCGTGTCTATTGCATAGGCCGTAAATGATAATAACGATGATTTTTTTACGGCTTGCAATGCACGCCGTAAATAATAAAACTTTCTACGACGTGCATATAGCGTGCCGTTAATACATCAATTATACACGACGCACATACGTTAGCCGTGAAAAGTGAATATTTTTCATGACGCACACAATGCCCGCCGTTAAAAATATTATATTTTTTACGACGCACATATTACCGGCCGTTAAAAATATTGTCTTTTCACGACGCACAATGCATGTCATGAATTGTATGTTAAAAAAATAAAGGCGCTAAAATAGAATTTTGTGGCGCCATTTCGCCAAAAATAAAAATAAAAATATACACGCTACTCCTCTCAGTGTCCTCTGCTTCTCATATACCCCTTCTCTTTCGTCTCTCTCCTTTTGCAACCACCGCCATTGGGACGCTGCCGACCGCCGACCATCTCTCCTCTTGCCATCATTCTCTCTCGACGAACTACCGACCACCTTACCTCTCCTCTCACCTCCTCTTTTTTTATTTATTTATTTATAATAATCGTGTATGTGTATAGCTGTGTAAAAACCCTAGGTCATGTCTCCGTCTTCTTCAATTCAACCTTGGGTTTGATTTTGATTCGATTAGTGTTTTGATCTTTCAGATTAGACAGAGAACAGACACAGCGAGAGAGAGGGAGAACCATCATCGTTACTTTCATTGAAAAGGTACCGTATATATATATATCCACATTCATATGCTTTTTTGTTAAATCATCGATTGTTGATGCTTATGGTCATTGAGATTTTTCGACTCAAAGTTGCCAAGATGAAGGTAAGAAGATTTCCTTATTTTATATTGATCGTTATTTCTGTTTGGGTGCCAAGAAAATGCAGGAAAAATTAATCAAACTATAGAAATTTTGAGCATTGGTGTTTCACTATATGGGTTCAGTTAAAATGAGTCTGACTTTGGTTTTTTGGGTTGGGTTAGTTTAGTTTGATTTTGGGGAAAAATCAAAGATAGAAGAAGAATCTGACTTCTGCAGAAACCCTCTCTCTCTTCTCCTCTCTCTCTCTCTCTCTCTCTCGATTTTGCTATGGCGGAATATATCTGTGTCGTCAATAAGGTAACTATAAAATTTCCATTTTTCTTGTTTCTTTCCCTTTTAGCTTTTGCTTTTTGATCCATTTCAACTTTGAATTTGTGGGTTTGTTCTCAGTTTTTTCCCTCTTAATTTTTATTTTTTGTAAGGCGTATGTTCGGTGATTTTGAAAATGTCTTATTTCTTCTTGTACCCAAGCTTTTATTTTGAAAATTTGTTGCGGATTGGTAATCCATTGATGTTTATGGAAGCTAACTCGAGATGGGTTTGAAGTGAATCTTTGCATGCCCTGATCTGGCTTTGGATACTTTGAAACCCACATTGCATTCATCTTTTATTATTTCTTGATTTATGGGTTTGCAATTAATACAGATGGTTTGAAGGATGCCTTTTGTCTTTATTATTTCCCTGTTATTAAAAAAAATGTTTTTTTTTGTTTTGTGTGTGTGTGTGTAATATATGTAGATGAGTTTGAAGAAGAATATTATAGATATTTGTATTTTCTGAACTGCGTTGTTCTGTACCTATCAATATATTTCTTATATGTGGAATTTTTAGTTTATGTTTTATAAAATAAAACCGGCATTTCTTTATTTTGTTTTTTCCCACATTTTTTCAGTCTTAAATTCACGATGATTTTCCCCCTGACTAGTTTTCTTATTCCCGTGGAATTTATAATTTCTATCTTCTACACTTGTTGTTTTACTTAATTCCTCAATTAGGGTTTTTATTTTATTTTATTTTATTTATAATTTGCTTCTTGATATTTGGGCATTATTTTTGGATCACAGGATACTCTCATCATAAAGCCCTCCAAGAAATCTCCAGTACTGTTAAGGACGATAGTTTTAATATTCGCAATGGTCTGTGGTGTGTATATCTGTTCGATTTGCATAAAGCAATCAAACACCCACACCAAGACTGAATTTCTAAGCATTGAAGTCACTGAGAGGCCTTATCCTGATTATGACATTGATAAATCCCAAATTCCCTACTTGCATTACCCCAAGCCTGAAACATTTAGCAGGTTAGTGAGAAATGAATTATTGATGTTGGTTTTGAATTTGGGACTGATTTGGATTTTGCTAATGTTGTGTTCTGGTTCATTTCAGGGCTGAATGTGCATGCAATCCTGTTCGATTCTTTGCCATTGTCTTAATGTAGAGATCTGGGACTGGATGGTTTGAGACACTGTTAAATAGCCATATGAATGTGAGTTTCAATGGGGAGATATTCTATGTTCAAGAGAGGAGGGATAATATGTCTTCAATTATGCAGACGCTGGATAGAGTTTACAACTTGGATTGGTTAAGTAGTGCTTCAAAGAATCATTGCTCTGCTTAATCAGGTATACATTCTCAACTTTTTTTAAGCTATAGTTATTTTTATTATTTTTTCACTTGGTGGTTAATAAATAACATTGCTTATTTCTGTAAACACCTTTCTTCCTCATTGAACTACTACTTTATATCAGACTGTTTACCAAGGAAACCACACACACACACAAGAACAACAAATAATGTAGACATAGTGTCTCAAAGACTCAACATTCGAATGCCTTGGTACTTTTAGTGTGAAGTTGGTTGGTTGCTAAGAATATGAAAAAGAAAGAAAATGGGGAGGACAATGAAATTATCTGTCTTGCTTTTGCTGTTATTTTTGTCCATTTGCTTGGTTTCTGAAAGCCTTGGGCTTTTACCTTTTAAGTGAACTGATATGTAGTTTTAGGATTTGTAAAGGATTATCTGATGATGACTTGCGGGAATCAGCCTATGAGATTTTGCTTGCATCTATGATATTTTCTGGGTACTCTCTCTCTCTCTCTCTCTCTAATGTGCATGTATGTGCTTGACCAGATCAGCCTGTGTCAATTCTCTGCTTAACTTTTTACACATCTGCAACATATCTTTTTCTTTCTTTCTTTCTCAGCTCGTTATAATGCTATGTGGCACAACTAGTCTTGAAATTCATGCTATTGAAGATAAAAGAAAAGAGAAGAGTTCTAAATTTCTGTCTGGATTGAAGAGTAGAAGGGATAGAAAATGTTTGCAATCTTAGCTTCCCGGAAAGCATTCAGAGCTCACTGATACCATTCACGTTCAAATGCAGGTCAACTATATTGTGCTTTTCTTTTTCAATATCAGCAGTATTTTGCCTTTTTTCATATGTTGTGACCTATTTGTGGTAGTGATTGGCTTGCAAAGGAGTCTCGATGCTTACTGAAATCTGCTTGTTCAGTGCTGGCCAAACTACAACGCAGAACTTATATGTTACACTAAAAACTGGATGTAGGACAGTGCTTTGAAAACTCTGTAGTGCTGCCTGAATTGACGATGTGGTGGCCGATGCTAAAATGTTACTTGTACCTTTGGGGTTTCAAAATGTTAAATTATGTTTTGGGCTTTATAGATGGGAAAGAGTTTGAATTTTCTTGGTTTCAAAGATGATGAGTCATTGGAATTTCAGGAATTTTGTTACTGGAATTCTGGACAGCATCTATTCTAGGGAATTTTTTTGTTAATAAAATGGAGATGGAGGTAGTAATAGCGTGAGAGTTATAAAGTGGGCTTGCAGATGAATAAAGAATATTAGTGGCTGGTTGTGATTAAACAACAAATCTTTCCCACAAAAAATAGAATACCATCTTTTAAAGATGCTGGAAAATTATCTTAAGTGATCTCTTTATTGAAGTAAAAGAGTCAAGTATTGTTTGTAAGCTGGTTGTCTTTTTTTCCTACTCAAACTGTTGTATCAATATTAGAGAAGTCAAAACTTTGATTACATAATTAGAAAAGGTAGATCATCTAATTAAATTTAAACTAATGGGTCTTTACTATAGTTAAGTGCTGAACTGATATTAGGAGCCCTTTTGCAACTTATTTAATGAAGTGAAGAATGGATGATGATTTTAATGCAGATTTCATACGTATGGGGACGAATGAGAATGAAATATCCTTGCTAGAGAAAAAGAGAGAAGGGCATGCTATTTTTGCAGCATTGTATTGTTGTAGTGTTTGCTGAAAAAAAAAAAAAAAAAAAAAATCTATTCAATTTCCTCTATAATCACATCCCTACCTACAAGGGAAAAAAAAAATCTATTCAATTTCATTTTCATTATGATTTATTCTAAACATTTGCCTTATAATAGTGTAAGTACCTTTTGATTATGTAATTCTGTCTAAATATATAACCTGTTTCATATACTAACCATTAAAGCTTCATTAATTTGTTTAGGACCATGGAACTGTTAGTTGAGTATTGAAAGGGTAAGAAGTCTATGAAAATCAACTAAAACATTTTGTTTATAATGTTATAGAGAATCAAAATCAACCAAAACATTTCTAACACCAAAATTATAAATTCTATGTTTATGGAAGCTTAAGCAGAAACATCTATAAATTTTCAGGTTGAGGATCTTGCTCGGTTATCGTTAATACAACTCCTGTCTATATTGATGTGGATGATGGGCGGAAGAAGGTAAATTAATCATTGGAATTTATTCGTATAGATTCCATTTTTTTATTTACTTTTCTTTAGGTATGGATACATTTTCATATAATCTACAAATCAAAGTAGTCATTGCTCCACTAAAAAATCCAAAATACACAAAAAGCCAATATTAATTCTCTTTCTTTCTTGTGCTTAACCCCAGCAAGTTGCGCAAGACAGTTTTAGAGCTTTTTGTACCATCCCAGTTTGTATGTTCTTTCTACAAATGTTGTTAAGGACCTTTTTTTTTTTTTTTTTTTTTGCTTTTTTTGGACATATAATTCTCAAAATTTGCAACATTAGAGATGCCTATGTTTCTTTGTTGAATTGGCAAAGAAGCATCCTGCTGCTGTTAGTTGGGAGTGGCCTGTTGCTGCTGTGTGTGCTGCTGTGAATTTTGGGCACCAAAAAAACACCAAAATCAGCACCAAAAACATCACCAAAATTAGCATGAAAAACAGCTCTGCAGCACCCAAAAACAGCACCAAAATCAGCTATATAGCAGCAACAATCAGCAGCAACAACACTCAGCAACAGCAACTCCATTCTGCAGCGGCATCAAGGTTAACTCCCTGCTACACACAGCTCAGCTCTTTATCTGTTACATCATTCAAACCACAAAGAAATAACTATCTATTACATCATATCAGTTAACTCCAAGTTGGACAAGAGACGGAAGCAATATGCCACAGATCACACACAGGTACAAACATTTTAGTGATCAACTTATCATGTAATTTGAACAATTTATATTACTGAATAGGGAAGATAAGTAAATCTTTACAATGTTTCTTTTTTTCCCATATAAAATCATTTTCTGGAGGAAAATAGAAAAATAAAAGATTGTCTTCTAAAATCTAAAGTTGGTAAATGAAGGATATGACTCTCTTCAGTAGAGAAATGTGGTAACACAACTTCAACCCAATTCTTAATAAACAATAAACAGGAGATCAACTTAAAGATTGTCTTCTAAAAATTTTCAATACCCAGATTTTATTTTTATTTATTTCCCACAGTATTTATCCAACATGATAATGAAACTAGCATTTTCGGCAAAATAGTTTGTTTTTGTTCCACTGGTTATTTGTTGACAGTTGAGTCGTCGACAATGAATTGGCAAGATTGAAATCATGCTATGCCAAATAGAGGCTAGTCAAATTTTTAGCATTGTAGAGTTAATAAAGATATTGGTTTCTGGTACAGTATTGTTTTATTGTTAAAAAATAATTGCTTTTATGTTACTAGGTTTGGCATATATGCATATATATATATATATATATATTTATTTATTTTCCTCCTTTTATTGCCTAAAAAATTATGTGAATTTCTTATAAATTCCGATGCTACCAAGTCTAAATGAGATGTTACTTTCTTTGCAGGTGACTGAGGCTCTTGCCCATGCTGGCCTTGAGTCTTCTAATCTCATTGTTGGTATAGACTTCACTAAGAGCAATGAGTGGACAGGTTGAATTTTTATGCTAACTTGAATGTTTTAAGCGTTATTATCAGTTACCGGAAACATGCTTAGGTGCAAGGTCATTCAACAGAAGAAGCTTACATTACATTGGAAGTGGTTTAAATCTGTACGAACAAGCCATTTCTATTATTGGGAAAACCTTGGCAGCTTTTGATGAGGATAATTTGATTCCTTGTTATGGATTTGGAGATGGTAATTTCTTTGAGCCAGAGATAATACTTTCTGAGATCAATTTTTTTGAATATTGGCAATAATTAGTACTTAGTTACAATAACATGCACCTTTTTGAAATGTAGTGAAGTGTGGAAATAAATTGCAGAAATGTAGTAAGTGCTATTCCAAACTGAACTGCTTTATGTCAAATTGTGAAGCTATTTGCTTCATTATTATATATTCTTACATGTGTTAATTATTAATTACTTTGAAGGTCTGAAACACTTAGTCTTAAGTGACATATGAGTAGTTCTTTTCAAACCTCAAGCACATGGGTGCTTTTGGCTTGACATGGATGGGGTCTGCATTATTATCACTAGTTGAACTTATTTCTATTTCCCTTAGCTCTTTGATTATTTATTTCTATAGTTTGTTTAGGGGGGGGGGGGAAAAGGTTCATTTTACTGTTGAAGAGTCATTGGACCAGTGTGTTCATGATAGAGTAATGGGCCCATACCTGGCCCGTATTGTATTATATTTTGGCAGCTGGAGTAAATCATTTGTAATTTTCTAAACCCTGAGCCTTTCTGAATGTTTGGGATGTTTATTTTTTGTTGTAGAATTGAGGGTGGGAAGTTTTTATCTCAATATTGAGGGTTAAGTATTTTCCTTTTTAAAATTTGGTTTCAATCCTATTTTTAATATACTACTATTGAAACAAATTTACTAGTCCCATAAACTTGTTGAATTTATTATTTTTGTTAAATTTAATTTTTACAATAGTGAATCTATCAGGATTTCAAGCCATTGGATGGTAATAAAAGTTATTATCCGGTCATTTGCCTATCCATGTTTAGAAAATCATGAAGACACTTGTTAGTTTTGTTTTTCATCTTAATGTTCTTGGAACCTGCATGTCATCCATAATTTGTGTTCAATTGCTCCAATTTAGTGTACTAACTGCAGCACATCAATTTAATGTTTGAAGATGATATCTTACCAAGAACACTGATTCCCTTGGAACATTAATTTAAATTTCTCTTCTGGTGGATTGTATTCCTTTTATATAATAAATCAAAAATTCTATGAAGCCTTTGAATCTTCTGTTTACTCTATTTATTATCTGTTAATCTAGGCATTAACGCTTTAGACAACTAAATAAGTTAGTGGATTTTTTTTTTCCCAGTAACTGTTTTTGGTTTTCTTTTGACTTCTGATTTCTACATGGTTATTCTTTGATCCCTCATGGAACATATATCACATGCATATAGATATATTTTCATATACATGTGTAGATACATATACACATACACATATATCCACAAGTGTATATATATTATTTTGGTTTGTTTGTTTGATAACATGGTATCTGGCCCACTAACTAATCCGGGAGGCCCAATTAAAGCCAAGGCAAAGCCCCGTATGGACTTGCCCCAACGAATTATTTGCACCTGGGATGTTTTGAACCTGAAACCTTGGAGGGTGTCAACCCCTTGGGGTTATACACACAGTTATAAGTGTATTGAGTGTATATACACGGCTACAAGTGTATACGTGAAATAGAAGTAGAGCAACGTATACACAGGTATATACACACATAGACTTCAACATTGTCAATGTAATTGCTAATATAGTTAAATGAAATAAAATTAGAACAACAAATATTGAAATCACTTTAGCTCTATGGCTTCTGATGACAGTACTGGTAAATTCTATGCAATTTTGGTCATAGAATTGGGATGAAATAGATGTCCTTACATATTTCAAGTTCTAATAATAATATAAAAGTTACAAATCAACATAAACATTGGTGTGTTCCTGAAAACAAATGCATCTCATCATAAATTCAAAAAAAATAAATAAATATGCTATGTTGACTATTTTCTTTTACCAATTGCATTTAATATCTGATGTGACATACTCCACTGCTGTTAATACAATAGGTCCCATAGACATATCACTGATATCTAAAGATAATGGAATGTGCCACATCAAAATCTAAATGGAAATGGTCAAAACAGTTGACAATCTTGTTCTACTATCTTTAAAGATGGTTCAGTAACGCAAGACTGGTGTTGTTCAGGTTGACAAGTCCATCACTGCGATGTATAAGAAATTGCAAAAGAACCTAACCTCAGAGGAGCTATTGCCTTCTTTGTGGGATAAGTGCAAGGTAAGCAAGCTTTTTTGTGAATGCATGTTCACACTCTTGTAAGGTTTACTATGTACCAATCAGTGGGAAGTTGGGAAAATATTTACCAAAAGGTTTACACAGCAAAAGCTGCACCTGATGTTTTTGTAAATAGTTTTGGTCAAATAAGCTGATATTAACTATCCTCTTTCTGGTATATTTTGGTGATGCAAATAATACATTAAACTGCCTTGAATGGTTAAAGTTTTAGATCTCTATTTGACACTGCTATGTCTGTAAGGCTTCTGAAGCATATTCAGTAGTATGACATGTTAACTTGATGCATTGTAGGCCTACAGCTACTGTAAATTATGTGTAACCATTGACATAAATATTGATAAGCTTTATGTTTAGACCATCAGCAGTAAAAAATGGGACTGTAAACCCTATTAAACTTTAAGCACATGGCCTAGTAATGACATGGGCCCCTGCCAACCCTAGTAATGACATGTACCCTAGTAATGACTATAAAGCCTCGTAATGACAGGGTTCCCTGTGACTTTTTCTCATCCTGCCTTATCTTTTACTGAGTTGACAGTTCAAACCCAGCTTTCATGGACAAGGAATGGTTCTAATTTCTGCTGATAAATCTAAAGTGGAATAGGATGTGGTAAAAAGGCTGCTTTTGGACCCAAGTGTGAGTGGATGGACTGATGCTAAACTTATATCTTCTGTGATTGATCTTAATTATACAATTTCCATGCCTATCCGAAGAGGAATGGGTTATAAATACCACACTCGGTCTTAAGAATTGGTTTTGATTTTGATTTTTTTAAAATTAATTATTGATGAAACTCTTAACAATGAATTGTAGGATTTAAGGGTTGGAAAAGTAAAGATCCTTTAACATAATTATGCAAGTCCCAAGTATGTGCTGCATTGAAGTAGATTAATTCCATCTCTTCCTCTTTTTAAATTTAATTTTTCTCTTGAGCTTCTTATGATTTGGATTTAGTAGCAAACTATATATTTGTAACGCCCTCAAAATTAACCCAAAATACATATAACAATGACTTGCATTATTAAAAGAAAACATTGCATTATCTCATTCATCAGAGTTTTACGAAATGAAAACATTACATGTAACATCATAATAAATGCCCTACGGGCTTACATCTTGCCAAGCCAACACTTGGACACAAAATTATGAGTTCTAACTCAAATACAAATAAAGCCCTAGGCTTGAAATTACATGTAATATTAAAACAAAACAAAAACTAAACTAGTCTTCCAATCCAAGTCCTTCCAAGCTAAGTCCTTGGAGGTAGCTTATCACCTGAACCTGAAAATGATGTTCCCATATAGGGTGAGCCACAGCCCAGTAGAGACATACTAAACCAAAGATAAGCATTAAATAAAGTAATAGCATTTAATAGATGGTTAACACAAAATGTCATTTTCACTTCCCATTATCTATTCAACTTTCCATTATTATCAACATGGCTCAGAACCTGGCCAAACTACAACAGTAAACTATATATCATATTCACATACTTCTAATATCAACAATACAAATGAGACACAGGCTCATATCAAAACACTTCCATACTTCCAATATGATACACATTTTAGTGTTGTATCAATCACATGCAAAAACACTTCAATATCAATAAGCACACATAATAGTGATGCTAATGGAGTCCATCCCCTATCTCCTCCCAAACAAAATCCGGTTAAGAGGTCCATCCCCTATCTTCCCCTAACCGTGGAGTACATCCCCTATCTCCTCCCACACAATATGCATATGCAATGCTCAACTAATACATGTATGTAAACACATAACATATACATCTCACAATCAATACACATAATGTCTGTATTATTCAACAGTCAACATTAATGACTTAACCAATGTGATTAGTTTCAGTTATCCCTAATCCACATGCAATGTCTACAACAATCATGACTATCCTCCACCGATAGCCCAAAACAGTTATCTCTAAACAGAAAATAACTAAATCAACAATTCAATAGGCATATGATTTAAATTAACCAACTACCCCATTTAATCAATAATTCCTCATATTTCATGAATTCAACCATTATTCCCAATTTTTCCTTAAATTAAACTTACAATTCAATTTAATACAACAATTAGGGTTTTTCCCAAAATTACCAAAATACCCCCAACATATTAAAATACCAAAACTTAGAACAAAACGTATACATTGGAGTAGGAAATCCCTACCTCGAAGAAATAACCCAAAAGAGAAGACAAAGATGATGACCCAAACTCCAAAGTGCTCCAAAACCCAAATCGTTCAGATTAAACTGAAGCCCTCGACCCACTCTAACTTTTTAATAAAGGATCTAGGGTAGAAACACCCTAAAACTAGATGAAACCTAGGGTAGAAGGTGTGTAGGGAGAGAGAAGAGTCGGACCTAGGGTTTGGAAACAAAAAGAGATAGAAAAACTGATTAAAAACCCGCTGCTGCCTATTTAAACTGAACAGGCTCGCTCAAGCGAAGACATGGTCGCTCGAGCGACCAGACACAAGAAAGCCTCGCTCGAGCGAAGAAAAGCTCGCTCGAGCCAAAAACTCGATGCTTCAGGTCTGCAACCCAGAAGCTCGCTCGAGCAAAGAAATTCTCGCTCGAGCGAAGAACTCAAAACATACACCTCGCTCGCTCGAGTGAAGGAAGCTCGCTCGAGCCAAGAAACACAACTCTCAGGTCCTAAGCCCAGACGCAGACTCTCGCTCGAGCGACCAAAACCTAGCTCGAGCGAAGAACAAAAACAACAGCTCGCTCGAGCGACCAACTCCTCGCTCGAGCGAAGGTCCAAAAATCTGGACAGCAACACTTGGTTTCCAACCCAACCAACCTGTAACAAACCTGCCCAACACAACCCATAACGCAAAATAGGGAATTAAAGGACAACAACAACAATAAAATAACAACTGAATCTACGGAACGTAAATCCGGGTACAACACTCTAAAGGAAAAGACCGGGGTCGCTATAATATTCTTGTACAAACTTAATGGTTTGTTTTAAGATTCCTACTCATTTCCCTCTAGAAACATTGCAAAAAAATATGTAACTTCATTTGAGGTATGAAAAAAAAGGTTTTGCTTTATGTGGATTTTATTTGCATATACGTTGAGACTATTGATATCTTGAATTTTTGCTAATTTTTCATTATGACATTGCTTTTATGGGGCCATTGGATTATCTTATTAATTTTGGAAATGCTTTGTTGTTGTTTTAAAATTTCTTGATCAGTTCTTAATACCTCAAAAATATTTTGTCCTGAGTTGTTGGTTTATGTACTAATGTGAAGTTTCCTTTGTCATGCAGACAAGAAATGCAATAGGGTTAGTTGCTCCAGCTATTGCCGCGGGTTTAGGTGACATACATTGGGCACCCTCGTCCCTGTGATAGGAGCAAGTGGATTTGCTACAGCTATAGCTGCAACTGCTATAGGAACTATTGTCAGTAGTTTTAGATAATCTCGATATGTTTAGAAAGTTAGATATGCATAGTTTTGGATAGTTTAAATTTTTTATACAGTTTAGAACTTTCGAATGTTTGGAATGTATAGACAATTGTTGAATGTTTATAATTTATGGATATAGTTTTTTTTTTTAAATGTTTCAAACAATATTTTGGTGGTTGATTGATGTTTTGTGATGTTTGTTTGTAATATTTGTTAGATTGTACTAAATTGGTCAAATAGAACTTGTTGAATTTTAAAAAAAATAAAAAATAAAAAATTGCATATTCTACGACAGGCATAAGAAGTCGTCGTATTACAGATTTTACGGCGTGCAATTAGCGTCGTTATTTGTCTAACCAATTTACGGCGTGCAAAAGTAGTCATAGAAAAAGTAACAACGACGCACAAAATCTGTCATTAAATAGTTTTTAACGACGTACTATAGCATGTCGTTGAAAAAGTAACGACGACGTACAAAATATGCCGTTGAATAGTTTTTAACGGCGTACGAAACATGTCGTTGAAAGTAAATGACTTTCCATGACTGGTCATAATATGACGCGCGCTTGCACGTCGTAGAAGGGTTTTTACGGCATGCATTGCGTGCCGTAAAAACCCTTTTTTGTTGTAGTAGGATTCCCCTGTTGATCTTCTCAGCGTAGTCCGATATGCCCAAAGCACGTTGGGTAATTCGTCTACCCACTTTCCTTTTGCTGTCTGCAGCCTCTTCTTTATTCCATCCAAAATTACTTTGTTGGATGCTTCTGCTTGCCCATTACTTTGGGGAAAACTTGGTGTTGAAAAGTAATTCTTGATTTTGAATTTCGCACAAAAGTTCTTGATGAGTTTGCTGTCAAACTGCGTTCCATTGTCGGCAACTATGGCTCTTGGAATGCCAAATCTGGTGATGATGTTTCTCCATATGAAGTTCTTGACGTCCACATCTTGGATTTTGGCAAGAGGTCTGCCTCTATCCACTTCGTGAAGTAATCTGTTGCTACCAGCAAGTATTTTCTCTGCCCAGTTGCCTGGGGAAGTTGTCCAACAAGATCCATACCCCACTGGGCAAACGGCCAAGGGCTGGATACTGGATTCAGGTCAGCAGCTGGCTGGTGTATCAAAGGTGCAAACCTTTGGCATTGTTCGCACTTCTTCACGTATTGTAGACACCCCATTTTTGACCGACCTTAAGACTCAAACGTCACCGATTGAGCGCTTGGTGATGTTGCATATCGCGCTTATCCAGAGGTTTTAGAGTCTCGGCTGTGAGCCTTGCCTCCAGACTTCCGGGCTTTTCTGTGCCTTGCCTCAGTTTGCGAACCAGACTCGATTTTCTCTGTTTCTCTTCCAGAAGGGAGGGAGAGGTCTCGTAGACTATCTCTTGGTGGCCATGGGCTACATTTCGTGGTTGTAGGCCATTTTGCCCATTTCGGAGCCCGGTTCTTGGTTTTCGGAGCCGTCAGGCCGAGTGCCTTAGTTCGGGACCGCCTAACCACCTCCGTTTACTCCGGTTTTTGGCATGCATCTTATTTACTCCCTTTTAAGGGACACTGAGGTCTGAGAGACCAACTTCGTGGTCGAATACCACTCCCGGTGCTTAACAGGCAGTTTTCGGGGCCTCGGACTGCACGTCTCGGCCCCCGAACCTTCATTTTGCATCGGTTTTCGTTCATTTTTGGCAGGGACCTCTGTTTCATCACCAGGAAGGCCGTAGAAGGGTGGGAGGCCAATAATTGTTCCAACAACCAGTTATATTCCTTCATCGCCCTCCGACGCCCGTTTTCCTCGCTTCAAAGTCAATGTTGACCACCCTAGTGTCACTTTCTTCAATCCTAACCCCCATATTTGTGTTGTAGACACCTGGGAGGACACAAATATTATATGGCCGGCCTTTAATTCTACTTGAACCTTTTGAACCCCTTTGAAAAGTGGCTTGTTCTCTCTCCTGTTTTACAGTTGCCAGTTTTGAACCACAGAGTTGTGTTGAGGGCACCTTGGAGGACACCAATTTGTGGTGGCCGGCCAGAAATTCATTTTGGCCTTTTTGACCCTTGGCCGGCTGGCCATGGGGGGTGGCCGGCCGGCCACCTGCAACTCCAATACTTGGCCGACCTTGTTCCTTGCAATGTGTATATTACAGCTGTATATCTATTTTCCCCCCAAAAAACCTGTATCCGGGGGACAACTTTTGGGGGGAAACTTGATCCATTTTCCCCCCACTTTTTCCCTCCCTTTCTCCCCCTCTTTGCCTACATAACCAGCTGCAAAAACCTGGTGTGAGGGTTACAAAATTTGTTTTGAGAGCCTTGCATCAATTCTCCCTCTCTCTCTACTCTAAGCCTCAAAACACCAAGTCCTACACCCTTTTCTTCATCACCACCTAGCACTACACTACCACTTCCATTTCCAGCAGCTTGGAGCTCTTCTCAGAGGCTAGGAGGCACCATTTTTCAGTCCAAGAGGCAGCCAAGGCTTGGTCTTCAAGGGTAAGCACCATTTCTCTATTTTCTAGCTCATTTTTGTACCATTTCTTAGCCCTCTTTGCTTACTGTTTTGAGCTCCGACCAAAACTTAAAATGGCCCTATTTTGACCCCCTCTTCATGTTTCATTAAGGGTCTATGGCTGTTTGGGACATCCTTTTTATACTTCATGTTATAGCTCTCTTGGTGCCCTTATTTTGCATAGTATTTTGAGCATACTTGTATACTGTTTTGGGCTTGGCCATCAACTGTAAAACATCATATTTTTGGCCCCTCTTCAATATTGTAGAAGGCCCCTTCTCTGTTTGGGGCCAGCATTTGTGAGTTGCTTCATTACCCCTCTCTTGGCCCCATTTTTGTATGCTAATCTAGCCTCATTTGTGTTCCCTGTTTGGCCATGCTTTAAACTATAAACATGCTTTTTTGGGGCTTCCTAGCTTCCGTATTCATACTTCATGTTCAAATTATGCATGCATTGCATAGCTATAGGCCATTTCATGCGCCAAAATTCATGTTTGGGGACTCGTTCCATGCATCGGGTATCATTTTGCCATGATTCGGGGCTGTTTTGCATCTCATTTTGCCTCTGAAAATTGCATGATCATATGCCATATTCCATGTTTTTCCATGTCTTGTTAGAGTGGCATTCCGTGCCGTAGGTTCGGTCCTCGGTTTGCGTGCACGCGTGCACGCACTTCGAGTTGTCTCATTTTCATCTTATGGCCTCCTATGTGAGTGTGACTGACGTCCACTTGTGTTGGTGTAAGTCCATATTGCATTGTGTATGCCATTTCATTTCATAGCATTGTGTATGCTAGGATGTATGTTAGCACATTGTGTATGCCATGTTACCTCGTGCATCGTGTATGCCATTCCATAACATTTTGCATGTTAGGTTGTATCTTAGTTGCATTTCATGCATATCATGCATATTGCATCGTGTTCGGGATAGGAGTTAGCCCGGGCACGGGAAACGAGGTACGTTTCGTATTCCGAGTGACGGAACGTGTCTCAATTCCCTAGTCACCGACACTCCGGATCATCCATGATGGAGTTAGGTCTTGTTGTGTTTTCATGTGCATTCATCTCATATTGAGTTGTGCAATTCGGCTCCTTAGCCATCATGCATCGATATGCGTGATTGGTGGCACGAGGATCGAGGCATGCATACATTTGTGAAAATACATTGCTATGCCCCTTTCCTGCTCTCTGTTGCAGCAAAATGAAGAATTAGCAACTTTTTGAAGTTTGGCACGCATTTCAAGAACAGGTGCAAACAGAGGCTAATTGGGGCATCGTCATGGATTTCCGCACAAAGGCAACCCGAACATGCATCATTCATCACCCGGAGCGGAATCAGGCAGTCCCTGGCTTGCATGCCAGTTTTACAGCTTTCTTAGTTAATTTGTTAATTAATTAGGAATTTGTACATTATTTGGACTGTATTATTTGGACTGTACTATTCTCTTATTCGGGACTGTATATTTATTCGGACCCTCTGTGCGAGGGCAAAATTGTAATAAGTGTGGGTGAGTGTGATGTATGTCTTCCAACCCCACGTCTTTCTTCCCTTTTATTTACCTGCTTATGATGGTTAGGTTAGGGCATGTTTCAATTAGCATACAGTATGATAGCATGTTTGCATTCATTCATCTGTCTTGCACGCACCGGGCTCGGCGCATCATACTAACTGCATTTGTATTTCAATTCCAAGTTGAATACATGATAGCTGTAGCATTCCATATGCCATGTTTAGAATAGCCGAGCCTGCTATAGTTTGCATCTTTGCATGTGTTGCATTAGGCAATTCTGTGTATCTAGGATCATGCATGGATTTCTAATGAGCTTTTGTTTTAGCTTGGAGTACTCGGTGAGTTTTATGCTTTAGCATCCTTGCATGCGTGTGAGTGACTGCCATGAATAGCATGCTTACCATGAGGCTAACTGCTTATGTGATATAACTGCCTGAATACCTGTGGGTGAAGGTTGGGTTATTTGAATTGGGACAATGCATTGATTGTTTGTTTTAAGCCCACTAGATAGTGGCAAAACCATTGTTTTCTAAGCCCACCCGAGGGTGGCAAATCCATGTCTTAGCCTACCTGCGGGTAGCACCATCAAACCATTTTCAAACAAACAAACATGAAATGTTTTGTTCCAATTCAGGCGACTCAGTCTATACTTGTATGCTGTGCGCATCACATAGTAACCTAGGCTAATAACCGGAATAAGAACACACAATGTTTTCAAAAATAGATATCATGGTTAGTAGAGGCCGGTCTTTGACCGAGCGAGCGGGGGTGCTCACGAAGTGACCTTCCCCAATCGTACCCAAGTTCCCGAGCCGAGGCAACTTTGGTGATGACGGACACGTGGCCTTTGGCACCAAGTCAGGGTTTCCTAAATTTCCCATTAAAAAACATTTAGGTGGCGACTCTGTATCTGGCAAAGCAATCCATGTTTGGCACTTCTTTTCAAAAAAAATCTGTTTTCAAAATCGATTTGCCGGATTTGGACTCTTTGGTTCAAGATTAAGAACCGTGACATTTGAGTCCTTGAACTGTAGTGACCCCAATAGGAACGGAACGGGACTTAACCCTCCCGGGGCGTTCGGGGACGTCTACACGTATGCTTCTGCATCTTTTTGCATGTAGGGCCACCAATACCCCTGGGTAATAGCCCTGTGAGCTAGTGATCTGCCTCCAACGTGGCTTCCACAAACTCCTTCATGAATTTCATATAAAAAATCTTCAACCTGCAAAGGGTGTACGCACCTTAAGAGGGGTCCAGTGAATGAGCTTCTGTAGAGATGTCCGTCCGCTGTGAGACTGAATCTTGCCGACTTCAATCTGACCTTATGTGCCTCCTTGCGGTCTTCTGGCAACTTTCCTTCTTTCAGGAATGCAACAATTGCATCCATCCAGCTTGGCCCCATGTCCACACACATTGCTTCCTGCTCTATGTTCTGTGGCTCTATGCTCGGGCCCGACATATAGTCAATCATAATTGTCCTTGTTTTTCCAGTCTGCATTGAACTTGCCAGGTTGGCCAACGCGTCGGCGTGGCTGTTATCATCTCGGCTTACTTGGAGAAGTCGGCAGTTCTGAAATAAGGCTGCCAATCTGATGACCTCTTTTGCATATGCCGACATCCTTTCGTTTCTGGCTGTGAATTCTCCTGTTGACTGGTTAACAATAAGCTGTGAATCACAAAAAACTATTACATCATCTGCTTCTGCTGCTGCTGCCAGCTTTAGCCCTGCAATTAATGCTTCGTATTCTGCTTCATTGTTTGAGGCCTTGAACCCCAAACGGATGGACTGTTCTATTATTTCTCCATCTGGAGATATCAGTAGTACTCCTGCCCCCGCTCCTTGTCGGTTTGAACTTTCATCGACAAACAGTCTGAAGGAGTCGCCGATGTAGATGCTGCAGGGTTTGAGTTTTTCCTTCGTTTGTTCTTTTGCCTTTGGCTGGGCTTCTCCAGGCTTGCTGGGACAACGTTCATCTTGGCTCAACGGAGCCCGATGTTCGTTGGATTCCGGGGTGAACTCTGCCACGAAGTCGGCCAAAACTTGGCCCTTAATTGCTGTTCCCGGCCTGAACTCCAGGTCGTACTGGCCCAAGGTCACTGCCCATCTTGCTATCCTTCCAGTTAAGTCTCCTTGCTGTAACAAGGGTTTCAAAGGGTGCTCTGTTAGCACTACAATCTTGTGCGCCTGAAAGTAATGGTTCAACTTCTTTTGAAGCCATCACTAAGGCTAGCATTAATTTCTCTAGGGGTAGATACCTTGTTTCTACGTTGGCCAAGGTTTTGCTTACATAGTAAACAGCCTTTTGCTCCCCTTGTTCTTCTCGGACTAACACCGCGCTTACTGCGTGTTCTGAAACTGCTAAGTACAAAAACAGCTCTTCCCCAAGTCCAGGTGTTGAGAGGACTGGAGCCGTAGTCAGATATTTCTTTAGGTCGGCCAACGCGGCCTCACATTCCTCTGTCCAGAGGAAATCCGTGGCTTTCTTCACCAGGTTGAAGAAAGGTTTACATTTGTCTGAGCTTCGGCTTATGAACCTGTTTAGGGCTGCGGCCCTTCCGGTAAGCATCTGTACCTGTTTTGCCGATGTTGGGCTCTGTAAATCTAGAATGGCCTTGATCTGATCTAGGCTAGCCTCAATGCCCCTTCTTGTCACCAGGTACCCCAAGAACTTACCAGATCCAACTCCAAACGCGCACTTTGACGCGTTGAGTCGGAGCCGATATGTTTTGAGGATTTCAAAGACCTCTTTTAGGTCAGAAAGATGACCCCTAGGCTCCTTGGTCTTCATGACCATGTCATCGATGTAGACTTCTACTGTTTGGCCAATCAAGTGTCTGAACATCTTGGTTACCAACCTTTGGTAAGTTGCTCTGGCGTTTTTCAGCCCAAAAGGCATTACTCTGTAACAGTACAGGCCTTTTGGGGTGATAAACGCTGTATTCTCTTCATCCGGGGGGTACATGGCTATCTGGTGGTACCCCCTATAAGCATCTAGGAAGCTCATCCTTCCATGTCCAGATGTGGCGTCCACCAACTGGTCGATCTTGGGTAGAGGAAAGCTGTCTTTGGGACAAGCTTTGTTTAGGTTTGTAAAATCTACACAGACCCTCCATTTACCGTTCTTTTTCTTTACTACCATAGTGTTTGATAGCCATGTCGGGTAATCGACTTCCCTGATGGCCCTGGCCTCCAGAAGTCTGTCTACTTCCTCTTCTACTGCTTCGACGTGCATCAACGTCGGTCTTCTGGCTCGCTGTATTACAGGCTTGGTCGACCTGTCGACGTTCAGTTTGTGGCATGTGACCTCGGGGTCAATGCCAGGCATCTCATAAGGTGTCCAGGCGAACACCTCAATGTTTGTTCTCAAAAAAGCTTCCAGCTCTCTTTCCTCTTCTTCGGCTAAGCCTGAGCCGAGAAGAAAGAAGCGTTCTTCATCACCCTCCTGAACGAGGATTTTCTTTAGTGCTTCTTCACTTTTCTCGGCCGGCTCCTTGCCGACATCGTCTAGGACCTCCATGTCCTCGTCTTCGATTTCTGCCTTCTCTAGTTCTCGGATGTTGCAGGTTGATTTCATTGCTGCCATGGAGCAAGTTTTTGCCTGCAGTTGATCTCCTCTGATTTCTTCAATCCCAAGCTCCGTTGGGAACCGCAATAGTTGATGCAATGTTGAGGGAACTGCCCCCATTGCATGCAACCATGGCCTTCCCAAGATGATGTTGTATGGTGAGCGTGTGTCAATCACAATGAATTCCGTCTTGATTTTCTTTGTGTCGGCTTGTACTTCCAAGCTTGTTGCGCCTAGTGGCCATGTCGGCGTTCCATTGAAGCCGACCATCGGGCCATTAGATCCTTCCATGTCATCTGGGTGAAGGCCCAGCTCCTTGTAACATCTAACGTACATGATGTCGAAGAGCTGCCTTGATCAATCAAGATGCACTTCACTTGGCACTCCCCAACCTGGAGGGATACTACCAAGGCATCATTATGCGGATGTTGGACCATCTCTAGGTCGGCTTCAGTAAAAGCTATCATCGCTCCTTGGCACTCCTCTGGCCGATGTCTCTTTTTCCCGACTTGGTAGACATGCTGTAAATGCCTTACCCTCTGGGTCTCTCCTCTGACTTCATTCTCGTTGACCCTTGAGTGGATCACATTAACCACCCGTGGTCCCCCTGCCTGTGGTTGCTGTGCTGGGGGAGGCGGGGCTGCTGGTGCTTGAGGCAATCTTGCTTGTTCCTCTCTTGTCCTGGCTTCATCGACAAAGTCTCTCAGATGGCCTTGTCTCACTAAGTCCTCTAAGTGTGCTCTTAGGGCTCTGCAGCCCTGGGTTGGGTGCCCTTCTTCATTGTGGTAAGCACAGCGCCTACCAACGTTCCTTCCCATGTATTCTCCTGGGGTCTTTGCCGGTGTTCTGAAATATGGTTGGTTTCGGATTTGATCCAGGATTTTGTGGACCGGGATTCGGAACACAGTCGTCACTGCCTGTTTGGCCCTCAATTCCGTCTCTGTTTTGTTAAATCCGTTGTTACCTCGGCCTCGCTTCGGCGAGCCGTTCCCTTTTTCCTGTTTTACCTCCTTATTCCCCGATGTATCCTCCTCGGCTCTGGCATATTTCTCGATTCTTGCCATGAGCTCTTCCATGCTTTTTGGCAATGTCTTTGCCAAAGATTTCCGTAGTGAACAATCATCTTTCAGGCCGTTCTTAAAAGACACGACCACCACTTCTTGGTTGCATTCGGGTATGCGATTGAACACCTCGTAGTATCTTTTTGCATAGGCCCTAAGGACTTCATCCTTGCTGATCTTTAGAGCCATCAATGCGTCCACCCTTAATGGCTACAGCTTGTTTGTCACGAACCTAGCCACAAACATCTCGGCCAGGCCTTCCCAAGTCCTCACGCTTCCCTTTGGCAGTTTGTGGAACCAATCTGATGCAATCTCCCCAAAGGACGAGGGGAACACTTTGCAGAGCAACGACTCGTTTCCACTGTATAATGCCATTGAGTTCAAGAATAATCCAACGTGGAAGTTAGGGTCTGACTTACCATCGTATATTTGAAACCTCGGCATACTGAATCTCTTTGGTGCCTCAAATTTGTCTAGTTCTACCGAGAACGGTGTCCTCGGCTTGTCGGGTGAGGTAACATCGGCTTCAGCATTCTGTTCCTTCCTCTTGAGGTAATTTCTCAAGTCTTCTTTACTCCTCCCCGGAGCTCGGCTATCTTTGGACTTCAGTCTTTTCGGTACACTACTTTCGGCCTCGTAGTGGGCCCGTTTTGATCTTTCTCCATGGGTTATGTCAAAGCAGAGCGCCTGCCCTTGGACATGCCGATGTTCTTTGTGCTCTGGGTCCTTCGTGTGATATGTCCTTTGGGACTTCTCTTGTCTCAGTTCCTCTCGTCCAACTTCCCTGAAAGGCGGGTGAGAGTGCCTTCCGCTCCTGGTGTGCTGAGGTGCTTCGGGAATTGTTTTCCTTCCTCCCTTCTGGGTATTAATTGCTGGAATCGGTGTGTCCTGCAGTGGGTACGGTGGCTGCATGACATTGTTTTGCATCATGAAATTGACGACCGACTGCAGGTCTGCCAATTCTTTCACTTCCTCATCCCTCCGTAGGCACCTATCCCTCCATACCTGGAGGTTATCTTCGTTATAGTATCTGTTCTGATCCGCCTTCTTTGAAGTGTCGCCTTCCTGGCCGACGTCTTTCGCCCCATGATTCTGGTCACGAGTTTCTGTGTTGTGGTTGTTTCCTTCGACATCGAGGTCAATAGGTCTTTCGCTCCCAGCGGGAGTGCCGTCCCCAATCTTTTCTTTCTGTGCGTTACTGGCCATCTATTCGTCTTTCTTTCCCACAGACGGCGCCAAATTGTGTGAGTGATTTTCCGATCACACTGCCCACCTTAGTAATTCAGCTGTAGAACACAGGCAGAATAGATGGCACCCTGCTGTCCTGCACAGAAAGAGAAGGCTCCGGTGGTGGTTCTTCCACCTGGGGGTACTCCGACGATCAAGTCAGTATATCTCTCAAAGATAATCAATATTGCTAAAAATAATGCTCAAAGTATCAATTGCGTACCTTAGACCCACGGGGGTGCCTTTCTTTTATGGTTTACTCAATCCCAGTCCCACTAGAAGCATGACTTCTATGGACTCCAATTCTGTACTTACTTTGGACTCCTCAAGAGATAAGGATAGACTGCCTAAGAATGTCATCCTTATCCATCCTGAAGTTTTTCTTCATCCTTGGACTCTTGTCCCTTATCCAATCATCTCGGACTCCGGTATTCTCGCAGATAACCTCGGCAACTCCGAGATCACCTCGGCATAACTACCTCGACACGTGGCACCTCGGCTGACACGTCGGCGTCACCTTGCCACGTGTTGGTACTCTGAAAATATATCCCCACACTTCGTTATTATGTTTTATAGGGGTGGTCGTGGTTTGATTTTGAATAGTTTGTAGATTGGTTTGGATCCGTTCGCATATATGTAGTTTGAAAAAAATTCAATCCTCAACCGCCTGTAGTGCGGGTTGCAATATGTGTGGATAGGATTTGCGAATGTGCAAGCAGTTGCAGGCGATTTGTGGATTGGACTTTTTTTTTAAAATATTTATTTTGGATACTTTTTTTTCTCATTTTGTAAATATTTATTTTTGGCCCTTTTCCCCACATTTTCTAAAATGCTCCAACATTAATAATTAATGAATTAGAACGTATAAAATTAAAAACACAACAAAATCAATTCATAACACAAACAAATCATTCAAAATCATAAACTTTTAAATCAAATAATAAACTAACACAAGCAAATCCTTCAAAATCCTAAACTAGATAATCAATTTCATTCACTATCTACAAATCAACAATACAATTAAAGTAAAATTATTCAAAATCCTAAACTTACCTAAAAGTAATTCTTCATTAACTTTTACATTCATCCAAAATGCAATAATAAAATAACAACGATCCAAGTTTAAAATAAAAAACTAAAAAATGAGTCTAAGTGCGGGTAGGTTCTTGCGGGTGCGGGTTAAACCCACAACCTGCCCACCCTCAATCATGTCATATTCCAAACTGCATCCGCCCTCATTGTGTCTGCAAAACTGCCTATTTATATGCAGATCGGTTCGGGTTGGGGGGGTTGGCCAGTTCGGATAACCTTTTGTCCAACCCTACTGTTTTGTAGTGTGGTTCCAATGATTTTTTATAGGGTAAATTATAGTACTATAGTGTGTTTGGTTTGAGTTTTCTGGATTAAGTTTTTTGAAAACTGACTTTTTAGTTTTCGTATTTTTTTGTTTTTAGTGAATATTTTTAAATTTTAAACATTTTTTTTTTACTTTTTTGGATGCACCTTACTTAGATGTATCTAAAAAGTAAAAAATTTGTGAAAAAATATTTTAAAAAATTAATAAATACATAAAAATACAAAAAATGTACTGAATCCTTGTATTTTTTTTTTTTTTGTATTTTTGGTATTTAGTGAATTTTTAAAAGATTTTTTTTACAATTTTTTTACTTTTTAGCTGTATTTATGTTAGGTGTGTCTAAAAAGTAAAAAAAATTGCTTAAAATATTAAAAAAATTCAATAAAAATAAAAAAATACGAAAAATAAGAAAGTAGAATTTTCTGAAAAGTATTTTTTGAAAAGTGGAAACAAGCAGATTTTTTCTAGTTTAAGTGAAATTTCATATTAATTTCCTTAATTTTAATTTAAATATTTTATATTTTATATTTTATATTTATTGTAATATAATCCCTTCACTATTTATCATTTGATTTTTAAACATAAAAAAAAATGAGGTGCACAACTAGATGAATCAAGTCATAAGTTTTGCTTTTCCCCTTTAAAATATTGTTTGGGATGATTTAAATAAGTGTATTTTTTTACTTTTTATGAAATATGGATTGGGTTTGAATTGATGTGTAAGAGAGGTGATGTGACTTAAATAAGATGATGTGATTTAAATAGGATAGTGACTTTTTGACTTTTTAACTTTTTTCAAACATGTCAAAGCAACCCAAAAAGAATGAATTATGTCGATGGTTCCTTTAATTCAAGCAAAGTTTTAGTTTGGTTCAAATAGGTTGAGTTTAAACCATTTGAGTTGTAATGTGATCATTCCATCATTTGTGGTTATATTTTTTAACAAAAAAAAAAAAATCACGTGCAAAATTAAAAGGACCAAAGTGAAATTTAAAATAATTTATAATTTATTATAATAAAAAATTTAAATTCTACTTTGATTTTTTTAATTTTGCATGTGATCTTTTTTCTTTTAAAATGTTAATATTGCATAACCAAAAGATCACATTACAACAAAGTTAAACGTGAAATTTAAAATATAAGAATTAAAGTAACACTTGGCTTGAACTAAAAGAATAAATGTTATAATTAGGAACGTAAGAAAAATCGATAAAACTGACCCGATTGATCGAAACCAACCGAAATTTTAGTTTTCGGTCTGTTTTTCATAACATACAATCTATTTCAATTTTGAAACTTTTTATACCGATGCAAACTAAACCGACCGAATATTATATTTAAATATTTTTATATTATAATTTCTTCAACATTATATGAGAAGTAACTAATATAATACACTTTTCTGATAAAAATTATGGAGAAAAACATTTATAGACCAATTTTCATATATTTTCTTCATTTATTTTCATTGTAAAATTCTATAATTTACTATAAAAACTTTTAAAATTTCATGTAAATTTTTTTTCTATATCAAACCGACAAAACTGATAAAATCGAACCGTAGCATACGGCCTGTATCAGTTTCTCAATCATAAAAATTGAAAGGATTGGTTCGGTGCTAAATATACTCTTAACACCGACCAAACCGAACCGTTTACAACCGTAATTATCCTAAAATAAAACTCTGTCATGGTTTGGTCCCAACGAATCATGATGATGATTAACCAATAAGAGGGTAACTAAGGTCTACTCATTAAGTAAAGCTTAACATTTTCAGCAAAGACCAAAATTAGTCATATATAACTTCATAATCAACACTTGATAAGCATTTAAACCAATCTCATTTAGGGATCGCCCTCAATAGCCCAAACCATATTCTTCAATTAAAATGAGAGGCAAATAAATGCATTGAAAAAAAAAACAAGAAAGGCAACCAAAGAAAATAAGAAGGAAAAAAAAAAAAAGAGGAAAAGAAAAGAACATCTCCTACTACCCCAAGTAAAAATCAATGCAAAAACAGTAAAATATACAGATCAACTGAAGAAAATAACAGGCAAAATAATTTGAAAATGTCGATGAAAATATTAGAAGAATTATATTTTATTGATAAATAATGTAAAAGAAATAAGATAAAAATAGATTAGGCTAAGGCACGGATATCTTGTTTTCTTTAAGGAGATCAAGCTGCGGTAGGAAGAACCCAAATACCAATGCAGCAGATACTAAACTATGACTTGTCCCCTCCAGGATACAACAGCACGACCACTTGTCGTATGGTTCAAGCCAATTCTGCACAAGATGGTGAACCCAAATCTCTACCAAGAAAAAACACCCTTCTTTGGCTAGTAATCTCTCAAATGTAAAAAATAGTTGGTCTAGAAAAGAGTAGATTAGATAAACAATTTATAAGCCACTAGGACCTTGCAAATTACACCAAAAAATAATGACCATTAAACAAGAGAAAAGGGATAGTCCCAAAACCTCCAAATATTAACTTACCACCATGCTGATGACCTTCCAATTAATCTCCATTCATGAACAAAATAAAAGGTCACAAAAAAAAAAAAAAATGATTCGTGAACAAGACAAAAGGTCACCAAAAAAAATAAAAAATAAATAAAAGATATTAAAATGGTACAACAATCCCCCACTCATTTTAATATCAACAAGGACAAGAGAGATTACCAAACAAATATAGACTAGTATGCATCATGAAGGTGTACCCTGCATTGAACCTTCATTAGTGAAACAACAACCTCTACTCCAGAGTCGGTAGTGGTCTCAGACTTGAACTATGACTACTTAGGGAAAATAAAGTATTGTTGCTCACACATAATGATCCAGGTGTTGACATGAGCTTTTAATAGCCAGCACATTACGGTCTTGTGCCTATCCTAGTTTTCATGAGCATCTTTAAGAATAAGCCTTGTTCTCATAGAAAGTAGCCCTACTTCCATGCTCACATAGGTGAAATCTGTCAAGGATGTTCTTGTAATTTACATAGCCCACTCAACAAGAGCTACAGAATTTCATTAAGAGTATAAAAACTCAACCCTCCAACATTACAGGACAAATGCACTTACATCATAGGGATGGACAACAAAATATTAAGGAGTGCATTTTTTTACAACCACCATATGATTCGTTCTTCCCATTGAACCTAATTACAGGATCTCTGGTCTCCAGGTTGAGTATCCTCATACATGGTTTATGATTTTATAGGCTTCAAACCCATCCCCCTCGATGTATTCCAGACCCTATCTCTTGTCAAGGCCTTGGTTAACGGATCCGCAAGATTATCACAAGCTTTTACATATTTCACAGTTATGATATCATTACTCAAATAGGATCTCACATTACTGTGTTTCCTTCAAATAGGTCTGGATTTACCATTATAAAAATGGTTGTTCACTCTACCAATAGCAGTAGTGCTATCACAACGAAGTAACACAAGAGGAATTGGTTTTTCCCAAAAAGGGATTTCATGTAACAAATCTCTCAACCAATTCGCTTTTTCACTTGCTGAAACTAACGCTATAAGCTCAGCTTCCATTGTAGAATTAGCAATTATAATCTGTTTTTTAGACTTCTAACATATAGCACTACCACCCAAGGTAAAAATAAAACCCGAGGTAAAGAGAGAATCACCTGACAAAGTGTTCCAATTGGTATCACTATATCCCTCAAGTACTGCAGGATACTTGTTATAAAACAAACCATAATTTTTTGTACCAGATAAATATCTTATAATTCTTCCCATGGCTAGCCAATGATCTCAACTTGGCTTGCTAGTAAACCTGCTAAGTACTTCAACAACATATGCAATATCTCAAACTACCAATCATGCTAGCATATTCCTTTTGATTAATCAAATCTTTTTCATTTGTTACAGCAGATAAATGTATGCTTGAATCAAAATGAGTAGCAACATGTTTAAAGTCTATAAAGTTATATTTCTTTAAAATTTTCTTAACATAATGCGACTGATCAAGAAAAATATCATCATTAGTCATGGTAATTTTAAATCCCAAAATAAAATTGACTTCACCAAGATCTTTCACATCAAAGTGGCTATTAAGCATATTTTTAGTCTTATTTATAATATGCAAATTAGAGCCAAAGATAAGTAGATCATCCACATATAGGCTAATAATCACACGTGCATTCTCACAAGTTTTATAATATATGCACTTATCACATTCATTAATCTTATAGCCATTCTCAAGCATGCAGGAATCAAATTTCTCATGCCACTGTTTAGGAACTTGTTTTAAACCATAAAGGGATTTAGTTAGCTTACGCACCTTGCTTTCTTGGCCAAGCTCCACAAAGCCCTCAGGTTGGTCCATGTAAATCTCTTCATCTAGATTTTGATTTAAAAATGTTGTTTTCACATCCATTAGATGAATTTTTAAATCATGAATTACAGCCACTGCTATCAACAGTCTAATGGATATAACTCTAGTAACCGGAGAAAAAGTATCAAAGAAATCAAGATCAACTTGTTGCTTAAAACCTTTAGCGACAAACCTCGCTATATATTTATCTATAATTCCATTTGGTTTAAGTTTTTTTACGAAGGACCCATTTACACCCAATAGTTTTACAACCTGGAGGTAAATCCACTAGCTTCCATGTTTTATTTGAAAGTAGTAAATCTATCTCATCATTCACAGCCTCTCTCCAAAAAATAGCATCAGGTAATGATAAAGCTTTTTGCACTGTAAAAGGAATTTCTTCAGCATTGTGAAGATAATAGTCAAGGCCAAAAAAATTTCAACTCTAGTTCGTTTACTCCTCTTTAGTTGGATTTGAGAGTTTTCTTATTCTTGAAAAACTTGAGATGGAGTAGAAGAGCTAGGCATGGATAAAGTATTTTCAGAAAATCTTTCACCCCCACTATTTCTAAATTTGACAGGAAATTTATTTTCATGAAAAATAGCATCACCTAATTCAAAAATAATATTATTTTCCATATCAAAAAATCTATAAGTTGTACTAACGCATACCCAAGAAAAGCACAAGTGGTAGCTCATTCACTCAATTTAGGTCATTTAAGATCTACAAGCCTCGCAAAAGCTAAACAACCCCAAACCCTCAAATAACCTAGATTTGGTTTATGCCCCCGCTACAACTCATAAGTTACAATTTTAGTCTTTTTGTGTGACACTCATTTATCACATGGCAAGATATCAAAATAGCCTCATCCCAAAGATTTGAGGGAGCACTTGAATCAATAAGTATAGCATTCGTCAAGTCAATTAACATTCTATTTTTTTCTTTCAACTACACCATTAGATGAAGGTGAATATGGTGGAGTAGTCTCATGAATAATTCCCAATGACTGCACAAAAGATTTGAATCCAAGAGATTCATACTCCCAGCCTCTATCACTTCTAATTCTCTTAATCTTTTTTACCGAATTGATTTTCCACTTCAAGAAAGAATTCTTTAAATTTCTCAAAATCAGAACTTTTATTTTTTAATAAATACACGTTTGTGTATTTTGAAAAATCATCAATAAAAGTGATAAAATATCGGTTACCACCACGAGTTAAAATTCCTTCAAAACCACATAAATCAGTATGAAATAATTCTAGCAATTCGGTGTTTTTTTCAACACTTTTACGAGGCCTCTTGATAATTTTTGTTTTACTGCAAACTTCACATTTCTCAAAAAAAAATTGTCACTTTAGGAATTAATCCTAAACTACTCATGATTCCCACATATTTACTGTTAATATGACACAAGCGAGCATGCCAAAAATTAATAGAATACAACATATAAACCGAATTGGTAGATGGTTTATTAATGTCAACATTCAGTTTCAACATCCCATCACAAGCATAACCCTTACCTACAAAAATACCCTTCTTGGTAATCACATATTGATCAGATTCCATAGTTTGCTTAAAGTCAACCTTATTCAACAAATAACTTGACATCAAATTCTTCTTCATGGATGGTGTATAAAGCACATTTTTTAAAGTAAGCACACGTGCAGAGGTAAACTTAAGGTCAATCTCACCACTCCCAAGTATCTTGGTTTGACTAGAGTCACAAAGCATAATTGTTTTTTCATCATCAAAGAGAGTATACACCTTGAACCAAACTTTATCATAACAAACATATCTATTAGCACCAGAATCTGCCCACCAACCGTCCACATAATTAACCATGAAAATGTCTATAATCATCGCCACAAATGGCTCCTCAATAACTTTAGCCTTTAAGGCAGGTGCATGTTTTCGAACAATATGCCCACTTTTGCCACAAACAAAGCATGTAAAATTTTGTGGAGGTGGTGGGCCTTGGTTCTTATTTGGATTAATCCATTTATTGCGAGGTTTACCATAATTCTTCATATTCTTTTTATAAGACTTCAAATAAGCATTCTTGGAATTATGACCTTTGGGTAAGTTATTATTTGTTAAAACAAAATTTATCTTTGTGGCGGAATTGTCATTACCATCTTGTGTTATTAATGCATCTTGGCCTCTAGCCTCATCTTCGATTCGGATACGAGTGATCAACGCGTCTAAGGAAGTCTCCTTTTGTTTGTGGCGCATACTCTTTTGGAATTCTCTCCAAGATGGCAGTAACTTGTTAATAAGTCCTGCAACTGCCAAGTTGTCACCAATCTTGATACTTTCTCCACAATAGATTTTCCATCCACTATTTGGAAACGAAAAAATTGGCTAACTACATACTTTTTTGCTCCTGCCTCTTTAGTATCATACTTAGTCTATAAAGCTTTCTAAATTTTCTTTGCAGAAGTGTACATGGTGTCATAGTAATCATAAAATTGATCAACAAGGCAATTTAAGAGTTAAAAACAACATTTATACTCATCTGTATTGTGTGAAGCCACTTTTGCTTCTGTGCCTTGTAGTCTTCATCATTCATCTCCTCAGTTGGAATTTTGTTTGGGTTCTTCTCGGTAAGAACATAAGCAACTTTCAAAAGGCTGAGGTAAAAAAAGAACTTTTCCTTTCCACCTCTTAAAATGAACTCCCTTGAACTTGAAAGGCTTGTTGAGATCTCCAATTTCGTCATTGCTTTTTTCTAGTACTTGTTCCATTTGATCTCCTTCAAATTGTTATTGAAAATATCATAAAAATTATATTTTATTGATAAATAATGCAAAGAAAATGAGATACAAATAAATCAGGTTGAGATACGGATATCTCATTTTCTTTAAGGAGATCAAGCCCACTGCGGTTGGAAAAACCCAAATACCGATGTAACAGTCACTAAATTATGACTTGTCCCCTCCACGATACAACAGCCCGACCACTTGTCGTATGGTTCAGGCCAACTCTGCACAAGATGGTAAACCCAAAGCTCCACAAAGAAAAAACACCCTTCTTTGGCTAGTAATCTCTCAAGTGTAAAAAATAGTTGCTCTAGAAAAAAAGAGTAAATGAAAGGAACAATTTATAGGCCACTAAGACCTTACAAATTACACTAAAAAAAAATGACCATTAAACTAGAGAAAAATGAGAGTAACAAAACCTCCAAATATTAACCACCACCAAGCCCGTGACCTTCCAATTAATCTCCATTCATGAACAAAACAAAATGTCACCAAAAAAATAAATAAATAAATAAATAAATAAATAAAAAATATCAAAATGGTCCAACAGAAAACAATTGCAATTAGGCTCTAATCTTGTTGGTAGCCGCATTTATTGAACTCCTAGTCCTCTCTTTTCGATTTCCAACCTTAGGATAATCAACTACCATTATTATTATGACACTTATAACTGCCAATTCTATTGATCTTGTCCTCAAGCATTTTTGCATCCTCCCCATACCCAAGTCTGGATTGCCTCCTCCGACTCCATCATCATCATCATCATCATCATCATTGTGGTCACCATCATGATTGTTATCACCATCACCATTTGAAAGACAACTAGTTTCTAGCACTAGACTCCCCCTCTTCCTCAGGCCTCTGTCTTCGCCTTCTTCTTCTTCTCCTTCATCGGCGTATAGATGGGAAGGTACTTATGAGTCGAGGCGTTCCCATTCTTCAATGTCCATTCCAAAATCTAGGTAATTAGTACCAGACATTGCTAGAGCTTCAAATGAAATTGACATGATTTTTTTTTTGGGGAGGGGGGGGAGATTTGAAAGATAATTAGTATCTTGGTGAGTAGCTTTGATGATTTAAAATATATACGACTCTAATTGTCTTCAATACTTGTGTACCCACCTAACAAACTTATATATACATATGTTAGGTCCCTTGTTCTTGTCAATCCCGTGAACCACTTTATTAATTGAGTTGTAAAATTTCCTTACTGTTTTGTCTTCTTCGCTCGAACGAAGGACTGCGTCTGGCTTAAAACCTAAAAGAGATTAATGTGCGCTTGAGCGAATACTTTGTGGCTCGAGCGAAGACTGCGTCTGCATCAAAACCTGAAAGAAGTGATTACTCGCTCGAGCGAAGGTTTCGTGGCTCGAGCGAAGGCACTTATGGAAATCACGCGAGATAAGCTTCTCGCTCGAGCGAGAGAAGCTTCGCTTGAGCGAGCTTCAAAATCCGAATTTCTATAAGTAGTTGGTTTTCTCCAAAAACTAGGATTACTTCTTTAGATCTACTTTGAGGTTTTCTAAGGTTTCCTTCTGGAGAATTTTTGTGAGTTTTCTTGATAAAATTGAATGAGTATTCAACTCATGAATTGAGAAGCACATATCAAGGAGGTTGATCGAATACATACAAGAGTGTTAATCTTCGGTGGATTCTAAAGATTCAAACGTAGAGTTTCAAAGGCGTTTGATTCTGTACATAGTCGTTGATTCAACAAGTGAAGTTGTGGATTCAACTTCAGGCTAATCAGTTCCGAGACGAAGGCTTGGTAAAAGAATTACAGAAGGTGTGAAGACAAATTGACTGAGTTGGGTAATTTGTGTATTATCTTTGTAATCTTTCTTTCTTCAGTAGTGGATGGATTAGTGGCGTTTCGCCTGTGGTTTTTGATTACAATTGAAGGTTCTTCAATTGTGGATTTTCCACGTAAAAATCGTTTGTGTCGATTTATTGTTTATTCAGAAAAACAACAATCTAAATCACTTTCGTAAATGCTTGATGATTTAGATTGCGTGTTTTGAATAATTGGGATTTGGAATATTTTAATCTTGATCTAATCACGAATCACTTAGGATTTTCAATTGGTATCAGAGCAGGTCACTCTTTGTTTTTATCAAAACTATAGGAGTGTGATTTTGTGTGATTAGTGATATGGATTCTATTCGTGAAGGTAACTCGACCCATAGACCTCCTTTACTCGATGGTACAAACTATTCTTATTGGAAAGCTCGTATGAGAGCGTTTTTAAAATCCATCGATGAGAAAGTTTGGCACTGCGTGATTTATGGGTGGAGTGAACCTGCTGTCACCATTTATGGTGTTGATATTCCTAAACCCCTTGATAAATGGGACACAACTGATTACCAAAACTCGAGTTGGAACAGTAAGGCTCTCAATTCCCTGTTTTGCTCCGTCACACCTGAAGAGTTTCGTCGTATCTGCACGTGTGAGGTAGCAAAAGAGGCTTGGGACATTCTTGAAACGATTCACGAAGGTACTACTTCTGTCAAAAGGTCAAAACTTCAACGTCTCACATCCGCCTTTGAAACCCTTTTTATGCGCGATGATGAGACGTTTGATGATTTCTATGCAAAACTAAGTGATATCGTGAATTCCTGTTTCACACTCGGTGAAAAAATCCCTGAAGCTAAAGTTGTTGGAAAAATCTTGAGGTCTTTACCCGAGAGGTTCCAATCAAAGGTGACAGCCATTGAGGAGGCTCAGAATGTTGATACCCTCAAGCTTGATCAGTTGGTTGGAAATTTGCAGACTTATGAAGCCCACCAGATTTCAAAGAAAAAACAAAAAGATAGTGTGGCTTTCACTAGTGCTCATGAGACTGCAAAAACTCCGGAGACTGAATTTGATTTAGAGTCTGAGATGACGGCTATGTTTACTAAACAGTTTAAAAAAATTTTGAAGAAAAAGAAGCCTAATTTCAGAGACCCTATTTCAAAAGACAAGAATAATGAAAAACCCAAAACTTTTCCACCAAAACTTGCTCAAAAAACTGAAAAGAAGATTGTAAAGGGGCAAGGGGTCAAGTGCTATGAATGTCAAGGGTTTGGTCATATTGCCCTTGAATGTCCGTCGAAAAAGAATCGAAAGAAAGTCTACACTGTGACTTGGGATGATGAAAGCGGGTCGGAGCAAGAACCCGAAGAACCTGAATCCGACGAAGACAGGGATAGCGCTTTCATGGCATTTTGGTCCACTTTTACTCAACCTCTTCCAAAGCCAGCGGAATTAGCTCGTGGTCAGAACCTGCATCATGCTCCCACCTTTGACGGGAGTAACTACCTGTATTGGAAGATCAGAATGAGGGCGTTTCTGAGAGCTTCTGACCGAGAAGGCTGGCAAGCCATTGAAGAAGATACAAAAAGTGCTGACAATCCGAGCAATCAGAGAGCCCTGATTTCTATTCGTGGTGCAATTTCTGATGAAGAACAGCAACGGGTTGCTCACTGCACAAAGGCTAAAGATGCATGGGAGATTCTGAGCCAATTCCATGAAAGAGGAGATTCACCTTCACCACCATCCAGCAACTTTTCTGCCTTAGTTGCCTGACTGGATGAGGTCAAGAAGAATGAGGAGCAAAAAGATGATGATGAAACATCTACATCTGAAGACAATGATGAGATTACCGGTGATGATCTACAACAAGCTTACGAAAAGCTTTATGATGAATCTCTGAATCTATCTAAAATCAATGACAAACTCACTCTCAAACTCAAAGCATGTGAAAGTGAGAATGTCAAGCTGAAAGGAGAACTTGTAGCAGTAAAGCAGAATATCATCAAGATCTCAAGTGACAGGCAAGACTTATGTGGAAAACTTCTATCCTGTGAAACTGAAAGGAATGAACTTCTGAAGGTGTGTTCCACATATGAAGGGAAGCTTGAAAGTCTTGAGATGTCACAAGCTACATTGGAAGAGATAGTCTGTCAGAAAGATGAAGAACTCCGTATTGCTAGAGCCACTATTGCCATGTGGAACAAAGGTTCCAAATCTTTAGAAGACATCCTCGGGTCTCAACAAATGGGTTGTGACAAAAGTGGGCTAGGCTATGGTGCAACAGCTCACAAGGGACAGGCCTCTACTTCACATGACCTGAAGACTCAAGCAAAGGGAAAGCTGAAGGTAGACCAGGGTGATCCCTCTCTTCATCTACCTAAAGGGGGTAAGATCAACAAAAGGGAGGTAAAACCTGTTTTTATTTGTCATCACTGTGGTAGGTATGGCCACATTCGTCCTTATTGCTATGAATTGTTTGGTAAGGTGTCTCAAAAGGGTAGAAATTCGAATACTTTTTGGGTTAGGAGACAACCTTACATGTCTAGGCGGAATACCAAGATTCATGAGGGTGTTCACAACGCCAAGACATTTACCAAGACCAAAAAGATTTGGGTGAGAAAAGATGATTTGACTTGTTTAGTTGTTCACACTGCCCTCAAAGCACGTGACTCACACATGTGGTATCTTGATAGTGGGTGCTCTCGTCACATGTCCGGTAACAAATCCTACTTCACCTCCCTTGAAAAATATGAAGGAGGACTTGTTACCTTTGGAGATGGCGGCACTTCTAGAGTCATTGGTAAGGGCTCTATAAGTGTTGCTGGTCTTCCCAAGCTCGAAAATGCTCTTCTTGTTGATGGCCTTAAAGCAAATCTTTTGAGCATTAGTCAAATGTGTGATTCCCACCATGAAGTATTGTTTTCAAAAAATAAATGTGAAATTTTGGATAAAAAGGGAAATACTGTCTTGCATGGGGTTCGCACATCTGATAACTGCTATGGGATTGTTACTACTAATGATCTCACTTGTCACTCTGCCATCATAAGTAACATTGATTTGTGGCATCAAAGATTAGGTCATATGAATTTCAAAGACCTAACTAAGATAGCCAACAAAGAGCTTGTGAGAGGAGTACCTAAACTGGGTAAAAATCTGAACCATGTGTGTGGACCATGTCAACTTGGAAAGCAGACTCGTGCCCCTCATAAAAAGGTGAACAGCTTTACAACCAAACGTCCTCTTGAATTGGTTCACATGGATTTAATGGGTCCTACTCGCACTGAAAGCATTGGAGGTAAAAGATATATTTTTTTAACTGTTGATGATTTTACTCGATTTTCATGGGTAAATTTTTTAAGGGAAAAATCTGATACGTTTGATGCTTTCCAGGCCTTAGTCCTTAAAATTCAAAATGAACAGGGTGTGTCCATTGGGCGTATCGTAAGAATCCGAACTGATCATGGTCGTGAATTTGAAAACAGTTCGTTTTCGGATTTTTGTGATATGCATGGAATTAAGCATGAATTTTCTGCACCTATTACTCCACAACAAAATGGAGTGGTTGAGAGGAAGAACAGAGTTGTTCAAGAAATGGCTAGGGTCATGCTCCTTAGCAAGAAACTTCCTCCAAAGTTTTGGGCTGAAGCCCTAAATACTGCTGTTTATGTCATAAATCGCGTGTATTTAAGGCCCGGCACTTTACAAACTCCATATGAATTGTGGAAGGGATTGAAACCTAATGTAAAATACTTCAAAACTTTTGGGAGTAAGTGTTACATTTTCAAAGATAGAGAGCCTTTGGGCAAATTTGACTCCCGAAGTGATGAAGGTATTTTTCTAGGGTATTCAACCACAAGTAGGGCTTTTCGAGTCTATAACCTGCGAACTTCTTCTTTAATGGAATCTATCAATGTGGTTATAGATGACACAGGTTCACCTACTCAAGCAACAAATGAGGATGACAATGGTGAGTCTCCAATCTTGGATACTGAACCACAAAGTCAAAGAGAAGCTGAGGTCCAAGCACAAGAAGTTGAGACGGCACCATCCTCACAGGTAAGTCAAAGTCCAAAGAGTGCACAAAGAAACATCACTCCTGATGCTTCTGTCACCGCAAGTCCTGAGTTCAAACCATCAGCAAGGGTGAAACTGAATCATCCAGCTCAACAGGTGATTGGAAGTGTATCGGATCGAATGAAAACCCGAAGACAGATTCGGGATGAGGTATCACATATGTGTTATGTTTCTTTAATTGAACCTAAGAATTTTAAAGAGGCCTTGCTAGATGATAGTTGGGTCAATGCTATGCATGAAGAATTAGGTCAATTTGAACGTAACAATGTTTGGACTCTAGTTCCCAGACCTAGAGACATGAATGTGATAGGTACCAAGTGGATCTTTAAAAATAAATCTGATGAGAATGGTACTGTGGTTCGGAATAAAGCCAGGTTGGTTGCTCAAGGCTTATGATGAGACATTTGCCCCAGTTGCACGTCTCGAATCTATTCGTATTTTACTTGGTGTTGCTTGTTATCTTGGTTTCAAATTGTTTCAAATGGATGTGAAAAGCGCCTTTCTGAATGGGTACTTGAAAGAAGAGGCATATGTTGAGCAGCCAAAAGGGTTTGAGGACCCTGAATGTCTAAATCATGTCTACAAGTTAGACAAGGCCTTGTATGGATTGAAACAAGCTCCTCGGGCTTGGTATGATGGACTTACTACATTTCTTCTTGATAATGATTTTCAAAGGGGTAGTGTGGATAAGACCTTATTTGTGAAAGATACTAAGTCTCATATTCTTGTTGCTCAGATTTATGTTGATGATATTGTGTTTGGATCCACTGCTGATCATCTTGTGAAATATTTTTCGGATTGCATGACACATGAGTTTGAGATGAGCATGATGGGAGAGTTGTCTTATTTTTGGGTCTTCAAATTAAACAGTCTCCTTCAGGTATGTTTGTTTCTCAGTCTAAGTATGCCAAAAATCTTGTGTCAAAGTTTGGTCTTGAGTCTGCCAAACATGCACGCACTCCCATGAGCACCAGTCTTCACCTCTCCAAAGACTCCTCTGGTATTGATGTAGATCCTACCCTTTATAGGAGTATGATAGGGAGTCTTCTGTATCTCACGGCCAGTCGTCCTGATATTTCCTTCAGTGTTGGTGTTTGTGCCCGTTACCAAGCCAGTCCTAAAGAGTCTCACCTTCTTGCGGTCAAACGCATCATCAAATATGTTAATGGGACATTGGGGTATGGGGTTTGGTTTTCTACTGATACTACAGCTGAAATTACTGGTTTTTCTGATGCCGACTGGGCAGGGTGTGCTGATGATAGGAAAAGTACATCCGGGGGGTGTTTTTACCTTGGGAATAATCTGGTTTCCTGGCATAGTAAAAAGCAAAATGCCATCTCTCTTTCGACTGCTGAGGCTGAGTACATTGCTGCAGGGAGTTGTTGTGCACAAATGCTATGGATGAAGCAAATGCTTCATGATTATGGGATAGAACAGAACACTCTCACTTTTTTGTGATAACACAAGTGCCATAAACATTTCAAAAAATCCTGTCCAACACTCTCGCACCAAACACATTGACATTCGTCATCATTTTATTCGAGAGTTAGTGGAAGAGGGCCTTGTTGTTCTTGAGCATATTCCCACTGAGCATCAAAAAGCTGATTTTTTACAAAACCCCTTGATCTTCTTCGGTTTGAGTTCCTTAGAAAGACCTTGGGTGTCATGCTCGATCACTAGAGTGTTACTTGTTCCTTGAGTAGGTGTGAGTGTTTGGCAGTATGTGTGCTTGGATGCTATAATCTGATTGTCATTGATTCCTGTTTTACTTGCATACATCTTTATATGCACACTACTCATGATGCTCACAAGATCACATTGTTCTCTGTTCATAGCTCATTTTGAATGCCCATGCTCATTAACCTCATGATCTCATTCTGTACACATCCTTGAGGTAAATTGTTGCAGGGGTTTCCGCACAAGTGATCAAAGTTCTCTATGGACCATTAACAGTGTTTCTTGTACTTTTTCAGTGGAATTGACCGATACTAGTATATCATGGGTGATATTGAGTCTCTTAACCATCTACCATCATTTTTCACTTCCACGGTTTCTTCCTCAGTTCCTTGAAGTCCGGGCATTAGGAAAAGGCTACCTCAGAGGCACCAACCAGGCCATCCTTTTTGATTTCATTCTTCTCTGGTTTGGTTTCCATACTCTTGAGCGTGAATGCCACCAGTGAGTGCCCACAAGAAAGAAAAGAAAGAAAAAAAATGGACTCATTGATTGAGGGGGAGCCTCCGCATTTACTCAACAAATACCCCGTGATTCCTAGTGGTTTGACTTTTCTCTGTGATGTTCAGTTACTCTTGCCGGAGGTCCAGCCATCCGATCACTACGAGGATTAACTCTAGCTCAGTGGACTCTCATGGATTGCACACACACACTTTATTTTGTGAGATCTCATGTTGGATTTTGAGTTGTACATTCTCATGTAGCTTATGATCACTGATTATATTTTATCTGCTTTGCTCATGATTTCCAGTGTCATTATTTTTTTAAAATTGCAAGTTTACAGGATTCATGATATGCAGATTATTTCATCTTAGTATCAAGTTTGCCAAATGTGATCATCTACTTGTGTTCCAGGTCTCACTTCTTGCTTTTGAGTCTCTTGTTTTTTGTTTTTGAAAAAAAAAAAAAAAAGTTTTTTTTTGGTTTTGTTTTTTTTTCTTCCTTGCTCGAGCGAAGGAGTCCTCGCTCGAGCGTGCTTCTGCTACTGAGTTAGACCTGAGAGCGTGTGTTTTTGGCTCGAGCAACATTGTTCTTGGCTCGAGCGAACCCTTGTGCATTCTTGTACTCGCTCGAACGAGAAAGTCTTCGCTCGAGCAAACTGTCGCGGTTCAAATTCTCACACTATGTCTTTTCAGTTCATATTTTTTCCCCCTCTTCGTATTTCCTCTCTCTCTCTCTCCCCTAGGGTTTTTCGTGGTTGTCTTGCTGCAATCTTCTGCTATTTCTCTCTTGATTTCGGAGCATTTTCTTTGTCCTCATCTGCTCTCTCAGTATTTGGTAAGTTTTTTTCTCTTCGTTTGTTTTTTTCGGTTTGTGTGGTACCTGGTTTGGGTTATGTGAATGTGAAGATGCTCTGTTCTCATCTAGGGTTCCTTCTTGTTGTTTTTGGTTACTTCCTACTGATTTTGTATTTCTCTTTTACCTCTAGGGTTTGTATTTTGGAGCATTGTACTTTGTTCTTTGCTAGGGTTTAAATTTCAGGATTTTGATTTCAGATTTCACATTGGGGATTGTTTTTGTCTTCCCATATTATCTTGTGAGAATGTGATCTGTTGTTTGGATTTGGGGATTTCTTTCTTTTTAATCTATATTGTCCTGTGCACATGTGCTCTATTTTCCCTAAATTGTTGATTAACTCTCTTCACATGCTGCACATGCTATTCATACATTGCTCCATAATTGATTTTTTTTCATGGCTTTCATATATTGCTTATTGATGATATGTTTTTTTTTTTGGACTAATGGACTAATGTGTTTACTGTGCTCATTGGTTTGGCTTTGGGGATGTGGGTCTTGTCTGTTGTGGGTTTCTGGTTTTCTGATGTTGTTTATTGGGTGTTCTGTGTCTGTCTGGGCTTTGTGTTTGTCTTGCTCTGTTTGGATTGTCTAGTCATGGCTGAGTCGTCTAAACGCCGCAAGAACACTGTTTCACGTCCCCCTTTCAACACTGATAAATTCCCGTCTAAAGAAAAATCTAAGTTGTTTCGGGAATCATTTGCATCTCGTAAAGTCCATTTAGAGCGAAATGTCCTCCCAAATGCCTTTGAGGTTCTGACCATTCGGTCTTTATTTGATTCATTAAGTGGAGATCAAGTGTTGCATTTTTCGGGGCCACAAAATTTGAGTCTCATCCGGGAATTCTATTGCAATATTCATTCCATTCGGAAAGAACTTCCGGCATCCTTTCAGACTTGGGTTCGGAAGGAGTCACTTGCTATTACTGGGGATGTATTTCGGGTATTTCTTGGTCTTCCTGAAGTTAGTAATTGTCATTTTCCGTTTCTTACCTGGTCCGGTGTCAATTTTGATCATGTTGCTTCTGAGTTACGTGGTGTTGACCGGACTTGGCTCGCCGGGGCCTTATTCAGCAAAATGAGTTGCTTCCTCGGTTCCGTCTTCTAAATCTCATTGTGTGTGCTAATATTTATGTCACCACCCATTCCTCGCATATTACTCAGGACCAAGTATGTTTTGTATTGTATTCATCATCGACTTCCTATTGATCTTTCAGAAATGATTGTATCCAAAATGATTGGTGTATTTGAGGGTAGGAAGTCTTTGGGGCTTCCTTATAGGTGTTTGCTTACCTGTTTTCTCACTTCTCTTGATATTCCTTCTTCTGATGATGATGAGTTTGCTCACTCTATCAAACCCATTACTAAATTGACAGTCTCCCAGAGTTAGGCTCATGTGAGAGGAGGTGTGTCAGGGGTTGGGAGTTCTGGTGCAGGTGATGATGATCCCCTTGTAGAGGAGGAGGAGTTTGAGGCAACCACTGCCGGTGCTCCTGATCTACCCGAGTTGCGACCTCGTTCATTCCGTGGTCAGCTACAGCACTTTGAGCAGACTGTTACTCGTCGCCTTGATCTTTTGGATGGCCGCCTCGATACTCTTGACAGCAGACTTGATGAGCAGAGTACCATGCTTGCGCAGATTCTTTCTCTTCTCCAGCTACAGCAGCCACCTCCCCCTGAGTCTTAGTTCTTGACAGTTTTTTTTGGTTTATACTCTTGGACAGTTTTCTATTTTCTGGATAGTATTTCTTCTTGCCTTGGATAGTTTTGATTATGATGTATATGATTGTTTTTTTTGGTCACTCCCGGACAAAAAGGGAGAGTATGGTATATGGAGGTATATATGTGGGGGTATATATGTTTGGACTTATCATATGTTTGTTTGCAGGCAGGCAGAGTTTTTTTTTGGTGATGTATGTGGCATACTTATGATGTTTGTTTGCAGGCAGCACTTGGACTTATGGGCAACCAATTCTGTTTTGTTTATATTGGAATTTAAGTTGCTTATGATGATTGATAATGGTTTTTTGTTGTTTTTAAGTCTTGATGGTTTATTATGTTGATGGTTCATTATGTTGCATAACAAATTCTCTTCAGTTTATGTTGTGCAGATTGGTTAATTTTGTACAGACTGTTTGTCCGTCAAGATTGGTTTGCGAGTTGTTTCTTTTTTCTGGTGTTTAGTTGGATTGTTTAGTTTGATGTTTGGTTAGGAAATTATGTTAGAAAGTTTTGTCCGGGTATTGACAAAGGGGGAGATTGTTAGGTCCCTTGTTCTTGTCAATCCCACGAACCACTTTGTTAATCGAGTTGTAAAATTTCCTTACTGTTTTGTCTTCCTCGCTCGAACGAAGGACTGCGTCTGGCTTAAAACCTGAAAGAGATTAATGTGCGCTCGAGCGAATACTTTGTGGCTCGAGCGAAGACTGCGTCTGCATCAAAACCTGAAAGAAGTGATTACTCGCTCGAGCGAAGGTTTCGTGGCTCGAGCGAAGGCACTTATGGAAATCACGCGAGATAAGCTTCTCCCTCGAGCGAGAGAAGCTTCGCTCGAGCGAGCTTCAAAATCCGGATTTCTATAAGTAGTTGGTTTTCTCCAAAAACTAGAATTACTTCTTTAGATCTACTTTGAGGTTTTCTAAGGTTTTCTTCTGGAGAATTTTTGTGAGTTTTCCTTGATAAAATTGAATGAGTATTCAACTCATGAATTGAGAAGCACATATCAAGGAGGTTGATCGAATACATACAAGAGTGTTAATCTTCGGTGGATTCTGAAGATTCAAACGTAGAGTTTCAAAGGCATTTGATTCTGTACGTAGTCGTTGATTCGACAAGTGAAGTTGTAGATTCAACTTCAGGCTGATCAGTTCCGAGACGAAGGCTTAGTGAAAGAATTACAGAAGGTGTGAAGACAAATTGACTGAGTTGGGTAATTTGTGTATTATCTTTGTAATCTTTCTTTCTTCAGTAGTGGATTGATTAGTGGCGTTTCGCCCGTGATTTTTTATTACAATTGAAGGTTCTTCAATTGTGGTTTTTCCACGTAAAAATCGTTTGTGTCGATTTATTGTTTATTCAGAAAAACAACAATCTAAATCACTTTCGTAAATGTTTGATGATTTAGATTGCGTGTTTTGAATAATTAGAATTTAAAATATTTTAATCTTGATCTAATCACGAATCACTTAGGATTTTCAACATATATAGTTTGAAATGTCAAACTGTGTTGTCAAAATTCACGAATTAAATAGGGAGAAGTCAGAAGTTGAATATGAATTTAAGATTGTAAAGCACCATTCTCGTGATTCCCTGTGTCTCCATACCAAAATAACGCTTATGCAGAGCAGATTATGGGGTCAGATATGGCTAACATTTGATGATTAAAGCTCTGATGCAAAAATGGTTAATCATCATCATGATTAGCTAGGGGCAGAGCATGAAAGAGTTTTATTTAGAATAAATTACAATAAGTCTATATAGTTTAAGTGAGTTCCCACTTAGCTTAGTCTTTTAATTTGAATTCCACATTTTTAATTTGTTATAATGTAGTCCTTCCGTTATGCTCTGTTAACAATTTAAACAAAAAAAGTATTCATGTAAAATTAAAAAGATCAAAGTAAAATTCAAAAGAAAGTAAATTTTATAGTTTCATTTCAATTCCACTTTGTCTCTCTAGTTTTTCATGTAATCTTTTCTGCTAAAAAAATCTAACGACAAGTGATGTAGGAACCACACTGACAAAACTAAAAACATAGAATTTTTTTTTAACAAAAGCATTGTGTTCAAATTGTTCAAATTTAAATTTTGAGTACCAAAGTAAAATTTCACTCAAGCTAAAGGATCCACAATATATTTTATCATTTTATTTATTTATTTATTTTAGAGTTACAAAAGAAAACTTGATGACTTGGTTCGTTCAGACTTCAATGCTTAAACAAACTGAAGCATGGTTGCTGGGATTGTGTTATTGGATTTTTTTTATATATAATTAAATGTCTAATTAATATGATCTTCATAATATTTACAAATTATTTCTTACCAATTCAAAATTTCCTATATAGTTGCAACTTGTATGTCTAATCTAGTATAATTTTTATAATATTCACAAATTATTTCTTAGCAATTTTGAAAAAAATAAATAAATAACAAGAAGTATTACCAATACAGAACAATACAACCTAATTCGTCGAGAAGAAACACACTGGTCCTCATATAGGGGCTTAGCATTCTTGCATTTTTATCGTAATTTTATTTTTAGTCTTTTCATTTTCAATAGTAATAGTTAATCTTTTACACTTCAATTCAAGTTATAATATTACCATTCCGTTAATCAACTGTTAATAAGGGTAATGAAATTTGTCATTTGAGCTCAACTTAACATTTTTTTTTTTTTTTTTTGGCCTCGTTAACATTTTTGTACTTTCATTAAAATTTCACTTAAATTCTTACACTTTCACTAAAATTTCACTTTATTTCTCTCACTTTTAATTTTCATTAATCTCATTACCGATAAATAGACAAAAAAAATAAAATTATAACTTGACTTATATTATGAAAGATTAACTGTCACAGTTAAAAGTGTAAGTATGAAAGTGAAATTATAGTAATCTTTCACTTTCATTGGAAGGAGTCAAGTGTGAACGGAGTGAGATGACGCATCTCCGATGACATATACATTGGCCACATCACCAGCAGTCACATGACTTGGATTCCACGAGCATATTTCACGCATTAATGTAATATTTTTACATACACTGCACACTGTACACATGATCTCAACTTATTTAGGAGGATATATATTATCAAATAAAGAGAAATGTTAAATTTGGTATAACATCATCCCAGTCATGCATTAAAATTATTAAACCTCAAACTGATTTTGGAGCTGGTCAATACAAGTACATGACTTTCCCAAATAATTTTCAGAGAGAGAGAGAGAGAGAGAGATCAGGGTATATGATTTAAATTGAGTCCATGAGTTTTCCCATTCATGAGCTTCCCGTGTGTGTGTCTCCTTTTTTAGTTTAAAGAAGCATTCATAATTTCATGTATAAATTATCCACTTTAAGCATCATCACTTGTGATAAGTTAGTTATTTTGCATATATTCTATTTTCTGAAAAATATATACTGCAAGAAGAAGAAGAAGAAAAATGTCTGTTGAAGCACTAGCAATGGCCGGCGTAGACTGCATGGAATGTGAGATAGAATTTGAAACATGGGAACACCCACCTCCTCCATATCTTCTTCTGGCTGAGGAAAATCCAAGGAATAAGGCTGAGGAGGATGTGAAAAAGGGTGGTGCTGAGAATAATAAGAAGTTGGTACTCATCAGTAGTGATCTGCTGCTCAAAGCAAAAATTCAAGAATGGGCTAAGGCAGTTGCTTCATTGAAGACAACAGTTCAGTTTGAGATGACAAATGTATTTAGCTAATATCATGATGTATCACACTTCTCTTTTGAAATTATATATATGTTTCTTCCTTGAGATTTACATATACTCCACACACAAAACTATGTCAGAAGATTTTTAAACAATACATTGCTTTAAGCATATGCACCACTACCACAAATCCAACAATCACACAAATCTGACACAATTGCTATATGTCTTCTTTTAGCTACAATCAAATGTGGTGTTGTTTCTGTTGGGATTTTTCTATATATCCCCGAATGTGAACGGAAGGCCACCACACACACAACAAGCAAACAGCAATTATACAAGATTTATATGATTTGGCAGAAACCTGCTTAAGAGACAAAATATTCCACCATGTCAATGGAAGAGTACAAATCCACTGCCTCCTTTCTACAAGCCTCACCATTTCTGATTCGCAAAACCACTAGAAATTAGAATTACATATGTATCATATACATAGACAAACCTAAGAAACCTAGTCCCAGACAATTAGTAAAACCTTACACATTGGATTGCTAGTGGATTAATTCATAACTCCACACCCAACCCAAATACATGTGAAAAAAACAACTAATTATATGAACCCACAGGATACACGAACAATTTCTTCCTCCCCACCCTTGGCCCCAACACCAACAAATATTAATGTTGTGTTTGGTTGGGGGATTTGGTGTTTGGTTGGGGATTTGGAGAGGAATTTGGAAAAGAAATAGAAAAGGTAGGTGAAATGTGAATAAAACATGCATATATTTCACTTAGTTTCACACACATTTTCCCTTTCCCTTTTCAAATCCCTCTTCAAATCCTCCAACCAAACACAGCATAAGTGTAACAGTCATTTGATATCATGTCACTAATCAAATCACATCATTTTCAATATTACAATGTAAAATTTCATATTAATTAATGTCATTGAGACATGATATCATCTTATTAATTAATGTCATCTCCAATGCCCCCATAGAAATTGTGCATGTTTCTATACAAATAACTTTCTATTTCTATGGGGGTATTGGAGATGATATATGAAGCTACATATATTTGAGATACAAATAAAAAAAATAAAACAACAAAATTAGAGTAGTGTCATATATAACCAAAAAACAAATGTAAATTTTTTAATTAGAATGATGTAACAGTCTTGGGATCTATCATTTTAAAAATGAAAATCCATCAATACGACTTGCATTTTAAAAAATATCACTATCACATTATTTTTATATAAAATTTTATATAAATCTTCTGTTTATAACTTTGTTAAAAAATTAAAATATGTATATATATAACTTTTAAAAAATTATTATAGAAGCATGAAAAAAATTATAATTTTGATTATTAATATTTATAAAATTTATCATTTATTTATAACTAGTTTTTTAAATTTATACTGCACTGAAATTTCTCCAAAAAATAAAAAATAATAATTATAGAGAGAAAAAAATCCAACCCACCCTTTATTAAACCCAACAGCCCACCCACTTAAAACGAAACCCATACAGAACTAGGCCCAACTCAAAGTACCCAAACCTAGCAGGGATTCTATTTGAACTCAAAATATATTTTAGTATATCCAGTTTAAATTAATAAATTTTAATTTCTATTATATCTTAATATAAATTTACTAATAAGGACAACACATATTAAATCCTAAAATAAATTTTTTTTTTTCTTATGGTACACCCTAATTAGTTATTCCTATTTAAATCTTTGTATTTTTTTTCCCAATGGATCAAAGTTATTTCTTCTTCTTCTTCTTCTTCTTCTTCCTCCCTCCAAAACTCCAATCCACCATACCAAAACTCACCATCATCATCAACATCATGATTTTTTATTATTTTGAAACTCTAAACCCTAGAAGAAACTTTGAACAAAATCAAATAATGGATGAGGGTAATAATCAAAATAATTTTTTGAAGCAACCCATCAAAAAGGAGATAAGTATTCATATAAAAGGGGTTTCATAATTTTTGTAGAGCACCATCAATTATTTTCTATATCATTTTTTTGACAAAAATTAAAGGGCCCAATAGTTAGATTAACAATAACAAATTATTAGAGTTGTTCTTATTTTGTCATTTAAATAGTACATTATTTGAGAAATACTTTTTCTTATTAATGCCTGATACTTATGTGCAACAATCAATCTCAACCTCCCTCACAAGATAAAATAGTTTCACCCTCTTCGAACTAAAAAGCTCAGAAACAAAGAGCCATTGATCGTTGTAGGGGGAGAATGCGACATCTAGGAAGTTGTAAAAGAGTTTTTTAGGGCCGGGAGAGAGAGGACGGCTACAACAATCAAGGTCTTGAGTTTTAAAGACTTGTTTGGCCATTTCAAAGGAGGAGACGACTAGGATTAGGATGGTGCCGAGTTAGACAGGCACGAGGGGACCATATTTTTTGGAGAGTTGCCATAAGGATTGGTGAGGAATCTTGCCAAGTTGGTGCAAGTTGCTAGTGGGAAGCTTTGGAGGGGATGGTGGAAGTTTGACTTTTGCTAGTGGTTTCTTCTTTGTTTGTAGAAGGAAAAGAGACAGAATGGGAAGTAGGACTAGGACTACTAAAAGAGGACACTAGGAAGGGGTTGATAGCGGAAAGAGATCCATGAAGATATGGTGTTTTGGGTTGTCTTCAACTTGCATGAACTTGTGACAATGTTAATATCTTTTTTGATAAGCAAAATGAGGTTTAGTTTCTTCGAAGATTGGGGTATGCTTTCATGACCTGGTCTTCATGAAGGAATTGAGGATTTAAATAAAGAAGAAAATAAACTGAATATTATCTTCATTCATTCATTTCTGAACATACATCCATTACCTCTTATATACACACAAGTGCTATATATATAAACTATATCTATCTGTTTAACCAACTCCTTAACTAACTGTTACAATAACTGTTTACAAGTATAGATTGTCTACACCTCTTCTTCACCTCTGTTACTGTGTTTCATTAGTTTGATTTGATCTATTTTAGTATGAATCTCATCAGGCCCCCTCAAGCAAATGGGTGAGGGACAAACCATGAGCTTGTCTTGAAGGAAAGAAAAGCAAGCAGCAGAGAGAGGTTTGGTGAGGATGTCAGCAACCTAATCAGAGAAAGACACATGCTTGACCACAACCTGCTTAGCCATAACCTGATCTCGGGTAAAGTGATAGTCAACAGCGATATGCTTAGAGCGAGCATAGAACACAGGATTAGAGGCAAGAGAAATTGCAGATAAATTGTCACACCATAACAGAGGAAGAGAGACAGAGGGAACATGAAGCTCACGGAGAAGCATGCGAAGTCAGGTCAATTCAGAAGCAGTCTGAGCAAGGGCACAGTACTCTGCCTCAGTGGAGGATCGAGAGATGGTACACTACTTTTTAGTAGCCCAAGAGATCAAGTTAGGACCCAAAAAAACACAATATCCAGTAGTGGACTTCCTATCAAGGACACTACCAGTCCAATCAGAGTCAGAATAGGTATGAAGAGTCAATGGACCAAGAGTAAAAACCAATCCATAAGATAAGGTACCCTAAAGATATCGAAGCAACCGTTTGACAGCATTGAAATGGGCCACTGTGGGAGCATGCATGAATTGGCAAGCACAATTAACAGCATAAGAGAGGTCAAGCCGAGTAAAAGTAAGGTATTGCAAGGCACCCACTATACTGCAATAGAGAGAGGGTTGGGAAAAAGCAACAGAGGTCTCAGAGGAAGAACCAGACTTGGTGGCCATAGGAGAATTATAGGCTTTACAGTTTAGCATACCAGCTTTGGCCAGAATATCAGAGGCATATTTGTACTTTGACAAAAAAAGACCAGAAGCAGTGTGATGAACAGCAATCCCAATAAAGTAAGAAAGAGACCCCAGCTCTTTCATAGAGAAAGTTGAATACATATGCTTGATAAGAGAGGAAATTTGAGAAGAATCATTGCCAGTGATAAGGATATCATCAACATAAACCAAAAGAAGAGTGATAGAGGAACCAGAATGAAGAAGAAAAAAAGAAGGATCACATTTGCTATTGATAAAGCCACAAGAGAGTAGAAAATAAGAAAAGTTGGAATACCAAGCGCGAAGGGCTTGTTTAAGGCCATAAAGAACCTTTTTAAGTAAACAGACATGAGAAAGATTAGTAGAATCCTCAAACCCAGGAGGTTGAGTCATAAACACCTCCTCTTCCAAGATGCCATGAAGAAATGCATTGGAGATATCTAGCTAGCGTATGGACCAAGCAAAATGAAGAGCCAAACTAAGAAACACTCGAATAGCAGGCTGCTTGGCCACAGGACTGAAGGTTTCATGGTACAAGTCGAGCCTTGTGCCGAGCTATGGACCCACCAGAGTTCTTCTTGATTCGAAAGACCCATATGCAACCAATCTGTTGCTTACCAGAAAGAAGAGGCACCAATTGCCAAGCCTGTTGTCGTTGGAGAGCCTGATATTCCTCATTCATGGCCTCATCCCAAATAGGAGTCTTAATAGCATTTGAGAAGGAATGAGGTTCAATAAGAGCATGATCAGGTACAGTAGAAGCCAAGAGGGATTGATGAGAGACGGAGGCTTTAGGCCTTGTAAGCATAGGATGAGTGTTAACCGAAAGAGAAGAACTAGGAAGATGTGGCTGAAGAGGATAAGAAGTAAGATCAATAGCAAGAAAAGTAATAGGAATAGTGGCTGTGGAAGAGGGAGAAGCAGATGGAGATGGTAAAGAATGAGAAATAAGAGAATTAGGAGATAAAGGAAAGTAAATAGGAAGAGGAGAATTAATAGAAAAGTGCCAGAAAAAGGTTTGAAGTTGAGAAAGAGTAGGAGAAGGAATAAAAGTGATAGGATGATCAACCAAAAAAAACACAGATTCATCAAAAATAACATGTCAAGATAAGTACACTTGACCGGAGAGAGGATCTAGACATCTATATCCTTTGATAGAAGGATGATAACCAATGAAAATGCAAGGAATGGACTGAGGTTGAAACTTATAGGCAGTATAAGGTCGAAGCCAAGGAAAACACCTACATCCAAAACACTTAAAAGAAGAAAAAATCAGGGATTTTATGATAAAGTATTTCAAAAAGAGTAATGTTACGAAGCTTGGAAGAGGGCAGTCGATTAATGAGAAACACAGAGGTAGCAAGACAGTCAAACCAAAAGGAAAGAGGAAGATCAGACTGGTGAAATAAAGCAATAGTGGTAGTGATGAGATGGCGGTGTTTCCTTTCAGCCATGCCATTTTGGGGAGGAGTATGAGGACAAGACATTTGCTGCAAAATACTATGAAACTTGAGATAATTTTCAAATTGATGCCCTGTATATTCACCCCCACCATCTATGCGAAACACTTTAAGAGAAGTAGAAAATTGTGTTTCAACAAAAATTTTAAATTCTTTGAATTTGGAGAACACTTCACTCTTAAAAGAAAAGGGATACACCCAAGAGAATTTTACTGTAATCATCCACAAACAACAAATAAAATTTGAAACCAGAACTAGATGAGGAAAATGGACCCCAAACATCACTGTGGATGAGGGATAAAGGTGCATTAACAGTGGAATTGGACAAAGTAAAAGGAAGTCTGTGACACTTAGCTACAGCACACTGACAAACATATTTAGTGTAAGACTTATGAACAGATAAATGAAATTTATTCAAAACAAAATCAAGTTTCTGTGAGGAGGGATGGCCTAGCCGTTGATACCAAGTAGTAATAGGAACAAATGCAGCATATACAGCGGCATGAGCAAATGTAGATGATGATAAAGAAGTAGGAAAAGGCAAAGATCTAGACAAGTATGTAGGTAACTGATAAAGACCTTTACTATAAGAGCCTTTATATAGAGGAATCTTGGAATGTTTGTCCTGAATGACAAAAGAAGTATCATCAAATGTGATAAAGCAATTGTTATCAGAAACCAATTGATGAACTGATAAAAGATTAGAAGAGATAGATGTAGCATGAAGCATATTGCGAAGTTTGAAAGGAAATGAAGGAGTAGGAAGAATACCTTGGCCTGTATGCATAATAGGAACAGTATAACCATAACCCACAGTTACATGATCAAATCCATGATACGGATGATACTACTAAAAATGAGAGAGATAATTGGTAACATGAGTAGTAACAGCAGAGTCAACATACCAATTTGCAGGAGAAGAAACAGATGAAGAAGCCATATACGCAGTAGGAGACGGAGAATTGGACTGAGAGTTAGAATTTGGCAGAGAATTGTAAGAAGAATTAATCCATTCAAAACCAACAATAAAGAGCTGTATGATTTGGCTTACCATAGATTTGACAATAGAGAGCAAAATCAAAACCACCAGAACTAGAGAAGGAAGAAGATGAAGATTGTCGATCGGAATTTGAAAATCAGCCTCGACAATTGCCTTGAAATCGACCTCCTCTTGAAGAATTATTTCCTTTACGAAACTGATTTTGATTCCCTCAATAGGGAGAAGATGACTGGTTTTGAAACCTAGACTGATTGTTGTGATCTTTTGTGATAGAGTAAGCAACCGTTAGATCATAACTTGAAGACTTAGTATTTGAATCAACATGCAAAGCTTCAGAACAGAGTAAAGAAGAGAGTTCTTCCATGGTGATAGGTTTAATTCTTGCACGAACTATGGTCTTAAGTGCATTAAATTCTACAAGAAGTCCATTCAAGGTGATAAAAACCAGATCTTCTTCATCAATTGGAGATCCAGAGAGAGATAATTGATCAAAAATAGTTTTAATCTGAAGCAAATATTCCTCCATCAATGAAGATTTCTTCAAGAGACTGGTAAGTTTATTCTTTAGTTGGTGAATATGAGACCTAGAGAGAAGCAAATCATCTAGAGAGAATAGACCAAACTTCATCGCAAGTGGCACATTGAACAACAAATGTGAACACTGTAGCTGTCAAAGTTGCAGTAATGCAACTCTGAAGATGTGAGTCAATCAATTTCCATTGCAAGAATTCTAGATTAGCCACAGTTTTTCCAGATAAATCAAGAACAGTTGTAGATGGAGAAACAACAAATCCATCAACATAGCTCAGAAGATTTGTGGCTCTGAGTATATTCTGAAATTGATTTTTCCATACAATGAAATTTGTAGTATCTGACTTGACTGTAACAAATGAGTTCAAGTTAGAGATAAGAAGCGTAAGATTTGAAGGTAGAGATAAAGATAACTCCATGGATGATGTGCTCGTTGGAGCAACTAGCTCTGATACCATAAAGAAGAAAAAAAACTGAATATTATTTTCATTCATTCATTTCTGAACATACATCCATTACCTCTTATATACACACAAGTGCTATATATCTAAACTATATCTATCTGTCTAACCAACTCATTAACTAACTAACTGTTACAATAACTGTTTACAAGTATAGATTGTCTACACCTCTTCTTCACCTTTGTTATTGTGTTCTATTAGTTTGATTTGATCTATTTTAGTATGAATCTCATCATTAAAGACTCATTAGCAAATATTAGACCTCATATTTGTGATAGTGGAAGTTACTTGGTTGGATTAGTAGAAAACAAGTGATCTCTGTTTAATTTTATCTATACTCTTTTGTTGATTGGTATATCACCATTAGCATTTTTTTAAATTATTTCGGTAGTCTTTATATTTTACCTTTTGTATTATTCTTGATCGTACACTTTTAATTGGCTCAATTTTGTCGTTTTATTTAAATTTTATGTCGATTTGGTTCAACTAACAATGCTATTAAGGATTTTTATAAAAATTATCACTAAATTAGCTAAGGTTAACTCATTTAATTGATCAAGTTTATAGTTTTTTCCCCTAAAAACATGACACATATTCATGTGTGTATTTTTCATAAAATAATGTTAACAACTATGTTAATTGGATCAAATTAAAACAAAATCAAAAATTCATTATCAAAATGAAACCAATTAAAATTATAAAAATCAAAATAACACAAAAAATAAAATATAAAAACCACTGATATAATTTTTCCTTTCTTCTATTTGTATAGTAAACTGAGAAATGGATATGAGACAACCTTGGAGGATTAGTAATTATATTTCTATGCATAGAAACTGTGACAGCCAATAAAATATGGGGAGCAATATGCCAAAATCCAACACAATAAGGAGTGCTCTGTGGTCCAATTGTATAGGAGGGTTACACAGATCCATACCCTGCATCCTCATCTCCATTGTTTATACATCAAGGTCCCATGATCCATCTATATATACGTATATATATATCAACAGGATCTATAGTTCAGGGTGACTCTTGGGGGGTAATATCCAACTGTGAAATATATATATTCTGTTTAGTAATAGAGTAGGCTTCAATTCTAATAATCTATACATAGGTTAAGAAGATTGTTGAAAGCATGGATGATTTTTTTTTTTTTTTTTTTTAAAACAAGGGAAACATGGATGATTGTAATCTATTTTCTTATTAAGAAGTGTAGTTCTTCAATTTGTTATTGAATTATATGTGAGTTCCTATTCTTTAGTCAGGGTATAACATACTTGTCAGGTCCCTTAGTATTGTCAATCCCACGAACAAACTTGTTTATCAAGTTATAATTTTCCTAATTGTTTTGCCTTGCTCGCTCGAGCGAAGGAGTCCTGGCTCGAGCGAAGATGTACTTCTCCCAAAAGTTGCCTTTGTCTGCAAAAGTCCAAGGAAGGAGGATTGTGCGCTCGAGCGAAGGAAGATTGACTCGAGCGACGCCACTTAAGGAAAACACGCGTATTTGGTTCCTCGCTTGAGTGAGAGAGTCTTCGCTCTAGCGACCTTCGCAACCCCTGTTTTCTACAAGTACTTGTTTAAGTCTAATTTAGGGTTACGTTTTTTAGATCCTCTTCAAGGGTTTTAAGGTTTTCTTTTGGGGCTGGTTTGCTAGTTTTCCTTGATGTTTGATTGATTATTGAACTCATGTTTTGATTAGCACACATCGAGGAGTTTGGTTGTTCTTCTTTAAGAGTATTCTTCTTCGGTGGAATCTAAAGATTCAAGCACAGAGTAATCGAAGGAGTTTGATGCTGTGTACAGTCGTTAATTTGATAATGGATGTTGTGGATTCAACATCAATCTGATCAATTCCGAGACGAAGGTTGCAGTGAAAGATATACAGATTGTAAAAGACAAATTGACAGTGTTTGGGTAATTTGTTTGGTATATTTGTAATCTTTCTTTCTTCAGTAGTGGATTGATTTGTGGCGTTTCGCCCATGATTTTTTAATCACAATTAGAGGTGCCCCAATAGTGATTTTTTCTACGTAAAAATTATTTGTGTCTATTTATTGTTTCTGAAACAAAAATCTAAATCACTTTTGTACGTGCTTTATGATTTAGATTGTGAGTTTTAATTAGTTGGGAATTCGCACAATTAAATCTTGATCTAATCACAAATCACTTAGGTTTCTCAATTGGTATCAGAGTAGGTCACTCTTTCTTTTTATCAAAACTATAGGAGTGTGATTTTGTGTGATTGGTGATATGGATTCAATTCGTGAAGGTAACTCAACCCATAGACATCCGTTACTTGATGGTACAAGCTATTCTTATTTGAAAGCTCGTATGAGAGCATTTTTAAAATCTATCGATAAGAAAATTTGGCACTGTGTGATCTATGGGTGGAGTGAACCTGTTGTCACCATTGATGGTGTTGATATTCCCAAACCTCTTGATAAATGGGATGCATTCGATTATCAAAATTCAAGTTGGAACAGTAAGGCTCTCAACTCCCGCTTTTGCTCCGTCACACCTGAAGAGTTTCGACGTATTTGTACTTGTGAGGTAGCAAAAGAAGCTTGGGATATCCTTGAAACTAATCACGAGGGTACTACTTCTGTTAAAAGGTCAAAACCTCAACGTCTCACCTCTGCTTTTGAAACTCTTTTTATGCGTGATGATGAGACGTTTGATGATTTTTATGCTAAACTTAGTGACATCATGAATTCCTGTTTTACACTTGGTGAAAAAAATCCCTGAAGCTAAGGTTATTTGGAAAATTTTGAGGTCTTTACCCAAGAGGTTCCAATCAAAAGTTACAGCTATTGAGGAGGTTCAGGATGTTGATACCCTCAAGCTTGACAAGTTGGTTGGAAACATGCAGACTTATGAAGCCCACCAGATTTCTAAGAAAAAACAAAAAGATAGTGTGGCTTTTACCAGTGCTCATGAGACTGCAAAAACCTCTGAGATTGAGTTTGATCTAGAGTCCGAGATGACAGCTATGTTTACTAAACATTTCAAAAAAAAATTTAAAAAAAAAGAAGCCTAATTTCAAGGACCCTATTTCAAAAGAGAAGAGTAATGAAAAACCCAAATTTTTCCACCAAAAATTGCTCCTAAAACTGAAAAGAAGACCGTGAAGGGCAAGGGGTCAAGTGTTATGAATGTCAAGGGTTTGGACATATTGCTCTTGAATGTCCATCGAAAAAGAACCAGAAGAAAATCTATACAATAACTTGGGATGATGAAAGCAGGTCAGAGCAAGAACCCGAAGAAACCGAATCTGGTGAAGATGGAGATAGTACTTACATGGCATTCTGGTCTACTGTCACTCAACCTTCTCCAAAGCCAGTGGAATTTGCTCATGGTCATAATTTGCACCGTGCTCCTACCTTTGATGGGAATAATTACTTGTTCTGGAAGATCAGAATGAGGATGTTTCTGAGAACTAACGACCCTGAGGGCTGGCAAGCCATTGAAGAAGATGTTGAGAGCACTGACAATCCGAGCAATCAAAGAGTTCTCTCTACCATTCGTGAAGCAATTTTTGACGAAGAATAGCAATGGATTGCTCACTGCACAAAGGCCAAAGATGCATGGAACAGTCTTAGTCAATTTCATGAAAAATGAGAGTCATCTTCACCACTATCTATCTATATTCATGCCTTAGTTGCTTGACTTGATGAGGTCCAGGAGAAAGAGGAGCAAAAAGAAGATAATGAGACCTCGAAAGACAATGATGAGATTGATGGTGATAACCTACAACAAGCTTATGAAAAGCTTTACAATGAATCTCTGAATTTGTCCAAGATCAATGACAAACTCACTCTCAAACTCAAAGCATGTGAAAGCGAGAATGTCAAGCTAAAATGAGAAATTGCAACAGCAAAGCAGAATGTCTGTAGACGTCCCCGAACGTCTCGGGAGGGAATCCCGTTTTGTTCACTGGGCTTACTACAGTTCGGACTCAAATGTCACGATTCTGAATCTAATCCCGCAAAGTGCAATGCGAGACCGATAAATCACCAAAGAGTCCAAATCCGACAAATCATTTTGAAAAACAGATTTTTAGAAAGAAGTGCCAAACATTGACTGCTTTGCCAGGTACAGAGTCGCCACCTAAATATTTTATTTTGGGGGAATTTAGGAAACCCCGACTCGTTGCCTAAGGCCACGTGTCCGTCATCACCAAAGTTGCCTCGGCTCGGGAACTTGGGTACGATTGCGGAAGGTCAGCTATGAGCACCCCCGCTCGCCCGATCAAAGATCGGCTACTACTAAACATGATATCGAGTTTTGAAAACATTATGTGCTCTTATTCCGGTTATTAGCCTAGAATTACTATGTGATGCACACAACATACAAGTATAGACTGGATCGTTTGAGTTGGAACAAAACATTTCATGTTTGTTTATTTGAAAATGGTTTGATGGTGCTACTCGCAAGTAGGCTAAGACGTGGATTTGCCACCCTCAAGTGGGCTTTAAGAAAACATGATTTTGCCACTCTCAAGTGGGCTTAAAACTCTCGATCGGTGAATTGTTCCAATTCAAATAACCCAACCACAGGCATTCAGGTAGTTATATCACATAAGCAAATAGCCTCATGGCAAGCATGCTATCATGGCAATCACTCACACACATGCAAGGATGTTAAAGCATAAACACTCACCGAGTACTCCAAGCCAAAACAGAAACTAGTTAGTAATCAATGCATGATCCTAGTTCATGTTAAGATGGCTAATGCAACACATGCAAAATGCAACTAAGATAGGCTCGGCTATTCTAAGATGGCATATGAGATGCTACAGATAACATGTATTCAACTCGGAATTGAAATACAATGCAGTTAGTATGATGCGCCGAGCCCGGTGCATGCAAAACAGATGAATGGATGCAAACATACGAGCATAAGGATGCTAATTGAAATGTGCCCTAAAGCTAACCATCATAAGCTGGTAAATAAAAGGGAGAAAGATGTGGGGTTGGAAGACATACATCACACACACGCACACTTATTACAACATTCCCCTCTCTCGGAGGGTCCGAATGAATAGTACAGAATAAACTAGCTAATCTAAGCTAATTAAACTAATTATTACACAACATTAATTAATTAACGAATTAACTAAGTAAGTAAGGAAACTAGCATGCAAATTAAACAAAATGGACTGCCTCAGCTCTATTCCGAATGATAGGGATGTATGCATGCTCAAGTCACCTTGTCAGGAAATCCATCGCGATGCCCCGA